>BMAU01019906.1:0-1200000 GCA_019973935.1 Trichonephila clavipes
TTACGTATTGCTGCTAGAAGTTCCTGAGAAAAGGTACATAAACTTACGTATTCTTAACATGGGCTCCTATGGAAGTGCCGGACCCCTTTTAACTGGGATTGACGAGAATCCTCGTCATGGAGTAGTTGCAGGATTTATGCATGGGCTGAACGAGAACACTCGTCATGGAGTAGTTCGCAGGATTTTCACGTATTGACGAGTAATCACCTCGTCATGGGAGAAATGTGCGCGGATTTATGTGGCCGACGAGTATACTCGCTCATGAAGAAGTTGCAGGATTTTGCTATGTATTGACGAGGAATACTCTGCCGCGAGTAAAAAAGCGGTGACCATTGGCTATTTAAAATGGTAATGCGGCTTGAAAGAAAAACAAAAATATAGTCTACAAATTCCCAAGATGCTTAGAATATTTTGAGGTAAAGCCGGAATCAAACAAATAAATAAAAAATATGAAAAATTCTAATAAACCTTCATTACGTCTCCGTATGCACCCCTCTGGAAAACAGCGTATAAGTTCGTTATTTATGTGCGTATCGATAATGTGTTTTCAGATATTAGCCTAAAAGAGAGCCACAAAGGCACCCGTCGAAAAGTTGACTCTTACCGATTTTTTGATACCTTCTACCCCTTTATATGTTTTAAATATCAACATGAAATAATATGTTAAGTTAATAAAATTATAAGTTTGGCGTTAAGAAATCTCCTTTCTTTTATTCACTTATTTATTTAAATGTTTAAATTGATTCTATTCATGAAATCAGATTGATCTATCACTTCAAAGATTCATCGTAACAATCGGTCAAAAATAAAAACTAAATTCAATGAATTCGTTTCAAATTTCAATTGTAATTCAAGAATATATTACACTGTAATCCACTCTTCTTCAGATAACAATGATTCTTCAAAGACTTAAGCGCATATTTTTCTTTACTTTCACTTTGACTCATTTTAAATTCTTTTTCGCTCTGGTTCCTCATATTCGATGCCGACCCCCAACCCCTTTTCTTACGACTTTAATTCAATGCGTAAATGCTAAAAGCCTGTATTAGTACTTGAGCTCTCATCTACAAACAATGGTTTGGGACTTCTGAGCCCTTCTTTATCGAGAGAACGAAGGGGGAGAAATATTTTTAAAAAATCATCCACTATAAATGCGAAACAATGTTAAAAGAATAGGGGGAAAAGTTCAGTGCGAGGGGGACCACCCCTATCGCTTTTACACGTATATTTTTCCAGTGTAATGCAAAGGAGCAGAGTAAGAAAATGGTCCCTCTTATTTGCAGTTTGATTTTTAAAAAACATGATCTGAGATAAATTTGCATTTAGCGTATGAATTTCGGGGGGTATGAAAAGTATATGTTTTTAAATCTTACTGTTACTGTGGAGTTACTGGAAAGGGGTGAATGCATATGATTTGTAAATATCATCAATGAAATAAAAATTATTTAAAAAAATACTTTTTTACATTATTTTCCCCCCTCTTTGCCATCGTGCACATTTTTATTTAATCAATTCTTTTTTTACCTACGTTTCTTCGATTAGTTACTTGTAGCTGATTGAGTTGCAAGTTAAATTTTGGTCTTATTATTTCAAATTTTGCAAGGCAAAAATTTTGTTTATAAAAAAGTGTTTCTATGGGAGAGCCGAATTTATTCCCCACCCCCTTATGAAATAGCATTTACTATCAAAAACAACAATAATTTTTTTTATTTAAAATGAATTCTTTTAACAAAATTTATTCCCAATTTCTTATGAAATAGCATTTACTATCAAAACAATAATTTTTTTTATTTAAAATGAATTTCTTAACAACATGTAGGAAATATAAAAACTTCTTTAAATTTTTCCTTTGAGCATTTTAACAATTTATAAGTTTTATTATATTAGTTTCATAAAAATATAAAATATTGTTAATTTTACCACGTGATCGACAGTAAACATCAGATAAAAGCCCGCGAAATTCATCGAGACAAAGAGCCACATTTACGTCTGTCATTAACCGTAGCTTTGAGCACCATACAGGGGACAATACGATTTGTCTCGGTTCCTGGCCAATTTAGAGGGAGAACTCCCTAGGAGTGGTCAGAGGCCACCCACCTCTCTCTCTTCTTCCTTCCACCAACCTCACGAGAGGACCTGCAGCTTGACGGCTATTTATACCCGCGAAAAAACCGTACATTTGCAAACATCCATGCCTTCTCCGGGATTCGACCCTTGGCCCAACGGCACAACAGTCAGCATCACTAGCCGCACACCGGACGGGTGGTATAACGTTGTGTTGTGAATTAATCTTTAATAATAACTTTTCCTGAAATCCTTCCTGTAGATTTTAACGTAGTATTTCAGCAAAATACATTTAAATCTAGTGTCCAAAATATTATTATATTTCTTACGGTCTTACACTAAAGCAAAGTAAGTAAGGTAGCATTTTCTCTCAAGTCTTTTTATCAAAAACAAAATATTTCATGTCAAAAATCCCCACATTATGTAAATAACAGATTATCAATAACAGCATTAACTTTTTCCGGAAATTCTCATTAAAAAAAAATTAATACTTTTTAAAATGTTGTTCCTTTTAAATTTTATGTTACCAAATTACTTCACTGTGAACAAATGAAATGCGAATTTTAAAGTGCTACCATTATCAGCAAAATAAATCAACTATGACTTTCAATGTTTTTCAATAGGTTCATACTTGAATCATTCATATAAATAACCCTCGCTTGTATGGATATAAATCGAAAATTAGGAAGAATCCTCTTAAAACTAGCTTTTCATGAATACATTTATTTCATATTTTGCAAAGACTGACATCAAATGCGATATACTGTCAAAAACGCGATTTTTTTTTTTTCAAAATGAATAAAAATGTATTTTTTTCAATGGCGTTAATTTTTCTTTCTGGAACTTCAATACAGCTACAATTGATATAGTTCTATTTTTTTAAAAAAATGGTATATTACTGTTGCCTGATGTGATAATTTCAGATGAATTATATTTAAAATAAATTATTGGGCTATATAATAATATAACGATGCATGCAGTTCTAAAGATATTATTCCTAATTAGAAACATTCCAGAAACCCAATGGTCATCAATGTTATAGTTTATATAGAAACACACGTTTACAGTTAATCGTGAAGAACATTTTTTTCCAAATACAAATCCATAATCTCCCTCCATGCAATCTCAACAGGATATATGCTTTTAAAGCCTTTTTTTAGACGTTTCCAATATTTTTCATTCTAACCTATATAATTTGTATTAAGTGATAATGCTTTTTGAAACCTGAATTTCTCTAAATATGACAGGAAAGTTAAAAATTATTGTTACAGGAAAGTTCAAAATTGTTTTTGCCAGGAGAGTATGTCATAATCCAAAACAAATCTAGGATAGAAAGAAGAAAAATATCAGTACCCGTGCAGCGTACGGGCAAAAATGGTTGTATGCCAGCATTCAGCCCCTACGGTGTACGGGTAAACCAATTACAGAGCCCGACTACGTTTCCTGAACCGTATTATAAAAAGCGCAAAAATGGATAATTTTCATGATATTTAGTGTCACTTTGATTAAAATATATGCATAAAAAATTGTTTTAAGGGACATTCTGACAAAAAATTTATTTAAATATAATATTTTGGCAAAAGAATAACTTAGAATAATCTTTTTCCAAATGTTCTTCTTTTGTGGAAAATAGTTCATTATAATAATATTTTGCCTGTATATAGCTCAGACCTCTCTACAGAGGCTCAACTAGAATTTTTGAAATAACTTAGAAGTGGGTTTATACATGTTTCACGACGACAGAGGGGAGAAATTTTAAGATAAAAACGCCAATAATTATTTCAATGGGTGGTAACTCTGAAAATAATGTAAATTTTTCAAAATTCTAGCTTGAGCCTCTGTAGAGAGGTCTGAGTTAGTATACCGGCAAAATATTATAATAGAACTATTTTCCACAAAAAGAAGAACATTTGGAAAAAAGATTATTCTAAGTTAATTTTTTGCCAAAATATTATATTTAAATAATTTTTTTTGTGTCAAAATGTCCCTAAAACAATTTTATGCATGTATTCTAATCTGAGTGACTCTAAATGTCATGAAAATTATCCATTTATGCGCATTTTTAAAATCACGATTCCGAACGTAGTCGGATACCTTAAGAGGCTGAAGAAAGTGTTACAACTTATTGCTTATTTCATGCCATGTAATTTTTTTTATTTCTAATAGAGCTGTAAATTGGTATTTTATACCATTGCAGACCTAGAACATTTTTCGAGAGCTGGTATCTCATTTTAGTCTGGCACCATATTAGTAGATAGCAATTGCCACAATGTAATATTGACATCCAGTCTCCTCTCCAAAGGGAGGCGAAATTGTACTAAGAATTTAGTTTTGCCGAGAGCACCCAAGTCAAGCAGACACTCTAGGGATCTTTAACAAACCGCATAATCATTTCAATGGACGTTGTCGATTTTTTGTATCACCGACTTGGGTCGGGGCCAAACTCGCAAACTTGTATCCACAAGGCCAGTGCTAAATCAACTTCGCCTCCCAGCCGGTTCATGTTATATTATTAGCACAGCGTTTCGCAACTAATCATAGGCCAATGTATTCGTTTAACGTTTTGTTTTTCTTTAACAGTATTAAGTAAAATAAAGCAAATAAATTACATCCTATATGTTTTATAAAACGTCATATGCTTGTGAATTTTATAAATCACTCGGAATAAAGCCTATTTGCTCATTCTGACTGCTAGACTGGTTGCGTTGTTGTAAAATGCTTGTAAAAATGCATTTTCAAAATTAACAACCAACTATTTATCTTAAGATTTATAAAAAGAGTAACAATAATGCTGTCTATAATGAGTTTCTCCTTCAGACATTTCATTAGGAAAAGGTTTTATGATAAAATAACATTAATGTAGTTTACATAGTTAAAATTTAATAATTTCTTCAAAATACCGGCTGTATTTCTCATCCTTATAGACACCTTTATCAACTAATATTTATTATATTTTATTATTATTACTACATCGCATGAAATGGGAACAAATCTCAGGGATCAAACAGAAGTCAAAGACAGTACTAAAGCTCCCTCCATTAACCTCCAGGAAGGATATTAAGTGGCTTTTGACTCGGTCTCACCAATCACCTGTCTTTAATCACGAGAAATTGCACCCGAATGACATCCTAACAAACTCTTTAAACAAATCGCTATCGAAGGAGCTGTGTTGTCTCTAGCGCTCATTTCGCATTTGATACGTCCGAAAATTTTCCCTCCATCGCATCTTTTGTCTGACTTCCTCTTGGGGATCTTTGGGGAAGATAATGCTCCTGTCCTTTGTCTTTTTTCCCCGCTTTCCCCAAGTCCTATTAGGAATGAAATAAATCGTTTACACCACTTTTGTCTTCGTAAAAAGAAAGTGAAATTTTGATGACCCGATTAAATAAGATGGACTAGGTGCCGAAGTCTAAAAGTGGTATTTTATTTATCTTTATGTTAAGTGAAAGAGTGAGATTTACAATTTAATTTGAATTTTAAAAAAGTACTCGTTTTAGCCCGCTGTTAATTATTTTGTAAGCCTACTTCTTTTATCTTTGGTTTTCTAATTTAAAATATATTTTACTACGTACGTTATAATAAAAGTAATAACATAAAAATTATTACAAATAACAAGCAGTATAAACACTAGTATAACAAGTAATATAAAAAAAATTCTTAAGTTAATTCCTACGTAGTTCAACAAAGAAAAATTTTATTTTAGTTACTTTTTTTATTAAATAGTTACAATTTATATAAATATGTACATACATATGACAGAATCACAATATTAAGCGACAAAATAGAAAGCGATATTCCTTTCTGTATAGGGTGTTGAACTATTTTTTGTTTGTTTGTTACTATTTATTCATTAATTAAACTTAATTATTCTAATAAAATAGAATAGTAAACAATAAATCACATTCTCAGAAATTAGGCCATTACAGGTAGATTCGAAACCTCGATCTTTAGATTAGAAGTCCAACGCGCTATCCATTCCACTACAGGGACACATCGAGCAGTTTTCGATTCTATATAGGCTGTTGGACTATTATTTTTGTTTGTTACTATTCATTTTTTAATTTAATTAATAAATTAATATTTGAAAAACTATATTATCATCAAGTGTCAACCACTACAAGTTTTAAAAAATGTATTTGAGCTTGAATAGATGAATAGAAAGTCTTTTATTAACGATTGAACAAAAGGTATAAATGTATATAAATAAATCTATATAGGTAGAGAGCAGTGGCACACACAAGGGGGGGAATCCTGGGGGTCTGGACACCCCCTCAAGCCCATGATTTTTTTCCCGATTGATTATAATTCTATGTATATAATACGTAAAATCTAATTATTTGTTATTAATAATTAATTTTATTAATTAATGCTAATTATTTATTCAATAATTAGTTTTTACTGCATTTTGTTCCCGAAAATCGACAAAATCAAAAGGAGCATGATACAAGAAATGGTGAACTTTCAACCCCGGACCCTCCCCCCTCCTTGAAAAATGTTTGTGTGCGCTACTAGGAGAGAGTGAACTTTATATAATAGTAGGAATTGAAAAGAAAATATTATCCATACGCACTGTTTTCAACTTTAAAAAATAATTTTATGTTAAAATTATTGGATTTTAATGACATTTTCTAATTTTAAGCCTGCTTGTAATTTTAAACATACATGACTTTATAAACAGTAATACATTACATGTTCCCTTTAAATTTCCTTACTGGTAAAATCTGTAAATTTTGTTTTAGTCTTTTTTTTTTTTTTTTGGGGAGGGGATTTTTGAAATGAAAACCTATAGCCGCGTTGGGCACTTTATGGTAGGGGGAAATGTTATTAGCTCGCGTCACCGACATACTCATGTGTTATGTTAAACAATTAGATGAACCAATAATGGTAAACTATGCATCAAATCCTCAAAATATTCTTCCACGTAATGATGAAATAATTGAAAGTACAAAAAGTCTACGTATTGTTGAAATTAATGATGCAAACAATTAAAATAATGTTAAAAGTCAAGTACATTGAAATTTAAGGTATCCGACTACGTTCGGAACCGTGACTTTGCAAAAGCGTAAAAACGAATATTTTTTTTTAATATTTAGTATCACTTAGATTAGAATACACGTATGAAATTGTTTTAAGCATATTGTTACCATAAAAAGGGGGGCCGCGGTAGCCGAGTGGTATAGGTATCGGACCGTGGCTTGCTTTGTCACGAATTAGAGCCCAGTACCACTAAAGACCCGCCGTGTAGGGCAGCGATGCACGTTAAATCTGTCGAGAGCTGAAACGTCCTCCCGTTGGTGTGGTGTGGTAGTTAGGAGAGGGGGTGCCAGCTCAGGTGTCGTCCACGTCACTTGACCATGGTTCAAAATTACGTGGTCCGTCGCCAAAAGCCCTCGTGTAGCTGAACAGTGCGACGTTAATATTCAATCAATCAATCAATCAATACCATAAAAAGTTTATTCAATGCAATTTTTCGGCAAAAAATGAATTTAGAATTATTTATTTTCAAAACAGCCTCCTTTTATGGAAAATGCTTTTATAATAATTATATTTTACCTATATATCAGTACTTCTCAAACTTTCAATGTTTGCAACCCAAATTCAATCGTAATTTTTATCGCGCCCCCTCCTACTTCCACACAATAATAACGCATTGAATTCAGTAATAATAATAAACCTTGACGCAAAGCTACAATACGACTTAAACTTCTTACGTTTCTCCTGCGTATATAAACATCTCGCTCAACCAGTGCGTTAATTGCCAAGGACGTATACATACGTTTCTCCGAAATATGATATTTTCTGTTCTCACTGCTGTCCATAAAACTATTCCGAAAGCCAGGAAATGCAATAAAATGAACTTATCAGGTTTTTGCGAAGGATTTACTTATTTCAGAGGACTTGTTTATTCCTTTTCTCGCCCCTCCAAATACACCCCACACGCGCGCCTACGTGGAAAACGGTGACATCGGGAAGCGGATCCCGTAACTTTTAATCAGCAGTTGAAGAATTAATTATAAGCCGTTCAAATTATGAAGATAAGTGCTGAATTTTGTGTATAATCGTATTCATGACAAGCCCATGGGGTGACGGGTAATTATTAAACTTGTTCTTAACTTAGAATTGTTAAATTAATGATCAAATACATTGTGCAGTACTGATACACTTATAAGTGTATAATATCAGCGTAAATGTGTATTTCATTTTTTATTATCTCAGAATGTATTATCGTTTGCTTACTTTGAATAAATTAATAATTTTTAAAAATAATCTTTTGGTTCTCGACTTTTCAATATGCTCGTGCCCCCTTGCAGGGTTATCACGCCCCCTTAGTGGGGCGCGCCCCACAGTTTGAGAAACGCTGCTATATATAGATCAGGCCTCTGTACAGAGTCTGGACTAGGATGCTTGAAATATTTAACTTAGAAGTGGATTTATTCATAATTTAATACATCCGAGTGGAGAATTTTTACCAAGAAAACACCGATAATTATTTCAATTGGTAGTAATTCTGAAAATAATGTGAATTTTTATAAAATCCTAGTTCAGGTTCTCTGGAGAAGTCTTAGCCATGTATATGCAAAACATTATTTTTACAGAGGCATTTTTCATAAAAGGAGAACATTTTGAAAATAAATGATTCTAAGTTCATTTTTTGCCAAAATATTGCATTTAAATCATTTTTATTGTAATAATATTTTTAAACATTAATACTTTTTTTTATTCTGATCTAAAAAACACTAAATACTTAAAAAAAATATTCGTTTGTACGCTTTTACAAAACTACAATTCCGAACGTAGCCGGATACCTTAAATAAATACAAATACTATCCATAAATAATATGACTGTATATCAATTGTTATTTCAACTAAATTGTATTTATATTTTGTCATGATCTTGTACAGCCCGTAATATATTTGAATAATAAAAAACCATATAAACATGCATATAATTGTTGCTCGGAGTATCAATAGATGTGAAAACCGGATTGATATTGATAATTTTAATTCAAACATTATGAAATTTCAAAGTTTAATACTAAAAGTTCTAAGTTTTCACTTCTATCGGCAGTCTCCATAACTGCCATTTTTTTTTCCTTATCTCCCCTCGCGCATCTTTAGGATGCACCCCACTGGTGTATTTTCTTCACACTGTAATCTGCGTTGAATTGTTTTAAAGATTCCAGATGTTTTAATACTTTAAAAATAGGAAGAAAAAGTTGGATCACTAAAAAAGTTCGTTAAATAGAAAATTCACTTCGCTATTTGGAAGTCATTTTTTGAAGAAAATCGTAAAATGTTCTTGGTTCCAGGAAAAGGGTCGCAAATTAGAGAAATTCGCAAAATTGAGTTTCGTAAAATAGAGTCGACTGTCGATATGTATATATATATATATATATATATATATATATATATATCGTCGGCCTAATTATCAGACTGCGTAACTCCACCGGTCTAACTGATTTGATATAGGAGTGCAACGCGCCAAGCAGCGGTGAAGCAAAACTTTGTCTCTTGTTTTGTCTACGCCATGCCTCAGTGCACGCTCCCCTTTTAATTTATTCCTTCGATCAGAGTAATCATTTTTTTTTATTTCATAATAAAACTAGATTTTGAAGGGAGAGGTGGTGGAAAGATTTTAATATAAAATAAATACAACAGAAAGTAATATTAATATATTACACTTCCAGATATAAATTATTTATACTGTTTTAAGCGTTCATTACACAAAATTTGTAGCAATATCGCACGATAAAAATATCAAAGTAAACCATTTTGTAATATTATCACCTATCTTGGCGAACATAAACAACAACTTGACGCCTAGCCCTACTGTATCAAATTAGCATCCCATATGGAGTTACGCAGTCTGATAATTAGACTGACGATATATATATATAGAGAGAGAGAGAGAGACGCGCGAATGGGGACAAATATTCATTCAGATGTGATTCAGCAAATCATACATTTATCCATCAGCAGTATTTTAGCATAAAATAAGTCTTAAATACATGTACAGTATTCTTTTATGCAGTTCTAGAGAGACATTAGTTAATACTGAATCGTCGTTAGTAATTTGATTCTTCATTGCACACTTAATGAATTTTTTTTTAAAAAAAGAGTTCTATTTATTACTGAAACCTAAAATTATCTTCAAGACTCATCACTACGTTCCGCATTTATTGTATTCATACAGCCAAAAATAAACTATTAAAAAAATGGATAATTATTCATTTATGTAACAACAGTATCTATCTACCATTAAGGCTGTCTTCGGTAAAAGTAAGAGAGCTTGAACTAAACGCGAAGGAAATTTTCAGACAGAAAAAATGCCTCAATTTCTATGGATATTTGCAATATTTTAACTCATACCTTTGTTAACAATATAGTGTTTTTAAAAAGGCCAAAATATTCCTTGAATACTTTCTTTTTTTGTTTTAATACGTGAGGGCATAGCCCATTTAACATTACGATATAGGAGAAAAAAACGCGAAACACATTTTATACCAGAAAAAATGAATCATCTCGGTTAAAAAAGGGAAGTATGATAAACAATTCTGCTCTCTAAAGGATAGTGAGGCCAGAATATCATATCAATGTTTCATTTCTTTTATATCTGAAAAAATGCTCCAAATTCTGGTCCTATTCTTTAACATTAACTGAAGACAGCCTTAACACTTCTACGCGCCTTGGCTTTCATATATTAACCATATCTATTAAACTTCTTGAAAAAAAAAAGAAGGAACACTTTTTATTTATTCTATTTTTGTCCCTCCCAAAACAGAAACAAAATTCTCAAGTTACGAGAATCCGTGCTACAAACTCTCTCCTGCATCATTTTACTCAACAAAACCGAATTTCTTCAGGTATATTTCTTAGTTTCCGAAAGCATGTCTGCTGCAGTTAAGCCACAGCGATCGCGCCGTGAAAATTCGAAATTCTGTCAGCCACGATGGGAAAAGAAAAGTGAACATATTCATGGGAAGGGAACTACATATGGTCTCTAAACAGATGATTCTTAAGGTTCGAAGGGATTACAAATACTTTGTTTACTTGCTGAGAAGCTTATCTCTTTTTTTTTTCTTCTTCTTTTCTCTGCCAAAGAAAACATTCGCGCACTGTTCGAATGTTTTGGGAAAAAAGTCAGGAAACGTTACGTTATTACTTTTTTTTTTCGAAGCTTGTAGGCTTATTATCTGAAGTTCGAGCCGCAAGCGGGCAGTATAATTTGCCGATACTTAAGAATGAAATAAGCTTTGTTCGTTACGGAATGTGATTAAAGAAGAAATTTATGTTTTTCTTTGGTCGCATAGATTTTATTTCGGTATCTATTCTATGATGATGGGTTTTTTTATTAAGTTTCATCAAACTATGTAATAAAACTATGGGCTAATGTAACACTTTTACTTTTAGAATATTTATTTTATCAATGGATATACAGTTGCTCAAAATTTTATAAGTTTTGATGGCTTATTAAATAAATGATTAAATTAAATGGCCTCATTTGCCCTTAAAATAATTTAGATGGGACCACCACTGAAATGGCTCTCTCATTTTGGGACTTGCCGTGTCTTCAAATGCTTTGTTGCAAAAATGCAGCCTATTCAAAAAATATTTGGATTTGTCTGGTCCTTTATTATTTTTTGCATTCTTCTCCTATTACATATTTTATCTTACATATCCCTGATGAACTGTTACAAATCTGTACCATCTGTTGATATTCTGATAAAAACAGAATCTGTGAGTGATAGTTACCTATGCATTTCTAGAAAATACCCCAAAATTGTTCTAAAGAATTCGGATGAGTGTTTATTCATTTCGCGCTTCAAAACAACACAAGGGTGTAACATTCGGGATAAATAAAGGTAGCGTGATATTTATTAATTAAAATATTTAATTTATTTACGTAGCTATTAATTACAGTATATGCATTGAAGTTACTAAAAATATTGTTGAGATCTTTTATCTGTTGTTTGTGAGGGAGGAGGTCTCACCCACTCTCTGCGAAATTTTCCAATCTTCTCTTCTCTCTGCTCTCTCTAGGGTCTCCGATGGTAGCGGTCGACCCCTTTATCCTCGAGTTACATCCGGTTCTTGGGCGGAGTTGGGGTTTTCTCATGGTGTCAAAGGTTTCCAGGGTGATCCCCAAAGACAAAACTATGCAATATCTTAAGAGTGCAGGTGTTCATAAAGATGTGGTGATACCATCCACAAAAAGGAGCCGATTTACAGCTGTGTGACGGTATACGTTACAAAGGGCTATTGACGATGGACCTCGAAATTTTAAACCAGATTGTGAGGATGACATCTAAGTTGGCCCCCATTCTCTTAACTTACATGCCACTTCAACGTGAGGGGACTTTGAGTCATGACAGATTTAATAAGCACCATCCTCTCTACACGACGAATTTTCAGTGGATTTAGGAGTTGAACTCGTGAGCCACCTACCGCGAGCACGTGACTATGGCCTCTTGGCTACCGCCAAGAGGTAGAAGCTGAGCTCGAACATTACGTACAATAACATTATACGTGTACAATATTTATAGATTATGTTAACATTTTCATATTAAGTAATCTATGGTATCACCGTAAGGGCCGGCAATTGTTTTGGCATGATGGCAACGTTATGAAAGCAGAGGATAATGGAACACCACAACTTTTTTAAATGATTGCATTCATTAGATAACTTTGCCTCTCACCTTTTTTTTTCACAATTCTTTCTATTAGCTCACACTCTCTCTCTATAAATATATATTTATTTATTTATTTATCTTGGTGGAATTTTCAATCGTTAATACAATACATTTTAAAGCACTCATTTGAGCTGAAATTTAATATACATGATTATTTTGGATGACAATACAATAATTTAATTATAATTAATAACAATTAATTGATTAAAACGAATTATTTAAAGAATTACAAATACAGCCACGTTGGCGACTGAGCTACCATTTTGGCGACTTGTGTCAAAACTTGAAAGGTTTTTTTCTCACGTGTTAAAGCATTCAGTTGAACTGAAATTTTATATACACGATTGTTTTGGATGACAATACGATACTTTAATGATAATTAATAAAAATTAATGACTAATTAATGTTGTGATTCTGTCATATGTATATACATATTTATATTAATTGTAACTATTTAATAAAAAGTAGCTAAAATTAAAATTTTCTTTGTTGATCTAAGTAGGAATTGACTTTAAAATTTTTTATATATTACTTGTTATACAATAAAAATAAATTATTATAAGTTAAATAAAATAGGTGCAGCTTTATTCAGTTTACTTATATTATGCTAAATTTAAATATGTAGCTGCAAGAGAACGTTTAACTTTAGAATCAGTTGAATGAGTTAAATGTACCCTGTCACACTTTTCTTCAATTCTTTTGAAATCAAGATGGCGATGGCTTGTTGTATATCTCATCAAAGTCTGCAAATTGATGACAGCCAACTTGAATCTATGTTTACTTCTGCTGAGCTTCATTCAGGAAAAACTTAGATTCACATATACATGTTGACCTAAATGAAGAAATTTTCTATCTATTTAGATTTTGATTGTCATAGCGAGCCACATGGGGCCCGGCCGTTATTTGCCCACCCCTACATTACAGTACAGTAAGACCCCGCTTAACGCTGTTTCGTTTAGCACTCCTTTATTTCAATTGTGGGATTCCCCGAAATTGCACGCAGCGTTAGGCATCCCGATATCCGAAGCAGTTTATCTGTGTTTCTTCTTTCCTGCGGTGTTATACTAACGTATTTTTATCGTTTCAAACATTTGTTGACGTTACTGTAAGTATAAATTTATATAATATAATGATTGCTATAGTGACTAATGTTATGATGTTTAGATTTTATCATGGTTGATAATATAAAAACACGAAAATAAAGCAACAAGAAAAAGCATTTCACTAGAAACTAAAATGCAAGTGATTAGAAGATTAGATACTGGTGAACGTCAATATAAAATTGGTGCTGCATTGAATTTGGCAATTTCAACAAGGACCATTTTTAAGAATAAAGAAAAAATACTGTCATCAGCAACTGTTCAACAGCGACAAGTTCTGCAACTAGAATTACCCGTTCTAGAAACAATACAGGAAATGGAAAAACGACTTTCTATATGGATTGACGACGAAATTGAACACAATATGCCATTAAACCAATCTATTTGATAAAAAGGAACAAAATTGGAAACACAGAAGAGACTGAATGATCTGAAATGTAAACATACTCACTTAGAATTTTATTTATTTTCATATGTATATTCGTTTATTTATGTTTAAATAATTGTAATATATATTTTTTGTTTATTTTTATAAAAATATAATTAATAAATTTAATGGTAAAATACCTGACCAATTTTCTACCCATTTTTCCCTAACCCCATTATTGAAAGATGAGATAACCTCGTTTAACGCTGTTTCATATTACGCTCTACTTTGATGGAACGTATACCCCCCGCATTAAGCGGGGTCTTACCGTACTTAAAGTATTTCATTTTTGTACAAGTTATGAAATGCAGAAGATTTGCTAGAGGAAAACTGAATTACGGTTCACTTTGTGTGATATTCATTATTTTAGACAGCCTTAAAAATCCTTAAAGTACTCTAAAATAAACGAAGTAATTAAAATATCACAACATATAATTTTCTTTAATTTTGAAGTCATGATCAGAATTTATGTTTAATACAGTTTTGTAGTAAGATTACGACACACATCAATTTGTCCTCTTTAACTGATACATCACAAATCAAAATCAAGCTCTGCTTATTACAAATGTAACAGATTTGTGATACACTTTATGTGGATTTGGTTTCTTTATATGAAGAAAAAAAATGACGTTAGGAAAAATTGCTGCATTGCAACTAGATAAATCCATTGCACTTAAAGTTGGAAGTTGAGAGAAAAGTAGATATCTTGTCTACGCAAAAATACAAATATGAAAACCAGAAAAGAAAGTAGCTGAGAAACCAGTAACTATTTTGCATACAACGATGCTAAGGGAAATGAATCTGCACGTTGAGAACAATCCATTGCTCCGCAAGAAAGATATAACATTACAATATTTTTATACTTTTATACTATTGGTGTGTGGCATGCTTTTGTTTTTCTGCTAGAATAACAAAAAAAATCACGCTGGGAAGAAGAGTGCTATCTACTTTAGTATGCCTGCGAGCTGGAAAGAAATTTTCCATCAACAACAACAATAAATTATCATTAAAAGCAATATATTAAACAAGATAAAACATGATATTTGTTTGAGTAAATAGTGAATTAGGTTTGGATTGTGACCTATTTTCCTTTAGGGGAATCACCTTCTTTAGGTGAGTACGGGTGTCACAATCCCGAGGTGCCCTAGTGATCTTTTCCTTTTTCCCAAGGGGTTTATTGTCATTGGTGAACACGGGTTTCACGAGCCCGGGGTGCCCTAGTGTCCTTCTCTATTTTCGACCCTCTTTCTTGTCATTCTGTTTTATCTTTTCTTCCTTTCCCGTCTAGACCACAGACATATATTTTGAAATTTTTTTCTTAACTGAAATTTTATCAAATTTTTTAATGGTTTTATACTTTTAATGATTTAACGAGTATTTGGCGCAGTTTAGCCAAAATTGGCTCTTGCGCCAATAACACCAACACTCACTCACTCGCTTGGCGGTGGTAGCCTAGTGGTTATGGTCACGAACTCGTTGTCGACGTGTTGCAGGTTCGAGTTCTGTTACCACTGAAGACAAGCCGTGTAGAGGCGGCTGGTTCACGTTAAACCCGTTGTGGCTCTAAGTCCCTCTCACCGACGTGGTACAAAATTTTGAAGAGTGGTTGCCAGACCAGGTATCGTCCTCGCCACTTGACTATGGTTCAAAATTATGAGATCCGTCGTCAATAACTCTCGTGTTGCCTTAGAGTAATAAACACTGACTACACTTGTTTGCTTGTGGAGTGAGTGAATATTAACGTCACACTGTTCAGTTACATGAGGGCTTTCGGCGACGAACCACGTAATTTTGAACCATGGTCAAGTGACGTGGACGACACCTGAGCTGGCACACCCCTCTCCTAACTACCACACCACACCAACGGGAGGACGTTTCAGCTCTCGACAGATTTAACGTGCATCGCTGCCCTACACGGCGGGTCTTTAGCGGTACTGGGCTTGAACTCCTGACATGCCTTCTATGATCCGATGCCTTGACCACTGGGCTACCGTTTGCTTGTGGAGGGACAGTAAAAATGATCTAACTAAGGGATTGGCAAACCACCGCTCTTTGTACAGACAGTATTGGTTCTTATGAATTATTTAAAAAAACAATTATATCTACTAAAAATTGTTGCTTTCTTTTCTATTTCTCCTTAATAACTATTTATTGAAAATATTTGTCTTATTTGCATACATATTTAACAATTCCACTGCCTTAAAATGTATGCGTTAAATTGTTCCTCATTAACAAAGTGCATTGCGAGAAACAATGAAAATATTAAAATTAGTTTTAAAGCAGTATTGATAGAAGCGTCATCATGGTAAGGCATCTCTCTAAGTGATTTCCAGCGACGTTTGCTATTTGCGTACATAGCGAGATCTTAAAAGTGAACAAGAAATGCACAGAAATACCCAACAGAAGTGATAAAAACGCGTACTGCGTATTTTGTGACATGTGTTTAAAGGTTAATAAAACAGAGTTCACAAATGACTTTTATATGGAGAAACAATCAGAGTCAATTTTAATTATTAGTGTAAACATGAAATTTCAGAATAGTTCTAACGGTATTTTCTGTGTAAAAGCCTTTTTTCCACGACGCTTGGAATCTTATATCCAACATTATGATATTTAGAGATTATTTGTTCTTACATTGAGCTATGGAAATAAAAAAATATATCTTCTTAGTTCTTTAGAAGGAATGGAAAATATTGCTTTTTTTTGTGTGAAACTTTAAATATTGTAGGAAGTAAATGTTATTTGGAGTGCATCAATCTCTTGATATTGACTGTTACCAGAGGCTCCCCTTCCCCTCCTGAGCACGTGTATGTGGCTCTTTGTATAAATGGCTCGTAATGTAAATGGCTCTTCAATACCTTAGTTACTTTGATTTTCTTAAAACTTGGCTCATATCACTCCAAAAATTTACCGACTTCTGATCTGACTGAAAATTTTGCGTTCAACTGGGTAAGGTATCAAAAGAAACTATGATTTACTTTATAATGTGTATAAGCAGTTAATGATTCAAAATAAATTTAAAACTTACAGGAAAAAAATAACAACGAGGGAGAGATTTCAAATGGCAGTACTTTTTTATACGCTTAAGACGAAGAGACTCGAATATCACTAAAAAGTGAAGATGGATGAATGTTTTTAAAAAACTCATGGCATAAATAAGGTATGAAAATAATTATCTTTAAAATGAGTGGGAAGCTTGTCATCCGATTTAAAATAGTTGAATATTCAAAGAAAATTTCCAAACATATAAACAAAACAAAATATAAATTTTTATTAATCACTTCTCATTCGCCATTCCCTGATGAATAACATCACTATACATCCATATTTCTTACGTTCGTCTTCTAATCAGTCTCAAAAATTACAATCATAGTATTTAGTACGTGCTTTTATTTGTTTTTGAACATTTAAGCTTCAATAGAACTTTTGCTGCTTCTATTGAAACGTTTTCAACAGAAACAAGATTGCTTAAATAAACATATAAAAAGGCATTGAGAATATTTTCGTAGATATTAGTTCAATTTTCTTATTGTTTCTGGAAATCAACTCTTCCGAATTTGCTACCGAACTTTTTTTTCCTGTACATAACCTACCACGAGAAATAAAATATTTATTTAATAATATTGTGACGGGCTCACGCATCTTTTCTTTAACATGTCCTTTGGGTTCTTTGGGGCCAGAAGTAATGGCAACTCTTTTCCAACCAAATCCAAGAAGTGAAGTGTGAAAGAAATATGCAAATTAGGAAGCTTTTAAATATCAGAAGAAAGAGTAAGCGGGATGGCAGTTAAAGGAATGTAAACAGTTCGTGGTTCAAGATTGAAGAAGTTGTAGATAACGTTACGTGGCGAATAGTAGGATTTATACGTGAAGAGATCTATCGAATCAAGGTACATACCATTGCACTCGAGTCATTGTACGGCTTCATCTAGGTGTTATAATTGTTACTTCAAACTACAGCAAGGTAGGATTGATTATTTAATATTAGTATCGACGATATTATTGGAATTGAGTTTAGGAGAGTCAGTTATTGATAGTGGTCCGGGTTAGGTTAATTTGTTATTATCTATATATTGTGTGTTTTGCCATCGTAGATTCTCTCACATAAATTATTATAATCTAATTTGTTAAAGCTAATCTAATTTGAAAATCTTAATAAAGCTATATTAAGATTATGTATGTTTCTAGTTCTTCCGTTAATCCTACACCTCTAGCTCACGCTGATACCCAAAGAGATATTCACCCGAGGGGGGGATATCACAATATACTAGGGGGAAGGGGCTAACTTCTGTCCGCCTAACGGTAGACCAACCCCATTGTACAAATTATGCAGCTGTTCATACTCATTGATCAAATTATAAAAACGTAATTTTCATGGATTATGTAGTTCTATCTTTTTTCAATATATTGTAAGCAGGATGTAAAAAAAAATTCAATTCGAGTCTTCATCTCCGCATTTTAATTTGAACTTCAAGTTAGTGCATCTTGAAAATCAATGTTCCTAATCACCTTTTCCCCTAAATTGCAGTGAATTTTTATTCCGTCTTTGTTTCTCCATTTTGACAGAGCCACATACGATTGTCCATGAGTAGGGATTGCAATATCGGACCAAAAGTTTAATACCGGTATTCGGAATTTTTAGATCTTAATACCAGAATACTGGTTTTAATACGGGTATTAGAAATTTTAGAAAAAGCACGAAAGCTCGGGGGTTTCTTTGTTTATATTTGGCAGTTTTATTAGAGAGTGTAAATATCACAAAAAATAATTTGTAACTTATAAATTATAACAGTATATAAAGAACACACACAACAAAAGTATAAGGGAACATCTTATTTATTTAAATCACAAATAAGTGTAAATATCGGTATTCAGTCTGTGATACTAGTACAAATTTTTGAAATGTGATCTTAAAAAAAACAATGCATCAATTGCACTGTCATTAAGCTTCGGACGTAATTTTGTGCAATAATTTTTCATCCGAATTATCTTTTTTTCAAAATAATCTAAAATCCCTGATGGCTTGGGCTTAAAAAGTGTGCTAAAATTTGTATCTTCATCGCAATTAGATTCTTTCCTCTTTAACAATTTTGTATCATGTTTCGTTTTTAAATGTGTATGGAGTACTTCCTCCATTCATTTTAAAAACACCAGAGCTTTTTTTTACATTGCGCCACTATATTCTTTTCATCATATAAATAATGAAACCAAACCGAAGTAATATCAACTGATTTTTTTATGTTCTTTGAAGTTATTCACATTCATTGTTATGGGTTATTATTTATGAGTATATATATAACTAGTTGCATGGCCCGGCTTTGCACGAGCTTTCTGTTTTCCTCATGACGCCAGCAATTATGTGTGTGTTTGTACGCACGCAATGTGATTTCTAAAATTATTTCATTAAATTTCCCTTTTTCGAAATTTGTTCCACATATTTTCGATTTAAGACAGTTTTTTTTCCCCTCCCTCTAGCCCGGCATAACACGGTTTTTTTAGTGTAAAATTACTTTTTCCTCTTCCCCTCCCCCTCACAGATAAAATATAGCTTCAAATTTCGATCTATAACTTTTAAAAAATAATATTGCATTAGTTAAAAAATTATTAATGTGAAGCGATAAAAAGAAAACAATTCTTTAGTTAGCTTAAAAATGTCTCTGAAAATGTATTATTATTCAAAATAATAGACAATGTACTTTTTTAATTAACAAATAATTAATTTAGTAATGAATTAATAGAAATACTTTTAAAAACACATATATATATATATATATATATATATATATATATATATATATATATATATATATATAATATTATAAAAAACAGTATGGGGGAAGCGTAGATATATATTTACATGTACTGAAAAAAACATTCAAAAAGAAAAAAAAACTAAATGATAAAAACATTTTGATATTTCATTTTAATTTCATAGTTTTCCTTCCACTGTCATAGTTACAAATTTTGTGTAATGAACGCTTAAAATAGAGTAAATAATTTATATCAGGAAGTGTAATACATTAATATTACTTTTTGTTGTATTTATTTTATGTTAAAATCTTGCCACCACCTCTCCCTTCGAAATCTAGTTTTATTATGAAAGAAAAAAAGGAGTGATTACACTGATGAACGGAATCAATGAAAAGCGAAAGCGCACTGAGGTATGGAGTAGACAAAACAGAAGGGATAAAAAAGATAGATGAATGCTGTCACGGGCTTTTTTGCAAATGGCAGAATTTTTTCCTATTTTCTTGACAATTGTCGTTATATTTTGAAAACTTCTCACAATATCTTTATAAATTTTAGCCTATGTGTTATTCTGATTTATAAGCTATATTACTGTAAAGTTTCATTAAAATCCATTCAGTTGTTTTTGCGTGAAAGACCCACAAAGATACTCACAAACTTTCGCGTTTATAATATATATTAGATTAATATAAAAAATATTTTAAAACCTAAAGTATGATATGCAAATACAATGTGAATAACAAACTCACCAATTTAAAAAATATCAAAATATTACGCATTTTCTTCACAATTACGACCTTGTTTTTACAGATACGAATATTAATCTACGAATCCTGAGCGGGTGCAGTATCGCTCTGAGCTGTAACAGAATATTTTTGGCCCTCTCTTTGGATGATTCACATATTTTATCACTTCTCTTAACTGTACGATACAACTTTGTGTATACACAGTTTAATTAATTTCGCCCGTTTGGGAGACACAAAAATAAAAACGTATATTATATTGTGATGTTGGTGTTCCCTGAACATATAGTGGAGACAATTTTAAGAAATTTCTAGTAAATGCCGAAAAACCGGTATTTAAACTTGTGAATACCGGTATTCGGTATCCCGGTATACCGGTATTGCAATCCCTATCCATGAGTCAATATTGTTTCTTTCGATGTTAGACATAAACCGATTTTTCAAAACTTTTCCCCTTGTAAGATCGTCTTGTAGTTGAATTAATCATTACTCTAATTAACCGGATTTACCGTTTTTATATTTCCTTCAAAACACATCACTATATTTACAATTCCATTCACAATTATAAATCGCATCGGGAACTACAGGCAGCTTCCTCCATGTTTACGTTCGGGACCACATTCTTCTTCTCTCCTTCCCACTCGAAGGCCAAAATAGTTCACAGCAGCACCCTCTTTCTAGTCTATCGTGTGCTATGTGTCAAGCCTCCTAGTACACTATGTGCCACTCCGTTACCCCCTGTGATTTATTAATAGCTATGGCAAATACCAATCTTACGGAGAATTGCGTACGTTTCATTACGAATGGTATATCCAAGTCTTCTCGAATGTCTAGTGGTATCCTTAGTATATATACAATTTCGCCTTTCTTATCTCCTGATAAAATTTTGCACTGCAGTATATTCTTCTGAATATTTTTTAATACAAATTTTGTTCCATTACACAGTTCTTCGGTAATACATAAATTTCTGAACAGCATGACGATACAGCCTAATTTCAAATTTGTAACTATAATATTGATCGGGAACTGCCTTTTTATTATTGTTCTCGTGTGTGAGATGAATAAACAAATTTATTGCATCATCACAAAAATCTTTTTTTTTTTTATGTATAGAGAGATTTCCTAACATTTCGGTTATACCTTGTTCTTCTGCAATATACATATTTGAGAACTCGAATTTTATTTGATGTCCATATAAACTGTTGAACTGTAAATAATACTTTTAAGAAATAATTTGATAATAAGAAAGAAGGCTTTAAAATCTTGTAGATCATTTCCGATAATCTCCTGGTATAAATTTGTTTTTTAGTGCTGAAAAATAAAACTTTCAGTAATATACTGTCATTAATAAACTTCTATTGTAACGGATCTATTCACGTTCTTCCTACTAATAGTCCTCTTAAGGAATAAAGGGTCTTTATAAATTATTCTATTGAAAACTTTCCTCCGAAGAAGATGTGATTATGCAAATCAAGACTTGTATATAAAGATTAAACTTTCGAGTTAAACAAAAGGAGAGCACTTCGAAACTTATTTGATTAATATTGAGATTGACGATTTAGTCAATTAATAGATAAATTAAATTCGGTCAAGTTGAATTAGAAGGTCTATTGCCTGAACGTAAGTAATCCGATTTATTGTTAGTTCTTCTAGTATCTCATCTACTTCGCCAATGCTCCTCGTATTTATCAATTGGTGCATTTCTTAACTTGGGTTGTTGAATTTGTGTCCTTGTTGAGAGTTTGTTAATAAAATTTGTATTGACTATGGCTAATCTTCCTTCTGACCCTCTCACACTAATAGATGGCACGGGCCTCCATTACGCTATGAGTTACGGTAAAGTTTTTCCCCTAAATGCTGGATTCAGTTTGACTGATTATGTTTTTCAGAAACTTGATTTTTTTCTTTTATATTTCTAGGGAAAAGTTTCACTTTGGTTATTACTGTGAGTTCGAATCCACCTCAAGTTGCTACTTACAACAAAGCAATCAAGATTACAGTGGATGGACCCAGAGAACCTAGAAGTAAGAGCTGTAAGTTTATAATCTCGTTTAGATTGCATCGTGGTTCTAGCCATTTATTTACATCGTTATTAAATAACATAACTAAGTACAACCAAATATCTCTTAAGGAATACAAATATTTTAAAAATAAATTGTAAATTAAAATGTTATGCAAGATGAGAAAATTTTATTTCTTCTGTATTATTTAGGACATTATATTTATGATTAAAGTCATACTCCGCGAATTAAATAAATTTAATTTGCTTACCTTTCCCTTTAGATTTTTAATTGTATTATATGTAACATATTCTTTTTAAATTTAGTGCATATGTTTCTAGTTAAACACCGTCACTTGACCATGGTTCAAAATTACATGGTCCGTCACCAAAAGCCCTCGTGTAGCTGAACAGTGCGACGTTAATATTCAATCAATCAATCAATCTAGTTAAACACTTAACTGCTGCCAGTGTATAAAACGCTCAACCACTGCGTTAAGTGGCTCGGACGGATATACACGTCCTTCCGAAATATGATTGATTGTTGATTGTTGATTTTTATGGCGCAAGAGCCAAATTTGGCTATACTGCGCCACGTCCGAAATATGAGTTTTCTTTTGCTTTCTTTGCTTTTTTTTTTTTTTTTTTCAATGAAACTATTCTGAAGGCTTAGGAATGCAGTAAAACGACCTTTTACAATGTTAACAAAAGTTTTATTTATTTCATATGAAAAATATGCATATGTATGCCTTTCCTCTTCCCCAAATATACCGCATACGTATTAGGAATGGCAATTCTTTCCGAAAAAGATCGATCTTTAATTCGATTCGAATCGTAACCTGATGAATCGATTCACAAAAAAATCGAGGTCTAAAAGATCAATTTCTAAAAAAAAATACATTTTTTTTTCCAAGTCTGCATGTACAATGTAAATATAAATCCATTTTATGAAAAACAAGAAAAATACCATAAAATATATATATATATATATATATATATATATATATATATATATATATATATATATATATATAAATGATCTCTTATCAGTAAAATCAGGGAATTCGACAATTACAGTTAATTTTATTACCATATCAAAGTATAAGTTATAAGAGAAGACATTTATATTTTCTAAATGTATTTGTTACATTGAAAAGTTAAGAAAGTAGGTAATATAGCTTATGTGGTTCCCAATGCTTAATATCTACGCTTTTTAAAAACAAAGGTCTGTCAAGTCTACAGGGATCCAAGCGGTTCTGCTCATGGCTTGCGATGTTGCCGGTAATCGAAAAAAGGCGCTCACAAAGAACAGATGATCCCGCGATACTCACATACATCATGGCTATTGAGTGAACGTGATGATAGAGTTTTTCTGTCCTTGCAGTAAAGTATAGGATCATACTTCAGGTGCACAACTGCCTGCGATAAATAGTGTTTTAATTCTTCGTTTAAGCCCTGGCATTCCGGTACATTTAACTAATTGCAAATAATTTTATAGTTTTTACCAAAACAGAAAAAATCGAATGTCGATTTTCTAGGATGAAATATCGGTTCAGTGCTACATATCGATTTAAAAAATCGATTTTTTTTGCCCGAGAAATCGATTTCTCGATTAATCGATCTCAGATCGCCATCCCTGATACGTATGCCTATGTGAAAAACTTTGGCCCTGAGGAGAAAATCGCGTAACTTTTAATCGGCAGTTAAAGGGTTAAAAGATTTCTGCCAACACTTTTTGAAGTCCTTGTTTTATATTGTTACGTAGATCCGGATTCGAGGATTTTATGCAAAACAATCACAAGGAAAATAAACAGTTCTTTAAGAGCGATGCGAATTTATTATCAAAAATCCAATCTTTTACAAACAGGATTCAGCAGCGATATTTACAGAGTAAATCTCCGAAGATCCTCACACCTTCAACAGCAATCAAACACAATCTTCGGTGTTTAAAAATACACATAAGTAAAACATTATTCACAAGCACAGCCGAGCTAGTCGCTAGTCAAATGTTATCTCATCGCTGGTTGAAATCAGACTGATACTGATCGCCGTAGTAGATGGACGGCAGTCAATGTTTTGGTATCTGGACTCTGATACTCAGTCCTCAATCCCATATCATAAAGTCTGTGATGTGGGGTTAGGCTTTCGTTGATTTTTTCAGTCTGCGATGTAGCATGCAGGCTATTGGCTGTAACGATGGAATCCGGGAGGAGGAGCTTAAGGTTGTCTTCATGAGGTAGAAAGTTTATGCATTGCTGAGAGCTATGTGGGTGCTCTCTCATTGGTTGGAGGTGGAAGTGAATATAGCCTCTGGCTGGCTGCCCATGGGGGATCTGATCCCGTACCGGCAAGCATCTTTATTTAAAGGCGCGACAATAGGGAAGAGATCAACTACTTTCTAGAAGATTCCAGAGGGTTCCGAACTCGCCAATGACGCCAAAATGGTCACCAAAAATTATGCCATCTTGGCTCTATCGCCAAGATTTCGCCAAGTTCTCATTGAATCGCCATTATAACGTAAGGGTAAACTGCTTGTAAATAGTACAATATTGACATGAAATAAATATAACATAGAGTAATATAAATGCATTAAACACTCAAATACAAATTATTTACACTATTTACACAAAATCGTAACAATATTTTGAGAAAACTTAACCCATTTTTAAGACTGATTCTTTATTAACATCAAAGTGACATGAGGGCTAAGAGCAACGGATCTCAGAAATTTGACCCTCGATCAAGTGACGGGAACAAACTGGCACTCCATACTCACAAATACAAAACCACACCAACGGTATGCCTTTGGGCCTTTTTAACGTACATCAGCGAATATTAAATGGTATCAGGATTTGAATTTATGACTCGACTAAAATTACACCATTCACGAGTTCGGGACCATGACTATTTGGCTACCCGAGGCACAATTATTTTTTGAGGTCAATCACTCAAGATGTATAATTGGGACTTTACTCAACTGTTCAAGACTGAGTAAGAGATGCATATGAAAACAATTGAGACGCATTTGTATCTAATTTTATCTTTTGATTGTTAAGTGCTTTATTCAATTCGGCAGTTTATGCATTGTTCAACGAAAATAGTTGTTATTTTTAAATGTCTTAAAGATCTGAAAACGTACAAATAAATCATTTAAATCCGGGGCACAACTTGTTTTGGCTCGCGAGCCACATTGTGGGAGCGGAGGATACCGGAGGGCTGCATCTTTTAAAAATGATTGCAATAATTATAAAAAAATAATTATTATAAGTTAAATAAAATAGGACAGTTTTATTCAATGTATTTACTGGGTCCATTCCCCATTGTCTATAGTTGCAAGCACATTTCATTTTAGAATCAATCCAATGAGACAAATGTATCCTACCATACTTTTCCACGGTTTTTTTAAGGTATCCGACTACGTTGGGAACCGTGATTTTAAAAAAGCGCATAAATGAATAATTTTCACGATATTTAGTGTCCCTTAGATTAGAATACATGTATAAAATTGTTTTAAGGACATTTTGACAAAAAAAATTATTTAAATACAATATTTTGGTAAAAATTAACTTAGAATAACCTTTTTTCAAAATGTTCTCCTTTGATAAAAAAATGCATCTAAAATAATAATATTTTGCTTATATAAAGTAAAGACTTCTCCAGAGAGTATGAACTATTTTTTTAAAAAAAATCCCCATTATTTTCAGAGTTACAACCCATTGAAATAATTATCGGAGTTTTTTTTATTAAAATTTCTTCCCTCTATTGTTATAAAACATGGATAAACCCACTTCTAAGTTATATATTTCAAGAATTCTTGTTGAGCCTCTGTACAGAGGTCTGAGCTATATACAGGTAAAATATTATTATAATAGAAGCATTTTTAACAAAAGGAGAATATTTTGAAAATGGGTCATTCTATGTTCATTTTTTGTCAAAATATTGTAATTAAATAATTTTTTTACTGTAATAATATTATTAAAACAATTTTATATACATTTTCTAATCTAATTGATACTAAATATCATAAATATTATCCATTTATACGCTTTTTCAAAATCGCAGTTCCGAAAGTAGTCGGATACCTTAAATCTGGAGTGAGATTACTTGTTTAAATTCTCATCACAGCCTGTGCAAGTTTATGTCAACTACTTTTCATCCGTATTTGCTTTCGTTGACCTTCATGCAAGAAAAACTTGGCTCACAAATAGATGTCGACTAAAATATAAAGAACTATTTCCCCGCAAATTTCTTCGTATATGAAAATTTTTCAACTGACGGAGATCTGCAAAAGTCAATGTCGTAGTATTAAACATTTTTTCCCCCATTGTGATCAGACATCAAGTCAATAAACTCAAGTTGTACCTCCTCAGGTGCTGTATCAGGATCAGGAGGAGTAGGGGATAACTGAGCAAATTGAATTTTGGCTCAATTTTCTAAGAATTCTGAAATCTTCTTGTGACCTCGTCTTCCAAACTCTGCTGATGAAATCTTAGTAGAAACACTTTCAGGTACTTTGTTTTAATAATAGAGGAAAGAATACAAGACGAATCTTTGATCACCCAAGGGAAAGAGATCTGGGTTTACTGACTGTCTTGGGGGCGCTAGTTGCCCACCCCTGTTTTAAATAGTTATAAAAATATTTTCCGATCTTGGAGAGAAAATGTAATCCTAGAGGGACCATCATTATTCGCTACTCTTTTAGATGGACTTTATTGCATTTAAAACGGTACTTACGTATTATCGTAACAATCACGAACTCTATTAATAACTCGCCAAGTTGGCAATCCCGATTTCCGATGTGCCGAATGCGCTGAATTGGCAATCAGGTGTTTCGTTTCATATAATGTCGCCAATAGGTTAAGATAATACATAAATAGCTTTTTTAAAAAAAATAAATAATAAAATTTACACTAAAAATAACACCGGTAAAAAACTAGTTTTTTAAACATGGTTTTTTTCTTTCAAATTTTACGCATTGTGTAGCACAATTTTTTTTTTTTTTTTTTTTTTTTTTGCCTTAAATTTTAAGAGTGAAAGGGAACGTTGAGTCTAATTGAATTTATTTAATAATCAGTTTTAATAATTTAATTATACAAGGGAATAGTTTAATTTGGTGGTTTTAATATTCAACTGTTTACGTTGTAAGAAATTGAAAATATGAATCAAATTTAATTCTTTAAATAAGTAGTTTAAATCAATTAGTTTTATTAAGGTTTTATTAATTATTATTAAATTATCGTACATCCAAAGCAATCGTGTATAGAAAATTTTAGCTCGAATGAGAGCTTTAAAATGGGAGAAAAAAGCTATTTTAAAGTTTCAACCCAAACATAGTTATAATGTGAGTAGAAAAAAAACCCATTAATGAATAATGTTTAAAACAATGTTCAAAATATTTTTAATCAGTTTCCACTGGTTCCTGAAAATCTGTTTTCTAATTTATTTTTCTAATGAAATGTATCTATATTTTGCGTCATTTTCTGCTTCTTTATGACTGTTACAATATAAATTAGCATAGGAACATTAAAAGGGTTGATTCTTTCAACAGCGGCGTAACCTACACCCCTGCAACACCCGCATCGCTGGGGGACCCAGGGTTCTACGGGACCTAAAACCTGACTGCTGCTAAGTACCTACCCGTTGTAAAATCCAACTTAGGGGCCCAAAAGTTCTCCTTTACGCTACTGTTTCAAAATTCAAGTGTTCAGGTTCTTGATAATTTAAACTATACTACAGATAATATATATATATATATATATATATATATATATATATATATATATATATATGATAATAATAATCTTAATCAAGTTATGTGTTTAATCAATTAAAGTTTGTGAGTACTAAAATTGGCTTCAGATATTTAAACAAAACCTCTTTTATTTTTCAAATAAACTGAATTTCATTCAAATTTCTTTTTTGACAAAACATATTTCATCACGTAGGCTATATCTATTTTTTTCCTGTGCGACAGTAAAAAGAACATTTAATTCTGCAATAATTCGCTAATCTCTCATAAAAAGTGATAAAAATCTTTCAAACACTTCGATCAATGCTCAAAAAACATCCCTCCTTGAATAATGAGTTATAAATATTAAAATATGTGGGCATATTTGATGAAAAAAGTCAATTGCAATCAAAGAGCTTTTATGTGTGATGACTCTCCTACCTTGACAACAAAACGAACAAATAGAAAACAAAACACTCAATTCGCCATTTTTTTTCCTTTTGCCCTACTAGCTTTAAATTTCTATAATTACTGTAATGAATATTTTATTTCTATTCCCCAATGAGCAACAAAATCCTAACTCGCTTCTATACTTTTTTTATTGTTCTCCAATACTTGTGCAAATTTTCATTTGGTGTATGTAGATGATACGTTGGACACACGTATAGGACAACCAAAGAGGACGCGCTGACCAAATCGTGACCGATAGACCAACCTCTGTGTATATGTATATATATATTCATTGAATATCATTGCAATGTTTTGGCGAAGTGTGTCATTTGAGCACGCAATCTTTTCTGTTTTCCCTGAATCAAAAATTGCGAAAATAAAACATTGTTCTTTAACTTCATAAAGTGTGGAAGGCAAAAACTCTATCAGTAATTAGAATTCTAATATTTTTAATGTGTTTTAAAAATTTAATTTCTTTGCTTTTTGGCAAACTACTGACCGATTTCTGAAGAATTCGTTATTTTAAACTAATATCATTTGAAAGTTTTAAAAACAAAAAATGCTCGCTACATTCTATTTAGAACTTAGTATTAGTTTTAAGAATTGAACTACCTCTAGATACTAATTTCGAAACTCGTTTAATTTAGTTAAGTTGATTATTTATCTTAGTTAATTACTTTAGTTTTGTTTTGCTTGTTGTTTCGTTTATTTTAGCTAGAGAGAGAGAATAATTTGGTTTTACACTAGCTTAATATATCTGGCTACGCTCAAAACCATAATTTTACAAAAACATATAAATGAATAGTTTTTTGAGATACTTAGTGTTAGGTGAATTCGAATATACAAATAAAATTGTTTTAAGAATATTAATACAATAAAAAAAATAATCCAAATGCACTTTTTTGGCAAAAAAGAAAGAAAGAAAAACGACATATTTTCAAAACATTCCCCTTTTATGGAAATTGCTTTTGCAGTATTATGCCTTTATATAACTAAGACATCTGCTCAAAGCCCGAACTTGGCTTTTTGAAATATATAATTTAGAAATGGATTTTTTAAAATTTTAATGCATCAAGGTAAATAATTTTTTATAAAGAAACACCTGTTATTATTTCAATTGATAGTAACTCTGAAAATAATGTAAATTTTTCAAAAATCCTAGCTCAGACTCTGTATAGAAGTCGTAGCTATATATACATAGAAAAATATTATTATAGACGCATTTTTCATACAAGAAGAATATTTTGAAAATATGTTTTTCTTTCCTACAGTTTTTGTCCCCAAAAATTGCATTTAAATAATTTTTATTGTCATAATACTCTTAAAACAATTCTATAATTGAATTCTAATTCAATTGGCAGTAAATATATCAAAAAAGTACATCATTTATATGCTTTTGAAAAATCACGGTTCAGAATATAGCCTTGGCGTATCGTTAAAATTAAGGAAAGATGTGCGTATACACTGATTACCCAACTCACACTCATCAAACAATTATACCTCTTAACAGAAAAAATTTTTAAGTTTCATTAAGTTTACTATATAATTACTATTGCTGTATGTTAGTTTTTCGAGTAATTGAATTTTAAAATCTTGTTTACTATATTCCAATATTGTCAACCAGATTTGATGAAAATACAGAAATGTAGACTCGAAAATTCTAGTGTGAGACACAGTTATACTTTATGGAAGGCAATTCCTTTGATATTTTATTTGCCGAAATCAAATCTTTTAGCTGAAATAACACCTTTTGAAAGACAAATTATTTGGATAATAATTCTTTAATGCTTTTATTCACTCACTCACTAGGTATTTCGAAATACATGCGATTATAGTGCCATACTTGTTATCAAAGCAAGTCAATTTCCACAGTAAAAAGATTCTTTAAGGAATGATTAATTTACTCTTTTTCCGTTTCATTCTGCCATTAACTAATTTAAGAGATTCTTCCTAATAAATGCTTTATGATGTTTCCTTATTCTAATTATTGTAGATTTCTGAATCTAAGCCTATCCGCGTGTAAGCCAAAAGTGTGTTTTTTCTTCAAAAATGTACCCAAAATTCAAAATCCGTACACACTTGCCTTCAAAAGTCTATGTACAAGCAATCCTCTTACGTGTTTATGCTAAAATTACTATTAAAGTTTCGCTTCAGAAAATCAACATACCTCTCAAGTATTCTTTAAAATTTCCTTATTCTAACAGCAACAAAATTCATATTAGAAAAACCACTAAATAATCACCAACCACATCCGCCCAAAGTCTGCGTACACTTACAAAATAGAGCTAATAAAGATCTTAAATTGTAAGATAATTGCATCAAATCGTATTTCTAAGTAACTATAAGCTTTTATAACGATTTACTTGGAATTTGAGGTTTGAATGCTTGTGTGATTCCATGGTAGGTAACAGAAAAGAAATCGATATATTACTAAAAGAAAGATCATCACAGATTTTTAGTAAAGGGGGAAATCTTGTAAATCAATTGCTGAAACTGTTAATAGGAGGTATTCATTGATTCAAAAAGTGTTCAGAAACTACAAATCAAGTGAAATTTTAACTAAATCTAAGATCTGGCCAGCCGTCTGCAGTGTCACCTCGAGAATTATGCTTTGCAATAAATACGCTCTGTAAAAAAAAGAAAGAAAGAAAGAAATCCAAGACTATAAGCTTCGCAAACAGCTAAAAGTGTTGCTGAGATTTTCCAAAAAACATGTTATTCTAACCCTTATTCGAAGAGAACTGAAAAAGAATGACTTTTATGGCCGAGTTGCACTGAAGAAGCCAGTCGTCTCTCGAGTGAACAGAGCTAAAAGAATGCCCTTTGCCTAATAACACCTAAATAAAACACATAAATTTTTGAAAAATGTAATATATTCAGCCGAAAATTGTTTTTGAATTTTCTGCTTCAAAGGGCAAACATTATGTCTCTGCAAAAAATCCTATAATTGTGATCTTTGTATGAATATGAAAGATGTTCGCGTCTGTACACAGACTTTCGGAGGTAAGTGTATAAACTGAATCGAAAAAAATAGTACTTATATGTACAATTTTCGAACATGTTACCATGGGAGTAACTACTATCAATTATAGTTACTATCAGTTGGGTAAAAAACAAGAATATTTTCCAATTAAATTGCTGTAGAATAAAATTCCGATGACGGCATCTTTATTTTATTTATTTATTTTGATAACCTTATCTGAAGCTAGCACATTTTTTTCATTCATTTGTTATCTTGTACAATATCTGAGCTAATCACACTTTCTGCGCCATTTTTTTTTCTTTTTGAAAATGAGCAGGAAAAATAATTTGTATATACGGCACGTGATTCTCGACCTATGTTTCATGCTCTGGAGGAAAACTCGCTGTACGATGATCATATGAAGTCAGACATCCCTATAAGTGAGCGTGAATTTTACGAAGTACTTAGAAAATTTGATTCTGACAGTGATTTTGAAAGGTTTACGTGACTTGTCCCCCCTCCTCTTTCCCCCTTCCGAAACGCTAAAATCGCTCTCTTGCACATGTTAAGAAAACCTTTTTTTTTCTAAACTGCAATTTTTCTGGGATTTGCGATTCCATATGTAAGCCGACCCCTTACTTCCACATTCAAAAAAAATTCGAAAAATTCTCGGCTTATATACGGAACTTAAGGTTTAATTGTAATTTAACAATGTCATTTTTAAAAAGCTAACTTTATATTAATATTTCAGTTTCATATATCAACTAATCCAAGCAAATAACTTTTACTGAATCAGATATTCGTACTCTATCCCTACACTGCCTTTTCACTATCCCCTGATGAGTTTTTGTATTTCCCCCTCAAAGTCCCCACAGTTCGGTCGCAAGCTGTTATCGTTCCCACGGAGACAGGTCCCCTAGTGAATACCTTCCACACTCGTTTCATTCTTTCCCTTTGTTCGTGCCGACAAAACCATTTGTACGGCACCGCGCTCAACAGTGGGCGTGCATGGACCCTGCCAGACAATGAAATAAATACCCTCAAGCTGCATATGACTCCTCTAAATAAGTTAGTAGCTGGATATTTTTCTTTATCTGTCCGATTTTTCTCTATTTTTCATGTATTGGAGCTCTAAACAGGCGTGTTTCGAATCCAGGGTAATAAAATATAAATATAGCTCAGCTGAGAAAGGGTAGAGAGTTTCTGTTTTTGTATATAACTTTGTTGTTACCTATCTTTTGAATAGAGATTTAGTATGTAGAGCTTCCGAGAAATGTTATGAAATAACCTTCAAATAATTTTTTAATATTCCTTAAAAGAATATTAAAAATAGAGATTCTTAACCCTTTTTAATATGTTTATCAAATCTTTGGGTATAAAATTATAAATAAAAGAAATTCATATCACAAAGAATTACTTCCTTCGTTTTAATTTTTAAACTATAATCGTAATATGCTGTTGTTCTGAAAGTAAATAGGGTGTTTTGGAGAAGGAAAGGGTAAACTCAATATTTTTTTTCCTATCCATACTTTTTTATTGGTGGGGGTATTTTACTAAAACACTACAAACTGTTACTTTTAAGGTATCCGACTACACTTTCGGAACCGTGGCTTTAAAAAAGCGCATAAATGGATAATTTTCATGATATTTAGTGTCACTTAGATTAGAATACATGTATAAAATTGTTTTAAGGACATTGTGTAAAAAAAAAGAATTTAAATACAATATTTTGGCAAAAAAACTAACTTAGAATAACCTTTTTTCAAAACGTTCTCCTTTTATTAAAAATGCTTCTATCATAATAATATTTTGCTTATATAAAGTAAAGACTTCTCCCGAGAGTCTCAACTAGGATTTTTGAAAAATTCACATTATTTTCAGAGTTACCACCCATTGAAATAATTATCAGTGTTTTTTTCTTAAAATTTCTCCCCTCTGTTGTAGTAAAATACGGATAAATGCACTTCTAAGTTATATATTTCAAAAATTCTAGTTTAGCCTCTGTACAGAATTCTGAGCTATATACCGGCAAAATATTATTATAATAGAAGCATTTTTCATAAAAGGAGAATGTTTTGAAAATGGGTCATTCCACATTCATTTTTTGTCAAAATATTGTACTTAATTTTTTTTATTGTAATAATATTCTTAAAACAATTTTATATATGTTTTCTAATCTAAGTGACCCTAAATATCATGAGTATTATCCATTTATACGCTTTTGCAAAATCACGGTTCCGAACGTAGTCGGATAGTAATATTTACTGGCGTAGCTCTTGAGTGGACCCTATATTAAAATTCTTTGGGGGCTGTTAGCATTTTACGATTTTTTGTTTACACATTTTGGGACTCTTGTAGCTTGAGGGCCCCGTATTATGGATACGGTGGTAGCTACGCCGCTGGTAATATTTATTTTTCCTTTGATTTTAATCGCTTTATTTTCGTTTTATATAGAAAATGGATGGAATATAGTTCGAAATATTAACATTTTTTGGTACTGCAAATGACAGTTTTCATTCTCATATCTAATTCTAGCTGATATGCATTTTAAAATTTCGAGACCGTGGTAGCATAGCGGCCATGGTCATTAACTCGTGACCGGTGTTGTGTAGTTGCAGTTTTGAGTCCTTATTCCTCTGAAGACCCACCGTGTAGAGGGGATAATGCACGTTAAACTTGTCGTGGCTCAATGTCCTAACATTGGTGTGGTGTGCAAGTTAGGAGAGTGGAATACCGGCTCAGAGGTCCTCCTCGTCACTTCACTGTGGTTCAAATTACGAGATCCATCATTAACAGCCCTCGCGTTGCTTAAAGTGCACGTTAATAAACATTCTTGACTCAGGCCTTCTAAAATCTCGAAACATCTTAATTTTGTCACTTTCGACTTTCTCAATTAGCTACTCCGATATTTACAGAAAATTTTATTTAAAAAAAAGGAACAAAAAATTTTCATAACCTCAATTCCTACTTAAAATTTTATTTTGTCTCCAAAATATTTCACGGCACATCCGGCCTATATACCACTGTATCCTAAAGCGACGTTGAACTCGGTTGGATTTCATTTTTTTTTTTTACAAGGTTGCAAATTTTATGAAACAATTCTTAGCATATGAAATGCTTCTGCAACCGATTTAAAATTTTTCAGAATTTGTAATGAATGCTCTTGAAATGTAAGACATTTCGGAATGAAACTAGAAAAACTCATTATTATAGTTCTTTACATGTGTTAATACTTTTGAAATTCTTTGCGCATTATCATTATCTTGTTTGATTTTAACTTTACATGCGCCAGTTAGGACTGAAAACAGTCGATGGGTCAAGGGAAAGCCGTTATTGTTATGTTGTTGTTGTTGCTAATGCCACCTGTCTGACGATAAAAGATCGAGGCCGACGAAATTCATCAAACAAATTGCTAGATGATACCTGTCGTTATCCGTAGATTTGAGCACCATACAAGAAAGCCATATATCTTTCAAACTTTTCCTACATATATTTTTTGCATTTTAACAATGAAAACATCTCTACTTAATTCATTAAATTCTTTACCTTTCTTAAAGATTTATAAAAGTTGTGACGGGGCTTTCATCGCGATTTCTATTAATGTTCTCTTGGGGTTTCTTTGGGGCAGAAATGGCAATTCTTTCCAACCAACTCAAAAAAAAAAAAAGAACGTGGTTATGTAAATTAGGAATCATATATATATAAGAAGTTAGCAGTAGAGCGAAGTCTATTTCCAGGTCTATGTCTATGCGCACAAGTGATTTGAGATAAAGTTAGAAGAATCCTCACTACATGAAATAGCCTAGCCGTGCCGGTACTGACGAACCAAAAGTGGGTTCGAGGCTATAAGGAACACTGTCGGATAAAAGCTACATCAGAACAGATAAAGAACGTAGCTGATTGCCTAGGATATAGCGGTGGGCTATTTTATATAAGCTATAAGAAAAGGGCGTATATTAGTGATAGAAGAATTAATCTATAAAGTTAGATTCAGTAGTCAAGTACGCGACTATTTGGTAATACTTGTTGCGTCCTCTCTCATTCTAGATCAACTTACTTAAATATTATTGTTGTGCAGTGGCGCAACCAAGGGGGGGGGTCCTGGGACCCCCCTTCAAAGCCCTTGATTTTTTTTCCGATTGATTATAATTCTAAGTATATAGTACGTAAAATTTAATTAATTACTTGTTATGAATGATTAATTTTATTAATTAATGCTAATTATTTATTCAAAAATTAGTTTTTTACTGTGTTTTGTTCCCGAAAATCGACAAAATCAAAAGGAGCATGATACAAGAATGATGAACTTTTGATCCCGGAACCCACCCCCCTTGAAAAATTCCTGTGTGCGCTACTGTTGTTGTGTATTGTGTTATAACAGTGTATAATAAACAGGTTTTAAAATGAATGATTTGAGTGGTTCTTCGTTCTTCCCCACAGAAACAGGTCGTGTAAATAATGTAGAACTGAAGTCCCCACGGACGGGGGCTTCACAAAGTGTAATAAAAATTTAGCTTTATAAAGAACGTTTCACATACTCAAAATTCTGATTCTTACTTAGTCCATTTGTACATTTTCCAATGTTCTGAGTATTATTAGAAAATGAAACGGATCTAAAAATATTCGAAATTCATTAAAAAAATACACATTTTATTTTTGCGTAAAACGCAGCAATAATACGAATAATTATTTATAAATTTCTTCTACATAAATTATTTTCGTATAACTTAATATAATAGAAAACTTTCTGTTCATTGATGTTATAACTAAATTGAAATAAATGTTATTAACAGATATCATTAATAACATAAAACAATAGGCTGTGTCGGCCTATAATGTTGGCTTGGTAGCTTAAAGGTAGCATGTCCGCTTCATAAGCCTAAGGATGCGGGTTCGATCCTGGTTGAAGTCGATAGAATTTCTCGAAGCGAAAATTGTAGGCATGCATGTCATATGATAATGTGACGTGCAAAAGATCACTTGAGTATCAATTTGGCTTTGGTACTCACCCATAATTCAAGCGTCAAAATTTGTTAGTGAGATCCGTCACTAGATGGCGCCACCACACATGAAATGGCTCTCACATTTGGGATATTCCGTGTCTGCAAAGACTTGTGGGTAGAGATTGCAATACAGGACGAAAAGTTCAATATCGGTATCGATATTTTTCAGATTTTAATACCGGTAGTAGAAATTTTAGAAAAAGGGGAAAAAAACAGGTGTTTTTTTGTTTTATTTGCCAGTTTTATTAGGGATAGTAAATATCTCAAAAAATAATTTGTGACTTATAAATTATAACATTACATACAGAATCACAAAAAAGTAAAGGAACATCTTATTTATTTAAATCACAAAAAAAAGTGTAAGTTTCACTATTCAGTCTGTGGTACTATTACAAATTTTTGAAGTATGATCTTAAATCTTATTCATTACTATCTTATTCTTCTTCATTATTATGGGTTATTATTTATGAGTATATATATAATGAATATGCAAAATATTTTCAACCCTAAATTATGATATGCAAATACAATGTGAATAACAAACTCACCAATTAAAAAAAATATCGAAAGATTGCACACTTTCTTTACAACTACAACCTTGTTCTCACAGATACGAATATCAGACAACGAATCCTGGGCTTGTGTAGTATCGCTCTGAGCTGTAATATGATAGTTTTGGTCCGCCTCCTTGTGGATGATTCATATATTTTATCATTTCTCTTGATTGTAGATGCAACTTTATATTTATATTCACAGTCTAATTAATTACGCCCGTTAGGGAGACATAAAAACAAAAACGTATACTATTTTGCAATGTTGGCAATTCCTGAACATATAGTGGAATAACTTTTAAAAATGTCTAGTAAATTCCAAAAAAACGGTATTTAAACTTGTGAATACCGGTATTGCAAAATTGTACAAATGGCTCAAAATACCGGTATTTGGTATCTCGGTATTGCAATCCCTACTTGAGGGCAAATATGCAGCCCATCTGGAAAAAAAAAATTATTACAAAGATGAAAACTATATATAAATTTCATTAAAATAATTTATATTAATCCTACTTCAGTAAAAATCCCCTCCTTAAAAAGTAATCATTTTCTAATTACACTTCTAAATCAAAAAATTCACAAATTCTTTCTTTTTCCCCCTTTAACATTAAAAACCTAAGAATTTCGTTTTTATATAAATTAATCTTGAATTCGCTCTAAAAGAAAATGTTTGGAATGATATCAATCCTTAATCTTAAGAAAAAATTGAAATTATTATTTTTTTTTACATCGAAAAATGGACGTAGTGAAATTATTCCAATAATGTTGGATTTTAAAAGTCTCGAAATCTCATCCTATTGTGATCCGGAAAGTGGCCGAGTTGGAAAAATAACGGGTTATCGAAAATGAGATTAAAAATGATGGAGTACGAGCAGTGGCGCACACAGGAATTTTTCAGGGGGTGGGGGGTCCGGGGTGTTCACCATTCTTGTATCATGCTCCTTTTGATTTTGTCAATTTTCGGAAACAAAACACAATAAAAAAAACTAATTATTGAATAAATAATTAGCAATAATTAATAAAATTAATCATTAATAACAAATACTTAATTAAATTTTACGTACTATGTACTTAGAATTATAATCAATCGAAAAAAAAATCATGGGCTTTAGGGGGGTCCGGACCCCTAGGACCCCCCTTGTGTGCGCCACTGAGTATGAGTGTTTCCTCGGAAAATATTACGCCGCACTTGTGTGTATTTTTTGCTTGAAATTATCACAGAAAAAAAAAACTGACCAAATGCCCTTAAACAAAGAAAAATACGTACTTTATGAAGGCATAGAGCATTTATTTTATGAAAGTGAAAATTAAGGAATACATACTACACAGTAATCTACTTGATCAGACACAGCTCAGAAAAATACTTTATGGAGGCATATAGCTGTCCATAATAAAAATTAAGTATCAAACTTCGCAAAAACTGGTTCTTTTTTTCTTAAGGCTCTTTTCGCCATATCCACAAGAGCGTAAACTTAACACTCAGCCCCCAGGGCAGCCAATTGGAGTCAATGTTCACTGTACCCTGCATCCAATCAGAGAGCAACCTCTTAGCTCTCAGCCAAGCCAAAAAACTCTAAAACTTTCCACCCAGATGAAGAACCAAAGCCACGCCTCCCGGATTCCATCGCTCGACCAATCACCATCATGCCACTCAGCAGAATGGAAAACACCACTTTCGTCAAGCCCAGCATCATAGAATTTCACGATATGGGATTGAGGACTGTTCTTACAGTCCGGACGCCCAAAGAGCAACGCCTATTCTAAACTTAACGCGGAGCACATTTTCGGACCGAAAATTGCCACAATTTTTTTATAAAAATTTGTGACATTCTAACATATAGTGTTATAATATATATTGTAGTTTGTTTATAATATAGTGTTTTTAAATTTTCAAAATATTTCGTAAATAATTAGGTTTTCCTTTTAACATGTAAAGGGACAGCTCATTTAGCACTACGGTATAGGAGAAAAATGCGAAACACATTTTATAAACAAAAAAAAAAATGTCAACTCAGATAAAAATGAGTAGTATGATGAAATAAGTGATTCTTTACAGGAAAGTGAAGCAAGAATATTATAATAATGTACGAGCACTTTTATACCTGAAAAAATATTCCGCGAATTCGGGTCCTATTCTTTAAGATTAGCCGAAATCAGCCTTAAAGAAATGCGTTATGTCATGATGTCTTCCTACTGCACTCTGCATTTTGCTGCTTCATCACGAAGGCGACAAAAGAACAGTAAGTCCATTACCGACGCACTTTGTTGTTCAAAATGCTGAAGGACGATCTCAAAAGCCTTTAGTCCCTCACTTTGTCGTAATTTAGGAGTTTGTACATTGCCCTCAATGTAAACGCCTTCATTATTTTCTGGCTTTTTTTCATTAACTGTGACAGCAGCAATAATTTCTGCATCGGATATAATGTCGTGCTTTATCGTTCTGGAACGGGTCTACACGTGTGGCCGACTTATCGGGACTACCGGGTTACCGAGTAACGTGTTTTCGGGACTATACTGTAACACCATTTTCAATGAAAAAGTGGATGAAAAATTCGCTTGTGGAGAAATGTCCTTACTAAAGGCCCTACCACACGTTTCAAGCAATTTTTCGTCCAATTCGGGCAATTTTTACTCGGTTGCTATAGCAACGGCTTTCGAACAACTCTTTGCTAGGTAGCTCAAAAAATTGTTCCAAATAAAAGTTGCATGAAATTCTAGCCAATGGGGTTCTTCGGCGCCCCACGTCATAAACAAGATGGCGGCTTCGGTTTCGTCTAACACATCAGATATGCCGTATAATATTTTAACGGCGTATAATATTTTTAACAGGATGGTGCTCAATTTCTGCTTACGCCCATCAACAAAAGCGCAGACGAAATAAAAGAAATAATTTTGGATGATTGTTTTCCAAAGCAGAAAAATCGGGGAGTAATTTTTCAATGTGGAGATAGTGCGCGGCTGACGTCAGAGCATGTCGTTTTGTTTACGGCAACCCTTCCCCCTCAGATTAGGCCAAAAATTGGTCGAAAAAGTTGCATGGGCCTTTACTTACTCCAGAGAATCGAGCTCATCCAAAGGGCTTAGAGCTGCATCCGACCCACCGAGAAGTTATTTTATTTGCAAATTAAACGAAAAACATGTACGAAAAGGTCCCAAATGAGGAAAAAATTTTAAGAACCGGGGGAAGAAAATACAGCTAAAGCACTTTGCAGTTACAATGCAAATGAAAAGAAAAAAAACACACCCACACAAACGCGAACACCCACAGGTGCTATCTTTTAATGAGAAGGAAAGACCCTGAAACAGACATAGGACACGAGGGGAAACCACTCCCAAAAGGGATTGCGAAAATAGGGAGGGAAGGAAAGTTAGGTAAGGAGATAATAGAAGGCCCAAACATTTTTTTTTCTAATATATTGTTGGGAAGACTCGCGCGGCAACAGTCCAACTTTCTTACAAATTCAAATATATATATATATATAATAAAATTATCCAAAACAAATGCACCAAACAGACCAAAAGAAAAAAGAGAGAGAGAGAAATGCCCTTGGTAAATTTTATTGCAAGGTATATTCCAAGGTTCCTTTCTTCTCTTCGGGTATATTCCTGTATGTACCGGAAGATCGTGAATTAAGTCATAGCTTTATTACATTAAATTTCGTAGGGATTGAATTGTTCGCTATTTTTTTTTCTTTTGTCATCAAAGTTTTAATAAAATATAAACTCATGAATTTCTATGTTGATATATATTCGCTGTCTATTACATTTTTCAAACACTAAATAAATATATATCAAACTTTATGAGGGTATCTGATATTTTCTTTTCGAAATATATCTCATTTTTCGTGTGTAGTTAGCAGAAAAAATATGTCCTTTTTCTTTCAAAAAAGTTTTTAAATTTAAACTAAAAAGTTTAATTTACATTTTACCTTTTTTATTACCTTTATATTTACGTGTTATTCTTTTCATTTGTTTTTATTTATTTATTTTACTAGTTTTTATCTATTTTTAGTGGATTTTGTCTCTTTTTGAAAAATTTATATATTCTCTATAACATTAAAAAGCAACTCACCCAGGATAAATCCGAAAGGGGCATACATCAGTAGATGTGATGTATATACATTGAAAACGATATTTTAACAGTATCAGTATCATAGGAATGGAATGTTTTATTCAGGAAATACAGTTTGGGGCATAACATTGAAGTTTAGAGAGTGATATGCCAGCTCAGATGCCGTCCTCATCATTTGAGCATGGTTCAAAATCTCGAGGTTCATCGCAAACAGCCCTTAGTCGCTTCAATGGGCGGCGACAACAAAAGAAATCAAAAAATCAAATAAAATCCAGAAATATATAATGACAAGAGCACAAAAAAATCAATAATGCATTGACCTACGTTTTGCCCTGAAGACTGCTAGGAAAACTCATTGAGTTGGCGAATGTTCATTGTGGGATTCATTGATATACACGATTGGCGAGTTAGATCACTGTGATCTAGGGACAGTAAGAGACGTTTGTTCATCAAAGCTCAAACGTGCATTATTGAAGAGATCTGATCCTGCCGGCCAGATAAATATCGGAGAAACATGAAGATATTTAAAGCGTAATCCTGTTGGAGGATCCGAAGAATCCATAAAACTGAGGGCAACACTTCTAGGTGCAGGATGTCATCGACGAGCCTCCTTGCTGTAAGTTATCACTAAAAACAATAGAAGAAGTTCGGTTGTCAGATAAAGGGACATCTCATCTTGTCTTCTGGTTATCATACTTTGAGGCAGAAGACAATCATGCAAATATTTTGCTATATTAATCTGGGAGTTTCCAAACACGTCTTCACGAGTCATTTCGAAACAGAAAAAACAATTCTACTCCCCTCCGTCATTTTCCAGATACGCTCTTGGTGGGGTGTAACGGGGAGTAATGGTCTCCTTAAGGACTAAATGACCACGACCCATCTTTATGTATCAGACCGACATCGTGTCCCCCTCCCCCAAGGATTTGAACACCTTACCTTTGTCTGAATCCCAATACATGACTGAGTAATTTAAAGATTCCTCCGTAATCCTAAGATTGCCTCCACTACTTATACAGACTTTTTTAGCACTTCTTTTTTTTCCCCTTTAAGAAAGCAGTAAACATGTAATTAAACAAGGTTACCTTGTATTAGTGGCTGTATAGTTGAAAGCAATAAAAAAAATTAATTTTCTTGATCGAAATACATGTTCTAGAAGTTTTTTTTTTTATTGAGGCAATTCAGTGATCTAGTCTAGAATGGCACACAGTGCCACAGAAGAGCTGATGCTCGAAAAATCTGTTGGAGCTGAAACGTCTTCCCGTTGCTGTGGTGTGGAAGTTAGGAGTGTGGGTAATCAATAAGAATCAAATAAGATTATTAGTTACTGATTGCTTCCAAAAAAAAATAATTGTAACCGTCCCCAGTAAATACTGAAAGTGCAAAGAGCAATTTGTGTCATGAATCGTAACTCTCGTTTTTTTATTTCAAATTTCTTTTTTTTTTCCAATTCCTACTATTAGCTCACACACTCTCGATATATTTATTTATCTTAGTGGAATTCTCATTCGTTAATAAAGTACATTTTAAAGCGCTCAAGTGAGCTGAAATTTTATATACATGATTATTTTGGATGACAATACAATAATTTAATTAGTTAGTAAAAATTAATTGATTAAAACTAATTATTTAAAGAATTATTTATGCAGCCACGTTGGCATCATTTTTGGCGACTTAGCGACCATTTTGGCGAATTGTGTCAAAACTTGAAAAGGAACTGAAATTTTATATTCACGATTGTTTTGGATGACAATACGATACTTTAATGATAATTAATAAAAATTAATTACCATTTAATGTTGTGATTCTGTCATATGTATATACATATTTATGTTAATTGTAACTATTTAATAAAAAGTAGCTAAAATAAAATTTTTCTTTGTTGATCTAAGTAAGAATTTGACTTAATTTTTTTATATTACTTTTTTCTTTCCTCCTCGTTTGAATAACATGATTCTATAAATTAATATTTACTCCGGTATAATGGTTAGTGACGCTCACTGAGGTGCTGTAGGACCCGGGTTCGAATCCCGAAGAAGGCAGGGATGTTTGTAAATGTATAGTACCTTCACAGCATGGGGGTACTCTAAATAACCGTCGAGCCACAAGTCCTCTCGTGAGGTTGGTAGAAGGGGATAGAAGGTGGGTGGCCCCTGGCCACCCACAAGGTGCTCTCCCTCAAAATTGTGGTGGAACCGAGCAAAATTGAACTGTCACCTACATGGTGCTCAAAGCTAAGTCTAACGACAGGCATAAGAATCTACCCCTTCGTCACGATGAATTTCGTGGAGCTTGATCTGATGTTACTGTCGATCTGGTGGCATAAGTAACAACAACAACAACATGTTTTCTTTATCTTTAGACAATATCTTAGGCTGTAAGGCTGTTATTAAAGCCCTGCACGTTGATTTTTTAGGACGAAATATCTTTGAACAAGATAAGATATATTGTCCTAAAAATTCTAACATGAAAATTCTGAGTATAGACTCTAAATGCTATGGAGTTTGATTTTTCACTTTTCAATTTACTTAGCATTAAAATAATTGTATTAGTCATTAAAAATAAGCGAAAACTGTATACTCACAATCAATAATAAGTTTTTCAGAAACCGTGAAAACTATAAGGAAACTTAATCCCCAAATTAATAAAATTATTTTAAATCTTTTGCCTTTTTGCTCTTACCCTTCTTAAAAAAGCTTTCGTAAATATTTGTTTGAAGAACATATGATTAATTGTTTAAAAAAGAAAAAACATTTCATGCTACAGTTGTAATCGTAATATTTTTTAATATCCATTCATTCAAATATGAATAAAACACTTTTTTCACAGTAATTTTATGCACTAATACTAGATTTCGAGAATTACTGTTAACGAAAATAATTCTATACTCTTTTTACTGCTAAAACATTACGAGTAGTAAATTTTTAGACGTAGAAAAGGGTATTCAAAATGGTGAAAGATTCAATTCCTAGTTTCGTTTAAATTTCTGATGGGTACTAAGTCCAGATATATAGTGTGTGTGCATAAGTTTTTTTTTAAATCTAATTTGGATTCAACGCTTTTTGCGTGCGTTGAAAAAAAAAACCCAAGGACAGACACCAAAAGCTTTTATAAGTTTCCCTTGTATATAATGGAATCTTTGGACTCGATTTCTACCCACTTTAAAAGGTCAGATTAATTCGAAATTTTGCACACTTGTCAAAGACCGATGACAATACAACAATTTCAAGATTTTGTCCCACTGTCCTGATCAAGATCGTCAAAAATAACGATTTTAAGGACTTCGGGGATTCGGCGACTAATTCATTATATCGTTTCCAGATTTGGCGACTAATTCCAGATTTAGCGACTAAAAGACCCTCTTCTTAAAAAGATGCAACCCTAAAAATGAAAACGCTTGTACAAAAAAAAAAACGAAAAAGTGTTCTTTATATGAGAAAGGGGGAAAAAATACTGGTACATGTGAATAAAAATAATTTATGTGTTTTAACTGCTAAATATTTTTTTATTTTTATAAAGCAATATGTTTAGAAGTGATTATGCGAATTTACATTACAGCAATAAGTTTAAAAGGTGATAAATTTATGTTCTAATTGCTAAATATATTTTTTATTTTGATAAATCAATAAGTTTAGAAGTGATGATACGAATTAACATTATAGCAATACGTTTAAAAGGTGATAATACGGTTGACGTTTAATATTTCTTTTTAACACACTTTTATTCGTTAGACCTGCATCTATAGAGACGGAATCTTTAAAATATAGCGATATGGGACACATCAGAGACCCCGTAAACGAAGAGAATAAAAACCCTTCAGACCCATTAATTAATATCCATTGAAGAGCAAGACTAATTCCCGCAGCCACATAATTCTGGCTCCAAATATCAAACTCAAAAATAAATTCAACAAAGAATAAATGATAGTTTTAAAAACTAAAAAAAACAGGCTTTTATTGTAGATCGAACTATAAAATGAAAAATAAATTATAGTTTTTTAAAAAAAAAACAAAAAATACGCTTTTACAGTGAATCGAACTAAAAAGTAAAAAAATAATTCTTAATATAAGAATAAAATGATTAACGAGAAAATTAATTTCATTGTGGTAAAAGCATGGGGTGTGCTTTGTACTACATTTTTACACTAATTTAGCATTTCGAAATAGAATTAGTAAGAAATTGTTACAATTAGTATAGAGCACCCCATGCTTTTATCCCAATGACATTCATTTTCTCGTTAATCATTTTATTCTTATATTAGGAATTATTTTTTACTTTTTAGTTCGATTCCCACACACACTGTAAAAGCGTGTTTTTTAGGGGGGGGGGGTTCTCCACTCATTTTTCGGAACATTTATGAAGAATTTGATGAGTGAGTGAATATTAACGTCGCACTGTGTTCAGCTACACGAAGGCTTTTGACGACGGACCTCGTAATTTTGAACCATGCTCAAGTGACGAGGACGACACCTGAGCTGGCACCCCTCTCCTAACTACCACACCAACGGAAGGACGTTTGAGCTCTCGACAGATTTAACGTGCATCGCTCCCCTACATGGTAAGTCTTTAGGGGCACTGGTCTCGAACTCATGACAATGCCTGCCATGATCCGATACCTTGACCACTGGGCTACCGCAGCCCTGAAGAATTTGATACAATGCGGTTATGCATTAAATTGTATTTTCCCATTTAGTTTTGTTTATCACTCATTTTTATTAGAATATATTATTCTTTATGCTTTTCAAGATTTCGTACGTATATTTTGATTCTATCTTAAGTCCACAGTACTTCGATATTTCTGTAGAGCTATAAACTATATTATGAAGTTAGGAATAAACTTGAAACTATGTGTAACACATATGATAACTTATTGCGACTATTATTACTAGAAATATATAATGGAAATGGTTCTACGATATTTATTGATTCTTTAATGAAAATAAAAATTGAGCCACGCACTAAAGTTTGATTCTAATCAATGGGCACGGAAACAAATTAAGAACATAGCGTCTAAATTTTAAATATTAAGGTTTATTTTAAAGAAAAACATTTAAGGAAAAACAGTTAGTATACAGTTAGCAAACACTCGGACATGCCTGCACTCCGTCGTACCCAAAGACCGAATGAATCCTTTCCTAACCCCCCAAGGCGGGAAGGGGATTTCTGTCCCCTGTCCAGCTTGACCACATGGTGAAACTTCACATTCCAAGGGGGGAAACTACCCATCCCCTGTAGCAGGTGTTAATGGACCTTTCCACTCCTACACACGCGAATGAGGGACTTTTTAAAGTACGATATTAAGTTTCATGGAAATAGATGCTTTCTGTAAATATTTTTACGAACAAAAAATATATTTTGATTCAGCTTAGTTAGCCAATATTTTTTCTACTCAGAACTGTATGACAAGAATCATTCATAACTTTGCTTAGTATGAAAAAGTTCTTTTGCTTTTCGAAATTTCTATCGATTATATTTGTCAGTAACTTAAGATTGGTTATATTTGTCAGTTACTTAAAATTGGTTATATTTGTTAGTTACTTAAAATTGGCTATATTTATCAGTTTATTTTTAAAATATTTTTTATCGATTGAGAAAAAAGTGAGGGAGAATTTTTTTTTAAATGGGGTATGTATTGAGGTTATATTAATTTTCTCTGAATACCAATAAAGAATATTCTTAACTATTGATTTCCACTATATTCAGAAAAAAGTTTATTTTTCTCGACAAAATTAAATTTACTGCTTTTTTAGCCTTTATTTTATATTAAAATTAACCATAACACACACAAGTAAACGAATTTAAAAATTATAAATCAAAATATTCATGATTTTTGCTTTTTTGTTTGTAGACTTTGCTGCCCATAAAAAATAATCTAAAATATTAGAATGCATTTTTTTTAAAAAAGTATTTTTAATGTGTTGATAGATTTGTGTTTATGGTAATTTAAATAGTATATAATAAAATTAACTCAATGTAAGGCTTTAAGCTATTGCAAAGCTTTAAAATATGCATTTTCTTCAAAAAAGTTTTTATCTAAGAAAATTACCGAATTCATGTTTTGTCTCATAATAGTAAACAATTTTTCCTCTTTGATTTTTTTCACCATTTGTAGCTCTCAAAATACACACAATTAAATACAAAAAAATTAATATAATGTTTTGCATGAAACAAATTTTACTTCAACTTTTACAAAATTTGCATACGTTTTAAAAAGAAATCATTATAAAACAAATAAGCAGAACTTTGTGACAAATTTTGGAACTACTTTTATTTGTTAACACAGAAGCACAAAATAACATTACATCAATGTGATGGCAACAATTTCTATCAAAAACTCTTGATGAAACCGCATTCTTGTATTTTTTTTAAAAAAAATCATTTTCAGTTGTAACATTTACGACAGAATAATACATTGAACAAGAGTATTAAAAAGGTAAATGCATACAGTTTTATTAAAATCTTGAATATACGAATGAAGTCAGCATTAAAGAACCTTTTAACAAGTTTCGTGTTTACGAAATGTTTTCGATGTAATTTACTTTCTTACCAACATAGCAGTCTTATTAAAATTGACATGAATAAAATTTTAAAATATTAATTAAATTGTAATTTTTTAACTTAAATACTTAAGAAATGCAGATTTTAAAGACATCAACATTTATTACCTTAAAAATAACACAGTTCACAAAAAGCAAAATAAGCTCTTGACTAGTGTAACTTATAAAAAATAAATAAATGATCATGAAATATAATCAAGTTAAGAAAAAACAAAAATTTGTGGTATCACAGTTAAATATTTCTAATGAGTTTACTAAAGTGTTTTAAAATAGAAAAAAAATGGTTAACATGTTAACAATGTGTGTGTGTGGCTCTAGTTTTAACTGCTGAACTACAGCAAGTTTTACGAGTTTGTTCTTTTTTATGAATATAATAATATTGCTATTTCATTGGATAAGATATAATGACTGTTCAATAAATTAAATTCCTTTTGTACATGAGTAAGTTTCTAACAGATATTTTATGCAATACGATGAAGTTCTTGTACATGATATTATGTTTCAATTCACCAACATTGAAAATATTTAAACAAACATCAGAAAAAAAAAACAAAATACTTGAGTACAGTACTGAACACATAAAATGTTTTGATATTTTCAAATTTAATCATGGAGCTGTTACGCATAACACATTTAAGAAATAATTGATTTGAGAATACTTTGTTAGTATTAACAACATCATTTAGTTCAGTATTAATCATTATAGAAGAATTTAATGCTTTCTCGAACACTCTTGACCTCTCTGGCAGATTACATCTAACTTAAATGGCATTCATGAGAAAAGAAAAGAAAACTTCAGTATTCTAAATCTCTACGGATCCTATATGCAAGTTTCAACTTCGTTAATTTTAAGAATTTTGAAAACATCCCAAATTACACTGATAATTCCACGGAAGGATCTTTAGAAATTGAGCACTGCGAAGTACGTCCTGACCCAGTTTTTGAAACTTCTCTGGAGTCTGAATCTTGTTTTTGTTGCCGTTCTAACAAAGTCGCCGTTAAGGCTGAGCGATAAATTGCGTAATGTACTTTCATATACAATGTCTCACCCGTAGCAACGACTGTATAATCAGGAACAAAAACCCTGTATGCTAAGCTATCAGAACTATTTGCAGATCCTGGAGAATCTTGTTCACCAGTGTTCATAGTAATGGCCGGTAGTCCAAATGAGGTAAATGGTCCAGCCTCAAATACTAAATTTTCTTTACTCACAGTAACTAGACATCGACCTTCCAAAATAAGAATGAAATAATCTGCTGCTTTACCAGCTTGAAATAAGACAATTGAGGAAGATTCATAACCTTCTTTTCTTTCCTTAGCTTTCAGGAAAACGTCCTGGGCCAAAAGTTTCTTCAGAACATTTTCTGACAGATATTGGCTCCTAAAGGGATCGACTGATGTTGACAAGTATTGATACGTGGCCAAAGCTAATTGAGGTGATATAGTGGTAACTTTCTTATCCCCTACTCCAAGTCTTGCAAAGTCTGAAAAGTCTTGTCTGATCTGAGATTCTTTTCGAACATGCTTTCTTCTGTTATCAGTAAGGACATCTGTTTCATCAATAATTTCGCACTGGATTATTTCTTCTATGACATCTTCTAAAGTGACTATCCCAAGTAGTTCATAAAATGGATCACCATCTTCTTCATCATTGACACGTCGCACAAAAGACAAATGGGATCTTCCTTTTTTAAATTCATTTAGCATGACATCCAATGTAGTATCTTCGAAAACAAAATTTACAGGATGGTTATAAAATTCACACAATGTTCTTAATTGAGTTTCTGTATCTGGATCAACAAATGCCAAATCCTTTATACTTAAAAGAGCCACTACGTTGCTTCTGTCGCCATCATAAACAGGAATTCTGGAGTAGCCTTGCTTTATAATTTCAGAGACCGTTTCAAAATCCAAGACAGAATTGATGGGAACCATAAATACATCATTGATTTTGGTCATTACATCAGCTACAGTCTTTTTGGTTAATTCCAGAGCGCCAGATATGATGTCAACCTCTTCATTCTGCAAATCGTTGTCATCCTTCGTTAGACGTATAAATTCCATCAATCTTTTTCGATTGTACACAGTATGAATTTCTGCTCCAAGTACACAGTCTAATAGTTTACTGATTGGGTATGATAGTGGAAAAGTCAGCAGCATGAAAAGTTTTGTGATCCATAGAGTTTTAGCTCCTATAGCTAATACATGTCGTGAGCAAATCGCTTGAGGTATGATCTCACCGAAAACAACAATTCCTAATGTGGATAGAATAATTGCTATCATTCCTGAAGTTAAATCGTCTAAAAGAATTGTTAAGGTGTTATTAACTAAAACATTTCCTAATAACAAAGAACAAAGTAAGTAATTGCTTCTTTTTCTGATTGGATAGATTTTTCTAGCATGCCTTTTCTCGGATTCAGTTCCACATTTTTCAAGTACTCGAAGCTCGGTACATTCTAAAGCCATTAAGCCAAGATTCAAACCACTAAACAGTCCAGACAAAATAAGAAGGAAACAGATTATTATAAACTGCAGTTCCATGGGGAGTATGCGTCCAACAGGTTTCAGTGTCATCCAGGGCTCATTTCCTTGGTGAATCCATTGAGAAAGGGTTTCCTTGGCATCCTTCATACACACATAATACATTTCTCCATTCTCAGCAATGGGAAGTGAAATTTCCAATTGCAGTGCCCTATCTGACAGAATATTACCGGAAGACAAATTTATAATTTTAATTAATGGCAAATCATCACACCTATTTCCTCTTGATTTCCCTATATTCGTAAAAGCAATTTCTGTTTCAGTTGAGAATTCCATTCCAAACAGCAGCATGGACACTCTTTTGTTCGCTGGTAATTCAATTATTCCTTCTTCAGTATTGTAAACTCGATCGTCGTTGATACGCATTCCGTAGAGAGCTGAACGCTTCTTACACGAGGAGACAATAACACCATCCTCTTTCGGATCCAGAACTTTTCTTTTATTTTTACGAATACAAACTTGACTTGGAATAACCTTTCCATACAAAGATTCGTCAAAATTAACATTAATAATTGAGCCATTCACGCTATAAAATAAATCTCCTTGTACGTCTTTAAAATCTATATTTCTTGCGCCAAACTGATTACTCTCCAATTTCAGATCAATAAACACGCGCGATTCAGGGTCAAAATTCTCCAAGTTCACTGAGTACTTCTTATAATCATTTTCCACAGATCGATTTGAAATATGAGATTCAACAGCAGATACTTCTCTAAAATTAACATCTTCTTTCACTACTGCTTCGTCTGATAAGGAAATTATTGGCATGAAAATTGCAACTGAATATAAACACAACGCGAAGCACATGGCAAAGCCCACGATCAATAATGGCCAAAATTTTCTTCACGCAGCGTGGGGAAACACCAATTCAAATTATATGGTTCTGCTTTAAAAAAATGTGAGACTTCTTACTCGTTCAACAGTCAAAACAGCAAAAACACTTCTTCAAAATCTCAAAAAGCAACAAATTTAAGTTTTGTGAGAGCAAGCAGCTGTGTGATGTCTTTTCTAAATAACGACCCCCTGAATGAATAAAAGAGTAGACGAGACGTCTGGGGTACCGATAGATGGCACTACTATGCAGACCTCTACAACAAAGGAGAAGGAAATTCGGCGAGTTATTGGCTGATCTAAAAACAGGCTTTACCACTGCCGGATATGAATGTTTATAAATATTATTTTTAAGTCTGAATAGTTTTTTAACTTGCTTTTTTTTTCATGTTGGATATCTGTTTGAATAGCGAATCATGATCTTTTCAGTAAGGCAATCATAATAAATAATAAAAAGAGAATGTTTGTAAAAATAAATACAACTTGCTCTCCAAAGAGGGGGGGACGAGGAAACCTGCTATGTGTGTGTGTGTTCGATTTTTTTTCTCTTTTTATATTTTCTTTCTTCTTTTTCATCTACGTGCAGTACAAATAATAATGTAAATTTTTTTCTTACTGTTTTTTTTTTGGAAGAAATTACATGGAAACAATTTAGAGTTGCAAAGAAAATTTATTCAAAATGACGAAAAGATTTTATTTCTTGCAAATATTTTAAGAGAGGAAAAACTTTTTTTTTAAAGCTTTTGTTGATCAAATCTTTTTTAATCTTTTCATCAGTGTTTAGAATTGTTGAGGAAAAAATAAAATAAAATAATTAACTGGGTTTTTCATTTCAAAATTGATAAACTCATTAGGAACATTATTAAAATTCTTAATTACATTCCAAGCACATATACAACTATTTCAGGATCGTGTTAAAAATTTCCCATAATATTCTACATTTAAATTATTGTTTTGTAAAGTAAAGACACTTGACACTAAGTACACCAAAAGAAATAATCTGTGGAATAATTTTTAAAACTTTTTGACTATTAACTGAGGATTTGTGAGAATTGCGCACCAAGAAGCTAACAATTGTAAAATGTTGAATATAGAAAGAAAAATAAAACATTCGATTTAATAAAAACAGCGATTTATTCTTGATAAAAAAAGAAACAAATATTGAGGGAGACATTGTAATAATCAGAAAAGAATGCATATCGATCTGCGTAGTGATACCAAGATAGGAAGAAAAAAATTATAACTTCAAATATAATAAATTGATCTGATAGCCCCCCCGTTGTATAGCTGATAACAAGTAGATATACACACACACATATTCTGGAAAAGGAAACAAAAATTAAATACTTATCTTTAAATAAATCAACAATTTATAAATATGAACATTTAAAATAAATGATGGGTAGAATTACTTTTACGAAGTACATTTCTTAACAGAAATAAAACATACACACCTGATAAGTAGTATTCTAGTTTTAAAATAAATACAAAATATATAAATAAACAACGTTATCATTTTAAGAACATGTAATAAAAATTCTGCCAGTTATATAAGTTTTTGTATATGGTGATCCCATAAATGTTCCTCAATGTTTAATTTTGTCTGAGCAATTAAATCCTGATGCCCCTTAAATAGATACTATTCGATAAATCTTTAATGATTCAATAAATATTTTTTAACACCACATTAAAAATGCAACGGGAATCTTAATGGCGATGAAATTGGCAACTTTAAATCAAGGTCAAATGATTAGAATGACTCCTGAGCTGGTATCTCACTCTCCACACTGCTAATATCTTAATAAGATATTAGCTGAAGAGCCATTCACAATGAATACTTTAATAAAAACTAGGGGGAGAGTACCCCTATCCGCCTGACGGCGGACCAATCCCATTGTACAAATTGTACAGCTGTTCATACTCATTGCTCAAATTATAAAACTGTAATTTACATGTATTAAGTAGTTCTATTTATTTGTTCTTTTTTTCGCAAAATTCGTTCTTGACGTTCCTTTTCAATTTAAGGTATCCGACTACGTTCGAAACCTTGATTTTGCAAAAGCGTATAAATAGATAATATTTATGATAAGTAGTGTCACTTAGATTAGAAAACGTATATAAAATTGTTGTAAGAATATTATTACAATAAAAAATTATTTAAGTACAATATTTTGACAAAAAATGAACATAGAATGACTAATTTTCAAAACATTCTCCTTTTATTGAAAATGCATCTATTATAATAATATTTTGCCTGTATATAGCTCAGACCTCTGTACAGGCTGAACTAGAATTTTTAAAATGTATAGCTTAGAAGTGGATTTATCCATATTTTACTACAACAGAGGGGAGAAATTTTAAGAAAAAACACCGATAATTATTTCAGTTTGTGGTAACTCTGAAAACGAATTTTTCAAAAATCCTAGTTCAGATTCTCTGGAGAAGTCTTTACTTTATATAAGCAAAATATCATTATGATAGAATCATTTTTTATAAAAGAAGAACATTTTGAAAAGAGGTTATTTTAAGTTAATTTTTTGCCAAAATATTGTATTTTAATAATTTTTTTTATCAAAAACAATTTTACCCGTGTATTCTAATCCAAGTGACACTAAATATCATTCAAATTATCCATTTATGCGCTTTTTTAAAATCACGGTTCCGAACGTAATCGGATACCTTAATTAATCACAGAAGCCGCATCGTCCAACACTTCATTGATAAAATCCTCCGATTTTGATAAACCTGCAGCTGTCGCAGCTGTCTGGAATGTTGAGTATTCATTTCCGTTGATTGTTAATAAATCTTAATTGTTTATAAGTTTAACGCCTTTTTTCTCACACAATGATTCCAGTCCTGGCAATCTTTGCGGTATTTTTCTGCGAGAGCTTGCAATAATGTAAAACGAAACGAGCACGTGGTTGCCAATTCAGCGCGTACGACCCATGTAAAATCGGGTTTGCTAACTTAGCAAGAAGATGCATTTCTTTCATTCATATACTCAGATTTAAATAGAATCTCTTTCTATATACACATAACATGTATTAGTCGTATTTTTTGTAAATGAAAATTAAATCTTAAGGATGTTAAAATAGTTGTTTTTGCGGTAGCCGTGTGGTCAGTGGCGTAACGGAGAACACTTGGGCCCCCCTTCAAAATCAGGTTTGGGGCCCCCAAGTTGGATTTTACAAAGGGTAGGTACTTGGCGATAGTCAGGCTGTGGGCCCTCTAGAGCCCTGCCCCCCCGCGATGCGGAGGTTGCGGGGGTGTACGTTACGCCACTGCGTGTGGTACTGGCGTAGCTAGTCCTGGGGAGGCTCTGTATCAGAATTCCTTGGTGGGGGGAGGGCTTTTTTGGAAATGAGAGCTCTGTTAATGGAACTATTGGTAACTGTTTACAATTTTTTGCTTTCATATGTTGGGGCCTGTAGATTGAGGGCCCTGTATCATTGATAGGGTGGTAGCTAGACCCCTGCCGTGCGGCAATGGTCGTGAACTCGTGGATGGCGCTATTTCTGTTGAGTCGCTGATTCAAATCCTGGAGCTACAAAAAGCGCACTCTGTAGAGGAGCTGGTGCACGTTAAATCTGCCGAGGCTCGAAGTCCTCTCGTTGACGTGGTGTGGAAGTTTAAAGAATGGGGAGCCTACTTGGATGTAGTCTTCACTTGATAAATTTTTATTTTTATATTGGAGGGAAAAAATAAGGATTGGAAGTGGTGGCTGAACTTGATCCAAATACCCAGACGGCAGCTTTGAAAATTTTACTCGAAGAAAAGTTAAAAATATATGAAAATGATTTTTACAGAACGGCTGAAAAAATTTATCAATAGTCTCCTGGTATATTATAAAAAAAATTATGTAAAAGAAACTGAGTGAATAGTTCACTAGGAATTTAACATATTTAAATAATACTTAAGCCTAGTAATAGATATAGAATAAGATCGTATTTTATTTTCTTTTTAAGAAAGGAAAATAAATATATAATTAAGGTATCCGAACACGCGCGCGCGCGTTGAAAATGACCACATTCGGACAAGACCGATATTTTTGTTTTTTATTTTATTTAATACACCTATATTTTGGCTTTACAAAACATACTTTGTTTTCATTCTATGCTTCTTAGAGGCCAAGTTACAATCAATTTTACTAAGTTAGAAAAACCGGAAGTGGGTCTTTGATCTACCAGAAGTGGGCATTTAAATTGTTCGAAATCTATCATGGCGAGTCTGATCACACAAAATATTACAAATGTATTTCTATAAAACTTTTTGCACCTGATACTTATGCTATTTTCTAGAGAATGTACTAAAATATTTCTTATAGTAGGAATATTATTTGAGTTAGGGCATGTTATTTAAATAATGGTCTCATAAAGGCGTTATTTTTCTTATAACGTTTACTCAATCATCTCTAAAAGTTTCAAATTTTAATAAAACATTAAAATTTTAGTACATTCTATAGATAAATGCCTCTAGATTGTTTTGGTAATTCTTTTACTAATATAAGTTTATTACTTTTTTCTCTAATTGCTTTGAAGTTTTTCAAAAATATTGCTAAAATTTCACATATAATTGTGATTTTTATGAAATTCCGGCAATTTATTTTAAATATTGTTGATTAAATATTATTATTTATTGGTATTGAATCCTAAAAAAGCCTTTATATGTTTAAATATGTTATTTTGTCAAAAATTACTCTGAACGTGTTCGGATATCTTAAGTTCAATACCAGTAAAAGCAAACGATTCAATATTAATTGTTTTATTACAATAACAACAAATGATGCAAATTTTTTTTTTTCGAAAAGGTTTTTATGCAGCTAATTATATCATTTTCAATAGAGAAATCATACTTAATCGCTTAAAAATTATTATTGAGGTAAACTTTCTTATTAAAAAATTATCTAATTGCTAATTTTAGAGTAAATAGCTAATAAGTTGTAGATTTATAGTGAGGTATGTACGAATGAGCAGGTTAATCAAAATATAGATGAAATTGAAACGTTATACTCTCGGCTCAATTACTGTCTCACATCGACATTTTAATTTCATTTTTTTCAATAAAATCCAGAGTTTACAATTTAATTTTACCAATCACAAATAAACTTTCACGTTTCATATATCACAACAAAATTTATCACATCTATTGAAATAGGAAAATATTGATAAAAGAAAAAAATCTTTAATGCATGTCAATAAGATATAAAAATCATATGAATAATTTCATGCAAACTTAAGCCAATAATAAATGTTTTTAGCTAATTTTTTCTTAAATACTATTTACATTATTTAAATCTTAGCAGGAATGTAAATATTCGTGTTTTAAAAGTAGCGTCGAATACGAATTTACATTCGGTGATTTTTTAAAAAAAGGAAAGAAAAAAGCAAGGATTTTTTTGTGTGGGGAAAAAAAGAAAGTTTTCAAGCAACACTACCGAAAGTAACAAGAAAATTTTTTTTAAAACTCTCTTCATTCGAATTAGAAAAAAAAAATCCCTTGGAATAAAATCGATTTCGGTTAGCGAATGAAGGTATAGGACACCTGTGGCGTACCAATTACCAGTGGCTAATTTCGCGTCTTGTTCCACAATTAAGAGAGAACCTCATGCTTTCCAGCTGTCGAAGAATTTGCTTGATTTTGACCATTCTTCCAGGCCTTTTCAACCGACATCCTATTAACAAAACTTCTTTCATTATTATCTCGGTGTTTTTATTGTTATTATTATTTCCTTCCACTCGAAAGGAAATAAACGGGAAAAGTTTAGATATGTTTCTTTTATTATGACTGGAAGGGGGGACTCTTGTTCGCCTAACTCCATTGTACAAGTTATACAACTATTCATAATCATTGGTCAAATTGTGAACTGTAATTTGCATGTATTATGTATAATTCTATTAATTTTTCAATACATTATAAGCAGGACAAAGAAAGAAAGAAAAAAAAATTCGTCTTCATCTCCGCCTTTTAATTTCTACTTCAGTTTAGTGCCTCTTCAAAAACAATGTTCCTGATCACCTTTTTCTCTAAATTGCACTGAATTTTTATTCCGTCTATGCTTCTGCACCTTGACAGAACAACAAACAATTGCCCATGAGTAAATATTGTTTCCTTCAATGTTACGCGTAAACCGACTTTTTCACACACACAAAACCCATACCAAGTTAAAATTCACAAATTGAGAGAGTCTTGTTCACTCTTTGGATAAACTCAAACATCAACCTTTCTGTCGAGAAAACAGTCTTTTGTCGAAATGATGGCAGCTAATTCATTTCATGATAGTTTATTATAAACTCTTAGGATAATCTTTAGGGTTTGTATAAAAAAACACAGTCTATATTCTTATAATCTTGGTTTTTATTTTAAATTTAATACAAAGCCCTATACTTTTCTGCATATTTATTTTTATTCATAATTGGCTGTACAATTTGCAACACATCGTCACGTTGAACTATTTTTACACATTCCTGTAAAGCCTCACCATCATCATAAATGTAAATTTGTCCAAATTGTGGTTTTGCTCCATTCTGTTATAAAGATGTAGTTGTTTTTATTATCTATACTCTTATGCATGAATAAATTTTGTACAGCATCACGAAAAACTTTTATATAATCTTGAATATGTAATAGAATAATCGCGCGATATCCAGCATTGGTTTTTCTTGAATTTAGATATTTCTTTGACCGACTGAATGCTTGATTAAAAATAATTACTAACACAGCTGCTTGCCATTAAAAAATTTTTGCGATGATTATTATATTACTTATTCACTACTGAAATATAAAGTACGTCTAAGTAATATTTTATACTCTGTTTTATTTCCATATTATGATCGAAATCACTTCAATTAGTTAAACCGTTTTTAACTTCGATTGTGTCATCTTACCTTCACCTCACATTTATATTTCTTTCACTTCTCTTCATATGACCGCTGTAGCCTAATGGTCATGGTCACGATATTGTGACCGGCGTGTCATTAGTTCGAACCCTAGTGCCGCTGAAGACTCACTGTGTAGATAGGGAAGATGAATGTTAAATCTGTCGAGGTTCAAAGTCATCCCATTGACATGATGTGACAGTTTGGAGTGAGGTATGCCAGCTTAGGTATTGTCCTCGTCACTTGATCGAGTTTCAAAATTACGAGGTCCATCACCTATAGCACTCTTGTTGCTTTTCAGTACGACGTTAATAAACAATCACTCCTTCTCCTTCATTTAAATGAAGTTAAGAAAAGCTAAATATTATATACATGACGTATGTCCCTTCCTTTTTCTTTTTTTCTTCTGCGTCTAGTCTTAAAAATATTATTTTAATATGATAACTTTTAAGTATTAGCTTGTGATATCCCCACCGTTGGGGATATCCTCTCTCCACCATCCACGCGACCAGCGTCTGAGGGAATGAAAGATGAACCACTAAACTCTGCCATAATAAAATCAGTTTATTATTATCTTAGTTGATATACAATACAACAACACTAGAATAGGAGGCTTATGAGATCAGGAGTGAAACGACGCAAACCGTAATACTGATAAATAGCGCAATTAACCACCAAATCTATCTTTATAGGTTATTTCCTAACTTAATAATATCCACTCTATTCTTAAAGCTTAAACATACAAGCTTACCGCTATTTCCTTGGCGAACAGCTACGGTCCTTAAATCATCAATTTTATCCTTCCATTTGACTTGCTCTTGCTATGGCAATACTCTGCTGGTCTCGGATCCCCTTTTGCTTATTTGCACTGGCACTATTAGACCGACTCACTGAGAACTCCTAGCATGCACTAACTCTCTTCCCTAGAACTTTAACTCACTTAGCTTACTTAGCGCTCCTCGCGAATGCTAACGTTCCAATATATATGATTCCTAATCTGCATAACCACGCTCTCTTCTTGGGTTGGTTGGAAAGAATTGCCATTCTGGCCCCACAGAAATCCCAAGAGGATCAATAGAAGTAATTCCGATAAACCCTTTTACAAACTCATCGATTTTCTCAACTGTAAAATATTGCACATTTATTAGTTTTTTATATACTTATATAAAGACCAAGCATTCTGCTCAAATGTAAACTTCGAAGAAAAAAAATGTTTATTATTACATATTTTTTAAATGATTTTGATTTCCCAGTTTCCTTGTAACGCAAAGTTCTTTTGTAGAATAATTTTTTCTCTTTCTTTCAGGGCAGCATCACCACCACCTCCGGGCCTTCGCTACAGCCTTTGGTCAACGATCGCCCTTCTTTGATCCTCGTCTAGTGGACCCCTTGAGAGAATGGGAACGATTTCGAAGGAAAACAGCCGAACAATGGGCTCTAGATCTTCCTCGGCGAATTGGAGCCACACCATCTGGTATGTAGCATGCACAATTAACGTTTTAGAAACCAATCTTTACGTTCAAGGTATTTGGCTCCCAATTATCGGTTTGCTTTGAAGAAATAAAAAGATTAGAAATAAATGCTAGAAATAAACTAAATTCTAATAAAATTATAGCTCTGTGAAAAAGATAAAGGAATTTAAGAATGTGTTAATTAAATATGATTCATTTATAAATTCTATAAATTCGTACAAAGTATCAGTGTGTTATACTATTATTCTATTTTCATTGGAATTGATATTTTTAATAATCGAATCATACTGAATGCCGCAAAAACGTATGAATCTGAGTTCTAATAGAAACTAGATGGCTTTGACCAGTTTCTTTTTCGCCTTTAAATTAAAGCTTGCTTATGATCTGCTTACAAGTTCATGGTATATTTCAATATCAATAGCATCAGACAATTTGGTCCTCTCGATGTCTAAAATAGGAACTGATGAAATGGCTTCATCGCTGAACTGAAATTTTTGAAAAGTTTGAGACAACGTCACCGTCTCCGTCTTAAATCTCACTGGAGTATAGAAGATTTTACATGTGTTTCACTTAAAGTGAGACAGTTTAAGTTAAGGCTATATGCTTTCGAATCTACATTCTGAAGAATAAAAATAATAAGATATTAAGCAGACCTGTAATATGCTATAACAAAGACATACAAAGGGATGCAACTTTATATAATTATAATTATGTAGACATTCTCTCGGTGTAATGAACTTTTCTAATTTAGTCCATATATAGACTATCTATTCTGATATATGAATGTTCTATGCTTTCATTTCAATTCTGATGTGCTTAAGAATATAGCAATGAATTTGGCTTCGTTTATTTCAACTTAAAGCTTCATTTTTATCATGACCAAAAATCATTTCAAAATATTTACAATGTTTAATAGATATTTCCTCCATTGTCCTATTAAATTTATTTCACCTTTTCCCTTTCAAAAACGTGTCTGAATCACAGTAAATAATAGCTGTCATTTTCAAAGGACAAACACCCACACATGCTGTTTAGCCGGCATGTACACAGCGACAATCCTAACCCTTCTCAGAGCAAATTCAAAAATCACAGCAAAACAAAGACCTTAATTTCATCCACTTAATTTTTAGCACTTGGCGACTTCTAAATTTATCTTAAAACTCCACTAATTGTCCCGTCATTACTACTTTTTTCCGTCCCGTCAAATGGTAACCATCGATTTGGCGGGAAAAAGGAAAAAAAATTGGCAGCAAGTCGACCATCACATGCGACTAATCGAGGAAGCAAGGCGAAGAAAGTTGTGGTTCGTGGGACCACAGCGGTACTTTATCCTACTTAAGGGGCAGCCCCAGATAAAAATGACAAGCCCCATACATCACCGGGGCCTAAGGGGTAGACACCAGCCCCCAAAGCTCAGGTCATTAGGAAATGAGAGTCTTTAAATCTCATTTCAGCCGTAATTAAGTTAAGTGATCGATAGTTGGAAAGGGCAGAAATCGTATTCAAGCAATGAGAGTTTACTTTAAAGAGTTCTCGCTTTGCGTCTTCATCAATTTACATTTGCAACCTTCGTTTTTGTTGCTCTTCACTTTTCTTACTTACGACTTAATACGTATTAGCGTTATCTTTAAGGTTAGTGTTGCTTTTTACCCCATCAAATGCTTTTGATGATTTTTTTGTATGTGTGTGTTAATCTATGTGATTTAGATCTTCCTTTATTTTTACTTGCATAGGATAGAGATTATATACTATACATATCAAAAAAATAAAATGTTAGAATTGAGATAAGAAGGATTAAAATTCGATTATTCTTTAAAAAAATAATAATTATAAAGTAATCTAGTTTCTTATGGAATCTAAGGTTGGTACCTGCTTTTGTGTGCACCATTTTCAAAATTAATACTAAAAAAAGAAAGAGAAACATTAGTTCTACATTGTATCAGTTTTTGTTTAAATTTTATTCAAGCGTTTACCTTAACTCCTTAACTGCTGTCGGCGTATATATCCGTCTCGTTCAACCGATCCGTTGGGTACTCCGAACGTATATATACGTCCTGCCGAAATACAATTATTTTCTTTGCGTTTTTCCGAAGTGTGTGGAAAGCAATAAAATGATCTTGACAGTGTTTGCGAAGGGTTTACTTATTTCGGAGAAAAATTTGCGTATTTGTGCCTTTTCTATTCCCTCCAATACACAGCATACGCGTGCCCCTATGTAAAAAATTGTGGCGAATCACGTTACTTTTAATCGGTAATTACAAAGGTACTTGTAGATAATTTAATAATAAGCTGTTTTTTGTATGTTTTAATTTCAGATATAAAATGACCTGAGAACGTATTTAAGCATTATTTTTTCATTTGTTATGTTGCCATTGAAGACCCACAGTGTAGAGGGGTTGAGGCACGTTAAATTTGTCCAGGCTCAAAGTCCTTCCTTTCGCGTGGTATGGAAGTTAGTAGAGGGAGTGCCAGCTGAAGTGTAGCGCTCTCCTCACTTGACCATAGTTCAAAATTACGAGGTCCGTTGCCGATAAATGCTCACTTATCTTTATTTTGTTTTGTAATTTGAGTATACAGTTTCAAACTGCTTACCCTGTCAGCGGAAAGTAAGTCTGTCTTAAACTGTGTTAGTAGCCATGGTAGATGAATGGTCGTGAAATGGTTAAATAATTACAAACTTAAATTAAATTTTTAAGTTTGTGAGAAAAGTATCAAGCAATTAGATTGCGACGGGACTTTATCGCACCTTCTCACTAATCCTCTTGGGGAATCTTTGGGGCCAGATGACATTATTTCAGTCCAATCCTCTCAAGAAGAAACCGTGATTTGCAGATTAGTGAATAGATACATAAGGGAGCTTTAGCATTCGCGAGTTAGTTGGATAGAAGCCAGATAGTAATAGAATGGAAGAATAAAAGTAGAGAAGAATTGAATACAAGAAGAGACAGAAAACTGAGGTGCTGATCACCGTGAGATATTGTTAAGAAATTAATTATAGAAGAGTAATTATAGAACGAACTTTAGCTTATTAAAAAGTCTACAGTAGATAAAGATTCTGAGGTTAATTTCTAATGAAAATAGTAGGATTTCTGGCGCTATTTACTTAGAATTGATAATTACGTAGTATCACTTCTGATCATATCCCTCTAGTAAGACTTGAGTTGCGTTGATCAATGTATATTTCGACAATAATAAATTAGATTTATTATGGAGAATTTGAGTGATTAATCATTTAGTCCTGCAAATCTAGGTCGCGTAGAGGAAGAGATGATACCCCCAGGGCGCTGGCTATCACAAGATATTATGCGAAAATACGTTTTTTATACATCTGCCTGCTATGTGGCGTATTTGGTTTGACGCTGGCCTTGTACACCCAAATTTGCGGGTTCAACCCTGCCTCGAGTCGATAGATTTTCCTGATGCGAAAAATCGACAGCATCCACGTCGTATGATTATGCAGCTTGTAAAAGATCCCGAGAGTACCTGCTCCTCTTGGGTGCTCAGCAAAATTAAATTCCGAGAACATTTTCGCATTGTCAGAGCTCAGGTGCCTCCCTCTCGTGAGGAAACTGGGAGTCAAAATAACATTGTGGCAATTGGTATCCACATATATGGTGCCACACTAAAAAGTGATACCAGCTCTCGGGCAATGTACTGGGTCTGCAATGGTAATTACCTATTCGCAGCTTCATTAGAAAGAAGAAGAAATATATATCTTAAGTTGCTTAATCATTGAAAATTAATTTAGAGTAATTTCTAATTTTTTGACATTATGAAGTATTTACTTCATGCATAATACATTTATAACAGTATAAATGCATTTTTGAGTAGTGTAATTTTATCGAAATGTTATTAGCTCTTTATGTTATTTTTAGAACACCTCACAATCAGAAGTTTTTATGTTACCCGTAAATTGCTCTAAACAACTGAAACATTTGTTGTAGTACTCTTTTGTGACATGATTGTAAAAAATAGGACATTTTAAATATAAGAGCGTTTATTACATCTGCGCATAACAATTGCCATCAAACCTTAACTAGTTAATATTAACAATAGCATCATTTTACAAGCAATTATGAAAATAATTTTAACTTGTGACATAATTATAAATAACCTATCCACTCTTTTAATTCCATGTTCTTCATTTATTTTCCTAAGATCCTATTTCAAACACAATTTATAAAAGACTTTAACTTGAGGTATAACTACATATTACTACTACCAAATGAGTTTAATCTAAATCCCCATGGATGCTATTAGATGAAAGCTTATTGGTTGTCCCCGAGGACTTGTTTACTGTTTTCGAACTTTTGAAACCCTTCAAAAGTTCGGAATCACGATATGGGAGGAAGGATGACTGATTTCATGACGCTCACTTCCGGTCACGTGAACCTCTCAGTGCCGGAAACGATGATGGTAGCGTTGCCATGACGACCAGTGGATTCGGTGCTTTTGAAGTCCAGAATCAACTTGATGACCCTTTGTCAATAAATTTCAGTTTTGGTGTGACGAATTGAGGGGTATACTCCGGGGATTTCAGTTTCCTTATTGATCTTTCAATAAAATGGATTAGAATCTACCTCCGTGCAGTAGAAGTAGTTAGATACGAAGTGATGTAAATCTCTCTCTCTCTCTCGAGGGGTGCAAAATTGGAAAATGTAACTGTTGCAAAAAGAGTTTCAAGTATTTAAAAATGCACTTATATATTTGTGATTTATTTATGATTACGTTATAAAGTTTTTTTGAAAAGTTTTCGAGAGCTGAAAAAAAAAAGAAATAACATACTAATTATTAAAATTAGTTTGCGTCTGAATTGTTTTGTATAATATTTATTTGCCTGTCATGAAGTTCTTTTTTGATTACATTTTCTTTTTCTCACTGATAATATTTCATTATGAACATGAGAAAATTTATAAAGAAAACACTACTTTTCCAAGTCATGTTATCATTATTAAAACTAATTAAATCCTGGGAGAGGTATATGCTAAGGTCAGTGATTCCTAAAGGGGTCTATATCGACCATCAGGGGTCTATAACGATCAGCAAGGGAAAAAATAATTTAGAGGTCCATGAGAAGTAATGGGGGCCTACGCAATAGTGACTCTATAAAACAGACAGTGACTTCAATTTTAAAAGAATATTTAATCAAATGGAAACCAAAATTTACTTATTTAACACATTTATTTACTACATTTAATGAAGTTAATTTGCAATTATAACGCGATTGCATAAATTTTATTAAAACAAGGACCATCACATTTCAGCGTTTCTTGCCAGAATTAAGCTAAAGGAATATAATACTGGACATCACCTCGGACAATTAGCCAGGAAAATGACCTTTTAATCTACGTTCAACATTTAAATGCCCTTTATTCAGATTCTGAAACTGGGTTTGAAAATGTTTTGATTTTGATAATAACACAGCAGGCAATGAATTCTTATTGTCACGTTGAAAAAAAAATCATACTTCAAAAAAGGAATTAATTGATCGGAATAGGCCCTAACGGAGATCTTAAAGTAAAGTTTAGAAACGGATGTCAGCAATTTTGTCTGTAAAAAGACATACATGTTATTTATCCCGAGTTATGGAATATCTTGAGAAAGTTTTAAAGTCCTTTTCCTAGTGAGAAGTTTCAGCACGATTGTCAATTTCCGAAATAAAATAGGAGAAAAAAAGACTGGACATTACTAACCTAGGAGATTTAGCGTTAAACCTAACAAGATTGATGCAAAATGTTGAAAATTTGTTAATGAAGCACCAGATTCATCCTTCGTATTAAAAGCATTTGTTTGTTGATAATTAAGATTAAGATTTGTTGATAATTTGTTTATTTTATGTATTAATTAAATTTTAATTTTAACACATGTTTCTTATGTTTCAAAAAATATATTTCGTTACAATTAGAAATTTAAGTCTTTTAAAGTAAGTAGCTGTATACTAGCTGTCAAAAAGACATTTAAGTTGATAAATTCTCAAAAATTCAAGATTAGGCATATAATCAGGGGTTTACCCAAACCCAAAAAACATGGTAAGGGGTCTATGAGACAAAAAGTTGGGGAACCTCTGGTTTATAGATTTAAAATTCAATCTCTCGCTCGCTTCTGATAATTTTGCTTAAATTGACCCTTTCTTTTGAGATATCATATATATATATATATATATATATATATCATAATTCATTTCCCGCATGCTGTAATTAATTTTGGGTTACTCAAAAAGAACAAACAAAATTAATGTTCTTTGAACCTTTATATTGAAATGCAACATCAAAATAAGATTTGGCATCTCATTTGTCACACTTCTACCAAAGAACTTTTATAAGTAATTAAAGCGATTGCGATATTCAAATGGCCATGATCGTGAATTCATTATTTCTGTCGGGTCGTGAGTTCGAGTCTTGGTGTCATTAAAGACTTTTGGAGTAGAAAAGCCGATGCATGTTATATTCGTCGATTTTCAAAGTCCTCATGTTGGAGTGGAGTGTTTGGAGAGAGTGAGATGGCAACTGAGGTGTCTTCCTCACTTGATTTCGGTTCAGAATATGAGATCTATCGCCAATATCCTTCATGTTTCTTCAGAGGCTGACGTTAATAAATAACTTAACATTGTCTTTGTATAAAATTAAAAATTGGGTTCCAAATTGGATTAACATTTTAGGATAAAAAAAACGTTTTAGCATTATTCTTGCTTTAAAAAAATTTCACTATTCAATCAAAACTGATACATTTTAGTATAGTAATTACTTCTGACAGACTCAATCTTTGCTGGTATAAAATGCATTCCACTTTTTAATTCAGTTATTGTAACATGTAACATTAACTGAGAGTTTTCACTTAGCATGCTAAAAGAAGAAAAATTGCTTTTTTTTTAAAGGAATGTCTCTAAATGTTAAAAGAAGCCCTTTAGAGACTGATTTACGTATTAAGACCTGAATATATCAGTGGCGTAACGGAGAATAATTGGGCCCCTGCAAAATCAGGTTTGGGGCCCGAAGTCCAAATACATATTTGGCGTCAGAAAGGCTTTTGCCCCTCCCTAGAACCCTGTCCCCCCGCAATGGGGGGTAGGGGTACGTTACGCCGCTGACCAGTATGTATGCGAATATCGGGATACTTTTCAGTCTAAAAATGTGGGGGGTTTTAGTTTGGTGCCGACTTTTTGACATTATGAAAAAGGGTCTTCTCAGATATTACTTTAGTTAACCACGACATCGTGTGTTTTATAAGAAATTACCCAACTTGTAGTTATACAATTATTTTAGAATGAAGAAGCTGTAAGAAAGCGTAATACACACTTACAAACATTCAAATTTGTTGTGCATTAACTTCAAAGATATAAATGACTAATTGTACGCTTTTTATTTATTTATTTTTTTGCAGATTTATCTCAAACTTTCAACTTTGCTGCAGGTGATCACCCTCACTGGCTGACATATAATGCTCATTACTCACCCTACTTCACATCAGCAGCTTTTCGTAGTGCTGGATTCGCTGGATATGCCATTGACAGCGCCTTCACTGCAACCACAGCATCTAACCAAGATACACATCTTTCCTCTTTAACAGGTTGGTGAGGGTTCGACATATTTCTTATTAGTCTAGTGGCTTTCAAATTGTGGCATGTTTACTCCTTGAGATTTGTGAAAGATTCTTAGAAGATAGTTCTTCTGGTTATGATCAGCGATATTATGCATTTAATTCCATGACCAAGGAGTACGTTAAGAAAAAAAATTGAGAACTGTTGTGTAAATCATTTGATATTATGAATTAAATCCTAATGGTCAAGCATAATATATCAGCTATATCTTATTGGTAAATATAATTCCTAAATAAGGATATTTTTTTTCAGTAATATGCCTTTTTAGTGCCATATATGAACATAGTGAAACAATTTTTAAGTTCAAGCATTTAAGTATCCAGAAATTCACGTAATGTGCAACTTGGTCTATATACATCACAGAGATATCAAATGGATAAATAGCGAAATCAAATGATACTTTATGATCATCTCGACAATATTTTTAATATGAATTAAATATTTATCTGTTCACTTCCTCTCGCCCCGTAATTAAGTATTGGTTGTACTCACAGTAGCGCACACTGGAATTTTTCAGGGGGGTCCGGGACGAAAGTTCACCATTCTTTTATCATGCTCCTTTTGATTTTGTCGATTATTTGCTAATTATCAAATAAATAATTAGCATTAATTAATAAAAATAATGAATAATAACAAATACTTAATTAAATTTTTGCGTACTATATACTTAGAATTATAATCAATCGGAAAAAAAATCAAGGGCTTTGGAGGGTTCGGACCCCCCTGTGTGCGCCACTGGTTGTACTACTTTTTCAAAGAATCCCGAACTGCTTGATTAGAGGTAAAATATTTGCTCTTCTCAAAAGCGAGTAAAAAATGCTTTCTTCAATGAAAAAAAGACATAGCAGATGCAAAGAAATATTTAAATTGTGAAAATCAGATACCTATGAAAAAGGTATTGTATCCATTATTTCGTTGGAAGTACGTAAGTGTGCGTGACCTTAAATTTTAAGCTCGTTATGCCATGTTTCTTAATCATCATTTATTATTAAAACAATTCGTGATACTGTGTTAGATAATAACTAATAGTGAATGTCGTAGAATTGACACAAATTTATTTAATGATAGAAACAACGGACTGGACCTATTTTAGTATCAGTATGTTGTCATTTTGGTAAAATTTATTATGTCTGATACAGAAGTTTGTTTTCAAATATCTTTCAATGTTACTATCAAATAACGTTTGTGAAAATCAATATTTTTATGATTTAAACATATTTCAGATCCAAATGCATCTCCAGATTCTACCCCAACTAATAGCACGGGTCAACTTCACCCTTCTTCGGCCTTTACATTCAAGCCATTTCTAGATAACCTTGGCCAATCCAAGAATGAACTGTCAACTTGCCGACCACTTAACAGTAGTCCATCTTCAGCTACTTCCGCAGCTACATCAGAATCCAACCAAGGTCCCTTGTCTGTTGACCCAGGCAAAATACCTGTACCCAATACATCCTTGCAAGTACCTCGGACTAACATTCCACTTCTGCCTGGTGCATCGACTTCGACGATTTCTGTAAACCATGCTAGTTATTTGTTGGCCTCTCACAGTTATTATGGCAGCAATGGTGCGGCTGGAGGTGCAGGTATGTACCTAGGACCAGGTATGGTACCGCCATCTTTACTGTACCCCCAACTTTATCAACAGAGCCATCTTCATCCATCCATCCATCTACTTGGAAATGATGCCAGAAACTCGTACGATGTGGCTGCTGCAATGGCAGCTCAACATGAAGAATCTCAACATATAAATAACGCAGAGTTGCTCAACAAAGAACTGCAATCGCCGTCTTCAGATGAGCCTCGATCAGATGGCAGCACTGGCACCAATGGACATGTGCCTCTGCCAAGTGCACGTGAAAGACTAGATGCGTTGCGACTGAATGCCTTGCCATCTCAACGGACAGCACAGAGTGAAGCTGCCACAGTTTGGAGGCCTTACTGATACTTATATTCTGGGTGAGCATTATCCCGGTGAAACATACAAACCGTGACTGCGAATAAATGATTGTTTTAAATGCACCATCCTCATTTTCTATTATTATTTTTTAATTTAATTTATTGTTTATATAAAGCGGATTTAGAAGTTATACCAAAGACAATTTAGAAAGCATTGCAAAATTCACCCAATATTTATAAGTACTTAAACCGATTAAGTGTAATGTATCAAACACATAGTCTGCTTCAGGGGCGAACGTACCGTCGTATCAGTGATACGAGGCTTCCAAGCTACAGGTGCCCCAACATCTATAAGCAAAGAATGGTAAAGTGTTAAAGGGTACCTAAGAAATTTGGATACTGTGCCTTCTCAGGGCTAGCTACGCCATTGGTCTGCTTCTACTGTTTTTTGGAAAAAAAACTATGCCATAATTTCTTCTTTGCTTTTAGTATTGTAAGCTTCTTTAATATGTTACTATGACAGATGTGTGCTGTCATGCTTTTCTGTCTATAAAACGCATTCTATATTTAAAAAATATACAATATTGGCCTATTACATACATCCGAGCTGCATGTAACTAAAAAGATTCAATATTTGAAGCCTTAATTCTATGAATTCATTATGCCATGGTAATGGATTCAGGATAATAAATGCTATATAGTAAACTGTTCAGTAACAAGATTAAACTGAGTATGGTGCATTTTTTTGTACAAAATAAGATACAAGATATTGTGTATATATATTATAAAAAATACATGTATATGTTTGAAACAAAATATGGAGAAATACTCATTTCCTGAAAAAAGTTAATTATTTAAGAAATTGGTATTTCTCACTCATATGCGTATAAATAAAGAATTAATTTAATTTAAAATAAAAATTTTCTCCTCTGATTTGCATCAGCAAATATGTGAAAATAGAATGAAAAATAATGAGAATTCTGTGAGTATGACCTTAAGTATATTACACACATTTATTTTTATTTTTTTATATAAAGGGTCATTTAAAATAATTATATTTTAATGATGTTTTATATGAACAAGTGAAAGTTTCAATTCAGATGAAAACTGACTCATAGCAAAAGTGCATAAATAACTCTGTACAATGCTTTTTTTTATTTAAAAAGCAAAATAATTATGATTTTATTGTATATGAGGTATTGAAATTTGATTTTTTTAAATCAATATCCCTTTTTAGAGTCTATAAAATTGTTTTTGTAGTTAGCCAAAATTCTGAGCATGTTTTTTTGATAAAATGTATTTTTTTTAGTCATTATTTATTTTTTAAAAAATGTGCAATAATTTTGTCGCTAATGGGCAAAGAGAAAAAAAAACCAAAGATATTTAAAAATCTTGTAAACTTTTTATGTATAAATCAATGTGTATGCACTTGTATATTTCATTGCTTAAAATATATACTGTAAAGTATCATACATACTTTAAGATTTTAATTGTATATGTACTTAAAATTTTTGTTCTTGATGCATAAAGTTATTTATAAAATATACATGGTCTTTCCATTTCTTTTATTTGAATATATCAAATCCCCTTAAAACATTACTTTTAGTGAAAACACTTCATGTTTATGTAGATGTTTTCCCTCTCTATCATTAGCAACTTGTTGGGGATAAGGATTTCACAGTAGTGTCACCTACAATTTTAAATTTATCTCAGAGTGTAGTATAATTGGCTACACTCCAGGGTCAACTGTTTTATGTTACATTCTTTATTTTTAGTTGTACTGTAGTTCATTGGATAATACAGAATATACAATGCAAATTCATCCTTTTGAAAATTAAATTTAAATATTAGCAAAACTATTTTGTCTTCTTTTACACTTAAATCTTTGACTACAATTACTTAATTTTTTAAGCCTTTTACAATTAAATAAATTCTGAATCTGAATTTCTTATTTCTCAATGTAATCAATACTATAAAAATACATAGTATCAAAACAATTCTATTTGTAACAGTATAAATGATAACCATAAGAACTCAAAATTGTTCTTTTTTCCAAACTTGAAATTGTTACAATTTCTGACTAGAACAATAAGTACAATGCTGAAGGGAACTGAGATTTTCTTTAAGCTTTGTAGATTTCAGGGGAGTTGAATTTTTTCAAAGCTGTTGATTTTCTAATAGTTTTAACAATCTGAAGATTAATCATTTATTTCTTAACTAATATTTTTCATACTATTTGTTTCAGAAATACACATTAATTTGAAAAGACAAACCTTAGGAAACCTGCTGCTGCAAAAAAGTGAATCTGGTTTGCAGGAGTAAATTTACAAAAGAATAGATTAAGTTTGTTAAAATTGAATTTTGGAACATTAAGTGCTACTTTTAACAACACCAATTTAACCCTTTTCACTTCATGAAAAAGTAATTTAAGACAAACCATAAAGAGCCCAACATTTTTTAAGTAAAAATGCTGCAAAATTTTCTAATTAACAATTTAGTTTTTTTAGGATTTTGCCTCAGCCATCCAATCTAAGCTTTAATAAAAATATATGCTTGCATTTTCCTTATTGAGACCAAATTAGCACCACAATTAGATTCCCCCAAAATGTATCTGGAATTTAATATATGAACAATTAAAAGAAAACTTAGCATAAAAATAACAATATTACCCCAAAAATGTTAAATTTTAATTAAAGACTATTTTTTTTCACAAAATACAAAACTTTCTGTCTCTTTCCATGTAAATTTTGGCTATATTTTTTATGTAATATGTAGAAATGGATCTTGAAATCTTATTTATTCAATGAAATCATATTGTTTTCTTTAACAATTGTGAGGGAATAATTTCCATTAAAATTTTGAACATGTTTGAAGGAGCAGAAGTGCAAAGAGTACAGTTTGAAATAGAATTAATATATCTTCTATAAAGAAAAAAACTATCTTAATTTCATAAAAAGGGATTTTGAAATTCGTATGCACACTTTTCTTATTACAATAAATATTACTTGTATAAGAATACAGCAATTATTTAATAAAATTTTATTTTACTGAAGTATTCTGTATGTAGAAGCTCTTCATACAGAGATTAAATATAATTTTAAAGTTTAACAACAGTGTAAAAATAACAATTCTATGCTCATAAAGAAATGCAAATTAAAAACCGAATCAGAGAAAATTATAATTACCGATCATAATATTTTAATTTGAAGTTTGATATTTATTTCTAAGATACCAAAGCATTCCCAACCCTCAATGGGAAAGAAATCATTTAAAGATCCTAAAATATTGAAAAATAAATGAGAAAAGATCCATCAAATTAAGTGCACATTTTTCGTCCCCCCAAATTATATTGATATGGACATATAAAAATATTACATTATATACAAAATCGATTATCATTAGAATAAATACCAAGATTTAAAAACAAACGCAAATAATACAAATTACTTTTCATATAACACCAAAAATATAATTTTATTTTATAAGAGTAATTTGGCTTTCATTACACAGAAAGACACATAGACTTGAAAACAATTATTTAAACAACGGAAAATGACTAGAACAATTTAAACAAGATTCAAAATTTAACAAGATGATTTTACATGAATAGAAGTATACAGAACTTCGTAAATTAATTTATATGCAATATTAAAATCCCTTTATGTACTGGTTTTCTTAAAAATTATTAAATCAGCATCAATATTGTTTTTTTATTGCAAGATCATATAGCATTCAAAATTTGTGTATTTGAAAAACATTTGTATATACATATTTATGTTAAATGCACACTTCACTATATACAATAAAACAAACTCAATAATATTAAATACACAATTAAAAAATTTGGATCCATAATTTCTTTTACTACATTATAATTTCAAAAAATCTTTAGCACCCTTTTGTTATAAGAATAAATTGTTTATTTTAAAAATAATAAACTAAATATCATTAATATAAGTTCAAATATAAATTGTACAATCTATGGTGTTAAAAATATACAATTCCAAATTCTGAATAAAAGTAAAAAATTTTTTGAAGAATTTTCATTAATTACTTTTTATCAAAACTGAAATGTCCAAAGTAAAGCTATCTTATCAAAAGAAAGTAAATATAACTATACAAAATTTATAAAAAAATAAATGCAAAAGTAATAAAAATATTGATAAAATAGGAATAATATCAAGAATAAAATGTTACATTAAAATTTCTTTCATAACAATTGACTAGTATGCAATACAACATGATAAAATTATATTATTCATAAAATATTCTCAAATCCTCACATGTGTGTGAGAGAGAGAGCAATGGTTCCCTTTATAAATATTTAAAATAACTAAAGGCATTTAAGCTTCACATAAAGACAATAAAAAATTAATCCTGGATAAATTGTTATAAACAAAAAGTCGATATTTTAAATATTTTTAATTCAATTATTTGCTGTTTCAACTATTAAAAGATCCCCCCCCAGGGTGTTCTCTCTCAAAATTGGGGTGGAAATGAGCAAATCGCACTGTTATCTGCAGCTAACGACAGATATGGCTTTTGCTGATTAAGTGAAATTAGTAACAACAACAAAAGAAATCATACCTACAAATGTTCATTACTAAATATTATTAGGCCAAAAATATGCAAATTTAAAGCATCTAAAAAAATTCATTACATTGAACAAAAAAAAATCATTTTACATGGAAACAATGTTCAAACATTTCCATTTAACACAGAATTCTTCATGTTAACAGCAAAAATTTTAAACCTTAAATGCTGAGAAATACCATTTGTATAATAAAATGCTACTGCATGTCACCAGATTTTAATAAAGATTATTTTTCATATTCAAGTGAAATTGACATGAATAAATATTACTACTAAAGATCAAAGTAGAACACTTATAGAAGATAGAAAATACATACACAGAAAACACATATATATATACACAAGAAACAGCAAAATTCAATTAAATTTAACACATGCTTGTACACCAACTTTGGGATACAACATTAGATATAATACTTAAATCAAAAAATAAAATTGTAATGGCATACAATTAAGAATATACTTAATCCATTTCTTCTTTCTAAATATTCCATTTCATTAAATGAGTTGTTTTTGCTGGGATTGTACGCATAATCCCCAACCCTGAATAATTAAAATTTAAATACAATCCAAAGGAACAGAATTCATTTTACTGTTCTTGGATCCACATAAAAGTCGCAACACATGGCTAATCTCTGTAACCATTCAGAAAGAGCAATCCTCAGCTCTCCATCAGTCGTGTATGCAACTAAAAATTGCACACCAGGAAAGAAAACTGGAAGGTATGCTTTGAAATGACAATCTGGTAGAGATTGGTGCAAGTCTAAAAAGGACTGAATAAGTTGTTTGAAAACTTGCAACTGTGCTTCGCCATCCTAAAAAAAAAATTCATTATTCCAAAATATAATTTTAAAAAATAGGATATTAACAATATTTTTGCTATAATAGATCTTATCTTAAATTATCTTCATAGATTTATATGCAACACAATATTAAGAAAATGTCCAAAATAACTCCAAAGCAGTGGCATACACACAAGAGGAAGGGGGCAACCCCACTCCATAGACCAAGGGTGGGCAGATTTTTCCAGGCCCCCGTTACACAATGGGCTATTTCTAAAAATTTTGAGGTGCTGTGCTCCACCCAGTGGCATAGGTGTGGTTATTCAGTATTAAAATCGTATGTTTTCTTTTCTTAACACTTGTTTTCTCCATTGTTTCATCCATTCCTCTTTTAAAATATGACAGATTACTATTTTTACTTGAAAAGCACAAGTAATACAAAATTGTCAAGTTGAATTCTTAAACAACTTATGAGCGACTACTAAATTGCAGAGATTGGATTTATTCAATGCAGTGAGAAGAGAACATACATGAGCCGATAAATCTTAAACCGACGTATGTACTTACATTTGCTCACTGCTAATTCTCCCCCCATTGCAGGATACGATATCAAAACGAGAACCCAATCCTTGGAAGCACAGGGTGGGAATGACGTCTTGATAGCCAATCCTGTGCTATTGCAGGAAGAGCTGATATATATAATCAACATTTATTCTCCCTTTCATTCGGTAAGCAGGGGAAAATTCATTTCTATGAATGGCATCACAGTGATCATTAATTTTCCCCCTACAAAGGTAGTTGAACGTGTTAAGTCTTATTGTTCACTTACAATGATGGTACATGTGTTATCTGCACATTTATTGAATCATTTGCTTAAGTAAACACTGTCACATCAATTGATTTGTGTACTTTTTCTATTCCCGGGAATTATATTTTGTTCCCGGTATGTCCCGGGAATCGATGGTTTGATGAAAAGATGGTTTGTTTGGATACCAAAACGCACTGGAATAGTTTGTTCACAATGCCTGAAGGATTTTTAGACATAAAGTCAGCAATTTTAAAACCATTAATTGACATTAGAGGAGAACAAATGACGGTCAATGTAGAGTTTGAAAAAAATGACTACAATTGTAGCAGGCTTAAAGCCAGTAAAAAATGGCTTAGAAAAATTATGCAGCTGAAATGCAACTTTTGCTAACTGCAGAAGGTGTATTTTCTTCCGTTTTTCGAGAATTGAATGAACAAAATTCAGAATTTGTGAAAAATATGATATATTCTCTAATCCAAATAATTAATGAAAAATGCAACGTTAATTTAATAGGATTAATGCAATACCTCAATTTTGAGAGAAAATACTTAGCAGCTGCAATTACTGTCGATATTTCGCGATTGCCTTGTAAAATATTTTTGGTTAGACATTCCCAAATGATAGGGACAAGGTTTTTCTGCGAAGAGCAATCAATATCCAACTTTTCGCATTTAGAAGAGAGCATGGGGATTTTGAAAGAAAAACCTCTGACGTTGGATGAATATTAGAGAAACCAATTTACTCTAAAACAAAAGTTTTATATTGTTCAGCCAAAAAAAGTACTAGCACAATCATGAAACAAGAGATGCAGTAGCTCGACTTGCCTGAAAATCCATCACTAAACATTATAAAACTATGTGAGGCTTTAAAAAAAATTTCTCCAACGTCAGTTGAAGCTGAGAGAGCATTTTCTACAGCCAGATTGTTTGTCACAAAGCTTAGAACTAGGTTGAGTGATAAAAGTATACATTGCTAATGCTTTCTGAAATCCTATTTTAAAAATTAATAATCAATTTACTATATATTTTTGTATTTTTTAGCTCATTATATAAATAAGATTTAATTTTAGAATTTATATGTATCCTTATTTTGTATAATTATTATTGATTTTATTTAAAAATAACTTGTTTTTAATTTTTTTGAAATTTTGATGTATTCCGGGAACGACAATCACATTCCCAGGCATTTCCTGGAATGGAAAAACACGGAAATCAGAAACCCTAGTGTTCCCCAAATATGTTTCTTTTAGAATGCGCGTCATAGGTCTTAGTAAAGGTGGTCACCCCCAAAACATCTTGGCAGTCCATCAGTCGATCGTGATCGACTTAATACCCATTCCTATCATAGACCAACAAATTTTCACACAATTACTCTTCAGTGCTTTCATCTGTTTTTAGAATGTTAGAATATAACTCCCTTCCATATGAGAGGTCTGTGTATGCTTCTGCTTCAAGGGGATCAATAAAAATAACATAACTCGTTTCAAACTTACTTTCATGATTGAATTTCTCCTTTGCATAACAATATCTTCAGGTAACAAATCATCAGATGATTGTGGCTTACTTGATGAACTTAACTTTCTAGATACCTTTTCATTTGACTTAGAAGGCATTGAATGGTGATTTTTACGTTTCTTGTATTCTGAAATGAGTGAATTTATAGTGTCTTCAGTTGCCAAAGTATAGATTTTGTCTTTTGAGTCTTCTTTTTTAAGATTTGGTAAATCTTCAGAATCAGAACTATCATAACATGTCTGAGATGATAAATCAATGTTGTTTTCATTTTGATGCTTATTAGATTCATTTTGCTTAGAAGGAAACAAGGATTCACTCATATCATCTGCAGGTGTTGCAAGAAAAAATATTGGTTGATCACTCATCCTATCAGCTATTGTAGGAAGGCCTTCTTTATCAATTGTATGCTCAGTATACGTCTCACAAATGTCCTTGAACTTTTGTCTGAGCATTATAAATTCATTTGTGTTAACATTTATCAAAGTTGATTCATTCTCCACTTTTTCTTCCTCGCTATTTTCTGTAAATTGTAAAAAAGTTGTCATTACATTTAAAGAAATTGCATTTGCAATTTTAAGTAACACTAAAATCAATGAAGTATAATACATACAGCACAAAATAAGCTGTTGGAATCAATAAAACTTAAAAGTTAAAAAAAGGATCAATATAATTATTCATGAAACACTAATTTTTATCTGAGTAAATCAAATTCCACCAAAAATGAAGTAAAATCATAAGCTTTAATTTTTTATTTAATAGTAAGAAAATTTCAGAGATATTTAAAAAAAATTATTGGAGCTTATTTTTAAATATGTCAGAATTGTGAAACACAAAATACTTTATTGTTGGTTCACTTTCTAAAAAAGTAAGTTTTCATCAAATTTTAAAGAACAATAACTAAATTGTAAAAAACTTGGAATGAGTAATAAATCAACTTTTAAATAATATTGGAGTAAATACTTTAAAACAAAAGTGTTTTCAGTAAATTATGGTTCTTGATTGTTCATTTATTTCAATTATCTCTTTGAAAAATATTTTTTAAATTTACCTCAATATAACCCAAATCATAATAAATAAGGTATAATAATATGCTACAAAAAATTATATTACATAAGTTATTTAAGAGTTCTGCTTAGAGTATAATATATACAAAAACATCTTATCTCTATTAAAAGAGAATCAAAGTCGATAAAATTAAATATTTGATAAAATTGTTGCATGATTCAATATAAAAACTTATTTTTTAAACCATAATAAAGTTTTATATTTTTTTAATTGATAATTTTATGTTTTTTTGTGTGTGAATGATCCATTTTAAATTTTTAAACCATCATGAAATATAAGAAATCACAGTAAAACATTAATGCAAAACAGCACAGTATTACTTACTATTATCTGGTGTTTCATTAAGATTAGTTTTATTTAGCAAAATTTTTTTCACACAATCCAAACTAAGGTCTTCTGATGACATACACATCTCAAAAATTGTTACCATCTGAATAGTCCAACTAACACCTGCTTGTTTGTATAAGTTAGCAGCAACATTTGTTTGGGCTACTTTCTGGACAAGGAATTTTAAACCAGGCCTTACATCAAAATCACAGGCAGTTTTGTATGATTCCTCAAGGCATTTAAATAAAATGCATAGTTGTTTATTTGATAATCTTGAAAGGAAACCTAGAAAAAATTACTATTTTATTATTATTTAATGTAACTTAGCGTTATTTAAATCCTTAATAACAATTAAAAATTTAACAGCATTTAGTAGTGAAAGCTTAAGCATTAACAATCATTTATATGACTTATATTTTTGTTCCATATTAACCTCATTTTAAGAACTTTAATCAAATAGTTTATACTTTAACATTTGTAGACTATTACTTAATATTTCACTAATATGCACAAAAATAATTTTTTTAATAAATAAAGTAGTTTTTTTTAAATTCTTTAATGATTGTTCACAGTCAGTATTTTATAATCAAACTTAATAATTAATGTTGGAAGCAAGTACATTAGAAGATACTATTATACACCTTTTAAATTTGATACTTAACAAGATAATATTTATTCATGTATATAGTATTTAGAAACAAAATTAATCATTTTTACTTTCAACTGCTTCAACACAAAAAAATTTCAAACCAAAAACGTTTTAAAAATGCAATACAGTCTTGTGAATGCACACATCCTTTAATAAAGTATTTATAGTTTTCTTAAATATTTTTTTATGATCGGTATTAATCTAAATATTAAACACTTTTTTATAACAATATCCTAATTTTTAAAAAAAAATCTCTATTTTTTTTACTTATTTAGAGAATTCATAAAATTATGCAATAGCAGCAATTTTATAAGATGAAAGTTTAAATACAAGATTTTTTCCTATATATTATAATATACCAGGTTTTTTTGTTCCGCTAAGAGATGATGGCATGATACTTTCAGCAGGAAGGAGTGACATAAGTGTGGGTAACATATATTTGGTCCCTTGAAGAAGTATGGAGCCAAGTGTTTGAAGGAGAATTTGGTGCGATAACAAACTGACCACAAGACTACAAAATGGAACCCTACATGGAAATATTTGAAATTTAAAAAAAAAATTAAACAATAATAAATTACTCTAAAATAGTTTCAGACTTGAAAACATTAACAAAAATTTCAAGTACAAAGTTTAAAAGGAAACTTAGTTAATCTAAAACAAATTTTAAAGAGATTTTTTGTAAAAATTTATTTTATTTTTGAATATGTAGAATATGCAAAATTAGCTTCAATGCCACATATGCTTAACCAAAATAAGCACAAGACTCTTTTACAAAATAAACTTCAAAAATTACCCTGAATGTAGTAAAAATTATCGAGTTTGAATGGAAAAGGTAGCAAGATCATCTCTTTTCAAATAATTTTACAAATTTGTACTACAGAATGTAGTAAACAAAGTATCATTAGTTAAGGAAATGTAACATATATTCAATTTAGATTGCATAGATATTTCATTTTAAATCCCCCACACTCCTATTAAATAAACGTAAAAAATTCTTACTTTATGTTGCTTTAATGCTTATTTATTACTTTTTGTTATATCAAAAAAAAGTAAAGTGATAAAATTTTTAATTTAAAAAAAAATCAGTATTTTAATTTTAAAATGGTGAAACAATGTCCTGCTATAGATATGTATCAACAAAACAATTTATAAATACAAAAAGACAAATTTTAGAACTTTTTAATGAAACATTTTATAAATTATAATAATATCTACTTATTGAAATATAAAGTTTGTTTTAATGGACACGCCCACATCCTTTTCTTATTGTTTGAAATACTTTGAATATATAATACATTTATTTTAAAGCTTATTAAACAGCTATGTGATATGCTTAATGAAGAAGCATTATGAATACATTTTCTTCATTACCAAACCCTGAAATAATAAAATATTTTTCTCATTTTGAAACTCATTATGTAAAAACTGACCGAAGAACAGATGAATCTGGATCACTTGAACTGTAATTTGGTGGGAAAAGTAAAAATGTAAAAGAACGTTCATCATCTTCCACACATGTTGATTTCAAAATGATGTTACTTCCTTGTTGGCAATCAAGTAGGAAAACCTATAGTTCATAAAATTATTAGTTCAATAAAATGCCTTTTATACCTACATAGTGTTTTGCTTTCTAATGATTAACTACCTTAAAAACTGCCTTTTTTAAATAAAAAATTTCCAAAAAAATAAATTTATGTTTTTTTATAAACACTTTATACACTATGCTTTTACAGAACTTTTAAGGATATATGCACAAAATATATTGACATTTCATAATTTTTTCAATATTTTAATTATAATACTCTGAATTACATTTATTATAAATGTTTAATAATTTCCAAGTTTCAATAAACTGAATTATAACAAAATAAAACTTCCTTCGTTTTTCTAAAGAAAAATTAATATGAGGATAATTAAATTACTTGAAATAAAAATTCCATGTTTTAAAAATGAATAAATAAGTTTGAAACATTATTTGGAAAAATTAGTGAAACAAATAATATTTTTTTCAATCATTTATACTTACTTGATGAGAAAGTTGTCTTAACCTTTCAGATTCTTGTATAGTGTAGTCTCTTCTAGCAGCAACCTTCACTTCTCCAATATCACCATAAAAATTATCAGATTCTACATGAAAGCATACCATTAACTGCTTAACTGAACACAAGCTAACACGACAACATCGTCTGAGATTATAGCAAACAATATCCCACATTTCATCAGTTAAGTACTCTCCAGCACTCATTACTGTATGCCTGAAAATAATTTTTAACAAAAAAGAGAAAGATTTAAAACAAATCATTGAAAAAATAAACCAAGCTGAATAAAAAAAAATTCCATTTATTTACTTTCTCTACAAGGAACAATTTGTCTTTGTTTTAAAATATAATTATTACAAAATAAGTAGCATTTTAAACATACATTTATTTACTTTCTCTACAAGGAACAATTTGACTTTGTTTTAAAATATAATTATAAAATAAGTAGCATTTTAAACAGACATTTAAAATTAAATAATTCAGAAAAGATCAACAAAGTAATATTTTCCCCTCTTATAGTTGAAAATATAACATACTCAAAAAACTATTTTGTTTGTTACCCTACATCCTAAAATTCACTAGGTTACTCCATTTTTTATTTTGATATGAAATATTAAAAATTCACAAGTTACTTGTACCAATATTTAATAAGAAAGTTATCTAAAAAAGACTATGTAGTTCATAAGAAATAAAAGTAAAATTAATTTGAAATCTAAATAATAAGTGTGCTATTTATAATCAAAAGTATTATATTAGAAAATTTACCTTATGCATGCACAACCAAGTCGTGATATTATTTCCATGGGCTGTGCAACACATTCAGTTAATACCAAAAAGAGTTGTTGCAACATCAAATTGACACCATATCCTTTGGACAATTTAGAAGGAGAAGTATCTAAATATCAACAATGTTATTCAGTAATATATATAGTAAAAACAAGCAATTTATGACATAATAAACAGAAAACATTTTATAAGCAACATTGCTATATTAGTTTTTTATATTTAAAAAAACCCACAAATATCATTTTATCAAGTGTAACCAAAATAAACTAAAACCTTTGGATACGAATATTCATTTGCATTTATTAACTTACTGCATTAAATATCAGATCACATAAATGTTAAAATCCCAATTTTTCTGAAATTATTTGAAAGATATACAAAAACAGCAAATATTTCTTAATAAACTTTACAGAGCACTTATTTCATGCAATAAATTATTATTAAATCATTTATTAAAATTCTTGCATTTTGTATTATGCAGTGAGCCTATAAAAATGTAATGCTTCTTATTTCTACATCATTTAAGTAACACATCTGAACAATATCTACTCTTCATTATAACAGAAAATAATGAAGACACAACTTTATGTTTAATTGTTTAACAAACTAACTCAATTCCAGAAAATAACTAAAATGTAAAATATGGAAAGTTACCCGAAATATGTTGAATGTAATCTACAATCAAATCAGTAGCTAAGCCACAACACTGCTTAAAATTTGTTGCAAAATTTTCCCAGCCTTTGTAAATTTTTGTGGTTCTTCTTAACCAATTTTGAAGCATTGGTAAAAGAAGATGATTCACACAATAAATTCCAAATTCAGAACCTGAAAAAATAAAATCAGTGAAATTAGTATAGAACTGAAAATTTTAAAATTTACATAACCCTGACCTTATAAATCATTCAATAAATGAATGACTTCTACAAACTAAGGAAATAAAATTGTGTGTAAATAACATCATTTTTAAGTTTAAAGTTTAAAAAAGCAAATTTATTAATTCATACAAAATAAAAGTATTTATTTATATTTTAAACCAGACTGTTCTTTTTTATATTTATTACTACACACATTCAAATATCGCATGCCTTATCCTTATAAAAATATTGAATTTTAGTTTAAATTCACATAAATAATAAAAATTAGTAATAATTAATAATAAAATTAGTAAAATTAGTTAGACTGCAAATGTCTTTCAAACAATAGTTTAATTTTTTTATCATACATCTCATTCATGTTCAAGCATATAATTTTGATAAATAAAAATAGATTGTATGGATCAAAATAATGTATAATATCACATTTTCATTAAAACATTTCTTTTCACACAAAGGATGCATACATTTTTTCACAGAAGAATATATAAAACTCTTTAATTTAATTGTTGGTAAGGAATGGAAATTTAGAGCATAAGCTTACAATGCAGACATCATTCTTGTCACTTAAATCATGATTCAATATTATAACATCTGTCATTAATGGATCTCCTGTTGCTTCTGAGTGATTGAGTGAATAATAACATCGCTTTATTCAGCTAATCAAGGATCTTTGGTGATGGACTTGCAATTTTGACCCATGGTCAAGTGACAACACATGAACTGGAACTCCCTCTTCTAACTTCCACATCCCACCAACGAGAGGACATTTGAGCCTGGGTATATTTAATGTGCACTGTGGGTCTTCAGTGGTACTAAGCCAGAACTCATGACAAACTGGCCACAAGACCGTTACCTTGACCACTAGGCTACTGCTGATATCTCCTATTGCTTCTATGCAAAACATTAATAAACAATCAAATTCCAATCAATTAATTCAGTTAAAAAAATTTTTGAGAGAGTGAGTATTTGATATTTATGGTGCAAAAGCCAAATTTGCTATGCTGCACAAAACAATTGTTTAAAATAGAATAAAATTAATAAAACCAGATTCCTAGCAGGAGATAAAAACACAGTATATAAGAAAGTGTATTAAAAATATGAATAAACACTCCATTCACAGTGAAACATGGGCAAAAATTTTTTTAAAAAAGGTATCCCTAAAGCCTTATTTTCCTCCTTACAGGATATCTTACACGGTACATACGTGAATAGGCAAGTCAGCACCACTATTAGTTAAACAAAATAAATTATATAACAAATAAAAAAGGAAGCTCTTGCATGACAGTACAATAAAACCAAATCATAACTGATTTTTAAAATAATACAAATTAATAATATAATATTGAAATTGGGAAAAAATTACTTTTTATATGTCTGTAATACAGATAGGAAAAAATAAAAGGTAAAGATAGACAAGGTGGGTCAAAAATAGAAAGGGATCCCTAGAGTAGCTGAGGGAGTACTTATATGTCACCATATTTACTAAAGAGAGTAAATCCCATAGGATTAGAAAAGATCACTGGGTACCTCAAGATTGTGACGCTCCTACTTATTTGAAAAAGGTAGCCCCAGAAGGTTCAAGCTTTTTAAAAACATTTAATTCACTATAATGAAAATCTAAAAAAAAAAAATACCTGGAATCTCTTTCAGATTTCTAAACATATTAAAGAGGGTTTCCATAGTTGCAGATTGGTATTGTTTAGGACATGTAGCTAGGGTACCTGCTAATCCTTCCAAAAGTAAAAACCAGACATGAATTATTCCTGTATGTTTTTCAAGGCTTTGAAGTGAAACAGAAGAATCATCAACTCTTGAAATACTATTTATCTGGGGAAAAAATAGAATATTTTTAGAAACCTTATTCAATATGATTATAATTATAAAGCACAGAAAACACCATTTCAAGAATAGCATTTTAAATTTACATTTGAATGTTCAAATAGAAAGAGCTCTGAATTTAACTCGATCATAAGCAAAATAAATCATTGAAAGTTAATGTAAAATAAATTTGACATTATCTAAAACCAATGGAGATTCAGAGAAGGAATTGAAGTAAATAGAGTTAACTGGCAATCATAAATACAAAGCCTGAATTGTAAAATGACTACAGTAAAATTTGGCACATAATGTGCACTGGTGTTCAACACACACACAATATGCACTTATACTTTCACAAACTGCATTTTTTAATTTTTATGTACATTCACCATATAACACCCATCCCCTTTTATTACGAACCTGAGATGTACATATGCAATGCTATTAAGTTTTGAAGTCATTTATTTGTTGTATTATCTGAGAATTTTGGAAAAATAGTATACTTCTAGAACTACAATCCTTTTAGTTCATTAAGTATGTCATTTCTTTTAAATAAACAGTATTCTGATGTTTATAGAAGACTGATTTTTTTGTGTGCTGATCTTTTTTCTTATTTTTAAAGCTATCATTTTTGTACCTGTCATGTAATGCACACCAATAAATTTTCATTTTATTTTTTGTATTAAAAGTGAGCATTATATACCGGATTTTACGGTACATACTAAAAAATACAGCACACATAATTTCAGAAAATAATAAAAATACATCTAAAAACATCAATGTACATAATTTCATTATAACTACTGTACTTGTTTAGAACAATTATAAACAATTGTTTGATAATTTTCAATTTTAGTTACATCATCTCATTAATGTTCTCCATACACTTAATCAATGAAAATTATTGATGTTCAGAATAGCAGCCCTATTCCAATTCCTCAATAAAGTATTTAATTCAGAAAATTGAATCCAGCAATTAAAGTTTGATAACTACCTTTTGAGTTACTTTCAAAATTGTAAAGTCTAAACAAAGGCATGCTGAGTCAACAATAAAGAAAGTAATTGTAGTAATATGAAAGAATGTGTTGCATTTTAAATTGCAATTTTAAAACTTTGCATGACAACTGATTTGACAAATACATTTAAAGCACTGATTAATAATGAAATAGAAAACAGTATAAGTTTATGCAATCAAATTTTAAAGGATTTAAATCATTTACAAGCCTACCAGCATTAATTTATAATTGAAAAATTATAGTAAAATAAAGCTTATATTAAAACAAGTTATTTTACGCGTATTTTCAAAAATGCCACTTAAGCTACTGCCTACTCAAAAATAGCACTACAAAGAGTTTATATTGTTAACTGATGTCATTTTAAGAAAAATATGTGATAAGTATCATTTAACTTATAGACTATATATATATATATATATACATGAAACTCAACTCTTAAATTTTTCTTTCGATTCTTGTAAGTCTTTTAATTAAAAATGAAAAAACATTCAAAATTACTTTTGACTCCAAATGGATCAACAAACTTTCAATAAAATCAAATAAAACCTTACATAAATATACTAGCTGTTATGTACCTGCTTTTCAAGGTATTTTGTGATGTTCTATGACTGCATATATTGTTTTCTGACATCATTGATATTTAAGTCCTAGCATTAAACATTCAATATTATTGGAAAATATTCTTATAGTCCTTGACTCTACTTTTAAAAGGGACAGGACATGAATTTACACCCCTGACACCTCCCCCAAGATGATTTCCACAAAACAAATCCTTAGAGGATTTCTACTCAACAAAAGAAACATGCCTGCCGAATTTCAAGTCCTTATGTCTAACAGTGCCAGAGGTCTCATGATGAGTGAGCAAGCGAATAAATGAGTGAGTAACTTTTTCTCGAATATTTTGAGAGAGAAAGAGAAAAAAGAAACTAGTAATAAATTATAGTTTAAAAAAAACTAAAAAACACGCTTTTACAATAAATCGACCTAAAAATTAAAAAAATAATTCTTAATATAAGAATAAAATGATTAACAAGAAAATTAATGTCATTGAGATAAAAGCGTGGGGTGCTCTATATTAATTGTTATAATTTCTTACTAATTCTATTCCGAAATGCCGAGTTAGCGTAAAAATGTAGTACCAAGCACCCCACGCTTTTATACCAATGTCATTAATTTTCTCGTTAATCATTTTATTCTTATATTAAATGTTATTTTTTTACTTTTGAGTTCAATTCACTTTAAAAGCATGTTTTTTAGTTTTTTTTTAAAAAATTATAAATTTATTTTTCATTTTTTAGTTCAATCAACAATAAAAGCCGGTTTTTTTAGTTCTTAAAACTATCATTTATACTTTGCTGAACTTATCCTTGAGTTTGATATTTGAGGTCAGATAAATATGGTTGCTGGAATCAGTCTTGCTCTTTAATGGATATTAATTAATGGATCTGAAGGGTGTTTATTCTCTCCATTAACAGGGCCTCGGATTGCTATAATGTTAATTCCTATAATCACTTCTAAACGTATTGCTTAATAAAAATAAAAAATATTTAGCAGTTAGAACATAAATTATTTTTATTTACATGCACGAGTCTTTTTTTTATTTCCATTTTCAGAAAAACTATCCACACAACCACCCTACCTTTTTTTACATAAAGAGCACTTTTTGGTTTTATTTTTTATTAACCAGAAGCCTATTTTGCGGTTTTAGGGTTGCACTTTAATCTTTTAGTTGCTAAATCTGGAATTAGTCGCCAAATATGGAAATGGTATATGGAATTAGTCGCCAAATCTGAAAATGGTTTCTGAAATTAGTGCCAAACCTAGAAACAATATAATGAATTAGTCGCCAAATCTCGTAAATCCTTAAATATTAAAATCCTGATCAGGACAATGAAACAAAATTATGAAATTATTGTATTGTCATGGGTCCCCGACAAGAGTGCGAAATTTCGAATTAGTGTGACCTTTTAAATAGGTAAAAATCGAGTTCAAAGATTCCATTATATACAAGTGAAACTTATAAAAACGTGTTAAAATAAAGTTGGTTTTGAATAAAATGTTTGATTGGTACGTGTTATACGTTGTATATTAAATTTGTGGTAAGTATTATAAAATATACATGTAGCTCAATACATGTAGCTACAAAAAAATCAGACTTACATCTCTTAATTCATCAATATCTTCACTCTTTATACTAGAACACATCTTTCCAGAATCACATGAAACTGAGTCAGGGTCTTCAAAATAAATTATTTGAATTCCTGGGATAACAGGATCAACCAAATCAGGAACAGAATACACTTGAATTCTAAATGAAATAATATTTGTTACAATGAAAGAAAAACAGGAAATAAATTTGAAGTATATTTTAAAACATCATCAAAATATATGTTTTGATGCATAGTACGTATGTAATTTGATTGTGACAAAGGCCAGTTAAATCAACACTACAGAGTGATCATAGCATTATGAAAGAACATTGCATTTTAAATTACCAATTTTGAACATTCCATGACAATGGATTGATTGATTGATTGATTGAATATTAACGTCGCACTGTTCAGCTACACGAGGGCTTTTCCATGACAATGGAATGTTCAATTAAAATGGTGCTTGATTGAGACATATATGTGATTTGTTAATAGCTAGTATTATCATTAAGGAGCTTGGGAAGACAATAAAGTTCTATCTTTGATAATTATAGTACTAGTAAGTAAACTTTCTTATAAAAAGAAATATCAAAAAGGTAGAAACTGGTATTGAATGACATATGGGGCAGGGGAGAACATAATAGAAATATGTTATGCTAAATAAAGTTGCCAAAATATATTTTTAGTTAAAATTCTTATTCAAAAATTAAAAATATATATATATATTTCAAATAGCAATTCATAATTGAATAAAAGAAAATAACTTTACAAATAAAGTATTTGATGCATTCTTTTAATTCAATGCAAATATGAGAAGTAAAAACACATATGTCATCAAACAAGCTAAATGGTTTGAATTTTCACACAATAGAAACTTTCAAAAAGCTATTTCATCTAGCTTTATATTTTTTTTGTCTGCTAATATTTCAAACCAAAATAAAAATAAATAAATTGGTTTCACATGTAATAAAAGCTAAGTATTAAATTTTTTAAATATATATATATATATATATATATATGACAGGCCCCAGGCCTGCTGGTAAAATGAGGAGGGCATCATCTTCACAATATTCCTTTATTACGCTTTCATCATATATAATCTAACATGGCGGACCTTTTGCCGCGCAACCGGTTGGTACCAAATACAACATCGCAGCGAGGAGACACCAGCCAAATCCTTTCTAGTATGCGTTCGCCTTCGTCAGCGCTCGTTGCTCCTTTTAACAGGCTTGTTTACTCATAAATCCTTACGTGATGGTAAAGAGTTCGCTCTATTTTCATTTATTACTTCCTTAATTTTGAACCTAAACTTTTCAAACCTGACATATATATATATAACTTTTTGATTTGTTACAATAAATGTAAAATAGTATATTTAGAAAATATAGTTTTACAGAATTTTACAGGAGATTGAATGTAAATTACACAACATAAATAAAATAATTCCTATTGCTTAAGGCTGTTTTCGGCTAATGTTAAAGAACAGGACTCTGATTAGGAATATTTTTTTAGATATAAAAGCACTCCAACATTAATATTATATTTTGGCTTCACTATCCTGTAGAGAATCCCTTATTTCATCATACTACTCATTTTTATCCAAGTTGACACATTTTTTTTGTTATAAAATGTGTTTCGCATTTTTTCTTCTATATCGTAATGCTAAATGAGCTATTCCTTTACATGTTAAGAGGAAAAACTGATTATTTATGAAATATTTTGAAATTCTAAAAACACTATATTGTAAACAAATCCATGAGTTACAATGTCACAAATTTTTATAAAAATTAAGACATTTTTTTCTGCCTGAAAATGTGCTCCGCGTTAAGTCCCTACTATTGTACATATAGCAAAAATAGCCTTAAAAACTATAATTTTTTCGGAAAAAGATTGGAAATTTCAAGCAGCTCAACAACTGCAAAAATGAGAGGTGATTGAATTAGATTTATAAAACTCTAATTACCTATGAGCAGAGTTAAATACAGGACATGTTGGTATTTTGTACATAGTAGACAAAATATCAGAGCATTTCTCTAAGTATTTCAGTGCTGCTAAGCACATATCAAGAGGCACACTTGGTTTTTCATTGGAATCACAGGAGGTATCAGATATGTCTTGAAGTTCACCTAAAGATAAATAACCATAAAAACACTAATAAAGAAAAGAATTAAATTTCATATTTTTAAGTAGTAGTTTAAAATTATAATTAACATATCAATAGGATCAAAATTGCCTAGATACAGAAAGTAGAGTATGCCAAATCAAGAGCTTTTTCAAATCATATTTTTAAAACAATCTATCTTTTTTTAACTGCTAACAATGACTATATACTGACTTTCCCAAGCAGCAGAAACCTCTTTTAACAACCAAACAACTTTAGTGTGGGCCAAATAAATAATGGAGGCAGTCACAATGAAAAACTATCCATGTTCTTTGTCCCAAATTTTTATAATGACATTTGTTGTTTGTCAAAACTTATAAGTAATTGAGTTGCCCATCCGGTATACTGGTTAGTGACATTGACTACAGTGCCGCAGGGCCTGGGTTCGAATCCCGGAAAAGACATGGATGTTTGTAAATGTATAGTGCCTTTGTGGCATGGGGGTACTCTAAACAACCGTTGAGCCGCAAGTCCTCTCATGAGGTTGATGGCAGGGGATAAGAGATGGGAGGCCCCTGACCCTCCACCAGGGTGTTCTCCCTCAAAATTAGGGTGGAACCAAGCTAAAATCCTACTGTCACCTGTATGGTGCTCAAGGCTAAGGCCAACGACAGGCATACATCTAGCCCCTTGCCATGATGAATTTTGTGGGCCTCGATCTGACTACGTTAGACAGATGGCATTAGCAACAACAATAAGTAATTGTTATACTAATGACGGATTTTACTAAGCCCAATCCCAAATCTACTACATTTGTTTCAACATTTAATACCAAATTCTCTAAATTTTGAATTAAAGTTTAGAATTTAAAACTCATAATAAATTTTTAACCAATGGTATAAAATATGTAAAAAAAACTTATTGTCTTTATTTTAAACATTATCATTATTATAAACAACAAACAAATAAATATATTCAATATTTTTCTAACATGAATATTAATAAGATTTTTTTCATACAAAAAAGATACATTATCAGATACTGTAGCAAAAAGCCAATCAATTTAGAAAGTTAACAATGGAGTAAAGGGAATAAATAGAACTCCCACAAAAAATTTGGAAATACAAATCATTGCTTAGGAAAGCAGCCAATTCACAATTAAGCATATTACAATTACAAAAATTGCTTGATAAGCATTAATTAATTAAATACCAAAATACAAATAACTATAAAATGTTACATAAACAATTAATTAAGATAGTAAAAGTTATAAAAATAATTAATTCAACACAATATTACAGATTTTATCCATATTAAACAACATAACATAGTAATTATAACATACTTGGACCCTTGACATGTTTGAGAAGGCATAAAAGACAGTCCACAGCTGCATAAGCAAATACAAAAACATTATCTGTAGATAAAAATGCTTCAAAAACATCCAGAACTACTCTTAAATGATGTAAATGTTCTCGTTCCATGTTAATTTCTGAAGAGCTAGATGTCACGTTTGGAAGTTGAACAGTGCGCAATGCCCCAAAAAGAGGTCTCCAGCCTGAACGAATTTCAGCAGTACAACCTTCAACAAACTCACAAATTGAGCTAACAATCTAGAAAATAAGATAAAGGTAATGCATTCAATAAATTACAAAAAAAAAGTAAAAACATTTGTACACATAATTATTTGAAACAGCTTATTTACTCAATTTTTAACAAAAATATTACTTAGTATTATGAAATAGAAATACTTGTAAATTTTTTTTAACTATTTCTCCAATGAAAATGAACTATTAAACTACCAATTGAATTTTTAAAACTATAAAAATGTAATTAAATAGGAATAAATTAAACTTACCTGTTCTTGAACATCAATATCACATAATTCCAGACATAAAAGATTTTCAAATGGTTTGAAAAGTGCCTCATTAAAGTGAAAATGGGGAAGCTCCGAGTTTGATGATAAGAGTGCACTGACAATATCATGGATAGTTGATACACCTTTCTTTGATATTAGATTGTCTTTATGACATGCTGCCTTTAGAAAGATAAACAATCAGCTTAGGAAAGTGAAAATAAAAAAATATTTCAGTTTTACAAATTATTAACATAAAATGCAAAGTTAAGAAGGCCAAATTTACACATGATTTCAAAAAAAAGAAACACTTCCTGGATTTTAAAACTGAACATTAAATAAATTAAGTCTAGTAATTAAGAATATTTTTATAGCAAAAATATTATAATCAAAGACAAAAACCTCAACAAAATGAGGAGCAACAACACTCCAGGCTTTCATAACATGTACTAGTGGCCTTCCTCCTCGGGCACACCGCAACATCACATCACCCAAATGATAAAGAAGTAAATTAGTTCCATGACTGTTGGAACCAGTAAATCGTGTGTAACTTTGGGTAAATAGTTGAGTTTGACTAGCAGCACACAGTTCAACCATGAAGGTTATCAGAGCATGGAGATTTAGCCTACTAGCAGCTTCTTCAAATAACCTGTTTCAAAATAATAAAAACAATTCTTAAAAATACATTCATAAAGTCCAAGAAAATAAAAATAAAAAAAGGAATTTTATATGTATTTTTAACAGTAGTAGAAGTTACTATCCCTTTGCTTTCTTTGTCCATTAAATCTCATTCAGTCAAGACAGAACAGTAATGTTTTATACACATTTTAACTATGCCATTTTTAACACATGCAATTTTTTTAAGGTTTAAAACGTTAAAAATGAAATGTAAAAACTGCTCACTATTACTATAGTTTAAACATTAAAAATCCCTCTCTGCTCACCCTGTACCAAAAAACGTGCTAATTCCAAATGGAGAAATAACATAAATTATTTAAATAACAGAAATTATTTAAATATATATATATATAGTTATATTACAGTCACAAATAATATGCAATGGTTATGAAATTAACAGAAAATGGATTGAAAACAATTGCAAATTACTCTTGAATGATAATCAAAAAATCATGACAAAAACACTGTACATCTTTTTTTCATGCATCAAATGTATAACTTTAATTGGTTTCTTATTTTTATTAATACCATTAGTCTATCGAAATAACTTACTCCACCACCCCCATTTCTGATTTTATAAATCAAAACAAAATTTTTTAAAGACACATTTATTAAAAAGAGTAAAGGCAAATTTCTATGAAGTAAAACAATTTAACATTTTTGTGATTATAGGTAATTAGCATGTGTTTTTAAAATAAGCAAAAAAAAATCATTTTAAATATTTTTACACACACAAAGCCTTGCAATTATATATATATATATATATAAAATCATTAGTCATATACTTAATTTTTTCTATAAATTTAACTTCAAGATAAACAATAAATAAAAGTATAACAAGAGAGTATAGATAAGTTTAGTCTTAAAAACTAAGAATGTAGAAGTAGAATGAAACTTAGATTTTTGACATTACCTACCCAATCAATCCATCTTTATAGAATAAATAATGGGTTTAAAATAACAAACATTAGAAAGTGAAAATTTGAACAAATTACATTGTTTAAAAATTTTATTACCAAGCTCTAGTAAAACAAGAAAATACTAAATTTACTTGAATCTAAGCCATAGATTTTTTTCCCAATGTTAAAGCAATTCAAAATTTTGTGCAGCTTAGAATCAAATGCAGAAAAATTCATAGGATGGAAAAAATTGAATGCAATACTGACAGTTAGAGCAAATACAGTATGTATTTAAAAAATTTTAATATTGATAAAATAAATGAATTATTCATTTATCATTTAATTTTATTTTTTAAAAAATTTCTTAAAAAATATCTTGTATTGATAAACCATTTTACACTATTTTTCACAAAAATAACTTGAGAATTAGGGGTGCGGGTTAAAACCGATGGTGGGTTAGATTCAAATACATACAGTATTACTATGAAGCCTTAGTATTAAAGTAATATGAAGAAAATATATTCTCATCAAGAGTGGTCTCGTTATTATACTTAAATATCATTTTTACCTATCTACTTGCTGGGAAAGAACTTCAATAGCTTCCAACAACTGGTGATCTTTAATTACATCAGATGTATTAGCAAAATTGTGATTTTCTTTTATGATTTCTGCTATTTCCAATTTTTGAGGAACACTAGAACCAGGCATAGATAAATATTCATAACTGAAAATTAAGAAAAATAAAATAAGTCAATGGATAAAAACTAAAAAATTCATTTAAACATATTTTTTAATTAAGGATTAAAAAAATCTAAACCTGTTTGAATCCATTGATAACAACTGGGATTCACTGAAACTAGATTCTTTTTGAGTATGTAGAACAGGACGAGAAATAGTGGATTGAGTATTACCATGACCACTGAAGTACATATTTTCTAATTGTAAAACAAATAAGCAGCATCTAAAATTTAAGACAATCTCTTTAATAAAACTAAGACTTCACAATTACTAACATAAAATATTTATGTTTAATAAATAAAATAAACAAATTATAAAAAATTGTGAGAATCATTTTTATTAAATAGTTTTTAATATATTTATTTTTACAACAAATTTACCCAAAAAATGTAATGGAAAAAAGCTACTTAAATATTTAAATGAAAAAAAATTCCTATTATAAACATTAAATAGACTTTTCTGCGAATGTGAAAATTCTGTCCAACTCAATACATACATATATTTTTTACAGTTAAAGTAAAACTGAAATAAGATTATATATTTTGTCTTAAAAATTAAAAATGTTGAGGTTTGAAAAATATATCATTAAACATAATTTTAAAAAATAAATTCAAAACTATAACTACAATATGTACACATTAAAAATTTATCATAAACTGAAGAAACGACATATAACTATGTTATAACTTAACCATCAACAACTCATTAGTTCAAAAATCATTTATATACCAGAAATTCATATACTGAAAATATCACAGTATATGAAACTTCTCATTAAAAAATAAAAAAGTACAATAAAAGTTAAATTTCAAGGAAGTTATGAAGGATCTTTCATCATGGCTAACTATTTGATATTCTATGACAAAATAATTTCTCATAAAAATAAAAGCCTTAAAAATACAGTTAAATAATACATTTAGCACAATATGAATACTAAAATTAAGATACATTTAATGAAATAAATTGTCTTCTTACTGAAACACATATTTCCAACAATCTGGACTGTGACTGCCCAATTCAAGACCTTTGCTTAATATAACATCCATGCTTAAAATTTGAGAAGTATGTAATCTCAACGCTTTGCTACGCCCTGAAAGAAGAGATTTCTTGAAATGTCGATTTTCCAATTTAATTGATATTTGGGGGAAAATAGTATCTTCAGAGAGAGGACATGATGCTGTAGCAAGTTGGGCAAACACAGCACTGCAGCATGATTGTAAGCCTTTAAAAAAAATTAAATTTGGAAAATTTATGTAAATTTTGAATAATTCATGGGAATATATTAAAAATGAATTTAATTAAGATAACTAAAATTCATGGGAGTTTTAAATGCATAGTTATAACTTTATTTTGTACAATAAAATATTTATGATAGCTCTAATACACATGCACACATTAAAATTTATCTTTCTCGTAAACAAAAATTTAATAGTGTTTCGAATTTTTGTATACTTATAACAAAATATTTTAAATTACAAAATATTCAAAAAATCTACTCAATTTTCTTTTCTAAAACTATTTATAAAGGCCCATTTTTAAAACTAAAAAATCATACTGTATTTAAAAATTTCAGTAACTGATCAAATAAAAATTACTTCACTTTTTATATTTCATGGACTAAATATAAAACATACTGCAATAATATATACTACTATAGCATATTTTTAAAAATATTTTGCTTTTTCAAAATCATACATTTATAAACCTTTTTTGAATTATTTTATATAACCCTACTGTATGTAAAAGATAATAAATTATTCACCTAAATTATTACAGAGTTTGGCAGCTCTTTGCAATCCATCTAAACTTTCTGCAATAGCATCTTTTGTTCTTCTATGCTCTTCTTTAGCTCCTTCTGTTCCAAGCAAAAATCCAACTGTACTAGATATACCACAGGAATTTGTCCCATTGAGTAGAACTGATAGAACTTCCAAAACTGTTTCCCAGCAACAAGTTAATAACCTACGGCTGAATTTTCTACCTGTTTTTTTAATCAAATTTTCATGATTAACTACACCAAACTTTGGGGGAACAGAAATAACTTATGAATGACATATATTAGGATTTAATTGTTATTACAAAATTTTATTATAATAGCACAAATAATAAATTTAATTTTTAAATCAGCAAAAAATTTACAATTTCTTTCAACACATGAAATGTATTTTAGAAACTTCAGATGTTTGCTTTGTTTTTAAAAATTCTCACTTATTTACAGATTTATTTTTTAATATTAAAGGTGCAATTTATAGCTAAATAGTAAAAAAATTAAGAAACAGCTTTATTCTATAAATAAGAATTTATGCCACTTAAAAAGCAAACAAATTATTTTGCATTTATTTTAAAATTTACTATTGGATTATTATCAAGCTATCAGTATCCATTACAACAAAAAAAAATACATAAATGAAGTTCAAACCATTAGTAGTTCATATATTTAATGCCCTTAACATTTAAATGTTTACATTTCAAAATAATGTATAATTTTTAAGAAATTGCCAACAATAAAACACTTTGATTTTCTCCTTGAGAATTAATCACTATAGAAAACTATATAAAATGCAACAACAACTTAATCTAATTTAAAGCTTCAGACCAAAATGCTTTAATAAATAAAAATAATTAAAAGCACAATATTAACATTATTTTAATATATAACAAAATAGAGGCACTTACAGACTATTTTGATTTGATTTTTCAGTATAAACAAAACTTGCTGTTTATTACTCTACTTTATAAAAAGAAGTTGTATATTATAAACTTTATACAAATATACATGTTTAACATAATACCCATATCTATACCTGCGCAATACTCTATAGTAAATATTTACAAATAATTATAATTTCATTTAACTTATTCATTCCTTACCAGCTTCTATATTAGGTGAACTTTGGTTATTAATAACAGCCTTCTCCAACCGACGAAAATCAGCTAACTGTTGTGCACCTGGTAATGAGTTCCCTAAGCCATCTACATCTGAAAGATTGTTATGGCACCAATCATCAATACCAAGGAGCAAACCTATCAGGCAAGGCAAATAAAATAAAAAGAGAAAAAGCAAACTAAGCAAAATAAAAATAAAAAGTGCATTTCATGCCACTAAAAATGCAAATTGATTGCACGAAGCATATTAGAAAAAAATCAGCATTTTCAAGCATCAAGAAATAAAATAATAATTATTATTAAAATAAAAACAACATTAATTATTCTTTATGAACATGCTAAATAATGCAATGAATTGTTGATAATTTATTTTTAGATAAGACAAATTTGTTACATAAGATGCTGTATGACAGTTAATACATGCTAGTAATAAAGCTTAAATGAAACATTTCAGAAAAATGTGCAGATTTTCAAAGTATTTAAAAAAATAAGAGGAAAATAAATTTTTTTATAAAAATGTGAGAATTTAAATATTTAAGAAGTCTAGAATAAGAACATCTGTAAGTTAAAAAATATTGATAAGTTACCTAACTTTCAACAGGTTTTAGAAGATAAGCTCCGTAATTTATTTGAAAGTACACACACAAAAAAAAGAGAGCTAAATTATATTGCATGTATCATATATTTAGAAGATTATGCAGTCTGATTAAAAAACAGATAATGTAATAAAAGTAAACTAAATATTTTTACAAAAATGAAAATTCTACACATATTGGTAAAAATTATACCACTACTAAAATGCTTATTTAACTTATATATATTAGGTTGGGGAAAAAGAAATCCATTATTTTTTCGGTAGATGGCTGTAGTGTCCATATCTCCTGAAGTATTGATCAAAAAATTTCAAATTCATGCTCGTTGTCAAGGTGACAGTTCACACTAAAAAATTATTTTGTCTTTTTTTTGTTTGATCCATTCAGTTGTGAGTTACAGGGTGTTAAAAACGGAAGTCAACAAAGAGAAAATTCAGTACATTTTACAGTTTTTCTTTGATAAAGCAAAAATGCAAGTCAAGTGGCTGAAATTGTGCATGGTGTTTATGGTGCCGATACTGTAGCAACTAATTACATGCAACTTTGGTTTCGTCGATTCCATTCAGGCATTTTTGATGTTAAAGATGCTCCTTGCACAGGCAGACCCGTTGTCGAAAATGTCGATAAAATCACAGAAATAATCTAAGTTGACTGGCATGTTAGTAGTCGTAGCATCGCCCAGGAGCTAAAGATCAACCATAAAACAGTTTTAAACCATTTGCACAAAGTTGGATTCAAAAAGAAGCTTGATGTTTGGGTGCTAAACCAATTAACAACAAAAAAATGATGGATCGAATTTCCATCTGCGAAGCCTTGGACAAATGCAATGAAATCAACCCATTTCTTAAATTGATGGTGACTGAGAATGAGAAATGGGTCACATACTACAGTATTGTGCAAAAATGATCATGGTCAAAGTGCAGTGAAGTAACTCAAGCGGTGGCCAAACCAGGACTAACAGCCAGGAAGGTTCTACTATGTATTTGGTGGGACTAGAAAGTAATAATTTATTATGAGTTCCTTCCATATGGCGAAACACTAAATTCAGATATCTACAGTCAACAACTGGACCATTTGAAGTCAGCAATTGACTAGAAATGGCCAGAATTGGCCAACAGAAGAAGTGTTGTGTTCTATCAGGACAACGCCAGGCCACACGCGTCTGTAGTGACTTGCCAGAAACCCTGGGAGCTTAGTTGGGAAGTTTTAATGCATCCACCATATAGATATAGTCCGGACCTGGCACCAAGCAATCACCACTATTTTCTCACATTGCAAAACTTCCTGAGTAATAAAAAGTTGGAATCAAAAGAAGATTGTACAAATCGATTACTAGAGTTTTTCGCCAATGACCAAGACTTCTATGATAAGGGCATTATGAAGCTACCTTTAAAATGGCAACAAATTATACAACAAAACAGTGCATATTTGACCTATATCTGACAATCCAAACATTTTAAATAAAGTCTTGAATTTTATACAAAAATAATGGATTTCTTTTCCCCCAACCTAATATATGTATGCGTGTGTGTCTAACTAATTTAAATTGATTCTGTGTTTTCAGTAAAATTCCTACTTGAAATAATTCATCCAAGATAATGGTAGTAAATCACTTTTGAACACTAAAAACAATATTTGAAAAATTCAAAAGTTCGTAAAAATAACCAATATTTAAAATAATTCTGAGTGCCATTTAATTTATATAAACTTTCTAATAATGTTGCCTTTCAAATAAGAAAATTTAGATATATATAGAAAATATACCAGATAACAAATTAACAAGGGCAGAATTTTCAAGTGATACAGGTTTATAACCAGCTTCTTCTAACAAATTTATAGCCAACACTTGTTGATACAATTCAGCGAGCCAGGTAGCAGAAAGATAGACAAGAACACCACTTCCATGAACTTCTTCAATGAATTGTTGCTGTAAACAATAATAATATAAATAATGCATTCCAAAAAAAACTAGTTTTACTTCCGATACTCTTTTAATAAAACATATAGTTAGTTATAGAATTTACAAATAATATTCTAAAATCCTCAAAATAAAATAACAACACAAAGATAAAACAGAAATACATAATAAAATCAGTATAAGTTAAAAGCTATAACAAAAAATACCTGTGTAAGAAAAAGATAAATGTCAAGTTAAATATTGATTTATAAACAAGATACAAATTTAAATGAAAAAATATTTACTCTTTATCTGTGTATATAATATATGTTTCTCAAAAAAAAATTAATATTAAAAGAATACAAAAACATTTTTTATAGTATTTACTTCAGTCAAAGGTATTTCACCAGATAGTTCTTTATAATAGTTATTACGAATAAGTTTAAGATTCAACAGTAGAGCAGAATACAATGCCAAATATAAACCATCAGCATTTAATATTGTGATATGGGATGTAAGCTCTTTTGCAGCAGAATTATCCAATATTGATTGCTGGGATTGCCACAAACCTGTAATAAAAAATGAAATGAAATAATTTTCAAAATATCACAAACATAAACAAACACTTTTGTATTATCACGTAAGTAAAAATATAAGCCATCTAGTAATCTTGCTTCTATTTAATATAAGATTTGCAACAAAATTGAAAAATGCTACCACAAAATTACCAAATAGAATATAATAGGGTGATTACTTTCGGTAAGTTGTATAGAATTGTGGGAAGCAGTAAAGAAAATTTTAAAAATACAGTTATTAATATTTAATTAAAAGAAACATCTAAAACTTATATTTAGCATTTAAATAATAAACTCATAAGAAATGGAAGCTTACCATCCTAATGAGCCTTATAAATGAAAAAAAGAATCTTTATTTAACACTAGAATGTCTATTGGTGTTGACTGGACGCCAGAACATGTTTAGTTAGTTCTCCTTTCCATATTTTTTTAGAGAATTTGAAAATGTTTTGTGACTTTTAATCATTTTCCATGATGATTACACAGAAAAGGTTTTGTAGTTATATGTTAAATAGGAGAGATTTTACAACTAAATATAACTAGAACATCCACTGGAGTCATTTCAACACCAAGGCAATTTATCATTAAAAATAGCTGTTGTTAAGTAGATACCATTAGTAAAACTTCTGAAAGTAATATTGTACATTTATTTGACTTTGAATGCAACCTTATTGGGTTCACAGCAGGAATGAGTTAGTTATACTAAAATCATTGTGTCATAACATAGTATTTGCTAATCTGCTCATAAAAAAAATTCATTCAATTTTCGAGCCTTGTGCAGAACACACACCCTGAAACAATAACTCATAGAAAAAGTCTAAGCCCTGATAAAATTGCTAATTTGTTGCGAGAGTTTTCTGAGAATGAAATGGATGGTGGTGAGCTGTCTTGTTCTAAGTTAGATTCTGATGAAGACATAAGGTTGAGTGAAAGTCACTGCGAAGAACTTGAAAAAAGTGCAGACGAAATTGATAACATTCCAGGAAAATGCTGATATATATATATATATGTCACTAAGGATGACACAGAATGGATACCACATAATAGTAATTCTCCTAGCAGATTTGCCACTCAAATTGTTTTATGACAAAGCAGTGGTCCTACAAGCTTTGCAAAACATGTGAAGATCAATTTGTTTATGATATAAAGGATGATAATATATGGCAATTACATGAAATAATATTTAAAAGTCTTAAAACTAAACTCTAGTCTCAAGTAGTACTGCAATTACGGTAAAATTTGGCATATAATGCACATTTATACTTTCAAGCTACAATTTTTAATTTTACAGTATATTTGCCGCATACCACGCACCCACTTTTTTACAAAAAAACAACAACGCCGCAATGTATGTGCACAATGCTGTAATGTTTCAAAGTCATTTATTTGAAGTATTATTCCAAGCTTAAGAAAAAAATAGCATACTTCTAGAATTACAGCCTTTTTTCAAAAGAAATGTCATTTTTTTTAAATAAACATTATTTCGATATATGTAGAAATCTAATTTCTTTCTATGCTCCTCTTTTTTTGATTTTTTAAAGCTCTCATTTTTATACCCAGCGTATAACAAGTACACTTAAATTTCTATCTTATTTTTTGTGTTAAAAGTGTGCGTTATATGCCAAATTTGACAGTATTTAGTCATTATAACTATCTTATATATTTTATATTGTGGGGTTGAAATGACACCAGTGGATGTTTAAAGGTAATTAAAATCCCAGACATTCTAATGTTAAGGGGTGGGTATGTGCTAACAAAAAGAATCATATTTTTTATGATTTTGTAAAAACAATAAATAAGGAATAATAATAATTTATGTTACATAATTTTACTTGCTTTAAAAGTATATGTATTAAAATTCTACATTTTTCTAGGAAATGTTTATTTTAAAATTAAGTGCAATGATGGTATAATGCATCGGCAATATTGCCAAATATGAAACTTAAATTCAGTTTAAAAAACGTCTTAAGTAGTAGGATACAAGATAAAAGTTTTTTTTAATTCACAATATTATTCATTTTTTTTTAATTTTTAAAAAACAATATGCAGTGATTTTTTCTGAGATTCCTAATAGAAAAGTAAAAAAGTTGAGGGGGTAAAATATTCATAATTTATTTACTTTTTAACATTCAAAAAACAAGGCAAGAAAACTTAATTTTGTGTTAATTATTAATTTTATGCTTTTCTTAAAAATAGTAATAATTCTTTAATTCTGTAAAAGTCTCATTTCCTCAACCAAATGGTAATAAATATCTAATAAGTAAAATTTATGTTGTCAAAGAATGTAAAACATTCAAACATTAAGAACTACAGGGTTTGCTTGTAAAAAAAAATATACTACTTAAAAGGTGTAAATACATAACCTAAACATAAAATCCCTGTATTAGATTACAAAGTTAAGCTTTTTTTCCTTAAAATACTCTTTAATTTAATTTCAGAGAAGAAATACCTTCACAATACTTAGATGAAAATTCTTGAAGTGCTTGGTCAGCTTCAATTGAACTGCGTATAGCAAGAAGATCAGGTAGAAATGATTGCAAAACTTTGACAAAACTGTGAGCATTTTGACGTTCTTGTTGAGCAAATTCTAATCTAGCTAAACATAGTTTTTCTATTCGCTCTCGTTCTTCTTTGCCAGCATCTTCATGGCCTAACAGTGTCCGGGGAATTTTTTTCAGTCGGTCATCTTCATCAGGAAGTTCTTCTATGGCATTTTCCTACAGAAATAAATATAAATAAGAGAATGCATCTTTAAAATTCGAAATTCACTGAAAAATAATCAAATGAAAATTTTAACTTATCTAATACTATAATAACCAAAATTTTTGAATATGTATTTAATTATATTTTAAAAGTATTGTAAATTACAAAAAAAAAAAAAATTCTCAACATAAATATGAGTTAAATATTTCATAAGTATTCTAAGAAAATATTTATAAAGTCTCTAAATATTGTTTGACTTTTCTATAAGCAACTGTTTTTCTCCAAAGAAATATCTCTCTTTTTAAAAAAAATCATTACAGCTATTGTAAAGTATCATATTGAGGGGGATTCTTAATTTAAATAAATCAATCTTCCGTAAAAGTAAATATTCAAAGCTGTTTTATCCAAATTTAAAAATACATAAAAAATCAGAAAAGAATACAATAAACTTATAAAGAAACAGAATAGAATACAATAAACTTTAAAAAATTAATTAATACATCCATAAAATCAACTCACGAAATCATCATCAAAACCATCACTTAAATCATCACTTGAGCTAGATGAAACATAATTTAGAGCTTCTTCTGCACTTTCAGTTACAGGAGAAGTAATTTCCTGCAAGTTAGTTGCATCCATTTTACAAGAATTTTCATAAGATATGTCAAGGTTTAAATCAGATCTGGAACATTCATCATATTGTATTGCTATTTGTGGTATATTCATGGAACTTATTTGAGGCAAATCTTGCATTTCAGTGTCAGATTCATGAGATTTATTTATACATTCTTCATTTTCCAATTCTTTACTTATTGTAAATTGTTGAGCATCATCGAATTTTTCATCTAGTTCATCTTTACTAACAGGTAAACTAGATTCGATATCTCTTGTTATGGCTTCCTTATCGGTAATATCCAAGTCTTCATCACAAACTTCAATTTTTATTTCAGTCTTATTAGATTCAATAACAATTTCTTCAGATTCTTGTACATCCATCTCAGACTCAACCATTTTTTCTACATTAAGATTATCTTCAGAAACACTCAGCTGAGAAGATTCTTCCATTTTGTTTTCAATGTATTCATCGGATTTTGTACTGGAAGAGGAGTCGTCCTTTACTTTTTCAGAACTTTTACCCTCTTTCTTTGCTTCTTCAGATTCATTTTGAGTTTCTGTTTTAGATAATTTAGCTCTGAGGTGGTCCTTCTTTTCCTTAGCCATAATAAGTGATCTCAATTTAGTTTTTAACCATCTTTCAGATTTGGCACCTATAACATCAAAATTACATAGTTGAAAATCCTTTGTAATGACTCATATGATCATTTATAATAAGATCAAAAAAATATTTCTACATAATTAAATGCTACATCCAATTATATAGAATGGTATTAATGTATATTAGATATATTTCATAAAAAATACATAATATTTTGTAATACTTCATGAGATTTTGAAACATAAAATTTTGTCTAATATTTAAAATTTTGAGAGGCAAATTTTAACTAACCAAAAATAATATCTTCTCGATAACTCTCAATTAGTTATTCAGAAAAGCAGTACAAGGAATACACGATAAAGATTTCTTTAACCAATGAGAAATCAAGCTTAATTCCATAGTGGGAGAACTCTTGCATAGATCTTTCTCTATAATATTCCTTAAATTTCACTTAAGAATAATTATTTCATTAATATGTATTTTTGTTAATATGTCTCTTCATGTGTATTTTCCAAATAATTGACGAATTATTATGTACATATTAGCTTAAAATAAATGCAAAACATACACAAAATAATTGGTACAAATTGCATGCTTCAAAATTCAATCTTTGATCACTCATCTAAATAAGCACAAAAGTTATGAATGTATATGATGTGATTAGGACAGATAGGCTCTTATTAGACTTTATACATCCTTTTTTTCTACATGGATAGTAATAACAAAATCCCAGTTTTATTTTATCTGACCCCTCATCGTCTAATATTCTAACAAGTTTTTTCACTTTTTTTATCTCTTCTATTGGAATTCCTTAAATCTGAGATCTAGCATATAAATGACATTACATATAGAGCCACTTGCTTTAGGAATAACATTTATTTTAATTCTTGAGTTCAGCTTGAATATAATTCGAAAATCTTTTCCTCCAAAATATCAAACTGTCAAAGGCCATCGACAACTTATTCAAGACACATAATAGGTAGCTTTCATTTCATCAATAATATCTACACACACATGATTCCTTTAGAAAAATTTAAAAAAGTTATAATCTCAAGTTTAGTGACATTGCTGGTGGTTTCATCAATATTTTTATGGTGGAACGCTGAAACAACTTGTTTTTCTTAAGCACTTTGTAAGAAAAAAACACACTTTTTTATTTGGGAGAAATAAGCCACACAGCATTTAGGGTTTTAGAGCTGCAGGGTTCATGCTTCTTTACACTCATAAATATATTACTATTATTAACAATGGAGTATAATTTTGTTACAAATCAGAACATATAGCTGATACATATAGAAGTGAAACACTACTTAGAAAGATTTAACTAGGATAAAACAAGAATTAAAATGTTAGAACTTGCACTAGGTGGAAAGCTATCACATTGGACATAAAGTTGAAACTGAAGAACTCGCACAGTGAAAAATTCTGTCACAATGTGAAAACACCACTAGCAAAGTACAAAAATCGCTAATGCTTATTGTCAATGTATTGAACATTAATAGGAAGTTATAAAACTCAGCTATGGAAAAAGCTGCACTCCTTTATTTCTAGAGAAAACAAATTAATTATGCATTTTTTAAAGTGTGTGAAAATGTTCATGCATGGGTAAAGAACAGCATGAGATCTTGCAGGTTAAAAAAAAGCAACTAAAAAGTAATACTTACCTTTATAATCAGAACTTTCAAGTGTTCTAAACTGAGAATTAATGCAAGCAACTAACTCTTCTTTTAATTTATTCCCACAGCTAATATCTTCTAAACTCTTTAAAAGAGCTAAAGTGCAACTTACACTAGCATAACATACACTGTTATTACTGCTATGACAACATTCACCTAAAGAATCAATAGCACTGTGAAGAAAAAGAATAAATGATTACTTTAAATATTAAATACAAACTAACAACGCTTTATTCTACTTTTTAATAAAACATTAATCTTTTCTGTAGCCCAGGAAAAAGAATTAATTTTGCATAATATTTTTTTATAAATAACAATAATTATTAATCAGTAGTGTATTTTTTTTCAAAATCATACTGATATAAATAAATGTACAAATAGCATTTAAAAATGTAATAAAATCGGATTAACTTTTCAGAAACTTATAATTCATTCATAGTTGCAAGCTATTATTTTCTTTTCAACATTCAGAGATTTTAAAAGTTTAATTTTGGAGTCAACAAAATGTGAATATGTACTTAATTATAACATTTAATACACTCATTGCCAAATGATAACTGATAATGATATAAGTAACTTAATTAAAAATGTACAAATAAAATAAGATTAGTGTAGCTAACATTTAAAAGATATTAGTATGTTAAAAAGAAATAAATTAAAAGAAAAATTTATTACAAAAACAGGAAAAAATATTAAATGAATTTTAGATCTAAAAAGAATTACATATTAATGCTTTTCATACAATCAGAGAATAAAGCTAAAAAAAATCAACAAATTAACCAATCTATGTATACCTAAGAACAACAAATTAATATCACTCAGATAGAGAAAATCAAACACTAAATAATATCTATTTCAATAAACAACAAATTTATTCATTTTAAATTCAATATTTTTTTAAATAGAGAAATTCTAAATTTCTAGCAATTTCTAATTGTTTTTAACTATTTTAATATTTTTTTGGCTTAATATTTACATTTTAATACACAAATAAGCGATATTGAACTATCTATAACCTAAACCAAAATATGTAGGCAAATTATTAATAATAACAACAAATATATTAAAATGTGCAGCTACCCACATTTTTATAAGATCTAAATCCAAAGAAATCCAGTCTTTATCACTAGTTGCATGTAATGGTGGAGCAGCTAGTTGAAGAAGCAATTCTGGTTTTGAAAACAACTGCATGAAAGATTGGTTAGTTGGTTAGCATAGCAGAAGAGAATTTAGTGTGATTATTTTATTAGTAGAAATTTAAAAAGAGTAGAAAGAAAATAATAAGATTGATTACTTACAAAAACAGAATATTTTTAAAAAATGATATCTGGAAACAAAATATTTTAAAAACATGCAATGAAGTTATAAAACTTATAGCATTTCTTTTAACATGTATAATGGAGAATTTGCATATTTTTTAAAAGTTCATACTTCCTTTACAGCTTTCAAAGCTTCAAGTCTATGTTGAACAGGAGGATACAAAAGCATTCGGTGAAACAAAGATTCCAAAACTGGGCGTAAAGATCCCACACTACCAGTCAAACGAACTAGCTCAATTGCAATGCTAAAAACAAATTTAAAAAGTGTTGCATCAAAATTGCATGTTTTTTATTTAAAAAAAAATCCCACAAGAAATAAATGTTCTCATTTTTATATGTTATCTTTTATCTTTTACTAATACACTATCTGTCATATATAGTAGTAAATTCAAATTTACTTAAATCTTCAGATTATTAAAAGACCTTTATTAAATCAAAAAGTACAATTTCAAACATAAAAATTAATATATTTATACAATTATTAATAAACACAACATTTATTTAATATTCCTTAATGACATTTTTTAATACACATCAAATTATCAACACTGAATATTTAAATAAATCTATGCAGGATAATACAAACTTACACAAAACTTCAGATTATAAAAAGTACTTCATTAAACCAAGGAATAAAATTTTAAGCATACAAATTAACTCATGCATACAATAATTGAAAAGCAAAAAAAAAATGTATTTAATACTTATTAATTACACTTTTTAATGTATCAAAGTAATTATCAGAATTGAATATTTAAAAAAATCTGCACAGCATAATATAATTTTTAAACAAAACTTCAAAGTTACCTATATATTGTTTTAGCATCAATACTTTGGAATGAAGGAGCAGTAGCCAAACAACCTGAACCTCTGCCAATCTCATTCATTTCAGAATTCTGATGTGATGATACAACATTTTTATCAGTTTTAGGAGAACCCAATAAATTAACCAACAAAGGAGACAGTTGTTGCCTATAAAATAAGATGCAAATGTACATGAAAAAAAAATAAGAAACTACAATTACATTAATTTAAAGAAACAAAACAATACTCTAATCCTCAAGTATATTTCAAAGATGAATGTTTAATGTAACAGTAAAGAAACTAAAAATTGTTCATATAAAAGTATAACAATTTTAAAACATGATAATTATTTTTAAAAATTTTAACATAAGTAAAATATTTTAAGTCAGAATATTGTACTCAGTTATTAATTAAATTTACATTTTTTCCCAATACCTTTGTATCAAAAATGCAGAGAAAAAAGGATAATCTTCTTTTAGGATCAAGTTTCAGTTTTATGATTTCAAATTTCCAAGCAAATCTCCCATTATTTACAAGCTAATGACAAGTTAAAGTGAAAACTTTCGATTGAGAAATATGTTATAAATTTATGTGTACTTAATAAATTCACTACTTTTTTCAACAGTTTATACTAAATTATTACTAGTTATCATTGCTCAGATGCTTAGAATTCATAAAAAAAATATTGTAAAATAAATTTTAAAAAGTATTACATAAGTAAATTAAAAAGATATATTTTATTTAAAATTACATAATAATTCTTTACTTATAATTTAATGATTATTTATCAATCAATACAGTGATTGATAATATATATATTTCACACAATTGAAAACCTACCTTCATGTTGACTTACCAAATGAAATTAACAAATTGTGAATTTCCAAATACATCAATTTTGATATTTTGTAGCACAGACAAAATGCACTGCAACAATAATGAAGACTCACATTTGATACGGTTTCTAAAGGGGGAAAAATGATCAAAAATGCAGTTTTAAAAGTGTAATAAAAACAGTTTCTTGAAATGAATCTTTAAAGTTATATTACTTACTGATTTACATTCTTTAGCTTTTCACAAATGTAATACAATACAGGATAAAGCTCCTCAATTACACTGTCAACTAAATTGAAACCTGAAACAGTGTACTGATATTAATATAATAGAACATGGTGGGTGTGTTTCTTTAACTTCACATATTTCTTTTATTTAACAATTACTTAATATTACTATAACATATAATATAATAATTCTGGTTAACATTTGTTTTATTTGCAATGAGTAATTCCCAGAGCCTGTAGCCTTTTAACATGAATTGATTGCCTTATTATTTGTGTATATGTTATATGTGATGAAAATTATATATTTATCTCTATTAGACTTGCAATTCACTAGTTCTTAAAAGTATATCATGCAGAGTAGAGTACAAAATTCAGGTAATGTTGATCTTGAGGCTCCAGGATTGAATTCCAAGTTATTAGCATGCCTATCATTAAAATGAGTTTTGACAAACAACAGTAGGTCACTATTCACTTTACTTCTCCTTCTTGGCAATACTGGTGTAATAAATTGAAGGTTTTGAAAGAATTTATGTATTCTAAAATATTTTCCCTTTAAATAATGGTAAATATCTCAACTTTTTTATAATCCATCTCGTGAATGAAAATGATATCATTGCATGACAAAATCATTTAAATCAGCGATTCTTTAAACCTTTGATCGCTGCAGCCCTACTTTAAGTATCAGTGTGACATCATGGACCCTTAAGAATTTGAATATCCTTCCTCAACTTAATATTCTTGATCAAAATACAAGTTCTGATAGTATTTCCATAGAGGACAGTTTAATAATCTAGACTAGTATGGCACACCTTTAAATTTTTCAATGAGGCCTTTCAGAGGCTGTAAAAGAGGGAAAATTTAACACTGAATAAGAGACTCCGCATACCCCTAGAGAGGCACTGGGGACCACAGTTTAAAATCCACTGATTTAAATTATTGTTCCTTATCATTTTTATTTTGTAAATAGCCCTAATATCTTTTAAGAGCATATAAAGTTTCATACATATCCTAGTAGATGTAACTAAAGATTATAGAGGTGAGGATATGTATAAGATCAGAGATAATAAAGATAAAATTTCAAAGAAAAGATGTTTCACAAAAGAACTTTTCATAGAATGGGTTGTGGAAATAAAACATTACAATGAAACAAAATTTATACATCAAAACGTCAGATGCATAATAGATTTATATAAGGTTACTCACTAATAACACTCCATGATAATATAACACTTTGTAAATGCATTGTTCATACTAAAAGCAGAATTTAATAAAAATTGTATTTTTGAAAATTTAGGTATCGTTAAAGAAATGCAATAAAAGTTAAACAATTGAAAAAAAATCAAAGAATCTTGAAAAATAATAAAAAAAGTTCCAATAAAATTAAATATTTTAGAAAACTGTAAAAAGATTTCATGTGCACAGTAGGCCCTGGCCTTCATGGGCTGTTGTGCCACTGAGTTTGAGTAAAAAGATTTATTAAACATACCTTAACTTCTCAGCTATACAAAAAGAATATTGCCAAATATTTTAAAATTAAATTTCCTTCCTAATAACTTGAAAGAAGTGGTTTTCAAATTTTCACTTCAATGTATATCTTTCCTTTATAACCTTTTTCTAATATACCATTTGGTCATGATTTAAAGTTGCAACATACTACCAAAAATACATTACCTCTAAAATATAATCAGATTTTTTAAAAAAAAATATCAAGTCTGTGCTGAAAATTACACTTTAATAATAAAAAAAAAAATTCTGATTGAAGGACATTATTTGCTGATGTTACTGTTTAATAATAAAAAAAAAAAGCTACCCACATATATTCTGAATCTGACAAGACAATTAACAACAAAAAAAAGCATTAATTCTTTTCAGACTTTTTTATAGCAAGTTATGTTTTAAAATTGAATTATGAAAATTACACTTTAATAAAAAAAAAATTCTGATCCAAGAAGACATTAGGACATATATTTTCTGATGTTACTGTTTCCAATATTTTATTTCACTTAAAAATAAACTACAACTTACCGCAATTATATCCAAAATTATCAAATAAGTTTTCTTTAATATGCAAAAAGTCATTCCATCAAAAAAGTAGGTATATTACAGCTATAGTTCAGTAATATTTTTTTTTTCTAACATTACTTGCAACAGAGTTAACTGAATAATAGTTACTTTTATTGTTAAAAAAGATTAGATAAACTTTTTATTATGTTTCATAAATGAATTTTTAAGTCTATCTTAATTGCTTGTGCAAGTATTTCAGATATTATTTTCAGGAAAATTTTTCCTGTCTTCTCCGTTTCTCTTAAAAACTTTTAACTAACTTCTCCCTCTCTTTAAATGCTGTTAATCAAAAATCCAATTTTATGTTTCAAGGCTGTTTAAATAGGCTTTTGAAATATATAAATTTATATAGCACACTTTTGAAATATATAAATTTATATAGCCTGATAGATATGCATCTATAGTCAGAAAAAGAGAACCTCTTTTTTATCTAATAATTAGGAAAAAAGTCCCCATTTTAAGTGAACAAATAATTTAGTTATTTGCACATTACTAAACACAATGTGGTGAAACTCTAAAATTAAAAAAAAATTAGAATACTGGGATGAATATATAGCAAAAACCTTGCTTTTTCTTTTTGGTCTTACAATGAAAGGAATTGACCCAAGTTATATAATGAAAGGGTGAGTGGTGTCTTTTTAATGAGCCCTTAACATTATGTCTCAATTATTCAAAAGTTTTCCATGTACTTATTTTAAACACTACTATCATTTTTCAAGTTCACATAAAGCGGAAAAGCGTTAATTTAATGTCAAAATTTATGACAAAGTGGAAATCACAATAAAATGAACACACACATATAAAAGAATTTATTTTAATCATAGGTTTCATGCAATGCAAAACTGATCTGATTACAAACTTAATTACTCGATATTGAAAAATCAAAATGTTCTCTGAATGACTTAATAATCTTATGTTTATTGAAAACAACTCAGCTCTTCAAAATTTCACATTATTATATATACAATGAACTTCAAAAACTATATTTATTGAATAACCATAAAATAAATACTGAATATATTTTCCACATTTTAAGAATCCTGCAAAATCATGCTAAGTGATAAAGTTTATAGTCACTAACAAAAAAATATTTTGACAATATTTTGTTTCTCATGTTGGATTGAAAGATTTATTTTTAAATGGGAAATTTAAGAAAGCTTTCATTTGATAGATTTGTTTTAATATAAACTACATTCAAGTTACAAATTGCTTGTATTTTATATTATTTAATTAACTAAAAAACTTCTTTTAATAAATTATATATTTAAAAAATCCTTTGGTTTACAAAATTTCAAATCTATGAATGTAAATTATATATATTTCAGAATTAAATCTAAAAGTTTTGAAATAGCTACTAAAATTATTCATATATAAATTTTATTTAGGACTTCAGGTACTATTAAAAACTGTTCTTACCGTTTTCTTCATCAGATTCATCACTTTGATCCTGAAAATTGAGTGAATTATTAAAATTTCTATGTTTACATGAAAATTATTTAAACATAGAAATTACAAAGAAACAAAACAAATTCTAATGTTTGAAAAAATAAATAAAATTATTAATTAAAGGAATAAAAATTATAAAATACAATTAACAAACATTAAAACATTTGAAAAATAATTTTTTGCTTATAATTATAAAAATTTAGTTTGACAAATATAAAGCTCAGAGGTACTTTATACATTCATAATAATTTAATAATTTCTAGAGTTAACTGAATAATTACATTGTTACAAAAACAGTCCACTGCGTGTGTTTAAACAAATAACAGAGAAATCACATTTAAAAATATGAACCTTTTTAACTGCCGCTGCATATATATATATATATATATATCTTGTTCAACCTGTGTGTTAAGTGCCATGGATGGATATATCGGTTATTCCAAAGTACGATTCTTTCAAGGGCGTAGCTACCACAGTATTAATGATATGGGGTCCTCAAACTGCAGGGGTCCCAACATGTAATATTTTGACACTTTCAAATAAGTTATTAATGCAATCATTTTTATATATTTTTAAAAAAAAAGCGGTTGAGTCCTAGGAGGACCCACTTTTGGTCGCCAAATTTTTTGTCACCAAATTTTGAGCGATAAAGGTTACAATATGGTAACCCTTCCATTTCATCAAAAAAATTTGGATTTTCAAATCACCGAAAAAATGGCAATGCTAAAAAAAGTGAAACGTTTTTCGCCTTTTCCGAAAAAACGTCATTTTGACATTTGACTTCGCTGGAGAAGGTCTGCTCTACACCGGTTGTTGTTAAGAATGGCGTGTGAAAGGAAATTACTTGAAAGTGAGGCTACAACAGGTTTCTTTGTGCTCCTGGGCACAAAGGGGAAGAAAGAGACGTTAGAATGGTGTATGAAAGCTAATTTAATTGCTTCTCGTTATGAATGTCCGAGGTGTAAAAAAATGCGTTTGCAAGACCGAAGGGAATGGTTGCGCTATGAATTGACGAGATATTGGTTTGGCAAGAGCAAGAGCATGAATCCATTGAAGGCACCTGGTCTGCAATTAAAAAGGGCCTTCATAAAGCACACGTCAAGGGTCAATTTGATTCTTACCTTGCGGAATACATGTGGCGGCGATCTAACGGTCACAAGTTAGTGGATGAGAATTTTCATAAATTCCTTGCATCCATCACAAGGGTGTATCCACCAACAGATCATGACGAAATGCAAGCGTAAGGTAAGTGCTTTTTAACATTTTTTAAAATGATTGATTTCATGTATTTCTTCGATTTTATCTTTGCAAAACGCCCCTTTCGTCCTTTTTTAAAAATGTAAATCATGTTGTACACACTTGTTTTAGAATGCTTTTTTAAAATGAATTTCATTGCTTTCTGCGTTTTTTTCTTTATATGATTAATTTAATGTATTTATTCGATTTCATCTTTGTTAAACGCCCATTTCATCCCCCCCCGCTGACGCATGCGCTTCCCAAGAGTTTTTCGTCATTGACGCCTTTTTGAAAACCTTCAATTTGGCGCTTTTTGGCAAAAAATTTCTGGGGCCAAAAACAGCAGTGGGTCCTCCTAGGATTTTACCAAAAAAAGCCATCAAAGAAATTTTTATACAGAGACCACTTAGATTCAGCTACACATGGATTTTTTTGCATTATTTTGTTATTTTTAAAACTAGTTTGAAGACTTTGGAATACAATAAAATGACACTGACACAGTGTTTGGAAAGAATTTATTTATTCCAGAGAAAAATTTGCTTATCTGTGCTTTTTCTTTTCCCCTCAATACAAGGTATATGCATGCCTATGTGAAAAACTGTGACATTGGGGAGCAAATTGAATGCTAAGGGGTTAAAATAATCTTATCTATAAAAATATTACTAAACAATTTTTAGAAAAATAAAATAAAAAATACAGTTACCTCTACACCTGCATCTGTCTCCTGAAGCATGGTACAAAATGATAATAAAGTTTGATTTATAGTTGCTTGAGCAGCAGTTCGAACTCCTTGAGCATGATTAACATAAGCATCATAACAAAGCGATATCAACATAATTATGGAACGAGAGGTAAGATTTTGTCCATGTGTGCTTGTCATATTTAAAAGTATCTGAAAATATTTTACAAGTTTTATGCAAATTAGTATTGAAATAAATGGAATAAATTTTAGAAAATCTTAACTAATCTGGTTATTACTTTCAAGGAAATAATGGGTGAAACTTTCAAAAAAAAATACTACTTTCTACTTAATTGAATTAGAATTTGTAATTATCTATGAAATAAAACAATAGAGGTCATTAAATATATGAAGAGAAATTGAAAAATCAAAACTAATATTAAAATACTAACAAATCTTAAAAATTCAATAATAGGATTTTAAATTTTTTGAATATGAAATTGCATAAATAAGTGCATTAATAAACAATTGATAATAATTCAAATTAAAATAATTGATAACAATGAAAAAAAGCAATGATATTTATAAAGAAATATTTGATATAATGATATTTATTGTGACACTGTATTAAAAATTGTAAAATGAAAAAATTTAGAATTCCAGATATTAAGAAAATAGCATCAATTACAGGCATAAAAAATAGTTTAAAATTCAATTATCAAGAAGAAAAGGTCTTGATAAAAACTGAGGAAAATTTTTTTCATTCCTATAATACAAATGCTAAAACTCTATCTATATAAATATATTGTTACACTAATACACTTCTTGAACTAGTAAAGTAAATCATGCACTGAATCATAGAGAGAATAAGTTATAGTGAAAAAACATTCCTTTTTAAAAAGTATTAATCACAAATTATTAATTTATAATCTTACAACACTTATATATTTCAAAATACGTTATATATGATGAAAATGTTCCAGTCATATTAAATAAAATATTGCAGCTTGATATAAACAATATGTAAATTCAAGTATTAAAATTAATCAGCAATCAATATAAATAAAAGTATAAGCATTACTTTTAATATTTCTAACAATGCATCATCAGATTGACTGTTGAATGATTGAACTGCGGCTATAAGTTGCATAGGCAGCCAATTTTCTTCATTTTCATTTTCAAATACGGATTGAAAACTTTTATCCCATATCATCCTCTGAAAAAGATTTTTAAAGTATCATATTATTGTATTTAAATATGTAGATAAAAAAAATTAATTTTTTTTCAGTGAATATAATTTACAAAACACCATCTACTTTTAGATAATCAAGCAAATGTCAGTAGTAATCCACAATCATTAATATACATACATACATATATATATATATATATATATATATATATATATATATATATATATATATACATAATATATATAACATTCTGCTCAGAATTTTTCCAAAAAAAAAATTTCAGTCTCAAGAACCAATGTACAGTCAGAATCTGACTTTCACAGAACCCCTATTTAACCAATTTTTCTTTTCTTCCGATTAAAATGAAGGCCCCAAAACAATTTTTTTTATTAATTTGGAATAGAAAAAAAATAGATTTATTTTCAAATGGCATATCCTTTTTGCCCAGGACAGAAAGACTTTTCTTGTAAGGGAAAAGGTGCAGCCCATTATTAGACTTTACAGTTGGAGATGAGTCATAAGTGTAACCTATCATGTGAGTTTTGAATAAGACAGAAAATTCCTTTCTTATATCATCCCACTCCACAATGCAGGGGATATTTTAAGAGTTTTTACCATTTGTATTCTTTTCTTGAGAGAAGTGAGAGGTTTATTATAGGTACAGTTTTGCCATATGTACAACTGAAGTTAAGGAAATTGCTGATGTCAGAGCCAATGAATAGCAATTCTGATGCAGAAATTGATAATAAATCTCCTATTAAAATTGTTACATTTTCTAACACTACATTATTTGGAAACAATAAAATCATACCTCATGCAGCAGGATGTGCATGAGGTATGTGTGCGAAAAAATAAATGTGCTCGACTCCCAATTTCAAAAACCTAGGCACAAACTGGCTTGAATAATGGCCGTATTTTGACTAAATGAGTTGATTGATTGTTTATTGTATTTGGCCTAGGCCTAGACATGAACAACAGTCTTCACATAGTAATAGTCTTACCACTTTTGCCAGTTGGCATGCAGTTTGAAATTCTTTATTTTTCAAAGAATATGTACTTGAATAATTTTAAATCATAAAAATTATCAGGATCATGATCTTATTAAGACACAGTCAAGAATGATACGAGGCTCCCACTGAGGACAAGGCACCCCACCCAGTTGGCCCATATCCTAAGATGTCCCTGGGTCCGATTATATGTATATGAAATATGGTAACATAGATTTATATACATGCTTATTCAAAAGTACATTTATCAGAAACAATTACAGCAATTTACTTTAAGAAGCTTCCATTTTTAAAAAATTATGCTGATTATTTACCTGAAAACCATTTAAAGCATGAGAAACCAGTTTTCCATGCTTTGATTCCAAAGCCAATCGTAATGTCTCCAGGACTTTGCATCTGTAATTCATACATAAATTTTTGTAACTATAAGCCTATTTAATTTTAAAAAGTTCTTTATTAATGTTGTCACATTTAACAAATTTAATTAAAATTTTGCTCAAAAGTACATCCTTTCTTTATCATTAATCTATACTTTGCATATGTACATGTAATCAATATCCAATAACATTACTTTAACATGTAAAAAATGAACTAACATTTTGTCTTGTTAGTGAGAATTAATAATATATATTCAAAACTAATTTTAAAAAATGAAACTTCATAGTTTAATTGCAGGTTTAAATAATTAATAACAATATTCACAGTGGTATTTTAAAAATTAAATAATTAACAACATCTTATTCATCTATAATATAAAATATCACATGCATAACATAATACATGATAAAATACATTAACCAAGTAATCATTTTTTAAAAATTAGTAATAAGCACATATTAGCACAGTATTAATTTGGTACTTATGTATTATCGCAACAATCACCAACTCTATTAACAACTCGCCAAGTAGGCCACCCTGATTTCCTATGCGTCATACATGCTAAATTGGCAACCAGATGCTTCATTTCATATAATGTCCTCAATAGGTTGTGATAATACATACGTACCTTTAATTTTAACATTTCTATCAACACATCACTAAACTGGCTATTCAGTGACTGAACAATTATCATTTACTTTATATAGAACTATTTATTATTTCATTCAAAATATGTAACCATATTATCAGGCAAAAACTAAATATTAACATTATGTTTATAATTGAAATAATCAATTCTGTTTGCTGATTTAAGTGACGTACAAAATATCTTTTGAAATAATAACATTTTCAACTTATGAAATCCTACTAATTTTGATTCACAAGAATGGACTAACATTGCTTTAAGGATAAAAAATATTTCATTCACATAACTTTTTTGAAAGAACCATATAACAAAATGGTACTCGCATATTATATCATTGACCAATGCCTTCAAATCAAAAGACATTGCCAAATGCTGCAAGATGCAGCCAATAGTGCAAAACAGTTCTCGTGCTTGTTACGAAATAATAAATACAATGTCAACATTTGGCAATATAATTTTATTTGGCAAAATTGGACAATGATATAATAAGTAAATACCTAAAATGAATTAAATATATATTAAATAAAAATCAACCAATATTAAACTAACTGTTATAAATATAACCAATTGAGGTATAATTTAATATTCTAAAGATATAAGAAACCAAAATTCTCCACACAAAAAAATGGTACTTACTATCACAACAATGCCCACATTCAAGATAACTCACCAAGTTGGTAACTCGAAATTCGCATGTGTTGAATTGGCTATCCTGTATTTCATTTCATATAATGTCACCAATAGGTTGCAATAAGTAAGTACCCAAACAAATTTACGTCCCTTCACAATATATAATATTTCAAAATGTTTGCACATTCTTTTAAAATAAAAATCTTTATGAAAAGAAATCTTTAAATAAAGCAATTTAATGAATAAAATTAGCTTGTAATTATAATGTAACAGACAATTGTAATTATAGTCATCCAAATTAAATATTTTAATATTAATGTTTTCAATCAAAATTTAAATTTTTAAAAATGTGGATTTTTTTTTTCAGTTCATTCTATAAACATTGCTTTTCAAACATAATCCTATAATACAACCTAACTGAAGAGGAGAGAATAGCAGTGATTCATTTCAGAGATAAATATGTTTCTATCTAATATTAGAAGATTTTTAAATATGATTTATTACCTTATTTCATAAGGTGGGGATCTCATTAAACCATGTTGATTGGCCAACAATTCTGAAGAAAAGAAAAAAAACATGAAATATGTTGTAACAATCAGTATTTCAGGTATACATAAGGATAATGAATTTGAACTAATGTCTTCACATAAGAAGTTTTATTTATAATTTTAGATTTGCATTTGTTAAACAGTTTACTGTTTTTGAGTGTGGTTGATAATATAATTTATGAAAATGTTTTATTAATCCAATAACCAGAATATATATGTGTTAAATTGTTGTAAAAGTTATACAACACAAGTTTTATTTATGCATTTATTTATTTAAAACCAAAAAATCAAATTGGCTTTCTAATATCTAAATTTCATTCTTTTTAAATAAAACTTTATGGTTTCATATTTGATAGTAAACTAATAAAAAAAACATTCAATTACATAAGAGTATTTCTTTTTTCAACCGTCAGTAAAATATGAATCCTATTTTATAGCATAATATTTAAACTATATTAAGTATTGCTATTATTTTATGCTTTACTTTAATTTTTCAAGAATCAAAATTTTTTCCTGGTTAGGATAATTAATTCACAGAAACACATTTCTTATGATATTATTCTTAAAATGATAAAAATAAACAAAACAATCTACACAGAATAACATTTGATTTAATGCATTATTTACAAAACTACATAATTTAGTATTTCTTACGATATTTCCCATTGATTTCAAAGTAAAATATAACAAAAATAATCAAGAATTTCGCTTTTAATGAAAACTTAATGCAGCACAGAATATGTAATACGAACCTTGCGATTCGAGACAAGATTGTTTCAAATTCGCATGCTTCGTTGATGAAGCATCTTTCATAATTTTAGCCAATATATCTTCCATTTCTTTTCCTTAATAACTCAAGTACTAGTATATTTGAATGCTTCAGAAGATTCGAATCAAAATGAAATTTGTAAAGAAAGAGATTTGTGCATATTTAATAATGCATTTAGAAACTTGAATTATTACTGGATAATAAATACTCCACTTGATTTTATGAAATACGTTCAATTTTATACGAAAACATGTCTTAATTGTTCACTTTGTTCATTGCTTTCAGTTAAAAAATCAATTATTTATGAAGTATGAACAGATAAATTTTACACAAAGAGTCTGTCACATTCACAACACTGAACACATGTGAAAACGAAACCATATGGTGATTCGTCTCAAAGAATTCGAAATTTTAAAAAATCTTGCGTAAGATAATTTTAAAACATCTGAAATGACTCATCATCAATTATAGAAATCAGTACACGTCAACTGTGCAAAATATGTTGTTTATTGAAGATGTTTGTGATCAACCGGCGACGTAATGTGAGAACTTCCTCAACAGTTATTCACTAGTTTTGTTTATCTAACAGCAAATGTTTTCCTGTGAACCCTCAGACTCTCAATAAGACGAGTTGAGAGGTAATGAGGTTCAAAAATTCAGTAGCATACAAATGACACTAGACCACACATATATAACCCAAACGTTTCGCGTTCCATTTTCCCAGCGACGACCAGCGACCAGCGACCATATATAACCAAAAATATTAAAAACAAATCTTAAAAGGAGTTATTTCGAATCGAAGTTGATCATCTTTATTTTGCTTTTCTAGATTCTTATATTATTATAAAATACATTGCCAAAAAGTCCTGTTTAAAAATCGTTTGCCTTAAAATATGGAAGCCTATTTCAAGTATCACATCTTGGAAAGGGATTTTTTTTATTTTGTAAAATTTTTTTTGTTTAATTTAATTATAGTTTTACTTATTAAGCTTGGCCAAAGCCCAATTCATTTCATTAAACTTAATTATTATGACATCATGGTCATGTGATAATTTATAAGCAAAAATAACTTGTTGCTCTGCTTATGGTTTGGCGAGTTTACTTTTGCGTATTTTCAAAAAAGTTATTCAAATATCATCATTTAAGAAATTAGTCATAGTAAATCACATTCAAGAATCATATTACCGTAAAATCCAGCGTATAACGAGTACTTTTAACTTAAGTGGTAAAATAAACACCGTCTGTAATTTTTATACCCTATTTTTCGTCTTGACTTTATAATGGAATTTAAAAAAATTTCTTATTTTGATTTCTGGTGTTGCTTTTTATGTCTAAAATGTGAATTGACACACACCAGCTGAATGGGAATTTTCTTCAGTTTTCTCGAGATCAGCCGTGTTTGAAATACATAGTTTTTATTCTTTATAAACACAACAGTTTTATTCGAGCTTCATCAACAGATTTTGTAAGACTGCGTTCTGAAATGGATAATTTTACTTTATAGAATTGCCTTTTTGGATTCATATTTTTAATTGATAATTTCTATTTTTTTAAAAAAGACAGCTAATTTAAATAAAAAAAATATATGCATTAAAATTTTTTATTGATTTCTTTCTCCCACAAAACTTTAAACTGGTGCAGAATTGCTGAAAAAAACCTATTTAGTTTTTTTAAAACTGTTTCTTATTATTTTCAGAATATGCACAGTAAATCGGAACCCCAAATTTTAAAAAATTTAAATTGTAAAAAACAGAGGAGGAATGCTAGTTTTTTAGTAATTTTTGAAATGTTTGTCTTTGAAAAGTATTTCTTTCTTTCTTTTATTGTTTTTGAGTGGCTGTCGTAGAGCCTAATGGTCATGCTCCCCAACTCGTGGTGGGTGTGTCATGGGTCCGTGTTCTGATATCATTGAAAACCCAACTTGTAGAGCCAGTGATGCACGTTAACCCTGTCAAGATGCAAAGATCTCTCGTTACCGTGCTGAGGAAGATTGGAGTGAGTTGCCAGATTGAGTATCATCCTCGTCATTCAAATGTGGTTCAAAATAACAAAGTCTGTAGCCAACACTCCTCACGTTGCTTTGGAGAGCGAACTTAAAAAAATTTACTCATTTGATTATTTTATATCTATGTTTTATTCAAGCAACAAAAAAATGAACACACGAACAAGATCCTTTTAGTTCGATTGAGTAGCCCGCAATAGTTTAGTGGTCAAGGTAACAGACACATGACCAGCGTGTCATGAGTTTGAGCCTAGTGCCGCTGTAGAACCGCCATTTAGAGGCTCTGATGCACGTTAAATTTGACGGGGCGCAAACGTTTACCCGTTGGTGTGCTGTGGTAGTTATGAGATGGAAGTGCAAGCTCAGGTATCGTCCTCATTCTGTAACCTGTTTTTCAAAATTATCAGGTTTGTCACTAATAGCCTTCATGCAGCTTTGTAGTGCTAGGTAAATATAATATCTATCTCTCTCTAAAGACGTTTGTCATAAAGTCTATTACAAATTTATCAATTTCCTTCCACTCAAAAATAGACAAAATTTACATAGCATTACAGAGTGCCACTGAGAATTGCGCTGCATACCACAGGTTGCCGAACTCTGCGTAAGACTGTTACTGCTTTGGAATTAATTTTAATATTTTTATTGATTTTCAATACATATTATCAATGGGAAACAATTTATTACAGAAATTGCAAATCGGTCTAAGGTTTAATTGTAATTTTTAAGGTAAATTTTTTCAATATATAACTATAAAGGAAAACAATATAATTTTTAGTACATATAATTTTTTTTAATAATTCATAAGGTAGAAATCTGGAGAGCCACTTGCGGCTAGCAAGCATCGATTTGCCGAGCTCAATCCAAGACCTTTATTGGTGAATCAGTTTTCATTGTCAAAATTAGTGAGTCGGAGACTTAATGGACCAAATTTGTCGCCAAGATCCCTCTTATTCCCTTAGCATTATTGAAAGAGCATTCACACTATTGGACTATTAGTGATTTTAGCCGGGAGCCGTGGCTGTTGCCCGCTTTCGTCTAACTAACGGGTATGACTTTTTGCGAGTTTGGCGTGGCTGCTAACGAAGCCTGCTTGCCCACTCTGCAACCATGCCAGAAAGGATGACAACCCCCTGCTCCAATGCACTGGACTCGATGAATACCCGGCTGATGACATCGTCAGTTGGTACTGGGAGGTTCGGGGTCAAATGGTCAAGAAGCCAAGCACGGGTGTAGGATAAATAAAATAGAAAAAGTTCAACACACTCTATTTATCGATCAACAAAGGAAAATAAAACTACAATATTTTCACCAACATATGACAGTTTTGCCTGCAAATATCATGCCTTTAATGTTAGCGAAAAGTGTCCTTTATTAAAATCACGCACATTTGAAACTGCTTGGCTCAACTTGATTGATATTTTTTCTCAAATTATCAAAGAAAAATCGAAAAGTATACTTTAATCAGATAACTATACTTTCTCTTAGTTAAATTAGTCACTGAAATAACGATTTTTAACATGTACAATAAAGATAATTATAAAAAAAGGATTGGGATGACTCCATCACCCCGTGCGACCATTAACATTAGTTTTGAGTGCGCTCCTGTTTCCGGGTTAAATAATATTCACACAAGCATTAAATTAATATTACAAGAAAATTGGATGTAATACTATCTAACATCTATATTATATTTAATATAAAATATTAGATACAATACAATCGTGAAAAATTATATATATTGCCACACGCATAATTTGCTACAAGTCCCGATAGCCGAGTTGGCAGAGCGTTGGACTGAACTTCCTCAGGTCTCGGGTTCGAATCCCGGCCCCGGCAGATTTATCCAAGACTGGAATTTTGTTTCCGTTTTTAATGTATTGTTTCTCTAGGTTCTAGATGAATCCAGATCATTCTTTAGAGTGCATACTGGTTATTTCTCGAATATTCCGAAGTGTATAAAAGCAGAGTTCATCGCCAGTTGGGCATGTTCTCAGTCCAGTGTTGTATCGAGCTCCAAGCGTTAGAATAAATCTAATTGTTTGTTTAATTGAACTGTGTACTTCTTTCGAACTCCGTGACAAGTTTGGTGGAGGCGCGGGGGTACAATTACGTCAAACGTGGATAATAGTGACAACCTTCGCAGGAGCCTCGGTTAAGAGGATTATCCCGAATTCGGACTGTTAAAAAATAGTAGGAAGAGGACAAAAATGCCGACCGAGCAGAAGCCAAGCCCGCTGTAGTAACACCTTCGTTACAGCAATGGAGGAGCCCATCGACCTTCCGAGGAGCGCCTGGGGAAGACCCTCTCAAATGGCTTAAAGAGTACGATCGAGTAGCCAACTTTAACAAGTGGGATGACATGATGTGCCTGGCTAACGTTTATTTCTTTCTTGACGGAACTGCGAGACAGTGGTATGTCAACAACGAAGACGCCTTAGATTCCTGGGAAGCGTTTAAAAATGGACTAAGTGGACTTTTCGGTGACCGTCAAAAATATACCAGAAGGGCAGAAAAACAACTAAAATGCCGAGCCCAGCGTTCAGGCGAGAGTACACAGTCCTACATACAAAGTGTATTAGGACTTTGCCAAGAAGGTAAATCCTCTGATGAAAGAAGACGAAAAAGTGTCACACCTAATGAAGGTGTTGCTGAGGATATTTATCAGGCCCTGTTGACGAGAGAAATCAACGACACAGCAAGTTTTATCAAATGGTGCAACTATATCGAAGATATGAAGCAGAAGAGAGTTGGTCGACCGAGATTTGAAAGGCTTCCAAACGTCGTACCGGTTGCATCCCTGACGGATGAGACTGATTTGGTCTCTCTTATTCGCACAATCGTACGAGAAGAAGTCCATCGACTAGTTAACCAGACGCAAGAATCTTTGGACTCCGATCCCCAATCCTTAGAAGAGATCGTTCAAGACGAAGTTGAAAGGGTTTTGGCCCCAGTGTCAACAAAACCTACAGAAACTAGACCACGACCAACATACGCCGCTGTAACCAGGAAATACAGAGCTCCTGTTCAGAAATTCCCACCTGAACCAAGAAAAACAGATGTGTGGAGAACGGCTGACAACAGACCTGTTTGTTTCCACTGCGGACGTCCTGGACATGTAATGCGCTACTGCCGAGAGAAAGGCTGTCTTTGACGCTCTCGAAACCGCCGACGGAACTTCGACGACGTTGGCACTGAAGAAGAAATACGCCGACCAAACTCTTCTCGCCGTTTTACGCCAAGTCCCACGAGAGGCCGATCCCCAATACGTCGTTACAGATCCCCGTCGCCATATCGCCGATCCAGTCAGTCGCCAGGCCGTAGGAGCGAGGAAAACTAAGGAGAGCGACCTTCAAGGAGGTGAGGCCGCGTGTACTGGAAATCCTCCGTCGACCGCCAAGATGACTGGTAACCAACTAGACGTAATAATAGATAAGAAGCCGATACGTGCTCTAGTAGATTCTGGGGCATCGTTTTCTGTCATATCCGATAAGTATCGCCGATTTTTAAAGAAAGTTCTGTTTGCTGATGCCAAGAGCGTTATGCTGAAAGTTGCGGATGGAAATTTTGTTCGGCCGATAGGGAAATGTGTTTTACGTGTCCGTATAAACAATCGAGAACTGCCTTTTGAATTTATTATTTTATCACATTGTAGCCATGACGTCATCCTAGGATGGGACTTTTTAGAGGCGTCTCAAGCCGTTATAGACTGTGGACAAAATGAACTTGTTCTAGAAGACATCTGTCGAGACTCCACAGCGCCTGACGCCTGGAATTTGTATGCCACCAGGGACTATACACTTAAGCCGCATTCTTTAACTAGAATAACAGTATCAGGATATCAAACCCGAGGAGACATAAATGTAGTTCTAGACGGCAGCAAACATTTGCTCTTCGAGAAAAAATATTGCTACACCGTCCATGGTATCCACATATCGTAACGGAGAAAGTGATGTCTGGGTTACCAACCTGCAGTTCCGAAACCAAATCATCCCTAGAGGAATGTGCATAGGCCAAGCTGAACCACTAAATGAAGGGCATCTATGTGTTATTTCCGACACATCGGGTTGCTTGGATGACCAGCAAGAAACTTCGGAGTCACAGATGAATTGTTCGTTAATGATGTCACCCGAGTTAAGTGACGAACAGAGAAACAAGCTATCCGAACTACTCCGGAAATTTTCTGGGCTTTTCACGAAGACCGACAAGTCGACAGCCGCGAAGACGAATGTGAAACACAGGATTTTTACTGGTGATCATGCTCCAATCAACCAACGAGCCTACAGAGTCTCGCCGACTGAAAGACGCATCATTCATGAAGAGGTTCAGAAAATGCTTGATGAAGGTATCGTCCAACCCTCTGAAAGTCCTTGGTCATCACCCATTGTGCTCGTAAGAAAAAAAAGACGGTAGTTGGCGTTTTTGCGTCGATTATCGCAAGCTGAATAGCGTCACGAAAAAGACGTTTATCCTCTGCCTCGTATTGACGATACGCTCGACTGTCTGAAAGGTGCCATGTTCTTTTCTTCCATGGATCTCCGATCTGGTTATTGGCAAATAGAAATAGACGAAGCGGATCGTGAAAAGACGGCATTTATTACCCCGAAGGCTTATACGAGTTTAAAGTCATGCCGTTTGGTCTCTGTAATGCACCTGCGACCTTCGAGAGAATGATGGACAATTTGCTACGCCATTTTAAATGGACTATGTGTCTTTGTTACCTAGATGACATAATAGTGTTCTCAGAAACTTTTGAAGACCATCTTATACGATTAAGACTTGTTCTAAAATGTCTTCAGGAAGCTGGTCTTAAATTAAATTCAAAGAAGTGTCTTTTTCCTGCCCAAGAAGTAAAGATTCTGGGCCATCTTGTATCTAGTAATGGCGTTCGTCCCGATCCCGACAAAATAAAAGCCGTAAGAAATTTTCCCACTCCAAAGAATATACATGACATACGAAGTTTTCTTGGCCTTTGTTCATACTTTAGAAGATTTATTAAAGGTTTCTGTTATCTCGCCGAACCTTTGCAGTCGTTGCTGAAAAGTGGCGTGGAGTTTCATTGGGGTCCTGAAGAGGTGGAAGCATTTAACAGTCTTAAGAAAGCACTTACTTCGGATCCAGTATTGGGGATGTACGACGAAAGAGCTTCTACAGAAATCCATACTGATGCAAGCGGGTACGGTATCGGAGCTGTCCTAGTACAAATTCAGAATAATGTCGAGAAAGTTATAGCATACGCTTCTAGAACTCTGACAAAAGCCGAAAAGAATTATTCCACCACAGAAAGGGAATGTCTTGCCATCGTATGGGCTACCAACAAATTTCGGCCGTACATATTCGGAAAACACTTTACTGTTGTAACTGATCATCATTCCTTGTGCTGACTCATGAATTTAAAGGATCATTCAGGAAGGCTTGCCAGATGGGCCCTCCGACTTCAAGAGCATGATTTTGACGTAAAATATAAAACCGGTAAGAAGCATAGTGACGCCGACGCTCTTTCGAGAAATCCAGTGGAAGAGGAAACGGAAACATCAGACAAATTTTTAGCAGTCACGACGAGTATGAACCTTGCGAGGGGAACAGAAAAAGGATCAAGACCTTGCGAAATTAAAACTTTTGAGCAACTCATCCAAAAACGAAGAATTCAGATTTATCGACGGTATCCTTTGCAGGAAGAATTTTGATCCAGATGGAAAGTTGTGGTTGCCAGTCATTCCTAAACATCTACGAGCAGACATACTAAGGCACTTTCATGACGCCCCCACCGCAGGACACCTTGGTTTCGCGAAAACTTATGACAGGATACGCAAGAGATTTTACTGGCCGGGAATGTACCGAAATGTCGTTCGGTATATCATGCATTGTCGGGAGTGCCAAAGGAGAAAGTCCGTTCCTCAACGACCACCTGGACGTTTAGTTCCCATCCCTCCAGCTATAGCTCCTTTCCATCGCATTGGAATTGATCTCCTTGGGAGATTTCCAAAGTCTGCTCATGGAAACAAATGGATAATAGTCTGCACGGATTACTCAACACGATATGCAATAACAAAAGCCTTGCCGACAGCCGAAGTCGACGAAATAGCGAAGTTCTTACTTGAAGAAATTGTCCTCAGGCATGGAGCTCCTCGAGTAATTATCACAGATCGTGGAGCCGTCTTTCGATCCAGACTTGTTTCCTCTCTCGTCGACTTGTGTAACATTGATCATCGTTTCACAACGGCGTATCATCCCCAAACAAATGGACTGACGGAGCGCTTCAATAAGACCTTGGCCGACATGTTGTCAATGTATGTGGATGTAGAGCAGAAAAATTGGGATGAAATTCTACCATTTGTAACCTTCGCTTATAATACCGCTAAACAAGAGACCACAGGTTTTACGCCGTTCTATTTACTTCATGGTCGTGAAGCGGAAACGACACTAGATACAATGCTACCATTCTGTCCTAACGATTTTGATGACAATAACATCACCAAGATAGCAGCCAGAGCCGAAGAATCACGACAGCTAGCCCGAGTGCACACTCTGAGAGCTCAAGACAAAGATCGTCGACGTTACGATTCCAAACACCAAATGGTATCCTACGCTCCCGGAGATCTCGTATGGGTTTATACTCCAGTGAGAAAAGTCGGTCTCTCCGAAAAACTCTTAGAAGGTATTTCGGACCGTATCAGGTGCTACGCCGTTTATCAGCCGTGACTTACGAAGTACAAGATTTTGATCCTTCTTCACGAAAAAAGAAAACTAAGAGAAGTTGTCCATGTACTGCGTATGAAACCGTACCATGATCCCGCCGAGCAAATCGAAACCGAGGATATTCCTCCCAAAGAATCATACAAAGGACCCATCACTCGTTCCAGAATAAAGACCCTTGAACAAAATGACAGCGGGGCGCTGTCTTCTTTTCGAGGGGAGCAATGCCACACGCATAATTTGCTACAAGTCCCGATAGCCGAGTTGGCAGAGCGTTGGACTGAACTTCCTCAGGTCTCGGGGTCGAATCCCGGCCCCGGCAGATTTATCCAAAGACTGGAATTTTGTTTCCGTTTTTAATGTATTGTTTCTCTAGGTTCTAGATGAATCCAGATCATTCTTTAGAGTGCATACTGGTTATTTCTCGAATATTCCGAAGTGTATAAAAGCAGAGTTCATCGCCAGTTGGGCATGTTCTCAGTCCAGTGTTGTATCGAGCTCCAAGCGTTAGAATAAATCTAATTGTTTGTTTAATTGAACTGTGTACTTCTTTCGAACTCCGTGACAATATATAAACTAGTAAGACCCCAAAAAAAAAAAAAACTATCTAAAACAGACCTATGTTAAAAAAAAACACAACCTAATGAGAAATAATAAACGCCTTCTTTGTATGGTTGCATCAGAGCTTGTCCGATAACTGATACTTAATAGTTGACATTTAGACCGGTATTGTCTGGAATCCAGAATAATCACCCCCAAAAAAAAAAAACGAGCAATCCTGCACCACCGAAATTTATGATATTCTCTTGGTAGTAACGGGTACCTGGCGTCTTCCGTATAAAAGTTGCAAGCTAACCTGAACTCTCTCTCTCTCGTCGGGGGAAAAACACTGTTGTCGTGTCCACAATGCATACTCTCTACTCAGGTGACAGTGAGTTGCAGTAAGTGAAACACATCTGATAGGTCTACGAACATATAGACCAATCTGCCCTAAGCGTCTGTACGCGGTCTGCCTTGAAACTGTCGTACCAGTGGCTGAAGAGACAGGTTTGATAAACATTATTACTTTCTTGGTTTATTATTTTATATAACCTTCACGTCCTTGCTTTAAATTTGGTTTATCTTCTCAATATTAATACAGAAAAAAAAAGCGAAAATATATACAATTACTAAAGCCCAATGACATTACTTTCTTGCAATAGCAACTCGTACGAGGCCTATTACAGTCGGTCGAAAAAATAGTTGAGCACCGTGACCCTTTCAAAAAATGATTGGAAATGGAAAACGACCTTTGTTGAAACCATCTCATTTGAAATCATCTCATTTAAAATTAATTATGAAAACCATCTCATTTGAAATTAATCATGAAAACATCTCATTTGAAATTAATCATGAAAACCATCTCATTTGAAATTAATCATGAAAACTGTCTCATTTGAATCGATCTCAACACCGTATTTTGGTTCCCTCCTTTTCGTTTCAAACGACTCTTTTTACATGACTCTTGTACACTTTCCCCCTACTTTTTATCCAAAACATGCATTTAAAGTTTCCATCCAAAAGGAAAGCTAAAAACGGCTCTTTTGTATGATTATTATCCATTTTTCACCTCATTTTTTATCCCAACGTTGTTTTTAGGGTCTCGATTTGAATGGGACACAAAGTATCCCAGGGACGTAGGTTGGTATATGGTATGGACAGCATAAAATTTTTCCGATTTCTCCCAAAAATATTTTTATCACGGGGCAAGAGAAAATTTTCATTCCATCCCAGAGAGACGATTTAAACAGAGGTCATCCACAAATGAAATTCTTGACAGGTCAAATGAAACAGATGCCTTTCAAAAATAATTTTAACACGGGGGTCAAATGAAATGTTGGACAGGTCCAATGAAATGTTTTGGTGAGAGAGCCACCTCATTCCAATCTAGGAGACGATTCTCAAGTTATTTGATGCATCTAGGGGGGATAAACCACCTCATTCCAATCTTGGTGACGATTCACAGTGATGCATCTAGGTGAGAAGGCCTCCCATCTTGGTGATGAGGTTCTAATCTTGGTGTATGAATGGACCCGAAAAAAGGGGTACTGCCCCCCCCCCATTTTCGGTCTTGAAGATTTTTGCTAAAAAACATTTACTGTTAAGACTGCCAGAATTTCAGATGGAAACATGACTCCAAATCCTGACAGTCTTAACAAAAAACATTTAGCCATTCAAAAGCATTCCGAGGTATGACTACTGGACTTTTATACTCTAATGAGGTCACGTGAAACAATTTCCATTGGCTGGTCCTTCCAACGTTGGCCTAGTCTTGAAAAACCGAGTCGACTCGATTGGCCCAGAAAGATTATTCAGCATAAATGAGCGCCAATTAGCTGAACGATCCAATCTTGGTATACTATTGGACCCGAAAAAAGGGGGACCGAGTCAACTCGACCCCCCTTTTTCCGGGTCCAATTTTTTTTTTTACAAAATTGAAACTTTGTGGCTCCATTCCGCCTGCAGCTTGTTAAACTGCTGCAGGTATTTGGCAAATTGGTAAGATTTTACCATGGTGCAATACGAAACGTCCTCGTGCAAGGAGTGGGGAAAGGTTCCATCGTAAATGGCATTGAATTCAGGCAGCGTTTCCAGGGACATGGCAGCCACCCCAGTTCTAGGAAAATTTTTGTTGTTCTGTTCCTTTGACCACCATGAGGCCTCCTCGGCCCATCTGGCTCAACTTGCCCCTCACGCAAAAGGGCAGGTATTCCACGGGTACACTCTTGGGTAACGGGGCATGTACTAGACGAAGACATTCATGTTCGTGGTTGTTGGATCGCATTTCGTGGGGCGTGGAGGTGAGCCCGGCATGATTCACCGTGATGCCCATCACTTGGGGATCACTGCCATCGCTGGGAATCGTGGCAATGGAGAGTTCGATGGGCACTGGCTTGCCCTGGTGATGAAACACGTCGGCATGAGCAAAATAAATGGGTTGCATGGTGCTTTATGTGAGAAAGAAGGGCAGCTTGCCTTATATATGCTCGAGGAGCGTGACGTCAGAGGGCATCCTTTGGGTCAAAGCGTTCTGATGCGAGCGTTCCACATGTGTTTCCAAGGTTGGGGACACACTACACGCCAAGGTAGGTTCTCGTCTCGATGCATTTCCCAATCGTCCAACCACGTCACGTACACCAGTCGCGTGCAATGCGAGAGATCCAAAGGGTCGGCTTCCGTATTTTGAGGCGCCTCCCAAACTTGGCGAGACGGGGAACGACCCACGCGAAAGAACTTTAAGTCGACTCCTGTATCCCACGTCAGATCCAAATGACTCGTGAACACGACGGTTTTTCCAAACGAACGAGGAACGTGCACGCCAAAGTTGGGTTCAAAAAAGAGGGTGTAAGGATACTCTGACTCGTAATACGTGACTCGATCCGGCCACCGACCCAGATTTCCAAATACGATAGTGGTGCGATGTTGACACTGGTCCAACAAGTGTTGTACCGAAACCATTCTGACAAAAAAAATGAGACTTGTTTTCAGATTCATTATTTATTGAAAAAATATATACAATGAGCTACAGGCAACTATTGACAGACAGATCCCTGGGTTGGATGGCTTTAAATCCGATAATTTTTTGACACAAGAGTTCAGTCTGGGCATTGTCAAGTCCATAGGCGCCCTTTCAAATTCACCAGGAACGAGAGGAGATTACCATCAAAAATAGAGGGTACCGTGTGAAGCAGCTGGAGTTCTTTGGGGACCAAATACGAACGACATGAGCTGGTCGAATGCATGTCAACTCCAAAAAGTCCAAAGTACAGAAAACAATAACCGCAAGTTTGTACAAGGCAAATAAAACGCATAGTCATAGTCAAGTTTGACTCCAACATTGCATCCCTTTTTGTACTCATATTGGACCGTGAAGAACTTTCTAGATGCAACTATTTTTTGTCGCCTAGGTCACTCCAAATCATTTATTATTGAAAGAGTAATGTCCCTTGCACCACATGGAATTTTTTGGGCAAAGAGGTAAACAGAAATTTCTGTAACAATATGTAAGAAAATCCTAACTTATTAATAATAGTAAATTTTACTTTTTTTGACAAAAGAATCAAGCAAAGATCAGAAATACATACTTTATTTTAAAGAAATTTATAAGCACATATATTTTTAAAAATCAAAGTGAATCGACGTTTTGAAAAAACAGCCCCTCATAACTAGGCAGAAAATGACAGGTTCAAGCGGGATTCTACCTCAATGCCTAAGTCAATTTTACAGTTGATATGATTAGACAAGTTGCTTAGAATTATTGTTTTATTTACAAACATCAATCAGGGGTGGGCATTTGTTTTGGTTTAAGGGCAAGAGGAGAAAAGCCACACCTTTTTAAAATGATTGCATTCATTAGTTATTACTTGTTTTTACCTCATAGAGAAGAATACAAGCGTAAACACAAAATTTATTTAAAAAAAAAATTAAAATAAGAACAATGATGTACTTAAGATTGTATATTTCTTGTGAAAGCAAATTCAGAAAGTTACTATGTTATAAAAGCAATTATAAAAGTAAGATGGATGTTTATTGTATGATGGTTATATTATCAAAGTAGATCAAATATAAGATAACTATTCATTTTCATTTGACATCTATTCCCAGTTGTCTCCCTTTAGTCAGAATTTCATTTTCGATTTTCCAGATTTTTTAATGATTTATAAAAGAAATTAAATAACTAGTTCGGATTGAAAATAACCCTAGAATTGCATGTAGGCTACTGATGTGACAGAGCTTATAATTTAAAATTTCGACCCAGATGAACTAGTATCATACATAAACTTTTAATATCCACATCTTATTGAATGAGAAGTTTTTAAGCTAAGTTACATTAAATATGCAGTAAACCTAATTACTCTGCTTGACCTACCTGTCTTAAGTAGAAGAGGATTCAAACACTCAATATAATTGGAGCTTCATTAGCCTTGTAACTCGTGACCATGATAATTCTGTTTTAACAGTTAAGAAAACAAACAAAACTTTCAAAACGTTTTATAACCTTTATCTTATAAAAGAAAATATTTAACCATTTTACACATCTTTTTTATGTCCTATTTAATTTTACAATTGAATTTCATTTGATAAGGTATTTATATGCTTGGAAGGCTTCTAAAGGCAATCCACATTTAATAGATTTTGTAAAAAAACTTAGTTGAATTTCTAATAATATGTTGCTTAATAGTGAAATTGTTAATAGGTATAAATAATCTAAAGCAGTGATTCCCAAAGTGGTCTATATATAATAATAATAAATAATGCATTAAATTCCTTTTTTTAAATTTTGTGTGCTTTAAAAAAGCATTTATGCAAGAAATGTTTATTGTAATATGTATAAGGTTTATACTTTCAATAGTGATAAATATATCTATTTCAATCTAATAAATTTTATTTTAAATTACAATATTAACTTTTGTTTCATTATAACTTCCTAAATTATTTCAGTCTAAAATATTAATTTAACAAATTTAAAAAATATGTAGGGAACAATTTACATTTATTATTAACACTTATTACCAATAATATAATTTTCTAATCACAGTATAAATTGACATTTTATATTCTTATATAGTTACTTATTATTTAACCACCCTCTCTTGAAAAATTGTAAATTGTTACGCTTAGTTTCTTAACTTATAAAAGTAATTTTTTTAATTCCCCTTTAAATGGATTTAGAAACAAGAAATTAAAATACACCTAAATTTTCAATCCTACTTTTTCTTTTTCAACTTGCATATTGAAAGAAATGAACATTTGAAAATTATTATATTTAACTTATGTTAAATATTAGAAAACTTACAGAGTAGAAATGCTATTACAAATAAGAGTCGAAAAATATCAAGCAGAGGTTTCATAGATTATACAAAAACATTAATTATCATGTGCATCTTATTTTTCAAAATTATGCTAGCATAAAAAGTCATTTTCACATTTAATTTTGTTAATCTCGAATTCCTTCACAATGATTTCCTTTGTTTGATAAATATAAAAATGAAATTGCGAATGCTACTATTCAATTCATTATTTCAGTAATTGATTTCACAGAAAAACTACCATTTTGGTATTAAAGAAAAGATATAATGAATATAATAATTTGGAATATTTAACATGATTCACATTAAAAAGTGTAGGTATTTTATAAATCTTTGAACATGCAACACATTCAAGAAGTTGAAAAATCATATCTGAACTGATCAGTATACCTGAACAAGTTCGACTGAAATGTACTGTACTTTAAAAAATGTAGATTTATATTATATGTATATGAGTCTTCATTACAACATGGGGGAGAAACATTTGTTAATTAATTCTTGAAATTTAATTTCCTAACTAATTTAATATGATGCAAATTAATATTTTTCTTGAATTGAATAATACAAAATTTAAAAACAAATATGCTTGTTTTGAATAATCCATTTTAAGAAAACAATTATCAAGTCAAATAAATAAAGTTCTATACAGGGACAATATTTTAAAGAAATTTATTTTAATAAATAATAAATTAAAAATATATGTAAAATATATACAATTTCATTTACAAAGTTCACTGGTCACGTTTGTTCCCTTAAACCATACTTTAAAAGAACTTCCACAGTTTTATCTCGAGAGCTGAAATATATAAAAAACATATTAAGATCATATAATTAAATACAAAACTTATATGACATCTTTTTTCCTTGATTTGCAAAAGAAGCCTGTTTATAAAAGCTTTACATAAATCATTTAAAGATTTTTAAATCTTAATCTTTTAAAAATCTTTAAATGATTTTCTTTAATAAATAACAGTTAATAGTAAAATGAGCATAAAAATTTTAATATTAATGTATCTACATTCAATAAATCCCTTAATTTCTTTTTATCAGTCATATTGTATTCTAAAATAAGCCCATTCTCGATAAATAATTTTGCAATCAAATCAATTATATAAATTAAAAAAAATTGCTTTAAGAATTGAAATATAAAGTTTATAATAAAACGAAAAATCGGTATTTTACTTAACGACTTTCATGAAAAAAAAATTTTTAGACAGAAATGGATATGAGAAAAGAGCAAACATTTTTAAAGTACTTTACATTTTTATATAATTTCAAAACTTAGTTTTACTATGTTTTTCTTTTGTGTTAGTGCAAAATTCAAGAGAAATAGTATTTGACAAGTGATAAATTACACAAGTGAAAAACTTGATTAATGCCTCATGGAAATGAAAGGTAGTATAAACCCTGATATTAACACTAAAGTATGCTTGTTTTTTTTTTTAAAATTTCAACTTAGCTGGAATACTAGAGTTGTCTATTAGAAATATTGCAAAAGAAAGAAATCATTGAAAGGGCATTGAAAAATAAGAACAATGTATGGACACATCAGAAAAGCAATCTTTCACAGCACTTGAGCGGTGTTCAGGGAAAATTGTTAAAAGGGTTAAGGTTCAAAAATAAAACAATTTGTTTAATTTTTGGCCCTCTTTTTAATAACCTATTTTAAAATTTAAAACATTAACTCCTATTTCTGAAACTAAATAAAATTCTGTGTATTCATTCATAAAAGACACAAAATCAAAAACTGCATTTAAATTTAAATGCATGAGAAATAAAAAAAACTTTAGATAAATCATTACAACTCAAACATTAAAGCTACTGACATTGAATTTATATCTATAAAATAACTGCACTCTTAAATCATGAACAAAATGATAAATTTGTAAATATAAAATTATTCAAAAAAGCAAGATACAAAAATTAAAGAATAAAACTTTTTTTGGAGTATTACCATCCATCCCTAACAACATTGAAGAAACCCTCTTCAGATAAATCAACAACTGTAGATCCACGTCTATCAGGATCACACTCACCCAGAACACCACCATCAATTATCAAATCAAGATAAGGCCACATTTCTTTAAATTCCTATATAAAAGAAAACATTAATTATTTGTGAATTATAGAGCACGTAATACATATTTCTTATAGCACACTGATAAATTATCAAAGCCTTTTTCAGACTTAGAATGATAAGGTATATTTTTAAATATAAATATTATATGAAAGGCTGATATAAAATTTTATAAGAATTTACCACAAAAATAAACCAAGAATTTATTTCTTATTATTTAAAATTTTCTGAATTCTTTACATAATTCTTTTGCACAATTTTGAAAGATTGTTTCTCAGTTATCAAATGCAACAAACAAGAATAACATGTTTTCATGAAAATGAGCAAATGAATTATTCAGTTGAGAACAATTGTTTAATGACTACAAATATTAATTTAAAAAGTATCGGAAAATATACAGTAAACACATATCAAAATCAGGCATGATCAAATTTGTATAAATTATTTTTCTCATCAATAAATAAATATCTCTTTAAATGCACCCAACTATACAAAATAAAAAATTATTTAGTATAAAACTAACATTTATAGCAAAAAAGAGAATTTTCTCACTAAATAAACATTTTTTTATAAACAAAATTAATATTATATGAATCTTATGGTTGAATCCTAGGAGGACCCACTTTTGGTCGCCAAATTTTGAGCGATAAAGATTACAATATGGTAACCTTTCCATTTCATCCAAAAGTTTGGATTTTGACATCACCAAAAAAAATGGCAACCCTAAAAAAAGTACAACGCTTTTCGCCTTTTCCGAAAAAAAAACGTCATTTTGACTTTGTTTGAGATAGTTTGCTCTCCACCGGTTGTTGTTAAGAATGGCGTGTGAAAGGAAGTTAGTTGAAAGCGAGGCTACGACAGATTTCTTTGTGCTTCTGGGCACAAAGGGAAAGAAAGAGACGTTAGAATGGTGTATGAAAGCGAATTTAATTGCTTCTCATTATGAATGTCCGAAGTGTAAGAAAAATATGCGTTTGCAAGAACGAAAGGGAACGGTTGACGGCTACGAATGGCGTTGCCGCAACCAGTCGAAAGATAATCGCCACGACGTTGTTCGGAGTGTGAGAAAGGGCACTTGGTTTAGCGAAAGCAAACTTGCTATAACTATTATCTTGCGTTTGACCAGATATTGGTTTGGCAAGAGCATGAATGCGTTCGTGGTGAATGACTTGAAAGTTAATAAGAATAGGTCACAAGTTGGTGGATGACAATTTTCATGAATTCCTTGCATCCATCGCAAGGGTGTATCCACCAACGGAACATGACGAAATGCAAGCGTAAGGTAAGTGCCTTTTAAAATTTTTTAAAATGATTTATTTCATGTATTTCTTCAATTTTATATTTGCGAAACGCCCCTTTCGTCCTTTTTTAAAAATGTAAATCATGCTATAAACACTGGTTTTAGAATGATTTTTTAAAATGAATTTCATTGCTTTCTCCGTTTTTTTCTTTATATAATGATTAATTTAATGTATTTATTCGATTTCATCTTTGCGAAACGCCCATTTCATCCCCTCGCTGACGCATGCGCTTTCCAAGAATTTTTCGTCATTGACGTCATTTTGAAAACCTTCGATTTGGCGCTTTTTGGCGAAAAATTTTTGGCGCCAAAAAACAGCAGTGGGTCCTCCTAGGATTTTACCGAATCTTATTTATATATTTGTTTTTAAAGATATGATTATAGGTTGCTTTTAAATTTCCTTTTGTAACAACTTCTTGAAGTATTTTATTTAATCCCCCCCTAAAAAAATTACCTCTCCCATGTAAAATTACAAATAACAGCCCTTAATAGGCACTTTTTTCAATCTATTATATATATATATATATATATATATATATATATATATATATATATATATATATATATATATTCTTTTAAAACAAATAATGCTTTGCCCTGTTTCACAGTTTACTCAAAAAAATTTATTTTGAAAATTTTACACATCACACATCTAAGCAGAGAAATATATTTTCATTATTTGTCATTGTGAATCACATGAGGCTTGAAAAAATAAAAAAAATATTTTGCTTCTAAATTCTTTTTTTTAAAGAAAAGTTAAGTAATGACTCAAAATGTTAATACAGAATAAATGAAAATTCATCTTGGGAAATTTAGTTGCACTTAGAATGTACAAAATAGTAGGGAAAATTTCATAGTCTTTTTTTTACTCTGTGTGTGTTTCATAACATATACATGGTAGAATCTCATTAATCAAGACTAATTGGGGTATAAGGTCATCTGAGTTAAAACTAGAAGATGAGCCGAGATACACAGCTAAAATTCTGTATAGTAAAAAGAGCCTGTATTTTTAAATAGGATAAAACACAACATGATAACTTATCACACAAGAGAAAATTCAAATCATGCAACAAATGTATGTTATGCTTTACATTAAAAAATAAACTAAAAACATGACGGTTCATGCTCATCTTTACTAACTACACTTCACATGCTTACTAGTTTGGAAAACAACTGATATTTTACTTCCATTAGGATTAATTTTTTCAACAATTAATTGATACAAATGTTCAGTCCTCAAGTGTTTAATATCCAGATAGATCTTAAGGGGGTTGGTTCATCCATGTAATGGGTTAAAAAAAAAAAAATCAAAATTTTTTCCCTACATAAATTGCTTTCTTAAAATGTCTAGAATACAGTAGTAAAGTGACTTTTTAAAATTCGAAATCATTATAAAGAAGCGGGTGTTATAATAGCAGCTGTTCATTTAAGTTCATTTCATTTAAGTTAAGCTTTTCATTGTTTTAATTCGCGACTTAAAACTTTAAACGCGTTTTTCTCAAAATTGTGTTTTTCAAACTTTTCTCCATCATATCTCAAGAACGATTTGACTGAATGACTTTAAATTTATAGGGTAGACTTGGCACAAATATACACACCAAATGCGTTAACTACGATCATTCCAAAATTCAAAATATTTCTATTTTTTATAATAAAAAAACCAACATAATTTGAAACTTCTTCTTCAGAGGTCTACCAAAAATCCAATTTTTGACAGTATATTCTGTGTATTTAAGCTTATAGATTAAAATGCTATTACTTTTTAAATTTCAGATAAGCCAATCAGCCGGAATCGTGGAGCAAGTGAGCATCCATTTTTTCCAGGCGTGTGTGTTCAGAATGCTGTAACTCATGTTCTATTGGATATTTTTGGCTAAAGATTTATATACACTCTTGAGATACATATAAATAACTGATAAAAAACGTAAAATATATCATTTCACAGGTCATCAAAAAATTTCCTGAAAATGCTTAAAAAACAGGCTGATGCATGGGTGAACCCCCCTTTAAGATCCAGATAATCCATTCTATTGAACTTTCCGTTTAATGGGCACAGATTAATGAGAATTTACTGTAATATGGTAACCTAGCAATAAAATGACACTGCAGTAAACTGTAAATTCTCTGTAAACATACAGAGAATGAGAGATCCTTAATTCATTAGGAGTTATCAAAATATACAATAAATTTTTTTTAAAAAAACAAACATATTTTACAAGTGAAAAAAATGAAATTTTAATTAGCAAATACCTGTATTTCAAGTGTACTCCTTTCAGCACTAAAATTAGCACTAGTTAAAGCTAATGGTTCATTACATGCCACAGCAAGACTTTGAATGAACTTAGAATTTGGAATTCTGATTCCAACTGTTGATGAATGAGGATTGAAATTAGAATTCAAATTAGGTTTCCTTTCCATAATTAGGGTTACTGGTCCAGGTAATAAATCTGTCAAAATGCCCATAGGAAATGAAACTTTACCCCATCTAAAAATAAGTCAATTCAAATACTAAGAAATTTTATATAACTTTCATTCAATTTCATTTAATTTTTCATTTTAATATATCTTAATTTATATATAATAAATTAAATAAGCTGTCATAAATAACACTGAAATTTTCAAAATGAATTGTCACAATTTATAGAATTTTTTGCCAAAATAACTAAAAATGAATCCCGCCCCCTCATTAATGGAGTTCTCACTAACATAAAGGAATAGAAAATATAACACTTTTTTACTAACCAAAAGCACATGATAAACTACAAAATACAACTCATACTTCACTCATAAATTTGTTTCCAACCCAGAAAGATTTAATATTGCAGGTAGAAAGTAGAAATAAAATATAATCTATGTTTTAAAATGTTTTTCAAATGTTGTCTATTATGGCCAATCAAATACAGTTCAGAAACTTAACAAAGTTACAGCGCTGGCCACTGCTACAAGTCCAGAAGAAGAGACCAAATAGTATCCACTCAATGTTGTCAGCATCACATAAAGAACAATCAGGGGCACTCCATTAAGCAGAATCTGTGCAGATGTTGGAGTAGTTAAGAACAATTTTAAATCTAGAGTTAGCAACACAAATGGGTATAGGCAGGTTGCAAGGAATGAGACTTTCCCTTAAGGAACCCCAAATCTCTCCCCATACAGTCTATATTCTTTCCTAGAAAATAAACCTTAAATTTAGCATAGCTTTTAGCACTGTGATAACAATCACCATCAGGTTCCAGAAGACACAAGCCAAACTTTAGCATCATTGTTGGTACAATTTGCACCAAAAAGCTTACTACAATTAAAGAGCTGAGAGTAAACCACCACGTCAGCATTTTGATCAGCACTTATAGCAGAACCATCGGTGTACATATGCAACCAGTGCATCATAGTAAACCTTTCTCTAATAGTGGCCAAAGCAGCAATCTTCAATTCTGCCCTCTCTCAGGGTTGCATTTTTTACTGGCCAGCACAATTAAGCCTAAATTATAATTTGCCTTGTTCAAAAGTCATAGAAACACACCAGCCTTAAGTAGGAGTTGTCTGTTACATGAAAAAATATAAAAAACAACAAGCAGTTCATTTGTCACATGCAAGAAGGTAGGTTGCGTTTTTACCTACAATCTGCAGGCTTGTACAGCGGTCAAAATAAGTATTCGACATACAACGATTTTTACGAACATTGACTTGAAACACCTTGCTATGCAACAACAATGAGACCATGTTTCGTTATTTATTGCATATAACAGTTCAGTTTCTATTGTAGAAGTTTTTGTACTTACAAAAATAAACCTAAGCAAATAAATCACCATTATAATTTTCAAAAGCAGTTTTGCAAGCAAAATAGGTATTCGACATAAGAGGCTTTGGTAAATTTTTATACCGAGAAGCAAAATTAACTTTAAGTGTTTGAAAATTCTTGTAATTCAAAGCATTTGGACTATTTCTGAGGGTATTTAGAAAGTTTTATTTAAGCAGTGAGCTAGATGGGCTGAATACAAGAAGAGTTGTCAATGGAAATTAAAAATTTAATCATAATACCCTTTAAAAATGGTTTATCTGAGAACTAAATTTTGGCAGGACCATAAAACCAATGCATCAAACTTGGCAAAAATTACCAAGAATTGTTTAGACAGTTATGTTACGCCTCAAACTGTTAGAAATTACCTGCATAATAATGGATTTAAGGCTAGTGAGCCGAGCGCAAAGACTGGAATTTGCTAGAAAATATGCAAACAAACCAGTAGAATTCTGGCACAATGTAATTTTTGCAGACAAGAGAAAATTTAATTTTTTTTGGATGTGATGCAAAATTATATTGTACAGAAAACACAATGCTGAGTTGGAAGAATGAACTATGTTGTCCACAGTAAAGCATGGAGGAGGAGGTATAATGGTTCAGGGATGTATGGCAGCTTCAGGAGTGGAAAATATCGTCATAATTAACGGCATAATGGACCATCTGTATTACAAACAGATTTTAAAAGGAAATTTGGGTGCCAGTGCTAAAAAACTAGGTATAGAGGAGGACTACCAATTTTACCAAGACAATAACCCAAAACACTCCACTCACAATACAAGGCTTTGGCTGCTATACAACTGCCCAAAAGTTATAAAAACAGTTAACCAAAGTCCAGACCTCAATACAATTTAGCACCTGCGAAGTAAATTGGAAAAAAAAAGGTTGAGAGAGCGCCATTTTTCTAACAAATGTCAAATAGAGGTCCTTAGAGAGGAATGACCAAAAATTGACCAATAGGTGAGAAATTTTAGTTAAATCGATGCCACAGAATTTAAGAGAAGTCATCCATCAGAGAGGAATTGCAACTAGATATTAGTTTTATATTATTCGTATATTTTTTCATTTATTTTTATGTCTTGTCGAATACTTTTTTGTTTGCTTAATGTCGAATACTTTTTTGTTTGCTTAACTGCCTTTGAATGAAATAATTGTGATTTTGTTAATTTATTATATTTTAATGTATTGCAAAAGATGCAACATTTAATACTTAATGATATCTGGTTTAAAATCAGTAAAAATTTGTTTGTTTATACAGTTTTTATTTTTTAATCCAATATATGCAGAAATCTTCACATGTCAAATACTTTTTTGACCACCGTATGCCTTCCAGAAGTTACCATGTTCCATTTAATTCACAAGGTCTATTGAATAAATCTAAATTCAACTACAGAGAACATAATTTCAATGCCGCATATTACAATAAGTATAACAATGATTTATTATGAACCTTAAAAAATAAGAAAACTTATTTAAGAAAATTTGTACAAAGATGTAGAAAATTATGACACGATAAAAGAAACCAGTAGAAATGATAACATTCATTTTCGATGTTATGCTTTAATCAATAATTCTGCAGCAGAAAATTTATGCAGATTATTCTAATTTGTCTCACATATTACTTACAACAAGTTCCACAAACATTTTTATAAACACAATTAAAAATAGAGCTATAAAAAAGTTTTAAAATTTTACTTTCATCTTCACAAAATCTAAAGTTTTCAAACTTATTTTATGTCCATATAATACAAAATCGAATAAAAAAAATTAGCTTTATTTCTAATACACTAATTAATAACTTTTTAAAATTAAAATACAATTATTTTTACACAGGGAGTTTCTTTATAACAAAAATACTTCAGATATGTTTTAAATTTTTCCTTTCAAAAGCTGTGAAAAAGAACCAGTCTGATTTTACTGAAACTAAAATATTAATTTATCACTCTTTCCAAATCACAGTATTTCATTTTGTATAGTAACAGCCGGACTTACTTTGGAATGTCATCTATTCTTCCAACACAAATAGCAACAAATTTCTTGCTATTATCTCTTCTTTTAATTTTACACAAGGCATCAACTGCTTCTGTATTCTGTGCTAAAGCTGCAACACCATAAATGGTATCTGTAGGTAAGGCAATTACTTTTCCATTCTTTAGAACACTGGTTGCAAGAGCAACTGTAAGAAAAATATTTATAAGACCGCACATTAAACTACACATTTTTGATATTTGTACAAAAAAGGAGGGAGGGGGAAGGGTAGTTCAACTGTTGCCAATTTTTATTGTAGTAAAATAAATGCTTTTCAAGTATTTAGCTACATTTATTCTGCATTTCAAAACTTACAGAGAAAAAATTGCTTCTTTTAGATGTACCATATTTACTCGAATCCAAGATGTACTATTTTTCCAGCATTAATGCTGTTGGAGATTGGAACCCATGACCTATGGATTTGTAAACATGTAACATACCACTAGATAAAAGTGATCATTCGTGTCCAAAGGCTGTTACTGGCTTATTAAGGTACCGCCACAGTACTCCCCCACCAGTGAGTCGGAAGATAGACGAATGAACAAGATATTTGTTATGGTGAGCATGTATGAGTAGTTATTATCGCATCAAGTTAATCTGATGACTTTTGATTGCTCTTTTGGCTATTTTCTTTAGATAGTGGCACGACACATATCAGAAGGTTTGCGTTTTTCTTTTCTGCCAAGGTCACCAATGTTGGAGATAAGAACCTGCGACCTAAGGATTCGTAAGCATGTAACATACCACTAAACAAAAATGATCATTCCTGTCCAAAGGCTGTTACTGGCTTATTTAGGTACCGCCACAAATGCTACTGAAAATCGGGTGCAACGTAGAATCGAAAGCAAAACATTTGTTGGATGGGGGAAATTGAATTTCCATCCCTTTCAAAAGGGAAAATGATACCATCCATTTTGGCCACTTGCATCTATAACTTATCCCATTCTGCCATTTATCTCCAGCATTCAGTCTATCATAAACATCATTGTCAGGTCATATTTAGGAATTTTTTTTATATATATGCTTTCTTTTAATCACCTAAACATCAAACATATCGGTAATAGCATCAAGATGAGTTCACTACGACACAAGTATGAAAAAGGTAAGTAATTTTATTTACAGAAAAAATTGAAACAAAGCAGTGGCTACTGAAAATTTGACACAGATGAAAAAAATATATGTCAATGGTGAAAACAGAATCATAATTGTTTCCTGTAAATGTTCAACAGCCTTTAATTTTTCTATAGTACATTCTTTCAAAAAAATATTTCATAAAAAAATGCATTGGATGACATGGAAGTCAACATCGCGTGAGAAAATGTCAACAGCGGCACCAATTCCAAAGTCAGCTTTGACAATGTGAATGACTATCATTTTTGAAACATGATACTGACAGAGTAATTATAACTACTCTATAAACTGATAGTTATTAGGTTCATGAATGGGTGTGAAGGTTTTTAATACTTGTAATATAAATTTATTAACATCTTATTATTTCCCATTAGTTTTTTTTTTACTTTCAAAAGTATCTGATATTGATGATTCTCTTTTGCACAATTGGGGGTGCAGCTTAGAATTGATGACATTTTTTTGAAAAAAAAAAAAAATATGTTGAGAATTTGGGGCGTGGCTCAGAATTGATGACGGCTTAGATTTGAGTAAATATGGCAGAGTATATAAACTTACAGCTGTACATGTTCAACAACAAATTACTTAGTTATTACAAAACAAATACATACTTTGGCAGCTCCTCACATACACATTAAAATACTGTTTTAAATTCTAGGAAAAAATATGAACTTTCACTTATTTTTAAAGAGAGCATGAAAACTCAAGAACACTTACATTCAATTTCATTTTTTTTATAAGTTCACAATTCATTCGTTAGAATTTGTAATGAAAATAACAAACATGAAAAAAGAAAAGAAAAGCTAAGATAATAGGTAAAGTTATTAAATCAATTTTAACTGAGAAAAGTTTGAGTTTTTAATATTTTTGTTCCATTAGGTTTGTATCAACAATTCTAATTGTAGTGTCTTTTTTCTCTCTCTGCAAGAGTTAATTTTCTATTAGAATAAGATAAACTGGTACTTTTCCATTTCACAGGCACAAATCTCCCCAAGTAGGCTTTATTGGTGACAACACACATTGTACACAAAAAAACGTTAGTTCTCATTGGTTTTTCATCCATTTTTGATGTATTATGAAAAAGACATTACTGATAATATAAGACTGTAACTTGTTTTGAAATGTGGTGGTAAAAGGCTACCAGTGGAGACCGGTGGCCTGCAAAATGGAAAAGTACCAATAAACTGAACCACTCCTGAAGTATTTTGCTTTCTTTTTAATATTTCAACATCTTCTGTGATTCACATATATGCATCTTCTTGGTGCGGACCAAAAGCATATGCAGGGATTAGTATCTATTGGGCCTGAATTTGCATCATGAATTAAACTGTTTTCTAAAACTACTGTTCAAAATACATATGTTAATGAATAAAAATTTACACAATCCAGTGAAATATCCAATGTATGCCACTTATTCCCAAACTTTTCGAAAAGTATCTTGCATAAAGAAAATTTCAGTTGTCTTTCATAAAGATGCAATTCAAATAATACAAAAACTAATTATTTTAAGGATGTGAGTCAATATTTACTAACAATGTAACAGTAAAAAGTCGAGTCCAAACAAACTAGGAAAAACATGGTATTTTGTCCGAAGGAGCATAAATGGAAAACATTAAAATTTTAAGAAAGTATTAAGTTAACTTTTTTCCCATAAGCACTCCAACCTATATATATAGTTAGTAGGGTTGCTGAAGCAAGGTAATCAACGGAAATTACTTTTTGCAGATACCTAACGGTCACTAATAAGTCTCTTATTTTAAAGAATACAAAATAGGGTAGCTAGCTTGTCAAACTTATCGCCCAGCTTAGGGACAAAAAAAGCTAAAAAACCAGGGATGAGCTATAATAGGACCCAATTGTATTAGTCTAATAACCATTTTAGCCAAATCAAAAAATTACCAACAAGTTCTGCAATGTATAAGAAATAATGAAAAAGCTTTGCCACAGATATTTGAACATAACTGTGGTTATAGTTATCTTATTTGTCTTTAGATATATTTTGTGAAAATGATAAAAATTTGGAATCGATTTTCAAAGGAAGAGAAGAGAGGAAAATTTTCAAAGTCTTAAGATCAGGACATTAAAGGAAGTTTGTTATTGAGCACAATATGTCTATTTAATAACACACAAGCCACTCCTTGAATAATGTGGTTACATCACTTATTTAAAATATAATTTTCTTGGTAAAATAATGGAAATTTAAGTAATGAAATGCAATATAAATTTAATTATTTAAGTAAATAAATTCGGGAGCAAGTTCACTAAACATTTTGTTAATTTACTGGTACACTGGCTAATACGTAAGTACACAATATTCTAAGGTCTCAATAAAATGAATTTATTTATGATATAGTGAAGGCACATTTATCAACACTTATAATTATCAACACTAATAACAGGCACAAATTAATAATTCTTCAGATGAATGATTTAAATGTATGAATAATGGTAAAACATTTCCGCAATGTAGTTAAAAAATAGAAATAAAAATATTTGAACAAACCAGTTTCCTCAAAAGAGTAGCCATTGGACAAGAATTTGATGATTTTTCCCATTTCACGTCTCACAGAAAACATTTTTGAGATAAATTCATTATCAAGTTTCTAGAAAGTAAAGCATTCACTCTTAATAAACGCAACAAAACCACATGGCATACATTTGTAAATGCCGGATAGAGTTAAAAAATAATGATGCAACTTTGTGCAAAATATTAACTTCAGTTCAGTTCACTTTCTTGACATCATACAGTGTTTCCCTGTAATGAGGTTTGCTTCAACACTACGTCTTTTCATGAAGAATAGTTTGCATTTTATTCATGTTCAAGAATAAAATTAATTTATGTATTCATACACAAAAAATACATCTTTTTCAAATACAGTCATGTCGTCTCAGTATGTTTAAAAAAAAAAACATAGAGAGAAAAATCATGACAGTTCACACAGTTGTAGAAAGCCATCCACATCCAAAGTTCTGAAACTTCAGATTCAACAATTATCTCAAATATTGTACGTATATAAGGGAAAATGCTTGAATATCAGCCTTGTGAACAATCAAACACTTCACTTTTCTGTTAATAAATCATTCCTAAATGGTAATGATGAATCCACATTTCGTTTCTTAGCATTTCCCTTCGTGGCCGCGGTAGCCTAGTGATTAAGGTCACGGACTCGTGAACGGCATGTCATGAGTTCCTTCCCTATACCACTGAAGACCCACCGTGTAGAGGTGGCTGATGCACGTAAAATATGTCGAGGCTCAAACGTCCTCCGTGTGGTGTGGAAATTAGGAAAGAGGGGTGCCAGCTTAGGTACCACCCTCGTCACTTGACCAAGGCTCAAAATTACAAGGTCTGTCACCCAAACCCTCGAGAAGCTAAGTAGTGCGACGTTAATATCCACTCACTCATTCAGCATTTCCCTTCGTAAGCTATTGAACGAAACTGACATTTTCGGACCTTTCGAAGATCCAATTTCCTCTGTTCTCAAAAAGCTATAAGATTCTTTTTCGTATAGTTCTCCACAGTTATTTTCTTGTTATTCGATGAAATAACTTTTTCTTTTTGCGCTCAGATTATCTGAAAATAAAAACAACCCGAAAAATTTCGGGAATTTCATTGTAACTCTTTGTAACGATATAGATACACATTTTTTAATAGCGTTCAAAGTAGGCTCCTTCAAAACACAACCATAGTTGTTCCATCACTCCTGCTGTCATTGTTGGAAACGGTGATGAAAGTCATGTTGTAGTACTTTTCCCTCGCATTAGTTTTAAAGTTTTCTTTGAAATCCCTTTGATCTTGAGGAAAATCCAGATATTCGATGGTGTTAAAACCAATGAGAGAATAGAAAAAGTGAAATAACAAGCAATGTATTTACGTATAAGAAATCTAAAGAAAAAGAGCAGGGCCGGCTATAGCAGTTTTGCCATCCTGGACAAAAATAGAAAATGCCACCCCTCTCTAAAGAAAAAGCAAAAAATTATAATGAAAATTTGTTCACGTGGATACACTAATATAAAACTTAAATAATTCTTAATTCTTGCGAACTAAAGGACAGCATTACAATATTATGTATATATATATATATATATATATATATATATATATATATATATATATATATATATATATATATATATATATATACAGTACAGTCCCGCTAATCCGAACATCCGGTTAATCCGAACGGCTCCACGTAAATTTTTTATAATTTTAAGGACGAAAAAATCGGTGAATATTTCAATATAAAACAGTGTAAACCTTAATTCAAAACAGTTCTTTATTTAATATTCACGCACTGTATATCAAGTTATGGTACAAATTTTAAAATGGAATAAACTACAGAACAGAACACTAATGTTTAGTATGAAAAATTGTACAACAGAAGATTAAATATAAAATATGTACAGTATTTTTTTTTCTGACGCAACGAAGACAGTCTTTTCCATGATGCGTAATTTCGCCAGCGCCTCATAAATAACACATCAGCTGGTGTAGTGTCGGGCTGTTGCTCCAAGTAGCGCAGGGCAAGGGCATCTGCGCCGTCTGCATGTGGCACCACGTCCTTCTTATCGCATTGCGTCTCGTCGTCACCCTCCTCCTCCATTGGCTCTTGAGTCACTGCCGCAGCTATGTCGTCATCAGTCAGAAATTCGGCTGTTTCCCCGTCTTCTTCCATCCATTCATTGATGTCTCCAACAGATGCTTTGCCAACAATAAACTCTGTAGCCAATTTTGTCACACCTTCACCTTTATCTAAACGCTTTAGAACCTCTAGTTTGTCTTTAAGAGTAAGTGTTGAGTGTTTACGCTTACTCGCCATAACAATCTGTTTACGTACACTGTATCACAGATAAATGTCCAAAACACACAACAAACTGTTTTCACTGTAGAATATCACACTGTAACACTGTTATTAACACAGAGACAAAAGCGGACGAGTGTAGAACGAGCGCGGAACGACTGACGGTCAACAGTACGGACACACGCACACGCAGTCACACTGACACACTAAGTTAGGAGTGGTGGAGGGGAGGACACACGCGTCGTGGGTGGGAGTACAGTCCACGCGGTAAAAAGCGGGCGCGTACGCTCACATTACCACAAAATACATAGACACAATAGACCCGTACTCCCGGTTCAAATAGTGATTTCGCTGTTACTCCGGCTAATCCGAACAATCACGTAATCCGAACAGGGATCGGTCCGATATTGTTCGGATTATCGGGACTGTACTGTATATATATATATATATATATATATATATATATATATCTATATTCTATATATATAAAGGAGAAAAGCGACTCACTCACTCACTCACTCACTGACTCACTGACTAATCACGATATCTCCGGAACTATTAAACCTACAGACTTGAAATTTGGTAGGTAGGTTCCCTTCATGGAGTAGACGTCAGCTAAGAACAGATTTTGCAAAGTTCGAACCCCAAGGGGCATTACGGGGGTTTCAGGGGCGTTATAGATAATTATATCCATTACTAAACTATTAGATGTACAGTCGTGAAAAAAAAAACTTGGTATACAGATTTCTTTCATAAAGTAAAGATTCCCTACATAATGATTTTTACGAAAATCGACCTCCAAGGGGCGCTTAAGGGGCGTTATACATAATTTTTTCCATTTATAACCTATTAGACATACAATCTTGAAATTTGGTAAGCGGATTCCTTAAATAGAGTACAGATCCCCTACGGAATGGGTTTTGTGAAAATCGATTCCCAAGTGGCGTTGTAGAGAATTAAGTGGCGTTATAGGCAATTAACTCCTTTTATAAACTATTAGACGAAAAATCTTGAAATTTAGTAAGCTGATTCCATTCAATGAGTAGAGATCCACTATAAGATGGGTTTTGTGAAAATTGTTTCCTAAGTGGCGTTGCAGGGGCTTAAGGGGCGTTATAGATAATTATTTCCATTTTTAAACTATTAGACGTAAAGTCTTGAAATTTGGTAAGCGGATTCCTTTCATAGAGTACAGATCCGCTGCAAAATGGGCCTTGTCAAAATCGACTCCCAAGTGGCGTTGTAGAGTATTAAGTGGCGTTATAGGAAATTAACTCCTTTTTTAAAGTATTAGACGTAAAATCTTGAAATTGAGAAGCAGATTCCATTCACTGAGTAGAGATCTGCCGTAAGATGGGTTTTGTGAATATCGTTTCGTAAGTGGGGTTGCGGGGGCTTAAGGGGCGTTATAGATAATTATTTCCATTTATAAACTATTAGACGTACAGTCTTAAAATTTGGTAAGCGAATTCTTTTGATGGTGTAGAGATCCCCTACAAAATAGTTTTGGGGAAAATTGATCCCCAAGGGTCACTGAGGGGGATTAAGAGACGTAATAGATAAATATTTCTGCTTCTCAACTAATAGAAACACCTGTTTGAAAATTAGAAGGTATGTTCCGTTCATGGAATAAAGTTCCTTTTACAAAGATTTTTGCGAAAACGGACTCCCAAAGGAGTGGGGTTGCGAGGGATTAAGGCGTGTTATAGAAAAATTCCTGTTTTTGAATTTAACTCATTTACTTGAAATTTGTTGAGCACTTTTCTTTAGTTTAATAGAGTTCCACTAAGAATGAATTTTACGGAAATCAACTCCAGGGGAAAGCGGGGAGAGTTATTGGGGCGTATTGATAGACAAAATTCCCGTTTTCGAACTGCTAAGACTACAATAATCAAATTTGGTTTGCATGCTTCTTTTGTTGAATTGGAATCCGCTAAGAGTGCTCTCAACGAGGTATTGATGATAAAAATTCCGTTTTTGCTCTGTTAGATTTAGACTTGAAATTTAGCATGCATGTTTATTTTATAGAGTAGAGATCCACTGAAAGTTGCTTTGGTGGAAATCCACTTGATTATTAGGTTAAGTTAGCGAAAAAAATCTTTCTCCTTCTATTTTAGATATAAATAGAAATTAGATGTTATAATTTATGTTCTTTTTATATCAAGGGGCGAGAGTGTAACAGCTATAAATATATTTTTCAATACAATCGAATTCTTAATGCTAGATATCAATAATTAATATATATGTAAACATTATACATATAAACAACATCGTGAAATACCCAGTGAAGCGGGTGGGTAACGGCTAGTATATATATATGTGTGTGTGTGTGTGTGTGTGTTTGTGTGTGTAGTATCGTTGGCTGGTGTTGGTTTATTAGTATTGTGTTGGCATATATCTGGTCTTAGGAAAAACATCTTCAGAATTTATTATCAGTTTATTTATTTACACACACATAACATTTTAACACACACACACACACCGTGTAATATAAAGAAATTTAATCAATTCCTACTTTGATCAACCAAGAAAAAATTTATTTTAGCTACTTTTTATGAAATAGTTGCAATTATAAAAATATGTATATACATATGACAGAATCACAACATTAAGTGGTAATTAATTTTTATTAATTACTAGCTGGTGTACCCGTTCTTCGCACGGGTGAATTTAAAAATTAAAAAGTACAGATTGAAGGATAAGGAAGTTTTTAATGAATTAATTTTACGTGAATTGTATGAATTAAACAAAAAAAAAACTTTTTACATAACTCAGCTGAACAAAAAAACCATGTTTGCTAAATTTTAAGTCTTTAGGTATAATTGCTGGTTTTTATTATTATTATTATTATTATTATTTATGACGCCCCGTAACTTTTTTGTGGGTCGATTTTTGAAAACACCTACCTGCTCAGCAAAAGTAACACATTGTTACAAATTTTGTGTAATAAATGTTAAAAATAGTGTAAATAATTTTTATTTGAATGAGTAATACGTTAATATTACTTTCTGATGCTTTTATTTTATGTTAAATAGCTGTTACCCCCGCGACTTCGTCCACGTGGAGTTCAACAAAAAAGTGTTTATTCACTTCGCAGAGTTTACGAAAACTTTTCTTCTACTTTGTGAATCTATGTTTCTTTTTTGTTTTATTTTGTTCTTTGCTTTTTGTTGATGAAAGAGACGCTTGAGAAAAAGGTGAAAAGAGACGCTTGACCTTTAACACTGTCGATGGGTGAGGACTAAAATCTTTAGGATCAAAATAGGTATAAGTAGCAAGTAGGGTGAAACGCGAACACAAACGAAGCCGCAAGGAAGGGGGTGAAAGGGACGCATGACCTTTGACAATGCAGTTAACGACTGTAAAACCATTAGGATCAAGAAATGAACAGGAAATGTCGCGAATGGCAGCAACCTAATCAAAGAAAAAGTTTGATATAACTGCTAGCAGTTGTTGAGACAGAAGGCTCGCTAAATGAAATAATTCCTGTTAAATAAAAATAATCCCTATTGAATAAAAATAGTCCCTATTGAAATAAATAATCCCTATTTGAATCGGATATTGCTCACTATTTCATTGGTTTTAATTATATATTTTTTCGGAATCCTAATTTTTTTTTTCTAAAATAAAAGTAGCCTAAGTTATTCCTTACATCATTAGATATCTGCAGTGAAAGTTTCGTCAATATTGGTGCAGCCGTTTCAGAGATTAGCCGGAACAAACAAATTGACAGAAAGACAGATAGATAGACAGACAGACAAAAATTTTTAAAATTGATTTTTTCATGTAAGTATTGTATATACTTTTAAATGCATTTAGTAAAAAGCTGTTAATTTTAAATTACAAACAGACACTTCATTTTTATTTATATGAAGAGAACGTTAAAGTATCGTATTGTCATCCAAAACAATCGTGTATATAAAATTTCCTTTCAACTGAATGCTTTAACACGTGAGAAAAAAACATTTTTCAAATTTTGACATAAGTCGCCAAAAGGGTCGCTAAGTCGCCAACGTGGCTGTATTTGTAATTTTTTAAAATAATTACTTTTAATCAATTAATTTTTTTAATTATAATTAAATTATTGTATTGTCGTCCAAAATAATCATGTAGATTACATTTCAGCTCAATTGAGCGCTTTAAAATGTATTTTATTAACGATTGAAAATTCCACCAAGATAAATAAATAAATAAACAAACAAACAAATAAAATATGTATAGAGATCGTGAGCTAATAGTAGGAATTGAAAAAGACGTAAGTTGGCGTCGAAAATATAATTTCAGCCAAACTGGCCAAACCCGGTCTTTATTACGAAAATGCAGACGATTCACGCCTTTTAGCGTTTTTAATTAATATCTTTTCAAATAATCTTTATATATGTGATTCTTCTGCGTGTGTGTATGTAACTGAACTCCTCCTAAACGGCTGGACCGATTTTGATGAAAGTTTTTGTCTGTTCCAGTGGATTCGAGAATGGTTTAGATTTATAATTTGGCTTAGAAATGTTTATTTAATTAATTTTTTATTTATAAATTGTTGATCCTGGAATGTTTTACATTGGATCCGGCAGACAGCGCTACGATTGCAGTATCGAATATTCAAAAATCTTTTATTATAATTCAAGTTGGTCCCGACAGTTGGTGCTGTGATCATTTCAGGAAAATATTTTGTCACTTCGTGTTATTATTTTGTTGAAATAAATCGTGTGTTAATTAAATTATTACATTCAGATGTAATTAGTGTTTGAAATTTTACAAAATTTTACTCAAAATGGTCCAGATTGTTAAAGCTTTTTCATAAAAATTTGGAATTTTTGAATTTAAGATGTGTATATAGGACAACGTCTGTCAGGTCCTCTAGTATATATATATATATATATATATATATATATATATATTATATATATATATATATATATATATATATATATATATATATATATTATTTTAAGTCAAATACAAAATAACTCAAAATTAAGGACTTAATTACCTGTTTTTAATTCAAATGAGTAAAATGTAAAAGATGAAATCGCTTATTTCATCATGCCATTTTTTTCTTAAAAGAGTCTACTGATGGTGGGGATCCCAGACATTTATTTCACTTTATAGTAACTATATATCCTCAAGACTAAAATGAAACTCTTTATCTACAAAAAACTCTTATTGCCTCTGTCCCCTTTTAAATAGCTAACACCGGGCGTTATATGTGTGAAAGGAATGTCCGCTGTGACCCCACTCCGGGATAGTGAAAAAGTTACTAGTGAAAGATATGTAAACTTAGCAAATTTCCCAATTGAACACATAGTCCCGCCTCGAACTCTTTAAGTTTCAACATAAAAGAAAATTGACATTAAATATACAGAGTACAAAGTAAGGAAGTAAGATACAATAAATGAAATACCAAATTGTTTTCACACCCAATAGTATTTCAGAAAATATATATATAAAATTTTGCAACAAAAAAATATTTTCCAAATCCAATCCAAATGCCGCCCTTAGAATTTGCCGTCCCGGGCAGGCGTCTGGTTTGTCCGGCCCTAGAGCCTCCTCTGACAAGGGATGCAGTGAGTGAGTGAATGTTAATGTCGTACTATATATTCAGCTACACGATTGCTTTTGGCGACGGACCTTGTAATTTTGAACCATGGTCCGATTTGTAATTTTGAACCGAGGACGACAACTGAGCTGTCACCCCCTTCTCCTAAATTCCACACCACACCAAAGAGAGGACGTTTGAGCCTCGACATATTTAACGTGCATCGGTCGCCTCAGCACACCGGGTCTTCAGCGATATTATGGTTGAACTCATGATACACCAATAGCGGACCAAGGGATGTAGTAAAAAATGCTTTAAAAATTAGGCCGAAAGAAGAATTAAGTATTAAGAAGAAGAAAAAAAAGCAACGAGTTTCTTGTGGAATGGGAAAATTTTTGGAATCATTTAATAAAAGCAAAAAACATGGAAATCTGCAGTATATACTCCATATAACGAAGTCGCTAAATCCCGGAAAAAAGTTCGTTATATAGAGATTCATCTTTCAATATACTTTATAAACCACATAAAACAATTTTTAAATTCAAAAACACTATATACTAAAAAAAAATTATTCACATCTTTTTTTAAAATTAATGGTTGTTTATTTTATCTATCTTTCCCATAAAAAAAAGAAAGATACAGAAACAGCTAGGTGAACAAGAAAGAAGAATGTCGAAGAATACAATCTATTTTCAATTTTTAGAAAATAATTTTATATTAAAACTAATGAATTTTAAGGACATTTTCTAATTTAAAGCTTACAAGTAATATTTAAACATACATTGTTTTATAACTGGAACACGGAAACACGGGACAACTCCACTGAGTGTGAAAGGGGATATTGAAGATGTTTGTAGTGAAGTGGACAAGGGGGAGGGGGTTAAAGATTGCACTTCTTGGATGAAACGTCTAGAACTCTATTGCTCTAGGCGAGTTAAGATCTAATACAACCAGTTTAAGGTTTATGACCACCATAAAATTTGTTAAAAAAGAGAGTGAGAATAACTTGAAATGTTCAAAAATACTTTAAAATTGAGAGAGAAAAAAATTGAATCACAAAAGAAAAAGTTCGTTATATAGAAAATGCACTTCGCTGTAGAGCTTCGTGAAATGTTCTTGGTTCCAGGAAAAAGTTTGCTGTATAGAAAAATTCGCATTATAGAGGTTCGTTGTATGGAGATTCAACTGTATTTATAAAGGTTGCGGAAACTTTTGATGAATGATAAAGCGCTGAGGCAGAATTGGTACAGAATCACATTAAAATTGTCTGAGGAGAAATTCAGTTATAGACATGCTCTACCCTTGGGAAACTTATTGAATTATTATTAGTCAAATTTTTTTTTATTTTGTATAGCTTTATAACATTACTAGTTGTTACCTATCTGCTACGCTGGGTATTTCATGATAAAGTACTGATATCTAAGTCCCAGCATTAAGAACTCCCTTGTATCGAAAATATTCTTATAAATCTCGCCTCTTGATTTAAAATGGACAGTACTTATAAGTACTAATTTTAAAATTGAAGTAGAATTATCTTTTACGCTCTAGTAACCCCTTCCCCAAGTGGATTTTCGTAAAACTCATTTTTAGTGAATCTGAATAAAAAAAAAACATACTTATCAATTTTTAAGTCCAAAGCTAACAGTTCGAAAGCGGAATTTATTTTATCAATAAGCTTCAGCAACCTCCTTTGAAAGTCACTTTCCATAAGACCCGTTCTTAGCGGATTTCAGTTCAACAAAAAAAAAAAAAAAAAAAAAAAGGAACGCGCATACCGAATTTTATTGCGGTAGGTCAACTAGTTTGAAAGTGGAAATTTTTTTTATCAATACGTCCCAGTAACACCCCTCTCTTTTCAAAAGAGACAATTTTCATTAAATCCGCGTTCTTAGTGGACCAGTATTAAAAAGAGTAGTTTTTATATCTAGAATGCCCCCTGAACCCTCTCAACCCTCCATGGGGGTCGATTTTCGAAAAACCCATTCAAAGATGAATTTTATATCACGACAGGAACATGTCTAGTCCGTAGGTCTAATAATTCAAAAACGCTAATATTTGTCTATAACGCCCCTTAATACCTCGTAACGCCCCTTGGGTTCATTTCTCACAAAATTCTTCCTTAGCGTATCTCTACTGCCCGAAACAAAATTTCAAGTGTGTTGGTCTAATACAGGAGTATCAAACTCGCGGCCCACAATGAGCACTTTTGCGGCCCGGCCTGTATATAGCGGTACACAATAATATATAATGAAATATCAAAATTTTTCCCGAAATACGAAATACAGTAGGAGAAAATAGATGTCAAGTGTCAGGATGTAAACATGAAATTTATCTTGTTCTTTTATTTATGTTTATTATGATCTATTTTTCGAAATAAACTTATGTTTCTATGAATATTGATTTTTTATCTGATCCACCTAAAGTAAATAGTTTTTGTTTCGTACCTAGTAAATCTTAATATAAGAATGGGTTTTACACTCTTAATCAAATTAGTTCTGATAATTGACCATCTTGGTAATCTACTTTGATACATTATGTATGGTAAACCTAACTATTTCTGGAATTTTTTTATTTGGTCAGCGGGCATATTGAATTGATCATTTTGTTTTCTTGGAAAACGTATGTGTGAGTGGATATACCTTGAATTTTGTACTTTGTTGAATGCGAAATTAAGAAAAAATTGATTGAATGGTGTATGAAGAAGGATTGAACTCTGAAAATGAATGTTCTAAATGTAGAAATTATCACGAAACATCTTGATGGAGATTTTGCAAATTATGTTCGAAACCACCAGATGGCCGGATCCCAGTGACTTTTAACAATGACTTCAAGGCTTTTTTGTTAAAATCCGCTGTCATGCTGTAGCCTCCATCGGAAAATGGTGGCAAAGAAGTAAAATTGTTTTTTTCATCTTAAATACGTTTGATTAAGTTTTTGTATTGTTAACATATATTTTCATAGTCCACCTTGGCTATATTCACTTGCCGCCATCTCACTCTGGATGGCGATTTTTTTGGTTTGTTGCCAAGGGTGTGGGCTCTTGGACGACTGGAATGTCAAACGTATTTAAGATACCACATCTGAAAATGATTAACGAGAAAATTAATGTCATTGTGGTAAAAGGGTTGCCCTTGAGTGTCATCTCCAGGCTTTGACAACGATTCAAGATAACGGTAATGTGCAGTTATTTTTTTCCATTTACAGCACAGGTCGCATGGTTTTTCCTGGCATTACAACTTGTGTTCTGAATGAAACCGGCACTCATATTTTTATAATTGGTTTTATACAAATATATACATTTTTGCTTCATAATATTTTTCAGGAATAAGCCATTCTTTTAAACTATATTTGGATCTTAGTTACTACCAAAAGAAACAGATACAAAAGCACAGCATTTCAGACCTGTCTCGTGTAGCTCTCTTCATTGCTACCGGTACGACAGTTTCAAGACATGTGACCGTATACATGCCTTCATGTGTAATATTTGAAAATCATATGCTCGTAGGCTTTTAGATGATGTGTTCCACTTACCGCAACTCATTAGTCGCCTACGATTACATTAAAACAATGGAGTTGACTGCATTGTGGATAAAAAACAACTTAGTGGATTGTGTGATGTTTTCCGACTTATATTTTTTGTCAGGTTTTGAATGTTGATAGTCTGATTCTCGCCGAATAAATACTTTCAAAAATATGATTTTTGGTTTGTTTTATTTTACCCGTTAGTGAACCATTGAAAACACCATTGAACGACACCGTTACGGTGGTGCAGGATGGCTCGTTTGGGGAGGAACTATTCTTGGTTCCAGAACTGACCTGCATGTTCAGAGTGTAATGAATGACTAGCTTAATTTGGCACATTTTTCTATATTTCCATCGGAATGTCATTTAAACAAAACAATTGTACGTTTACACACCTGGGCGCCATGGGTGCTGAATTTCTGTTTATGGATGAAAACGCCCTTCCTCACCATGCAAACATTGTAAAGAACAAATGCTTTTTGTTTCGGAGGATATAAAGTCTGTTATTCATCCTAACGCCAAGATATTTCTAATAACTTATTATTGGACTTGAATTTAAATAAAAGAACATGTGTATAGGATATTTAAAAAGAACAATATAAGCCTTTTAGAAACATCCTCCCACCTGTCTACCGAAATTGCTTCTGGAACTAGGTCAATTGCTTGACAAATTTGTTTAATATTCCCCAAGATCTAGATTGATAATTTGATACTCGAAGCATGTCTAGGCGTTGTAAGGCCTGTATTGCATCGACAGCATATAAAATTAAGTACATGGTTGTAATTAACGCGTACATGGCGAATTATCTGAACCATGTTATACCGTTTTTTGTAAATATATTCTTTTTGAAATTTTCAGGGAGTAAAAATCATAAAAAATTTTATTAATTGAAATTTACCAACTATAAGCATATTTTTGCTCTTTACCTTTTGTTTAATAAATAGACTTTAAAAATAAGTCAAATTTGTTTTGCTTCTGTCTCTTTCTTTGCCTGAACTTCATTATCCTTAATTTATGAACATGAGTGTATGATAGACAATGTGGTTATCGCAATTTCAACATGAGACGTTGATTATTAATATTGCATTAGAAATCTTTAGTGATTCTTAGGATGATGCATCCCGAAATTTTAAACTATGAGATGACGAGGATATCTTTTAATTGGCATCTCATTTTCCTTCCAATTACATGACATAATCATGAGACCCAATAGATTTTTCACGCATTAGTTCAGAGAATCCCGTGTTTGCGTGTACAGTCAGAGAATGAGCATTTGATTGTATTGAAATATTACCGAGTGGTATTCACACGATCATGATCAGTCGACTATTATGAGTGAATATGAAATTACTAATTCAAATTTCTGTAAAACCATAACTTTAATTTTAGTTTTCAGCAAACATGATTAAAAATCTCGCAGCAATTGAATATATAATGATTGAAAAGCACGAAGTAAGATTTAGTAATTCTAAACTAACATCTGTAATAAAAGTAGAAAATTGGAAATTTATACTTTTTATTATTGTTTTTTTATGATTTAAGAAGAGTAGGACACCTTTATACCGACAACGTTAAACTGGCTGTTTTCGATGTACCTTTCCTCAAAATCTGTTATATGTACATGTTCGAAATTTTTCATACAATTAAAGTGTACCTTTCTTATTATACTGAAACCAGCTTTAAGCTAATTTTGAATTTTTTCATAATTTATAAAATATTTTATCAAACATAGTGAAATTTTTTGACCCATTTTTCACATAGAAAAATTTGAAAAAAAATAAATTTTTGATTTTTTTTTACAAAAAGCTCATTTTAGTATATATTAGCCATCATTATAAATATATCATAAAAAATTTACACACCTGTGAACAGCAGTTTCTCAGAAAAGGTGCATCGAACATCAAAATTTACTAAAAGGCTCAATTTACAATAAAAGCTACGTGTTTTGGTTTATATTAGACGTTAAACTTTTAAGCAAAAACGAAATACTTTGTTTACATTTCTCGCCATTCAAATGGGCATGGCCCAGTTTCAACAATTATTTAAAAATAGGTTTTAAGGGCTTCTAATTACACTAGAGCAGATGTTTCCAAACTTTTTTGTCTCATAGACCCCTTGCCATGTTTTTCTGTTTGGAGTAGACCCCTGCTTATATAATATTGAATTTTTGCAAATTTACCAATTTAAATGTCTTTTTGACAGCTGGTATAGATCTACTCACTTTAAACGATTTAAATTTCTAACTGAAGTGGAGTATGGTGTTTAAAACTTAAGAAAAACATGTTAATTAAATTAAAATTTAATTAATACATATAATAAAGAAGCAACAAACAAATGCTTTTAAAGAGAGGAATAAATCTGGTGCTTCAATAACAATTTTTCAACATTTGGAATCAATTGTGTCAAGTTTAACCCTAAATCTCCTTGGTTAGTAGTATCCAGAACTTATTTCCCGTCTTTCTTTTTTTGTTTTGGAGATTGGTAACCAAGCTGAAAAAGTAATTAAAAATTTTCTTACGACATTCCACAGTTCGTGATAAATGACAGGTATGCCTTTTTCATCCAAAATTGCAGATATGGTCTTTGTTTTTAATAAAATTTATGCTGTCACCTTGTAACTACAAATTAAGCCTATTAAAATTAGTAAATAAATCTATTAAATAGATAAAATCTGTTTTCCATGTGACAAAATTTTCTTTTAAAACTAAAATCAAGATTTGGTTTAATGAGAGCCACCATCATAGACCCTTATTTACACCTCATGGACCCCTAAATTATTTTTTGCTGACGTGGACCCCTTGCAGGTCGTCATAGACCCCTGGGTGTCTATATAGACCACTTTGGGAATCAGGTATTTTTTTGGAAAGGTTCAGATCAATATAATTTGAAAATGTGAAAATCTCAAATTGTCAAAAAAATAAGATTTTAGCTTTCCAACACATCTTAAAACTTTTTTAACGAAAATTATTGGACCTTTTCTTAGCACGGCATGAATATGGCAAATGGGTTGTCAACTTAACTGGTGTCGACTTAATTTGACAACAGTTTAGAGCTACAAGGTGTTTTGACTGCGGTTAGTAGACCTATGTTAAGCAGAAAAAGACAAGTGGGAGAATTTGGTACTTGAATACACCAACAAACTTTTTATTTCTTTGATTTAACTGGATTATATTTAGAAAGAATTGCATTTATTTAAAAAAATTTTTGAGGAAATTTAATTAAATATTTGAGAAATCATATTATTAAGGAAAATAACTTCCGCTGATTTCATTCAAATCGAGTAAAAGCAAACAGTGAGCTAGCTGTTAATGATGGTCCAGAATCATTTCTTTTGGGAAGGTTGGGAGACATCTTTTTCAAGGACAAATACTATTTAAATCAATGCATATAAATCAAGGCGATTATGAGAGGATGTAGAATTGATTGTTAGTTACGTATTTTATAATGTTGATAATTTCATTTGTGAGTTTCATTTTTAAAAATTACTGCAATTAATAATTTACACTATTTTTTTGAGAACTCAACATTTTTATGTAATGTAAATAAATCTAGTTGTATTTTTGAAATAATATTTAAATTCTAAAAATAATTTTTTCTAACAAAAAAATGTTTTATTTCCTCCTGTAACTGTGATATTTATCTAACGAACAAGTCTTAATATTAGTCAATAGAAATAACCAAATTCCGAAGTGTTCCGTCGCCAATATATAGCTCTGTTGTAGCTTCATTGCGACTGTAATATAAGCACACTCACTCATTCACCAAATTCCATATTTTCACATATTTCTCTTCTTTAGCTGGTGTTTATCTTAATATTTTGAAACTAACCTTCATACAAGTTTATTAATTTTTATTCAAGTGGACGTTTTATTAGATAATTCTCTCTTTAACTTAACCCAGGGGCGCAACAGCCCATGAGGGCCAAGGCCTACTTTGCCTAACTCAGTATACCTGGACCTTGAGCCCTGAAGTGCATGAGTAAATGCTCCGGTCAGGTGGTCCGTGTGACGCGAAAACTCCCATTGTTAAGTTCCCAAACATGCTTTGTATTCATTTAGCAACCCACTGAAGAGATGAAAGGCTGAGTCAACCTTGCCCAGCCCAGGGTTTGAACCTCGAACCTGTGGTGTGGAAGCGTGATGCCCTAACCACTCAGTTACACTGGGCTTTATTTCTCTCCTATTTAAAAGTTTTATGGATAATAAATTAATAAATATTCTCTGAATGCCAAAAAATTCTTGAATTTTCATTCCAAAGACAATTCTAGTTTTAATATATCCTCAATTTTGCAAAAATTATATTGGTTAATAACTAAAAATTTAAAATACTAGGGCATTTTTAAGTTCCTACAATTAGCTCACACTCTCCGATATACAGTGCCAACTGGGTGTGGAAGACCTACAGGTCCCCTTGGCACTGGTGGATCGAAATTTATTACCAGAAAACCTGGTTAAGTCCTGCTTATCTAGGCCCCTGGCCCCTGAGCGCCCATTAAATAAACCAGCACCATGAGACAGGTTGGACTTCTACACGATAGATAACAACACCACCTATCTCCACCTCCACAATGTAGGCATGGGATAGAGGAGAGGGCAATATTCTCCGGTACCCTGTACCCGTGATTTCTGCTGTGACCACTCACAGGATTTTCGGGCCCACTGATTTAACGAGCACATACTCCGTGTGTACTCGGAAGGTATTTGGTGGAATCGGGCATTGAACCCAGGCCCTCCGGTTTGCAGTCCGTCCGATGCTCTAGCCACTAGGTTACCCACAGCCATGAAAAACAACGAAAATAATGTTAATATATATCAATCTATTTTAAATTTTTACACCAATAAGTGTTTGGAATAGGTTCAAATCTAATATAATGATATATATTTTTATATGCGGCCCGTGGGATTATAACGCTTTTCCGAAGAGGTCCGCGAGGTCATTAGGGTTGGCCACCCCTTTCCTAGACAGAAAAGATTATCACGTTACATTGACAAAACATTACCTGAACATTTAAAATACTGTGAGAGAACATCTAAGCCTGTAAAATTTCATAAGAATCGCCGACGCTTTAAGGCTGATTCACACCAAGGCAATAGGCAACGAAAATGTCATCCAGAGACCTCGACTGCCTCATACAAATATTCCTGAATAGCTCCATCCTTACTGCTCGCTACTCATTCATTGGTGAGAAGCAGGGGCATAGCTACCGACGTATCAACCGTATCAATGATACGGGTCTCCCAAGCTACAGGGGCCCCAACATGTGTAGCTACAGCCGCTCTAACAGGGCCCCACATCTAAAAATGGGCCTTGAAGGAATTTTGGTACAGGTTGTCCTCAGAGTGGTACGCTAGTGGTAAAAAGGAGCCTTTGTAGTTGTTCATGGATTTTTGGTGATGGTCCTCGTAATTTTGAATCTCGATTAAATAACGTGGACGCAGTGGCGCACACAAGGGGGGTGTCCAAGGGGTCCGGACCCCCTCAAATCCCTTGATTTTTTTCTGATTGATTACAATTCTAAGTACATAGTACGTATAAAATTTAATTATTTGTTTTTAATGATTAATTTTATTAATTAATGCTAATTATTTATTCAATAATTAGTTTTTTACTGTTTTTTGTTCCCGAAAATCGATAAAATCAAAAGGAGCATGATACAAGAATAGTGGACTTTCGACCCTGGACACCCTCTTGAAAAATTCCTACGTGCGCTACTGCGAGGACGCATCATTTAGATCGGTGTGTGTGTGTCTCACACTTTAACTTCCGTAACATGTCATGTAATTTGTTTGAAACGCGCTTTTATTTGCTTCATACGCAAATGCGGTCTTAGATGGAATTAAGAACTGATATCCCAAATTTTTATGGCCTGCCAAGGAGGTTCGGAGTTTGACCCTATAGCACAGTGTTCCCCAACCTTTTTATCGCAGTGGATCGGTCAACGTTTGTTAATTTTACCGCGACCTGCTGAGGAGGAGGACGTTGATTTTGTTTATATTTTAGACTATTTTGATTTAATAATTTTTTAATTTAATTGCATTTAATCGTGACTTCAGAATAAAATATAGCTGCACCAAAAATGAATATTAATTGATTTAACATAGAATATAAAGTGATTTTCATAAACAGTAGCCCAAACCCAAAGAGAAATATAACACAGTAAATAAAAGGGAAATAATTTAATGTTTCTTGTGCGGACCGGCAGTATTTGATTCATGGACCCGGGATTGGAAGCCACTGCTTTAGCAGGCCTAACAATCCTAAGTACATACATTTATTAACATTAAGATACTATTTCTGAATTACAGCTGAGATTCCTATTAAATTAGTAATATTAACTAGGGGGGGGACCCCTTGTCCACCTGATGGTGGTCGAAATCTCATTCTACAAATTATACAACTGATCACATTCATTGCTAAAGTTGTAAAACTGTAATTTATATGTATTATGTAGCTCTGTTTATTTGTTTTTTTCGAAAAATTCGTTCTTGGCGCTCCTCTTTAGTTAAATTCATCACTGAAGCTGCATTGTTCTACACCACGTGATAAAATCCGTAAGTTTTGATGAATCTGCTGGTGGGCTTGCAGTCTCCTGAAAAGTTCAGCATTTAGTTCCGTTACTTTTTAATAAGTCTTCCTGTGAGACAACGTCTTTCTTCTCACACTACGATTCCAGTCCAGCAGTGCCTGTTTATCTATAGGAGCAGGCACCTAGGGGCCAGGATAAGCAGGACTTAACCAGATTGTCTGGTTATAAATTTCGATCCATCAGTGCTAGGGGGCCTGTAGGTCTGCGCCCCTAGGGCCCGAAGTGAGCTTGAACCGGCGCTGCTGTCTCAGGCTCTGATAATTTTCCTTCCTTTCCGTCGGGGAGGACACAACGATAACAGCAACATTGGTTTTCATGTGTAGAAACATATAGATAAAAAATAATAATAATGCAATCATCAAATAATGTTTAATTTATTTAATTAGTGAGATATTTGTTTCTCAACTCTTTCTCTTAGTTTTTGCAACTCGATCTCACTGCATGTATTAGCGTATCGTAATATTGATGTTGCAGGTTTTCGTCCGTTACGTTTGAGCGCGATTTATGTTTGATAAATTTCAATTTCGAAAAAAAAAAAAAAAAAACCGGATTCGCTGTAACAGAAGCAACGTGATAAAATAGAAACAGTCATGTAAATTATGTGTTAAAAAAAACTTTAAAAACAAACATATTGTACAAAATAGTCGCATTTTGTGAAGTTGTAATGAATCTCGTGAGCCGCAAAATTATTCAAGGCTGGCCACATGCGGCTTCTGGGCCTCAATTTTGTCCATCCATTTTTACCTGATTCAGATTCAGCAAACATAGCTGATATGATTCTTATCTTGAAATACAGTTAGTTTGATACTGTCATGGGCACACCATTTCTATATCCACGCCAAGTGAGGAATTTGAGTTCCGACAGATTTAACGTGCATCAACTACATTGACTCTTTAACGAATCAAAACTCAAAAATGTAGTTCGAAATATCTCCAATCATGAGTTTGTTGTTATGACTACTCGACTACTAGGCCACTTAAGAATTTTTTAAAAAAGAAATTCTGAAGAGATTAATTGATTTGAATTTACCATGTTATAGCAATGGTCATCGTAACTGATCGATGGCTTAGAAATGGCATTCGAGCTAATGTGGCGAGTACGGTGCCAGCTCAAGTGTCGACTCCGTCATCTGATCTGGTTAGAAGTTTTTGAACCAGGCAGAAATATACAGCCTAAAGTGTTCAATAAATAGATCTTAGCTGATTGAAGCAGCTGAGGGGTCTTAGAACTGAGATCGTACCAGGTAATGTTACAGTTAAGCCACATGTTTGAATCTTGATTTTGCAAAAGGTCCTAAAAGGTATTGAGGAGCAGACGGAAGTTAAATCTATCGGGTTTTAAGTCCTTGCGTTCATGTAGTGCAGATATGAAAAGTGAGATTCCAGCTTAGGTATCAACCCATCATTTGAATAAGGGTCGAAAACTTTGAAGCGTATTAGTTTTGCTTAGGAGATCTTGTGAAGAGTTAAAGTAAGCAATGGCGTAACGTACAACCCCGCAACCCCCACACCACAGAGGAAGGGGGGCAGAGTTCTAAGGGGCCCAAAGCCTGAATGACGCCAAGTAAGTATGGTTTTGCAATCCTTTGTAAGGTCTGGCTTGGGGCCTCAAACCTGACTTTGTAGGGGGGGGACTTTGTTTCAATGTTCTCCGTTACGCCACTGAAAGTAAGTAATCAGAAAACGTTCAATAAACAAATAAGCAAAGCTGAATTAACGCATTCACCAACAAAAAATTACGAAAAGCAAGAACATTGAGGACTGCTGAGACATAGCAATTCACTGATTATTCTATCTTCGAAGAAATCGAGATTCGAACACAGGATCCATTAGTCATTACTCTGCTTTTCTCTCCGCGATATTACGGCGGCAACAACAACAAAATTAAAAATAATTTCAATAAAAATTATACAGAAAAACTAATTTTATTGAAGACTCTACCACCAAAACTTTAAAAAAATTTAAATTGTGTGATTCGGATGCAAATTTCGTTTCCAGAAAACCAAAACTATAACCTGTCTATCTTTCTTTCGTCCCACACTTGGCGATTTTTTTTTTCTATCTAAACTTTTAACTCTCGTTCATTGCTTCCTCGTTTTGTTTCTTTTCAAGTTTGATGAACTCTCCTTGGCGATACTTCTTTGGCATCAATTCTAGATCCAGCAACCCTAACACATTGGTCCACAGAACCATCTGTGGGCGGGAGCGGAGCCTCGCAAAGGGGGAGGTTCTGCGAGGCTATAGCGAGGCTAGCGTCCGGGGTCTAATTATATACGTATCTTAGGTCCTTCTTCTATGATATCCACTTGTACTCAGTCATCTTCTCTGAAAAGACGATGAAATAGAAAAGAAAGGAAGACGGAAAGAGAGACGGGGAAAAAAAAAGAAGGAGGATGGTACGCCCATCTCAGACCGGGTGGGAAATTTTCCCTTCATGTGTTTTGTCATGCACGAGTTGCTTCTCTAAAAATTCCCTTTCATGCACATAGAGAAAAAACATCCCACCGGAGTTTAAAAAAATATATAAATAAGTGTAAAAAAGTGGAATAAAAAAGTCTGTGTATCGCGTCAATAATTATTTAGGGTCTAATTTTCTTAAGGGGAGGAGCTGCTATGACCGGATTCGGGCGTTAACCCAGTTGAAGTGGTGGTCTTTTTTTTTCTTTCTTTTTATTCAGAATGATTGCTCCTTCTTTAAATTTCCAATGAAATATACGGATTTATAGTTAATATATTGATTATTTAATAATAACGGTTGTAGAGTTTTTCACCAGATATTTAAGTAATGTGTTTTTAGTTTAATAAACACTTTTCAAGAATCACCGTTCTATTTTTTAAAAAGAAATACCATTCATATATTTTTTAAATCCTTTTACATTCTATCATTCCATCAAGGAAAAAAATCCTTTCATTAAAATATGAGTATCTTTAAAAATACGAGAATATTAATGCGTGCTATATATATATATATATATATATATACCACACACACACACACACACACACACACACACACACACACACACACACACACACACACACACACACACACACACACACACACACACACACACACACACACACACACACACACACACACACACACACACACACACACACACACACACACACACACACACACACTCACACACACACACACACACACACACATATATACTATACTAGAGGACCCGACAAACGTTGTCCTGTACACACATCTTAAATTCAAAATAAAAGATTTTTGAATATTCGATACTGCGATCGTAGCTCAGTCTGCCGGATCCAAAGTAAAACATTCCAAGATCAACAATTCATAAATAAAAAAAGAATTAAATAAACATTTCTAAACCGAATTGTAAATCTAAACCATTCCCCAGTCCACTGGAACAGACAAAAACTTTCATCAAAATCGGTCCAGATGTTTAGGAGGAGTTCAGTTACATACAAACGCACAGAAGAATTACATATATAAAGATTATTTGAAAATATATTAATTAAAAACGCTAAAAAGCGCGTGAATCGCGCGTCTGCATTTTCGTAACAATAAAGACCGGGTTTGGCCAGTTTGGCTGAAAATCAATTTTCTTCGCCAACTTACATCTTTTTCAATTCCTACTATTAGCTCACGATCTCAATACATATTTTATTTGTTTGTTTGTTTATTTATTTATTTATCTTGATGGAATTTTCAATTGTTAATAAAATACATTTTAAAGCGCTCAATTGAGCTGAAATGTAATCTACATGATTATTTTGGGCGACAATACAATAATTTAATTATAATTAATAAATATTAATTGATTAAAACTAATTATTTAAAAAAATTACAAATACAGCCACGTTGGCGACTTAGCGACCCTTTTGGCGACTTATGTCAAAATTTGAAAAGGTTTTTTTCTCACCTATTAAAGCATTCAGTTGAAAGGAAATTTTATATACACGATTGTTTTGGATGACAGTACGATACTTTAATAATAATTAATAAAAATTAATTACCACTTAATGTTGTGATTCTGTCATATGTATATACATATTTATATTAATTGCAACTATTTAATAAAAAGCAGCTAAAATAAATTTTTTCTTGGTTGACCTAAGTAGGAATTTGATTTAAATTTTTTTTATATTACTTGTTTATAACAATAGCGTTGTTACAACAATACAGGTGAATGTTGAGTTGTATTTTTTAATGTTTTTAATTAATATCTTTTTAACTAATTGCAATATTGGACTGAATTGTGAATCTAAACCATTCTCGAATTTACTTGAACTCACACAAAAAATTTCATCGAAATCGGTCCAGCCGTTTAGGAGGAGTTTAGTGACATACACACACACAGAAGATTTATATATATATACACGGCTGGACAATTGCTAAGGACGGATAACACTATCATCCATAACAACCACAAAATGAAAGGAAGCAAAATGTGGAAAATTAGAATAAGTACGGGATATTAGTAAGAAGAGAAGTATGAGTATGCAAATTTTTTTTTTCCACGTCTGTTCATCACGTGATAGCGTTCATAAGAGCTTTAAAGGTTTTGACGCGTGTGGACAGTTGTTGTTTCAAGTCAAAGTTTTACAGGAAAGATTTAATAGACGAACTTAAAATTTTTGGCATGTCTTCCCGACATCACATAGATGATTTTATGCGTGGCCGAATTATTGGAAAGATCGAAGAAGGGCGAAAAATAACAGATGTTGCCAGGGAGTTCGACATCGCTCACAGCGTTGTTTCACGGCTGTGGAAGTCATTTAAGGTATTTAAAACCATGATTTTTTTCAAAAATCGGCAAAAATTTTTATGATTTTATTTTATAGACCATTTTATTAACTTAATAACAATACCAAAAGTACTTTATTTTCCCTCCACTAGAACAAAAACTACAAGCGTTTTTAGTGAAAGCAAATGCCATAAATTTTTACACAAGATGTCAAACTTTGAAATGCGTTTTACGCGAAACGTGTTTTTTTCGAAAAACTCAAACGGGGACCGCGATTGCTCAAAAAGTTTTGAAAATAATTAGCTGAAATTTTTTGCTTATGTTCTGCCTGTTTTGATCTTCAGATTTATCAATAACTGTTTTATTTCAAAATTTACAGCTCTTTATGTGAATATAGTCAATGTTTTTAAGCAATTTCGTATAATGACTTAGATAAAGTGCTCTAGTTTTTGTAAAAATTAAAATATTTCTTATAGTGAAGATCACTTCAAACAGGAATAACAAAGTAACACATCAAATTTGAAAAATTGAGAATTTGTTCATAAAATCTTTGTTTCGTTTATGTAATTTTTCGTACATTTTTTACTAGTTTTTTCCCATTTTAATAATAATAATTTTTTTTTCTTTTACCAATTTTAGGCTTAAAATATACTATATAAATATAAAAATCACAAAAGATCTCCATATTTCCTTTTTTTTTCAAAAAAAGTTGTCGCAAGTAGTCGGATACCTTAAAACTACTGGAATGTGTAGTAGACGGCACGGGGAGGTCGTGTTAGAAGTACGACGCCTGCAGAAGACAGATATATCGTCCTATCAGCAAAAAGGAACAGGCGCACCACAGCTCAGCAGATGGTTAAATCAGTTTCTTGCTGCCTCAGGAAAGCAGATCTACCGAAAAACTGTTGCCAGACGTTTGAGGGGAGGAGGACTATACGCACGCAGACCTGTTGTGTGTGTCCCATTGACCAGACAGCACCGTACTGCCCGTTTGCAATGGTGTCATGAGCATCACAATTGGACTGAACAGGACTGGGCATGCGTACTATTCTCAGATGAGAGTAGGTTCAGTCTGTCATCGGATTGTAGACGCCAACTGATCTGGCGCGAGAGTGGTACTGCTTATCGTCCAGAAAATATCCAGGAAAATGACCGATATCCGACATGCAGTATCATGGTGTGGGCCGGCATCATGATCAATGGCCGCACGTGCCTACATGTGGTTGCGAATGGGACTATGACAGGCCAACGATACATTGATGAAGTTCTACTTCCTCATGTTCGTCTTTTCCGTGGTGCTGTCGGTGTAAATTTCTTTTTATGGACGACAACGCAACATGTCATCGAACACTCGCTGTTCAGGATTGTCTAGACAGCGAGGGTATTCAACGTCTCGTATGGCCAACGCGTTCTCCAGATCTAAACCCCATTGAAAATGTGTGGGATGCTTTGGGGAGGCAAGTTGCTGGTCGAAACTATCCTCCGACAAACAAGGACACCCTCATCCGTGCACTCACAGAGGAATGGGATAAATTGCCTCAACAACTGCTGGATAATGTTGTGCAAAGTATGGTACGACGTGTGGAATGTTACATCACACTCCACGGTGGACATATCCCGTACTGATACCTTTCTTTAAGGTGCCTGCTGACTTTTAGATGCATTGTTCCATTTCACCGTACGCAGATCAAATGATCATTTTTTTTTCTTTCAGATGTTTCACAGCTTTTTGTACTCTTTCAGAAGAATAAATATTCTATATTTTATCCTACTAATGTCTCGCTTAACATAGCAATTTGTGATCCGCAACTCCAGCAGTGTATTTTATCCTACTATATGTATATATATATATATATCATGTTTCGCTTAATGTTATGCTACATAGCAATTTGTGATCCGTCCTTATAGCAATTGTCCAGCATATATATATATATATATAATTATAGTTTTAAAAAAACTAAAAAACACGCCTTTATAGTTAATCGAACAAAAAAGTAAGAAATAATTTTTAATATGAGAAAAAGATGATTACAACGAGAAAATTAATGTCATTGCTGTAAAAGCAGGAGGTGCTTTGTACTATGCACCATGGTCGAGGACGACACCTGAGCTGGTACTCCCTCTCCTAACTACCACACCAACGGGAGGACATTTGAGCATTCGACAGATTTAATGTGCATCGCCCCCTGCACGGCTGGTCTTTAGTGGTACTAAGTTCGAACTCATGGCATATCTTCTTTGGACTTCATCCGCCAAACTCTGCACATGATATCTTAGTTAAAACACTTTCCCAAGTACTTTGTTTTGATAATAGTTGAAAATAAAAGACGAATCTTTGCGCACGGGATAGAAATTTCTTCTCAAGGCAAATTTTCGGTCATGGTGGGCCGCATAAAAACTTTGCGGGCAGCTAGTTTCTTACTGCTGTTTTGAGAAATTCAACTTTGATCATTTTTTGTGAGGCGAGAACAGTTTCTTAAAGGCTTTACAAGTTGAAGCTTAAGGAGATACGGGGTGGTCGTGGTAACCTAGTGGTTATGATCGAGAACTTACGGCCGGCGTTGTCTAGTCGTGAGTTCGAATCCTGATGCCATTGATAACCTACAACTAAGGATTGCAATACTGGTATACCGGGAACCGAATACCGGTATTTTGAGCCATTTGTACAATTTTGAAATACCGGTATTCACATGTTTAAATACCGGTTTTTCGGTATTTACTAGAAAATTTTAAAATTGTCTCCACTATATGTTCATGGATCCCTAACGTAGCAAAATAGTATACGTTTTTGTTTTTATATCTCCCTAACGGGTGAAAATAGTTAGACTGTTAATATAAAGTTTCATCGTGCAATCAAGAGAAGCTGATAAAATATGTCAATCATCCAAGGAGGCAGGCCAAAACTATCCTATTACAACTCAGAGCGATACTGCTCACGCGCCGGATTCGTAGTCTGATATTTGTATCTGTGAAACCAAGGCTGTAGTCGTGAAGAAAGTGCGTAATAGTTCGATATTTTTATTCATATTGTGTTTCTATATTATACTTAAGAGTTCAAAATATTTTTAAAACACTCATAAATAATACCTATCATAATGAATAAGAATAACTTAAAAGAACATAAAAAATCAGTTGATAATAAGTTTCATTATTTATATTATGAAAAGAATATGGTGGCACAATGTAAAAAATGTTCCAGAGTTAATAAAGTGAATGGAGGAAGTACAAGCGGACTCCATACACATTTAAAAAAGAACCTCGATACAAATTTCTAAAGGAGGAAATAATCTAATTGTGATGAAGATACAAGTTTTAAGCACAGTTTCTAAGCCCAAGTCATTAGGAATTTTAGGTTTTTTTAAAAAAAAAAAAAAAAGATAATTTGGATGAAATTCTAATGAAAATGAAAGCATTAGATGGTTTACCATTTCGAATGTTTTGCATGTCTACTGAATTAAGAAAATCATTATCCTCCAGAGGTTTTAAAAATCTACCGACATCGATTAATACAGTAAGAAGAACTGTTATTGATTAAAAATTGTATTGTCGATTTATTTGAAGATGAGGGATTTAGAGGCGACTACTTGGAAAAAGTATATCGCGTATTGCTAATAATACAACCACCAACTAGCGTAGGTACCGAAAAAGCGTTTTGACAACTGGTATTGTTTGCTCAAAATTATGTTCCAGACTTAATGACAGTACAATAAATGTATTATGCTTTTAAGATCACATTTCAAAAATTTGTAATCACATCACAAACTGAATTGTGATATTTACACTTTTTTGTGATTTAAATAAATAAGATGTTTCTTCACTTTTTTGTGATTCATTATATACTGTTGTAATTTATAAATTACAAAGTATAATTTGTTATACTTACACTCACTAATGAAACTGACAAATAAAACAAAGAAACACCTATGTCTTCTTTGTTTTTCTTAAATTTCTAATACCTGTATTAAAACCGGTATTCCGGTATTAAGATCTAAGAAATACCGAATACCGGTATTGAACTTTTGGTCCGGTATAGCAATCCCTACCCAAAACGCAGAGATACCAATGCTTGTTAACCTGATGTTGTTCAAAAGTACTCACGTTAGCGTGGTGGGGAAGTTAAGAGAGGGTAGAGGGCCACGCCTGGTGTCGTCCTCATCGCTTGTCCGTGGTCCAAAATTACGAGGACTTACGTCAATAGTTATCGTTTGCTTTAAGTACACGTTGATAATCACACACTTGGGATGATGGTAAATTGTATTGGAGAGATAATGATTTTCTCGTACAGTATAAAAAGACACAGACTCCTCCACCCAAAAAATTGTTTTAACTTCTACGCAATCATAGTTTGAATATTATACAAGAGAAAAGCAACATTTATGTATAATACTGTAAGAAACACATAATTTTACATTACCAGTTATTTTTAAGTAGTCTCTCAACTTAAACTTAATTCAATTCCTACTATTAGCTCACACTGTCTATATATTTATTTATTTATCTTGGTGGAATTTTCAATCGTTAATAAAATACATTTTAAAGCACTCAATTGAGCTGAAAATTTATATACACGATTATTTTGGATGACGATACAGTAATTTAAGTAAAATTAATAAAAATTAATTAATTAAACTAATTATTCAAAGAATTAAAAATACAGCCACGTTGGCATCATTTTTGGCGACTTAGTCAAAGCCTGAAAATGTTTTTTTCTCACCTTTTGAAGCGCTCGTTAGAGCTTAAATTTTCTAGATATTATTTTTTTGGGTAATAATTGGATAATTTAATTATAATTAATTAAAATTAATGGACTGAAACTAATAATTTAAAGAATTACAGATACAGCCACGTTGGTTTCATTAGCGATTTGGGTCAAAACTTTAAAAGATGTTTTTTCTCACGTTTTAAAGCATTCAGTTGAACTGAAATTTTATAGACACGATTGTTTTGGATGACAATACCATACTTTAATGATAATTAAGAAAAATTAATTACCACCTAATGTTGTGACTCTGTCATATGTATATACATATTTATATTAATTGTAACTATTTAATAAAAAGTAGCTAACATAAAATTTTTCTCTGTTAATCTAAGTAGGAATTGCCTAAATTTTTTTTTTATATTGCTTGTTATTAGTATTATTGTATAAGTGTGTGTATTCTGTGTATGTAGGAAAATTTTCTTTTTTAGATTCAATGTTTATAATCTTTACATGCGTCTATTAAATCTATAAACTTATAATTACAATTATATATAAAGCGTTATAGAGCAGCAGTTCTTAAACTGTGGTCCGCGATCCCAAGGGTTCTTCAAGGCCTTTCTAAGGGGTCCGCGAAGGTTTCTCACTCAATGTTAAGATTTTTCTCTTTTACACACTCTGAAAACCTCCGAAGAAAAATCAAAAGATGTACCATCCTAGACTAGATCACTAAATTGTGCCAAATAAAGAAAAATAGAAGCGTTAAAAAATTCATTTACGCAGAAGAAGAAGTCTTAGGATTATTCAAGAACCTTTGGATCACACTCAGCCATGAGTTGAGATTCAGGAAGGGTTTTTCAAAATCTTGGGAGCCTCTGATATCAGGCTGTTAGATAAAGGGGGATCACGGTGATCGAAAGTTTAAGGCAGTGATCCGCAATCCCGGTCCGCGGACCGGTACCGGTCCGAGTATCAAATGGTGCCTGGCCGCCTAAAGAACATTAAACTATTGCCATTTTATTTAAAGTGGTGCATTTCTCTCGGATTTGCGCAACTTTCCACGGAAATATATAATTTTATATTCCACGTTAAATCACTTTTATTCATTTTTGATGTAACTCTATTTTATTCTGAAGGCATATTTAAATGCAACTAAATTAAAATTGTTAAATAAAAAAAGTCTAAAGTATAAACAATCCACGTGTCCCACCCTCAGCGGGCCGCGGTAAAATTATCAAAAGTTGACCGGTCCGTAGCGATAAAAAGGTTGCGGAGCACTGGTTTAAGGTATCAGAATAAGTTCGGAACCGTGATTTTAAAAAAGCGCATAAATGGATAATTTTCATGATATTTAGTGTCACTTAGATTAGAATACATGTGTAAAATTGTTTTAAGGACATTCTGACAAAAAATTATCTAAATACAATATTTTGGCAAAAAATTAACTTAGAATAATCTTTTCTCAAAACGTTCTCCTTTTACAAAAAATGTTTCTATAATAACAATAGTTTGCTTTTATAAAGCAAAGACTTTTCCAGGGAGTCGGAACTAGAATTTTTGAAAAATTCACATTATTTTCAGAGTTATCACCAATTGAAATAATTATCGGTGTTTTTTTCTTAAAATTTCTTCCCTCTGTTGTAGTAAAATATGGATAAATCCACTTCTAGGTTATGTATTTCAAAAATTCTAGTTGAGCCTCTGTACAGAGGTCTGAACTATATATATATAGGAAAAATATTATTATAATTGAAGCATTTTTCATAAAAGGAAAATGTTTTAAAAATTGGTCATTCTACGTTAATTTTTTGTCTAAATATTGTACTTAAATAATTTTTTATTGTAATAATATTCTTAAAACAGTTTTATATACGTTTTCTAATCTAAGTGACACTAAATATTATAAATATTATCCACTATTCGCTTTTGCAAAATCACTGTTCGGAACGTAGTCGGATACCTTAAGAGCCTCTGTTATAAAATATTTGAAAGAATGGAACGTGAATTCGAAGCTTTTGAAATTAATCTACAAATTCAAAGCAAATTTAATGAGTACTTATCATTGTAAGAGCATGATCTTTTCGCTATTCTAGAATAATTTACCGTAAAATCCGGCGTATAACGCACACTTTTGACACAAAAAATTGAGATCAAAATTAACGGGTGCGCGTTATACGCCGGATATAAAACGAGAGCTTTTAAAATAAAAAAAAAAGATGAGCACAGAAAAACTTCTACAACATGAACTAAAATACTGTTTCTTTACAAGAAATTACATTTTTTTATGAACTTAAAGGATTGTATTTCTAGGAGAACACTATTTTTTTCTGAAGTTTGGAATAACACCTCGAAAAAAAAAAAGAGTTACTTCGCGAAGCATAAGGGCATTCCATGCGTACATTTCTGAATTCTTCGTAAGAAAGGGGGAGGGGGTGCGTTATATAGCGAATATACCTAAAAACTAAAAATTGTAGCTTTAAAGCATAGATACGCGTTATACGCCTGATTTTACGGTACTTTATCTTAATAAATTCCACTTGTATATAAAGGGTGTTTTTTTTAGAGGTATAGAATTTTAAATTGCAATAAAACAACGATGTATTATTCGATTGACAGGAATTTTTTTTTATTCGAAGGATAATCTTGTGGCATTACATTTTAAATATGATTTCTGGCATAGGACTGCCACAGCTGGCTCGGATGTAGTCCAATCTGGACGTCCAATTTTCGATGACTTTTTCCAACATTTGTGGCTGTATATCGGCAATAACACGGCGAATGTTGTCTTCCAAATGGTCAAGCGTTTGTGGGTTATCCGCATAGACCAATGACTTTACATAGCCCCACAGAAAATAGTCTAGCGGTGTTAAATCACAAGATCTTGGAGGCCAATTCACAGGTCCAAAACGTGAAATTAGGCGGTCACCAAACGTGTCTTTCAATAAATCGATTGTGGCACGAGCTGTGTGACATGTTGCGCCGTCTTGTTGGAACCACAGCTCCTGGACATCATGATTGTTCAATTGAGGAATGAAAAAGTTAGTAATCATGGCTCTATACCGATCACCATTGACTGTAACGTTGTGGCCTTCATCGTTTTTGAAGAAGGATTCCATCAGCCCATAAAGCGCACCAAACAGTCAGTTTTTCTGGATGTAACGGTGTTTCGACATACACTTGTGGATTAGCTTCACTCCAAATGCGGCAGTTTTGTTTGTTGACGTAGCCATTCAACCAGAAGTGCGCTTCATCGCTAAACAAAATTCGCTTGTGAAAATCGGGAACAACGGCAATCTCGTTTTGGGCCCATTCGACGACAATTTGAAAGCGTTGTTCAGGCGTGAGTCTATTCATGATGAATTGCCAAACCAAACTGAGAATAAATCACTTGACAGCTGTTAAATCGGTCGCCATCTTGGAAAGTAATGCCAACTTAAACTTCTATACTTGGGAAAAAAACACTCTTTATAATTTAAATATATGTGAAAACCACCAAAACTTAATTATTTTTGTGCCAGATGTATACTTGTATAATATATTGATGATTTTTATTTTAATAACATAAGGAGCGATTTAGTTTCAAAAAATTTCAGTATTATTACTTGAATCTTATGTTTTTTTCTTTTGTGCTTAAATAGAGTACTAATTTGAATTTTGTATCAATTGGAATTTGAAATCTGTTACTTATTTCATATTAGTTAATCATTTTTATTTAATTTTATTTGATGTTGTTTATTATTTATTTTAGTAAAAAAGCATGTGTTCTATACTATATTCTTCATTATTTTAATTTTTATTTTTATTCACCTCTTAGACATTCGATTGGGTGGCGTGATTGGTTTGTCTCTGGCTTTCTACACCAAGGTTGCAGGATCGGCTCCGGCCCAAGTCGGTAGATTTTCATGATGCAGAACACTGACAGCGACCGTGTCGTATGATTGTACGGCACGTAAGAGATCCCTAGAGTGCCTGTTTGGCTTGGGTGCTCTCGGCAAAATTAAAATCATAGTGCAGGTTCGAATCGTTAGAGCTCAGGTGCCTCCCTTGAGAGAGGAAACTTGGAGTCAAAATTACTTGCAGCAATTAGTATCGCTTATATGTGTGATGCCACGCTAAAAAGTACTATCAGCTCCTGGGGAATGTACTAGGTCTGTGTTAAGGTTATTGATTGATTGAATATTAACGTCGCACTGTGCAGCTACACGAGGGCTTTTGGCGACGGACCATGTAATTTTGAACCATGGTCAAGTGACGTGGACGACACCTGAGCTGGCATCCCCTCTCCTAACTACCACACCACACCAACGGGAGGACGTTTCAGCTCTCGACAGATTTAACGTGCATCGCTGCCCTACATGGCGAGTCTTTAGTGGTACTGGGCTCGAACCCGTGACAAAGCAAGCCACGGGCCGATACCTATACCACTCGGCTACCGCGGCCTGTGTGTTAAGGTTAAACATACCAATGTGCAACCCCATTAGAGGAAAAAACATTCATTAGAATCAATTGAAATTTTTGTTCTTCTTTGTTAATATTTTCTTTGTTTTGTTAACTATCGATTGAATTTTGTTTATGTATAGTTTCATTAATTTATGCCTCTCAATATTTTGTTGTATCAAATATAACATTTAACCGAAGTGCTGTTTTATTATTATTCTTAAAATAGATTTATGAATTCCAATCTTTTTTGACATTTAGTGCTTCTAAAAATAAAATTTCTTTTTGGTTTCAGTTTTCAAAATCGAATAAGAGTCGAAACGTTTTGAATATTTTTTTTTTATTTAAAGAAATTACGCTATTCATCTTTCTAAGACAAATTTTATTATCAAATGCAAGAATTTTATAAACAATACGAAATTCTCTCAGTCACATTAAGCGAAATGCTTTATGCTTTCTTACTTTTGCGATACACACACAGAATTAAAAATACAAAATTTTCTTTATCAACAAGTTCAATATCTGAGAGTATGATTAAGAAACACATAAAAAAACGCATTGTATTTTTATAGGTTTCGTAATGGAATTTCAATCTCTGCTATTCAAATAGAATTTCTGGGGGAGAAATGTTTACTAATGAAACAGAATAATAATGTGGTCATAAAAGCATTCACAAAAGACAATAAAATTTAGATGCTTGGCGTTGCCGCGGCAAATCTAATTCTCCTCAGAATAATATTTAACTACATAATAAGCCATAGCATAATTTTTCAGGTTAAGGGGTCACATACCTTTTAAAAAGTTGAAAATGGTTAAAAATAGTGAGCTTTTTTAAAGCTCTATAATTTTTTTATTATTGTTTCCTGGAATGTAAATTTTGTGGAGGAATAAACAAATAGAGAGAGAAGAGAGAGAGAGAGAGAGATTACTTTACTTAAAACATAACCAACAAACACAGTGCTAATTAGGATAAATTTTTAATTAGATAATTACAAAATTTTTTTTTTTTTTTTCGCAAGTGATATGCATTACGAGCAGCTTTATAAAAAAAAGTTACCAATATTTTTTGATGAAATTTTTGCTCAGTGTTGGAAATTGTGTTATCTTTAAAATGACGAAGCATGAAACACTGATTTTAAATTTTTAGTAAACTATAACAATTTAAAATTTAACTATAAAATTTTAAAAATTTTTTTGCTATTTTATATTTGTAATTTTAACTTTTTTCATTAAAAATTCAAACTGGTTCGTTATTTTAAGTACAGATATGATCAGAATCTACAGTAAAAATTTTATCATTTTCCATGGCACGGTTTTGAAAATATCATGCGCGTAATGAGTAAAAGTGACGTTCTGAGAAAATTGACATCAAACGTAAAATTTACCACAGTTTTATATATATATTATTCTGGTTACTCAAACAACAACTAAATTTAAATTAAAACTAATGTGAAGTTTTTTAGTCAATAAACTTCAATTTATTAAAATTATTATAACTAAAAACATATATTATACCAATGCAGTACAAGCATCGAAACGATATCAAAAGCTACAAAATAATCAAAATGCAACAAAGTGATTCATTTCTCCAAAATAAAGTTAAAAATTTATAAATATTACTTAAAAACAATCAATACCTTAATTAACAACTACTTATTATAAATATTAAACAATTTGTGATATGAATGCAGTGTATTACTATGATTCTAAAATGCTAAAATTCGCCACATGCATATGATGTTCCCTTTTTTTCAGTTAATTTCTTACAAGTAGTTTTAAATTGCATTCTTTTAGCCTGTCGTACTTCTTTTTGTGCGGAGATTAAAATGTACTTCTGCAGTCTGAATTCTTTTTATATCTACAAGTGTAACAAATTTATGTGCAAATTGACCAACAGTCAGACCAAGCGATTGTATAATTTTTAGTCTGCCTTGATTGCCATCATTAAAAATGACAATTGCCTCATTTGTAGATATATCAACAATCTTTCTACCACAACCTAAAGTTTTTGGGCATAATTTCCATATTAATGAGTTAATGGATTCATTATTATTTTGGGTTTTACCCCCTAGACATTTTTGTAGAAGTTTAGGTTGTGATAGATCATTAAACACAGGTTTTATGGCATCCATTACTGCCACTGGCAATTTGTTACTGTGTCTAAAAGTTTCCACACTGCCCTCTACTACTTCATTTTGATATTTACACCAAGAATTAGGACCTACGGGACAAAAACTGTGCAATGGTTCTTCGTCGCTTGAACGTATATGGAAATATACAGCCCAAACAGCTTTTCGCATATCTGACAGGCATGTTTTATTTTGTCGGATTGCATTTCCATAGTACGTTGTAATTAAGTCGATCATTCTGTCGGTCAACCTTCCCTTTCCCCAATCGACTTCCCATCACTGAGTTTGGAGCTCATTTGTTTTAATTTTCGTAAACGAGTTCCCATTCTTTTTGAACATGTCCAACACATTCAATTTTTGAAACTGTGATATCTTCTCCATACGGATTGGATGCAGTAATAGATGAGAATGTTTTGGAATCGCCATCCCCGATGTAAGATGTATATCTCACAGAACGATGACTTAATGAACGCTGAAATATACGAACCATTCCCACAGTCTTCATCTTGCCAGCTGAACCATTGTGGTTTTTCAAACATTCTTTAACGTGAAGAATTTTCCACTTTTTGTAAGCAGGTGACCCCTTTCTTCGTTTCCAAGAATCACATCCTTTACAGAAAGAAGACATCACTTCCACATCAATACACTTTCCTGTTTTGTCTCCTATAACAGCACACACACCAACACGAGAAGAATAGCCTCGGGTTTTCCATGTTCCATCTCCACTAATTATTATATCGGAAGAATTTGTCAAAGTTACCTCTTCCAAAGCTGCACTTTGCATTGAAGCTTCTGCGACTTCTTTACTACACAATTGTAGTTTGTTTATAATGTTATTATAGGATTTTTCAGCAACTGGAGGAGGAAAGTCCATGACACCACAGAAAGTTGTCATTGCTGCATGACCCTGTCCAATTGTCCTCATTGCGTATACAAAACGTCTGTTTATTTCTGGAATATTTTTCTTTTACCCAGCATTTTTGAATTTCTAAACGAACACAAGTCTTTACAGTTCTTGCATTCAATCGAAAAAACACTAGACAAACCTCTAACACATTTTTCTGATAGTTTAATATCACCACCACATTTTTTGCAAGAAGCAAAGTTTTGAATGTTTGTAAACATGATAGATTTTTCAAACACTCTATAACCATCAAAACCGTCTTCATGTTCAATAAAAGATGAATCAACATCTTGCAGTTGAATCTTTTTCCAGATGCACTGTTGTTTAGTGATTCATCCACACTGTGTACAGCTTTGCATCTCGTATGCATATTACCAGTAAACTTCCTTTTCTTAGGACGTTTACCAGATGGTCTTTTGGCAGATTCAGTCGAATTCATCATTCAAAAAATTATTAAAAAAATAATATTTTTCCTAAAATTTATCTTAGAATAAGATACGGTATGAAAATCAAAAACGAGCGAGTATAAATTCAAGATTCACTTTATCAAAACAAAGTAGAAGTAGAAGTTTATAAAGTTAGTAGAAGTTGTAGTTAATATTCAGAACAACAATAATAATATTTGAGGCTTAGATTCAAGCATTTGATAATAATTAGAATGAAAATATTAGAAACAGAGAAACGCAGCTGTCACCAGCGACATGACAGCTGTCACCCTGGAGCCAAAATGTAAACAATATATAAATCGCCTTTTCTACTCTTTTTAATTTCTTAATAACGTCCGTTCTATTGGGAATATCTGCATGCGGTTTCTTTTAGAACACTCAGAAAGGTTTACTCTATAAAATAAAATAATAAAAAAATCGATTTTCCGGAAATTTTAAAAGGTATATGACCCCTTAAAAATTACTCCTCATCGAAACTCGATAACATATTTTTCTTTCTACACTGCTGGCCACCGTAAATGCAACACCAAGAAAGACAAGAGATAGCACAACAAAATTTATTTTGTAGATAATCAAATGATTAAATTTATAGACTTCTGTGAATTGTGGTTCCTGCCAGAATCAGTAGCCAGAGTAGACGCCATTGTTGGAGATCACCGCTGCCACACGCCTCGGCATTGATTCAAAGAGACTTTGGATGTGTTCTTGGGGTACAGCAGACCAAGCAGCTTCCCCACGTTGCCAAAGTTGATCTGGTGGGGCAGCTGGGAGTGTATTCTGAGGCAATCGTTGAGCACCCATGGACCACATGTTTTCTATCGGTGAAAGATCTGGAGAGCAAGCCCGCCAGGGAAGCAATTCAATCTGGTGGTTGACGAAGAACCTTTGGACAATGCGTGCCACGTGTAGTCGCGCATTATCCTGTTGAAATATGGCTGCGACCAAGCTCTGAAGGTAAGGAAGGGCAACTGGCTCCATAACCTCGGGAATGTAGCAGTGGCTGATTAAAGTACCGGCAATGCGTACTAGAGGAGTGCGCGAGTGATATCCAATACCGCCCCATACCATAATACGCGGTGCAGAACGCTGCTGTTCAGAATCCTCTCCCCACGGTGTCTCCAGACTCGAATCCGACCAACGTGGTGTTGCAAACAGATGCGTGACTCGTCAGTAAAGATAACTTCATTCAATTCTGCCACCCACATCCTTCTTTCATCGCACCATTGGCGGCGGAGACGTCTGTGGTTATGTGTCAATAGTAAACCAAGCAATGGACTTCTTGCGGACAGATCACTCTGCTGTAAACGGCGTTGAATGGTACGCGCAGACACTGAATGATGCGTTACAGACTCAATGTGCTGTGCTACGGTTTTTTGATGTGACTGAGCGATCCATCACTGCATGCGCACAATTTGCCTATCTTCACGTGAAGTGGTGCACTGAAGTGTGGATGTGATGGACCACGTCGGTCCATCGTACCCTTCTGCATCCAACGGTCACATATCTGCATTACATTTGTTGGTATCGTCCAACACGACTACCGATTTCCCTGAAAGATAATCCACAATCTCGGTAGGCTACTATCCTTCCTCTGTCGAACTCGGATACTTGATCAAAAGCTGATCTTTGCTTTTTACGAGACATAACTGATCGTTTTTTGAAAAAACCACAAGAGAAACACAATTGCCGAACTTAAACTGTCGAAATCTCCAAGCCTTAAATAGCGCTTTGAGGTGGCGCCACAGGCGCGATTGATGTGTGTCTGCGCTGAAATATCAAACATTTGCATGTCTCACTTCCGCTAATGCATGTTGCAAATGTCATGTTATTTGCATGCTTCCTTCAGGTTGTTGCATTTACGGTGATCAGCAGTGTATGAAGTATTTTGATGCTAGAAAATGTGTATGTGGCAAATGTATGAGGTCCATTATCATGTGTGGTGCAGTTGTCTTCTCTCTCTCCAACACACACACACACGTCTTAAGGCGTGGGCCAACAGGACCCAGGGCCTCGTCTCTTTCTCGACTCAGCCTTAGTAAAATCATGATTCGAATAATATTAACGGTCAAATGTTATTTCCGGTTGTATTCTCCAAAGTACTGGGAATTTCGTTCTCTAAGCCAACTGGAAACAGTGGCAAGACTACATAATTATGTGATGACCGTCGACCGTCCATATGTAGGCCTAGGCCTATCAGCATACACTATCATAACTCTTTATCTCAAAAAGGTGGCAGTCTGTCGAGCCGGTTTGTGTGATTGTAAGTCATGCACATTTATTTGTTTCTGGTCACTGTTTGTACAAGTGTTCAACAACGTTTGCTATTTACTGTCTAATTTTAAGGTTTATGGAAGGGCCTACATTTGTGTAGGGTACTGGGGCCTATTTTTGTGTAGGGTACCAGGGCCTACTTTTTCGTAGGATTCAAGGGCTTACTTTTTCGTAGGTGCCAAAGGCCTAATTTTTTCGTAGGGGCGTAGAGCAGTGGTGCACACAAGGGGGTGTCCTAGAGGTCCGGACCCCCCCAAAGCCGTTGACTTTTTTTCAATTGGTTATAATTCTAAGTATATAGTACGTAAAATTTAATTAAATATTTGTTATTAATGTAGGATTTTCCCTTTGAAGCATTTTGTTAAAAGGTTGAGTCATGTCCTTTTCAGAGGACCATTAATGTCAATTTTGTTTATTACTACATTCCGAAGCAGCGCCGTCTAGTGAGCTTTCGTAGCTCCGGCTTGAATAATTTTTCGGCAGAGGCCTACTAACCACCGCCGATTCAACACGTCACGTTTTTAGCGCATTTCGCGTCCTGTGCGATACCAGTCTTAACGTCCAAGCATGAGAAAGGTAATTAATTTCCCCGTCTTCTAAAGGTATAACTCAACTTTCAATTAACCTAATTCCTGCATGTCTTTCTCTTTGTAAATATTTCCCTTTAACTTTAAATAAATTCTTTTTTACTTAAATGAAATATCTGTGTTTAAATGACTTTGATTCAATTAATTCATCACTCACCCTTAAATACTTACCCCTAGACAACCACCTCGCCAATCTAAAATCCCGCCTTCTGAAGAGTCTGATTTTTATTCGGACTCCCACATTAATGACCAATTTTATTAATTATTGCTAATTATTTATTCAATAATTAGTTTTTTACTGTTTTTTGTTCCCAGAAATCGACAAAATCAAAAGAGCATGATACAAGAATGGTTGACTTTCGCAACCCCGGACTCCCCCCCCCTTGAAAAGTTCCTGTGTGTGCTACTGGCCTAGGGTATACTTTTTTTGTTGGGGCCCAGGGCCTCAAGAGATCTTAAGACGTCCCTGCACACACACACAGAGTTTTCATCACGTATTGCTTGATAGTTTGTCTCTATACCACTATGCTAACAGTTTTTATAAAATTTGTGTGTATACATTACATTGTCCCCCCTCTTCTTTTTCTTAGTATTTATCCCGCATTATTTTTACAGGATTTCTTTATAATTCTTACATGAAATAATACAGAGATGAGGTACATATAAGGGTCCTAAATTTGGTAAAACATGAAGCGAAAAATGAAGAATAAATAAATAATTTTTTTGAGAATTATATATGTGTTATAAGCTTTCGTTTCTATATAAGATTTCTTTCCTATAAAAAAGTAACACTGAGCAAAAATACTTTGTTTTATTTTTAAAAAAAATGAAAAAAAGAAAACTTAAATTAGTCATCAAGGCAACTGTTTAAAATTTCTAGTTAAAAGTAAAACTTATAATAAAAATTAATACCTTTTTTAATAGTTGTAATTAAAATCTTTACAAATTTATTTAATGTTATATAAAGTAAAATTAAATATAAAAAAGCAATTAAAATAATAAAAAATGAAAAACAAACATTTTAAATATTATTTTTAAAATTTAGAATATTGATTTCATTAAATATTTGACTTTGAATGAAAAGTGAGAAAATGGAATTCATTTTCATGGATATAATTCTATCTGTATCCATTTATATTTGAGTATCTTTTTCACATTTATGAGTATCAATTAATTTTATTAAAAATATATTATGAATAGAAGTTAATGAATTGAAAATTTAACATTGAATGCTATTAGCAGCAATATGAAATTAAACTTCCACAATTAACATTCACATATGTACACAATGGTATATTTTAATAATAAAATTAAAAATAGGACATCACTAAACAACTTATACTTGGAAATTATTTTAGGAAAGTAGACTCATTATTTTAAAGTAAGAAAAAAACGTAATATGGCTAATTAGCTAATTTTTAAATTTGTGAGAAGGAAAAAATCTAATTAGTTAAAGTTAAGTTATACCGTAAAATCTAGCGTATAACGTTCACCTATACTTTTAAACTGCATTTTTTAAAAAAAATTTAGGTATATTTTCTGTGTAACCCCCCTTCTCGAAGAAATCTGACGTACGTGTACAATGATGTTAATTTTGAAGTCTATTATTTGAGGTATTATCCCAGACTTTTGAAAAAATACCGAATTTCCAGAAATACAACCCTTTAAGTTCATAAGGCATGTCATCTTTTTTGCAAACAATATTTATATATATGTAGAAGTCTTAATTTTGTCATTTACTCATCTCTTTTTTTCAATCCCTGCTATTAGTTTACTCTCTTACTCTCTCTCTCTCTCTCTCTATATATATATATATTTTATATATATATATACCTTGTTAAAATTTTCAATAGTTAATAAAATACTTTTTATTCATCCACAAGTTCAAATACAACATTTTTTTAAAACTTGTAGTGGGTGACACTTGATGTTAATACAGTTTTTTCAAATATTAATTCATTAATTCTATTTAATTAATGAATAAATAGTAGCAAACAAAAAAAAATCCAACACCGAACATCCAAAAAACATCGCTCGGTAGCCCTTGTAGTGCAATGGATAGCGCGTTGGACTTCTAATTCAAAGGTCATGGGCTCAAATCCCACCTGGGATGGCCTAATTTCTGGGAATGTGATTGCTTTTTACTGTACAATTTTTTTGGAAAAATTAAATTTAATTACTGAATAAATAGTAACAAACAGAAATAATAGTCTAGCACCATATATAGAAAGGAAAATGGAAAATTGCTTTCTATTTTGTCACTTAATATTGTGATTCTGTCATATGTGTATACATATTTATACTAATTGTAACTATTTAATAAAAAGTTACAAAAATGAAATTTTTCTTTGTTGACCTAAGTAGGAATTGACCTAATTTTTTTTTATATTTCTTGTTTTTAGGTAAATTTGCCGTATAACACGCACCTCCTTTCGCGAAGAAATCTAAAATGTACGTGTGTAGTGCTGTTACATTTTGAAGTAATTTATTCGAGGTACTATCTCAGACTTTTGAAAAAATACTACACTTCTAGAAATACTACCCTTTAAGTTAATAAGGCATGGCATTTTTTCTAAGTAAACAGTATTTAGAAATATGTAGAAGTCATAATTTTTTATTTACTTATCCCTTTTTTTCAATTCCTACTATTAACTCACATTCTCTATACATTTATTTATTTATCTTGATGGAATTTTTAATCGTTAATAAAATACATTTTAAAGCGCTCGATTGAGCTGAAATTTTAAATAAAGGATTATTTTGAATGACAATACAATAATTGAACTATAATTAATAAAAATTAATTGATTAGAACTAATTATTGAAAGAATTACAAATACAGCCACGTTGGCGAGTTAGCGACCATTTTGGCAACTTGTGTCAAAACTTGAAAATGTTTTCTTTCTCACGTTTTAAAGCATTCATTTGAACGGAAATTTTATAGACATGATTATTTTGGATGACAATACGATACTTTAATGATAATGAATAAAAATTAATTACCACTTAACGTTGTGATTCTGTCATATGTATATACATATGTATATTAATTGTAACTATTTAATAAAAAGTAGTTAAAATAAATTTTTCTTTGTTGATCTAAGTAGGAATTGACTTAAATTTTTTTATATTACTTGTTTCATTTTTAAATCTCTCATTTTTATACCCGGCGTATAACCGCGCACCCTTAAATTTTGATCTTATTTGTGGTGTTAAATCTGTGCGCGTTAGACACCGGATTTTAAGGTTGTAATTTTTCAAATTCAATATCTTTTTTTTGAAAATCAAGTATTAATTTCTAAAACCTTATATGTAATTATTTACATGCCTGAATATTTCATAAAAAACATGTGAGTTTTTTTCAACTTCAGTGATAGATTAAATTTTACGAAATTTTTTTTACAAAAGAGAAAATCCTTATTTTATTAAAAAAAATTCTTTTTATGATTTTTATGTTTTCAAGTTCTATTGAAATTATTTCAATATAGATTTTTTAAAGATGGATTAAAAAATTCAGCTAAACCATTGGTTCAAAAAATATATTTTTAGTTGGACGTATATTTGAAAAAAAAATTCAGAATCAGATGGATTTTTTGTAGGTGATAAACACATTAAATTATGAAATATCAACTTTTATCATCCTCTGTTAAATCATAAACTATCGTTTTTTTAGATTTGAGGTTCTTTGCATATATATAACTTTTGTATTTTATTATTTTATTCTCCATATCACAAGTTGCTATTTTTTTTCTGGTAAATTGTTCTTCTATTACATTTTTTTTCAGGAATTATAATAGTAAATCAACAACCATATTGTTTCCTGGAATAGGGTGTGACATTCTAAAAGGAACATTGATCTTTCGTAGCAGCATTTGTTTTTGTTTTGAATTACAAAAATGCTAATGCCACACACGAATGCAATTGAAGAGAACAGGAGCGTGTAAGGTAAATTTACTCGCTAGAATAGTCCATAAGCATAAAAAGTGGAAATTCTTATTTTTATCAACGCATTTCAGGAAGAAAAAACAGGTTTATGACGAAGCACTTATCAGAAACTTCGATGTCACATTTATGCGCAAATCAGTTGACAAATGTTTGAATGATTTAATTTATCAATTTTTGACACAATGTGAAAAACAGGGTAGCCCGCAATAATTATGATTTATAATGATTGTTAAGTAATTTGATGAGGGTAGACAAAATGAACTGCTATTATGAGGGTCATATGATGATCTTTTTGTGGACAATGACATCGCAACTCTTTTTTGATGTTTATGTAAATATATTTTGTTTTTTTTAGATTTAAGAGAGGGATTTTTCTCTGTCACCTAAAAACAACGTAAAATTTTCTTTTTTAACTCTCGAAAATATAAGAAGGTAGATCAAATGAGTCTATTTTCACACAATTCCTATTATTATTTTTCACGCTCTCCCTATATATATATATATATATATATATATATATATATATATATATATATATATATATATATATATATATATATATATATATATATATATATATATATATATGTCATGATTTTTAAGACAGAATCAGATTAAAGTTAGAAAAGTGAAAAGACGACCTTTATTCTTTCATTTGTACATCTGTTCTGCCTCTGAGAGCAGGGAGGAAAAAGCACGCCATGGTGGTGGTTTCAAGTGGATAACACTTGAAAAACATATGGTAAGTATCGCTGCTTTGAAGAAGGTGCTTGCAAGTTAATGCTGACATATGTTGACTATTAAATCTAACGATCTGGAATTAGACATGTTTATTGGCTAGGCCATATGTTCGGAAGAAATAAATGGGTGATTAGTTTGATACTTGAAGATGGGAACTGAGAAAGATGAGTCAAGTGCTAGATAGGGAATTTAATTTTTAATCTAATTTAATTATCCTTACATATATATATGTAAGGATAATTAAATTAGATTAAAAATTAAATTCCCTATCTAGCACTTAACTCATATTTTTCATTTCATATTCAAGTATCAAACTAATCACCCATTTATTTCTTCAGAACATATGGCCTAGCCAATAAATATGTCTAATTCCAGATCGTTAGATTTAATAGCCCTATATGTCAGCATTAACTTTCAAGTACACTCATAAAATCCGTCATACTTATCACATCTGTGTTTTAAGTGCTAACCCACTTAAAACACACCGTGGTGTGCTTATCCTCCCTGCTCTCAGCGTCAGAACTTGTGTATAGATTTCATCAAATATAAAGATCCTTTTAAAAACTAAGTCTGATTCTGATTCAAAACATGTCATATATTTATATAAATATATTTATTTAGTCAAAATTCTATATTAAAGAGAGATGAACATTCAATAATCAAAACTGAAAAAATTGAAATTGTAAGTTAACCAGACATAAGATTTTAAGAAGGATATATGAGAAATTAAAAAGGTGATACAGTTTAAAGTATAATAATATGGATGCTATAGTATTATAAACATTTCTGACTTAGGATAGCTCTTATATATAAAATAATTTATGTAAAAGTGAGGTTGCACATGTTTGTGGCCAGCCAACTTTCCCTCTTTATGTGAGCAATACTGTGCAAAAACCTACTGAAAATAATGGATAGAATATCTAAATCCAATACAAGAAAAAGGTAACTTAGTTAAAAATTGCATTTAAAAATGCAGAGCCAGCAGTAAATCTGAGTACAATAAACAAGTTATTGCCAGATTCTGGACCCAAATGCAAATACAAAGCATGGGAATGGCTGAATAGTAGCACTTAGCAAAAGTATGAAAAGAATAGAAATAAAAAAATTAAAAAGAGTGTTAACATACGACCATTACTTTAGGGACACTGGGATTATATATGAATTAAAAAATAATAATAAGTAATTTTATCTAATATTAGAATATGGAGGTAACTTTATCTAGGAAAAATGATAAATTTATAATAATAAACTCTTAACATTCTAAGGAATTTTAATCCTTACTATTTATAATTTCTTCATTCAAATAACTATTAATAAAATTAATTGGGTTTTTAGAATTAAGCAATATTTAATAAAATGTTTATAGTTTTTTTAATTATTTTTTCTGATTTTTTTGAAATTGAAAATTTATTGCATTGATATAATTAATAACAATATTTCTGAATATTGAAACATGTACATTACTCTTCCAATGAGGTACTTTTATAATATTGAATTTAAATTCTTCTCTCTCTCACTCTCTTTTATCATAAATATTAGTAACTACACTGCTGGACAATTGCTAAGGACGGATCACAAATTGCTATGTAGCATAACATTCAGCGAGACATGAGGCCTAGTAGGATAAAATATAGTTGCCAAACTGTTCAGACATTATAATAATAAAGAATATTTATTGTTCTGGAAAAGTACAAAAGCTGTGAAACATCTGAAAGAAAAAAAAATGTTCATTTGATCAGCGTACGGAGAAATGGAACAATGCATCTAAAAGTCAGCAGGCACCTTAAAGAAAGGTATCAGTACGGGATATGTCCACCGTGGAGTGTGATGCAACATTCCACACGTCGTACCATACTTTGCACAACATTATCCAGCAGCTGTTGAGGCAATTTATCCCATTCCTCTGTGAGTGCACGGATGAGGGTGTTCTTGTTTGTCGGAGGATAGTTTCGACCAGCAACTTGCCTCCCCAAAGCATCCCACACATTTTCAATGGGGTTTAGATCTGGAGAACGCGCTGGCCATACGAGACGTTGAATACCCTCGCTGTCTAGACAATCCTGAACAGCGAGTGTTCGATGACATGTTGCGTTGTCGTCCATAAAAAGAAATTTACACCGACAGCACCACGGAAAAGACGAACATGAGGAAGTAGAACTTCATCAATGTATCGTTGGCCCGTCATAGTCCCATTCGCAACCACATGTAGGCGCGTGCGGCCATTGATCATGATGCCGGCCCACACCATGATACTGCATGTCGGATATCGGTCCTTTTCCTGGATATTTTCTGGACGATAAGCAGTACCACTCTCGCGCCAGATCAGTTGGCGTCTACAATCCGATGACAGACTGAACCTACTCTCATCTGAGAATAGTACGCATGCCCAGTCCTGTTCAGTCCAATTGTGATGCTCACGACACCATTGCAAACGGGCAGTACGGTGCTGTCTGTTCAATGGGACACACACAACAGGTCTGCGTGCGTATAGTCCTCCTCCCCTCAAACGTCTGGCAACAGTTTTTCGGGAGATCTGCTTTCCTGAGGCAGCAAGAAACTGATTTGCCACCTGCTGAGCTGTGGTGCGCCTGTTCCTTTTTACTGATAGAACGATATATCTGTCTTCTGCAGGCGTCGTACTTCTAACACGACCTCCCCCGTGCCGTCTACTACACATTCCAGTAGTTTTAAATGACTTCCACAGCCATGAAACAACGCTGTGAGCGATGTCGAACTCCCTGGCAACATCTGTTATTTTTCGCCCTTCTTCGATCTTTCCAATAATTTGGCCACGCATAAAACCATCTATGTGATGTCGGGAAGACATGCCAAAAATTTTAAGTTCGTCTATTAAATCTTTCCTGTAAAACTTTGACTTGAAACAACAACTGTCCACACGCGTCAAAACCTTTAAAGCTCTTATGAACGCTATCACGTGATGAACAGACGTGGAAAAAAAAATTTGCATACTCATACTTCTTCTTACTAATATCCCGCACTTATTCTAATTTTCCAGAGTTTGCTTCCTTTCATTTTGTGGTTGCTATGGATGATAGTGTTATCCGTCCTTAGCAATTGTCCAGCAGTGTATAACATTATCTTTTAATTGAATTTCTAGATCAAGAAAATTTACTTCATAGTTGTTACTATTTGTCTGTATTAAATTAAGATATTGTGAATAAAAATTGGTGCTAGGTTTGAAATTATCTTGGTTGCCAAAAATGATAATATCACATATATAACGAAAAAGGTAATATTTAGAATTATCAATGAAACTTTTTTCAAAATAATGTAAGTATAAATTGGCAAGAAAGTTGCTAGTTGGGCCACCAAATTTTCAATCATTAGAAAAATATTTTCTATTCATTTACTCAAGTTCAAAGTGGCAGACCTATTCAGGGACGTCTTAAGACATTTTTAGGCCCTGGGCCCCTATGCAAAAGTAGAGCCTGTCTGAAATCTCTAAGAGTAGACAGCATATAACCTGCTATTTGAAATACTCGTTCGAACGGTCATTTGAAACAAATAAATATACACGACTCACAATCTCAAAAACCTAGACACAAACCGGCTGGACAAATAGCCGCATTTCGACTAAATGAGTTGAATGATTCTTTATTGTAAAGAGTGTTTTTTTTTCCAGTTATAGAAGTTTAAGTTGGCATTACTTTCCAAGATGGTGACCGATTTAACAGCTGTCAAGTGATTTATTCTCAGTTTGGTTTGGCAATTCATCAAAACGATCATCAAGCAAGGCGTAATTTCGTCGAATGGGCCCAAAACGAGATTGCCGTTGATCCCGATTTTCACAAGCGAATTTTGTTTAGCGATGAAGCGCACTTCTGGTTGAATGGTTACGTCAACAAACAAAACTGCCGCATTTGGAGTGAAGTTAATCCACAAGTGTATGTCGAAACACCGTTACATCCAGAAAAACTGACTGTTTGGTGCGCTTTATGGGCTGGTGGAATCCTTCTTCAAAAACGATGAAGGCCACAACGTTACAGTCAATGGTGATCGGTATAGAGCCATGATTACTAACTTTTTCATTCCTGAATTGAACAATCATGATGTCCAGGAGCTGTGGTCCCAACATGTCACACAGCTCGTGCCACAATTGATTTATTGAAAGACACGTTTGGTGACCGCCTAATTTCACGTTTTGGACCTGTGAATTGGCCTCGAAGATCTTGTGATTTAACACCGCTAGACTATTTTGTGGGGCTATGTAAAGTCATTGGTCTATGTGGATAAGCCACAAACGCTTGACCATTTGGAAGACAACATTCGCCGTGTTAATGCCGATATACGGCCACAAATGTTGGAAAAAGTCATCGAAAATTGAACGTCCAGATTGGACTACATCCGAGCCAGCCGTGGCAGTCATATGCCATAAATCATTTTTAAAATGTAATGCCAGAAGAATATCTTTCGAATAAAAAAAAATTCATGTCAATCGAATAATACATCGTTGTTTTATTGCAATTTAAAGTTCTATATCTCTAAAAAACACCCTGTATTATGCCTAGACCCAAACATGGACAACATAATAATACAGTTTTACTATCTGTTCCAGTTGACATGTAGTTTTTTGAATTCCCTTTTATTCGGAGAATATGTAAGGGGGTAATATTTGACTATTAAAATTATCCGGATCGTGATTTTATTAAGACAGATTCGAGAACGAAACGAGGCGCTGGGCCTGGGCCCAGTTGGCCTATGCCTTAAGACGTCCCTGGGCCTAGTGTGTTTGAAGCAACTGTTGAACATGTTCTGCAATTGTTTTAACGGAGTCCCATTAAATCAACTTATGATGCTTCAAGTGAACTTCAAATGTCTCAAACTAGTTTGGTAAGAGTTCATAAAAGGCTTAGGTTGCATACTTATAAAGTGCATGTCTTGTAAAGAACAGTTGGTGGGAACTGGAAAATCGCGCTTAGACATTCTTTGGGCTACCAAGCGGGGGCACGCGCTGAAATTTATTGAAGAAAATGGTCTGAAAAAAAATTCATTATTGTGTGTACTACAATACGTCCAAACAAATACCTAATTACAATAGTATAAGCACAATAAATACTTATAATCAGGTCAAGACTTTTGGTTCACCCTGTATTTTGGCATTCATTTTCGAATGAATAGTGAGTTATTCAAAGTTTAAATAATCATTTTAAGCTTCATAAATTTATTTATGAAGCGTGAATGAATCAATAAACATGAAATACTTACTGCAGTTCCTCAACGATAAATTATTTTAAGTTGTAACAAATAAAAATGTCACATCTGTTGAAATTCGGCGCAGATTGTTGTATGCGCAATATGTTAGTGATCCATTTTTAAGTTTTAAGAATGTAAATGGTGACACGTGTTTAAAAATGGCCGTGAAGAAGTAAAATTTGGCTCATAAGCACTGATCTAGAGCAAGTCTAACTGGAACGTAAATTTTTAAAATTGTGACCTTATTGGTGATGACCGACGAATAACGGTTAATTAAATTACATACGAATTATGAGAAAGTTATGGAAGTGTAATTCATTATTTAGAAAAAACTACCATTTTACTAAATCACACGCTGAATGCTTCTTATTTTGAATTGAAATCAAAAGGTTGGAAGAACAGAAATTTTCTTAAGACTTTTGAAACACTTTAAATGAGAAAGAGATACATTTATTATGTGAATTTCCATTTGTGATGGAAGTTTAGTTCAACATAGCACCCTTGAAACGAAGTAGTCCAGTATGGAATGATGCACAAAAAGTCAAACTGCTCCATTAAAAAACAAAAATTTTGTTAACCCTGGAAAATATGTTGTTGTCGTGCGTTTCATCCTGGGATACATAAGAAAGACGATAGATAGATGAACAGAAACATACAATACAATCACAGAAGAATATAGACTTTATTACAACGATGATCCCAGCATAGAACAGAAGGAGTGTACTGCTTTCCATTCGAGACAGGAATCCGTTTCAGGCGAAAGTCCGACTTCTTTCCCGGAACATACATTCATGCATTATTCGGGATTCGCACCCGAGCTCATTCGATTATAAGCCGAGTGTCATAACCACCATACTGGTTGGGCGACTGGAAAAGATGTTGCGCTTCATGGGGTGGGGATTTCCTGGGTATTATACGTCTACTTGTGTGTTTCATAACCGACGTACAATTAACGCAGAACATTAGAAGATACACCCTTCGTAAATATAAATTACAGTTTAAAAATTATCAATCACTTTTTGCAAGTAAATTTAAGGGTCCCAGAAAGTATTAAGTAAAATGCTAGTTACTAAATAAAGGAATACATTAAGTTTAAAAAAATACGATTTTAATAAATGAAGAAATGAGAGATAAATAGAAATCGGGAACTTATCTCTTTATTTTGAGTAAGTGATGTTTGCAAAACTAGGCCTTGAACGAGCTTTCATACCCAGTAGTATTCTCATAAATTTTACGATTGTAAACGAGGGAATTTTTCATGGATAAGTTTCATTTTATAAACGTCAAATTAGAACCTTTTGATATGGTTGATAATGGACTTAATAATTTGTTAACTATTTGTTTTTTTTTTAAAAAAATTATTGTTCTGATGTTATCCGATAAAGTTTTCACTTTCCAGGAATTGTATAAATTCTATTTTTATCAAATAATTATTGACCTGCTGCCATTTGTCATCTCACACAAATCATTTTCCGTAATGTTAGTTCTAAATTCTGTTTTGGGTCGTTAATAACTTTGATACGTAGTTATTAGGCTGATATGTAGTATTTCGAACGATTTTAAACTAAAATATTTAATCAATCTTTCCTCTAAAGCTATTTTCCTTTTCATCTAAGTGTTTTCTCTTTTCTGTTTTTATTTCTCTATTTCTTCAAAACAAATTAATGTTTTCCTCTGATCTCAAAGATTTTGTGTGCACTATGCATATAATAGAAAAACTTAGATTCTTATTATAAATACTTTATGATAATAATAATAATATAATAGACATTTAATACTATAGCAATTTTAAAACAATGATGGGTTCGACAAGTAGTGACTTCTTCACGAAGCCGTGGCATTTCCCAGAATTACCGACAGCTCAATATATCAATGATGATTCCGGTATGGTTATTCCACTTAAAACAGTGCCAGTCCCGGGAAGCGCTGAGCGAGGCGAAAAGTTGCATTTTTTCAAAGTCTGTGACATCGACATTTCTGATATGTAACAAAAAATTTTCATACATTTAAATTATACAAGTTTTGTCTTTAAAGGAAATAAAAGGATAAGCCATTAAAGAAAGTGATAAAGATGGCAAGTGTTTGTATGGAACGTAATACTGATAGATTAAGTTCTAAATATGTAACATTGTTGTGTATTCTAGTGTATAAATATCGACTCTTATAGTATATAACCCAACCATATTTTGTAAGTCTAGTCTATAGTAGAAAGGGGATATGTGAATCTACGGGTTTGGTGGCAGCTACAATGTTAGTGACCAAGATTACCTGGCTACCCCGACCCGTATTTTTATAAAAACAGGAGTTTCACTTTTTATCCGAGTAGATTTTTGTCTTGGATTCAAACCTTGAATTCAGTATTCACACCAGCCACGGATTTCGCTTTTCCGGTATGAGACAGTATGATAAATAGGAGAGTGAAATATGTAAAGAAAACTTACAGAGGGAAGGAGAAGGAAAAAAATAAAGAGTACTCTATATCAGTGTGAGTAGTTATTAAAAATTACTTTTAGAAGATATTATTACTAAAGATATTTTTTATTATTATTTCAGAGGGAGTATTAATAAAGGAAGGGTAATGCGCACAAAATATTGTATGTATGTATGTGTATGTATATATCAACCGCAAGGAAATTAAATTATAATAGAAATAACTAATCAAGAAATATTCAAATTGTAATACATTTGAATTTATCAAATGTATTGTGACGTCTCACGAGTCTTTTCTTTAACAAGTCCTTTGGGTTCTTTGGGCCAGAATTAATGGCAACTCTTTTCCAACCAAATCCAAGAAGTGAAGTGTGAATAAAAGATGAAAATGAACAAACTTTTAAATATAGGATCTTAGAGTAAGCGGGATGGCAATGTAGGGTAATGTTTGACAATTGACGTTAGTTTGTGGCAGTTGATGGTTATTACAGTTCGTGGTTCAAGCCTGAATGAGTTTAGCGTGACGTGAATACATATTATTAGTGATCGAATAGAAGGAATCAGCCAAGTTGCATACCATTGCATACAAAGACAAGATTGATCGTTACTCCAAGCTGTAATAAGGTAGAATTGATTACTTAATATTCGAATCGGGATTTAGGCGGTTCGTTTATTGATAGAGGTCTGAATTAGATTAAGTCTTATTGTGTGTTGCGTATTTTTACCATCGTAGATTCTCTCATATTAATTATTATAATTTAATTTGTTAAAGGTTTAAGTTGAATATCTTAATAAAGTCATATTAAGATAATATTTGATCCTAGTCCTTTCACTAATCCTACACCTCTAACTCACGCGGATACTTCGAGAGATGTTCTTCCAAGGGGAGGAACATCACAGTATTACAATTTGTAATACATCAAATAAAAATGATTGAGCTTAAATGTTTCGCATTTTAAGAATTAAAACAGCTGTTTTCTTAATCTCTTTGGAAACAGGCCAGTTTCATGTACAAATATATGCAAATAATATATCTCATATGTATATAAAACATATACATATGAATTAAATATAAATATTTAATACATAAACATGCGATTTTCATTTTAAATACTCCGTATAATTTATTTAATAAATTTCATTCAAATCTAAATTACCGTTTACAGTGATGTACACATTAAAAGTAAACATTAAAAAACTACAACAGCATAATTTTAATAAAGCAAGCTTTAGCAAATGATCAAACCAAGAAGTAGCATTATAAGGCAATTTACATGAAAAAAATACTCTGACAGAATAGTGAAATACTTTGGAATTCGCTTATATTTAATCTAAAGAGTGAGCAGGTGGTGTTCTTTAATGTTTAAATTATTATTTATTTATCCAACGTTCGTGCTTGGCATCTTGACCACGTGATGCCGAGCCTCCCAGTACCAACTGAAGACGTTGTCAGTCGGGTATTTATCGAGTCCAGTGTATTGTGTGGAGCTGGTGGTAGCCATCCATCCTGGCATGGCCGCAGAGCGGGCAAGCCTCGTCAGCAGCCAGGTCAAGCCAGTGGAGGTTTACTCCCAAAAAGTCATGTCTTGTGGTTAGGCGAAAGCGGGCAACGGCCTCGGCTCTCTCCAAGTGCCTCGGGATAGTACCCACGGTTAGCCAGGGTTTCCCATGACTTTACAAGGCTCTTGGTTTTTGGGTCGTGGCAGTATATTTGTCAATGTATGTGGTAACATGCTCTTTGCTCTTTTGAGGGTTAAGGGGACTTCCAGTTGAGATGATTCAGCTCCCTGTTTGGCTTTTTGATCGTCTCTCATTACCGGGCATTCCAACATGACTTGGGACCCACTGTAAGGCCAAAGTCCAGCCATATAAAATGAGCTCCCCAATTTTAGTTTGGCACTGAGATGTGTTTAGGCAATCAGTCGGTGTGTTACTGCTTAAGGCTGAAATTGCAGCTAGGGAGTCGATGAAGAAGACAACTTTTGCAGGAGCTAGGCCTGCAACGATTAATTGTGTTGTAGCTTCACAGACAGCCACGACCTCACCATCGCAACTGATGTGGCGTTTTTCTTCATATGGTCAATGAGTCTTCAAACAGCCGGCAGAACCGTCCGTTGTTTCTGGTAGGTATGAACCGTCAGTATAGATATGAAGCCACTCATTCGCGGGATATCTGTTTGATGGTTTTTAAAGTGCAGAATTTTAGGTCGTCAGGAATGGCATCAGCCTTATTTGATGTCAGGTTAATTAGGTTGAACCGTTTAGATGGAAGAAAAGGTACGACTGTGTAAAGTAGTGATACTGAGTAAAGGATACTGATGATCGGAACATTGATTTTAATAACATGACTATTACAGGAGGCATAATTGATATTATTTACTTATACAATGTGCGTAGTTTAAGGATTGAAAAAATATATATTTGTGTATATTTCTGACAGCGTTTTATTTTGTCTTGAGTTTTGAGAGTGGGGTGTCAGCTTGGGTGTCGTCCTCATTACTTGACAGTGGTTCAAAGTTACATGATCTGTCGCCAAAATCCTTTGTGTAGTTTAAAAGTGCGATGTTGATAATCAGTCAATCAACTGATAGTGTTTTAAATTTAGGTATTTTTCTTCCAAAATAGTTTGAAAAACCTTTTTGATCGTTTTCAAAGTTCTGCTGAAGCTTTTCTCAGGATCTCAAAAAATGCAGTCTTTTGTAGGAAAAAACTTCACTGGATTGAATTATTGTTTTATTTACAACGTACTCAGAAGAAAATGAAGGCTATTGGTGACAGATATCATACTTTTTATCCCTATTCAAGGGATGAAGAGAATACCTGAGCTGGAGAAACCCTCTCCAAACTGCTACATCGTGCCAACAGGAGAACTATGAGACGTGGCAGATCAATAATAGCTATCAGTTGCGCATATAATAATCAGTAACAACAAAGTTTTTTCTGCCCTCGATGCATATTTTCATACGATATAGAATCTTCATCGCATGTTGCAATCGAGTCTGCCAAGCTGTACTGTTGATTCAAATTTTCGTATTTTGGGGTTCCCAGGAGAAAATCTTACTATGCTTCATACGTGTTCACTTGACTCAAACAAGTTTATAGGAAAAGTTATACTTTGATTAGCACGGAGGCAATCTAAACATATAAGGTCTGAAATTTTCATGTTTGTGCATATTTCCAGGATCATGTTATGAAGGATAATGTTAGCTGTCTCAAAATATCATCAACAAACAGTTAAACTGTTAAAGTTATTCTTAGGAGCAAAGAAATATCTAAGTATTGTTAATAACATTAATAAAAACTGGGTGCCTTAAAATTGCTGATCTGGTCTCCTTCACGCAGATACAACAATCATTTGCTACAAGACTGAAATAAATTCCTCGCTGTAGTGCTAATTTGGTAACAGGTATGAGTATATAGCAGGACACTACTCGAGATGGTTTTGTAAATGCAGTGGGAAAAAAGATAAATATATGAGAAAACGATGTGAGCATAATGTCGGAGGAAAGTACCACTAGCGGAGTAAAAGGAGTACGAGGAATGGCACTTAAATGATTATATGCGATTCCGTATCATAGCAAAATATCTAGAAGCAAAATATAAAGCTGAATCTGTCATCTGAATCAATTGTAATTACATGTACGTGTTGTCCAATAACGCATTTGAGACTCTAATTTTATACTTGTCTTATAAAAGAGAAATATGTGTTAGTTTTGGGTTCAGTGTTTGAATTGAGCCATCAATCTGCAACACTTTAAATATACGCTTGTAACGGGTCTATCCGCGATTGATTGAATATACGCACTGTTCAGTAACGGACCACGTAATGAACCATGGTCGATCGAGCCTTTCCTAATCCTCTAGGGGAAATATATTTCTTTTAAAGGTTACTCTATTGAAGACTTTCTCCCGAAGAAGACACGGTTTATGTAAATGAAGGGCGATATTTTTAAGCATTAACTATTGACGCGAGATGAGAAGAAAGTGGTTAGAGGTTAGTGGAAAGTATCTGAGAGCTAGTCGAGAGAAGTGATGGACGATTAATTACTAAATACTTAATGACCCCTAATTGACGATTTAGTCAAGAAGTTAAAATTGAATAATAACGCCCAGAGGTAGAATAGCTGAGAACGGAATTACGGTATTTCAGATCGTAGATAACCAAATAGTTCTAAGCGTAAGTTAACTAGATTATTATCAATTATTAAGTATCCTTTCTACCATGTAGCTGCTCCTACACTTAATCAAAGTTATGAAAAGCACACACAAAAAACAAGAATTTTACTTGAAACAACAATTTAGTCAATTCCTTTACAAAAGTTTTTATCAATTAAAACATACGTCATGAGGCTTCCGGCTTTTAAAATAAAATAGTTTCTTGAATACAAAATGCATCCATATGTGTTTTCATTTGTTTATTTAATTTTATCTTGTAAAATCCACTTTAAATAAAATTAATAGGTTGAGATTTTCTTCGTGTGCAAATTTAAATATTATTTTCAATATTTAATTATTGTTCTTAATTAAATGAAGAAAGAAACCTTGAAACTGTGTTATGTTTAGACGTAAATTAATCAGACCTTTAGTGCACGTTTAAAAAATTTAAAAGATTTAAAAAAATTTTTTTTTTTCACACCAGATTGAGAAAAGTAAAATTTCACAGATGTTTTCGTTTTTCATTTATTTTTAGTGCAAGTGTTCTGAAAAGATGTAATACACAAATGATTTTATTGTTTTTTACAATCTTTTATTCCTGGAGGAAAAAAAAACTACTTTGTACACAAAACTTTCAAAGATTGGAATGAAGGATGGTAAATCAAAAAAAAAGGCAAAGTAAAAGTAAATAAAATTTAAAAAGATACTAGTTTTTTTATCATTTATATATAAATGCAAGCAAAGAAATTATATTTAAATGAATTTCATTAAAAGTTGAGAATTCAACTAAAATAAAGATGGAAAATTAATTAAACTGGCCATTTATAACTTCCGTCATTGAATTAAGAGGACTCGGCACCTTTTTTCAATTTTTTTTTATTTAAGGGTTTTAAAATATTTTTTTTGTATATTATTAACAGTTACTACTAAACTAAGAAATTTCACCATGAAAAAATTCCTAAATTTAAAAAAAAAAAATTTAAAATTTAAAGTTTTTAAAAATTTTTTACCGATTTTCAAAATTCTTCTTCTTTTACAATTATCATTATTTTGACACCAAATTTTTTTTTTGGATTTATTAGACTATGAGTAATAACTTTAGGGATCGATTTTGCAAAAAACAAATTAGTTTTGGAAAAAAATAAAATGTATACATTAATGGAAAAAAAGCTAAAAAACATGACTTCTGCTACATTTTCTTTTATAAAATTTTTTTTTATTCAAAATATTGAAAAATGAATCCCTAATTTAATTAAGCACATTGAAATAAAGATACACACCAAAATTCAAGTTGTTTGATAAATATCTGTAGAAGTTTTGTACTTTTAAAGACCATGATTTCATGAAAAACTCGAACTGAGAAAATGCATTTTTAAGAATACCAATCAGCAAATATATATCAAAACAATGTCTAAATTTTGTAATAATTTTTCAATATGTTGTATAAATATATACCTTTAAAATAAAACATAATACAATTCAATTTCAAAATATTAAACAAAAATATAAGCTTTTTTTAAAGTGCCTGTCTGTGAGCCCAAAATTACGAAAAATAGGAAATATCATTGTGACTTATTTTTACAAGAAACATCTATGAAATATATTAAAAATAAATGAAATACATGAAATAAATGTAATAAAAATACATGAAATGTACAATAGAAAATTTAAAAGCTTTTATAAAAATAATTTGCTACTTAAATCAATATCTAAAATAAAATAAAGTAAAACAAATTTATGCTAAAATGTATTATTTTTTCAAAACAGGTTTGTTTTAAAATTGGCCTGCGCCATAAGTCATTCCTTCTCTCCTCCTAGCTAATAACTCTTTTTTTATGTATTGCTTTTTTAATAAGTTTAAGAGCCAGCTTATTACTGGCATTTTGACGACGTTTTCTAAATTTTTGTTTTCGACTATCTTAGATTGTAGCAAGTTGTTTCGTTGAACCTCCAGTAGCTACACCTAATGCTTTCTGTGTTTCTACAATGGTGCGTACTGTACCCTTATTGTATTCGCAGACAGCTTCTGTTACTGCCCGCTTAACACGTCTTTTGTTTACGAAAATTTCTTTCGGACACTTTGCCCAAATCATGCTATGCAAACTTTCGTTTGCATTTTGTGTTCCACATCGAATGCATCTTTCTAACAATTCATTAGATGCAAGTCTTTGATAAATCGGTAGAATTTTTGGAAGAAACTTTTCATTTATTGGTGTTCCTACATTTAATTTATGATTGTTAGGTTTTTCCCCATTAGCAATCGCAGATTGGTAGAAACACCATGAGTTTTCTCCTGCAGGACACTTCGAATGTTGAGGTTTAGCATCTGTAGAAATGCTATGCAACAATGTAGCATATATTGCTGTTTTCATAGCATTCACATCCCCTTTGTTTCTCAAAATAGCCTTTTGGTAGTAAGTAGTTAATTTTTTAATCGTGGCTTCTTTCAAACTACCATGAGCTTTACCACCTAAAGAAATACCTTGAGCACGACAGTCTTTTACAGTAGATCTCAAAGCTGTTCCTAACCGCTTACTAACATGATTAATACATTCTTCCTTTTTTATCACAATGTCAGGTCCATACACTTTTTCTCGCACAAGTAGTTAAACGTTTTACAATCACCATCGGATAATACTGTAATATAACGGAATCCAAGTGATGTGGATCTTTTCCACAAGGTTAATGCAGCTTCCATTTCCATTGATGTAGATGAGCCCAAGTGATTTATATCACATTCGCTTTTATGTCCTTCATACCATATGCTGAATTCAGCACTTGACTGGCCTAGCTTATTTTTTGCCACAGAGCAATGACGACACACCTTACTCATCACTTCAAAGTCAACAACATATCCGGTGAGCATATCTATAACACATCCTACACCGATAACTGAGGTGTGACCATGAGTTAGCCACGTTCCATCAAAACTAACACTTAAGTCTGTGATTTCAGCTCCATTCTCGTACACATTTTTAATTTCTCGGTGGATTTCCGCAAATATGTTTTCAGATGCCAGAGTATATGCATTATCCAGCCGTCTCGCACACTTCCCATATGTAGTTGATGAAAAAGGATCTATATTCATCACCATACAAAATTTTTCTATAGCTGAATAACCTTTCCCAATATGTGAAAAAGCTTGAGTTATTCTCAAATTCACATCATGGCTGGTCTGAACAGACTTTAGAGATGTGTTTACAACAGTTTTGTTTTCATCACAATTGCTACACAATAGTTTTAAATTGTATGAAAATCCCAACTTGGTTCCAAGCTCCAGTTTCAAAGTTTGTTTTTCACAATATTGGCACTTTGCACTTCGAAGAAGATTGTTAACTTGGTTAAAGTCCACCAATATATAATTTCCAATAGCAGAGGTATCCTTTTTTACCACAGTGTTCAATTTTTCCAGGCGTACATTTGAAAAAACTGAATTTTTGTTCACTTCACAATCAACTTTCGCTTTACACCATCGCTTTTCATTCATTTGCAAAGCACGTACTGAACGTTTTCTAAGAGGCATATTAGCGATAACAACAACTAATAAAATGAATTATGATTGAAGTAGCATTAAAAAATGCTGTTTTAGGTTTCTATGAAGTTAAAAACTAATGAAACTAAAAATCACACAGCAAGCGAAAATGGCAAAGCTAATGTAAATAAACAACTTTGCTGATAGTTACAGTCACAGCTTAACGGATTCCTCTGCTTCTCTGTAGTTTTTAATGTAAAATAATGGATTTATTCTCAAGTAAAAAAATGTAAACATTGAGGTGGGCGTGGCATTTAAACTGCTGACAGAGCTGTCAAAATATTTAAAATGCATTTTACTGCGTTTAAAATAATCAGATCGTTTCGAAACTTCCCTCAATTGTACCAAAGGTATCAAACTACATTTTAAACTAAAAATTGAAAAATCGATATTTTCATCGATTTTCGGTTTTTGAAAGGTGCCAAGTCCCCTTAAAACAGGAAAAAATAATGGAAACCTGCTTCCATAACAAAAACATAAGAAATAAGCATAGTTATTTTAAAAATAATTAGTAAGCATAGAGTTATATATTTTTTTACTTTGTATTTTTATGCTTTTTTATAATTTGTTTTTCTACATAAGATTGAGCCTTGGATAAAATACAGGAAAAAGTAATCAAGAATTAAATTTAACTTCAATTTGATTTTACAAATTTTCCTTTAAATTCAAATGGTATTAAAAATTTAAGTCTTTCTATACATAGTACATTACTATAACATCAAAATACTTAAAAATCATATGAAAAGATAAACGAAAAATTCCTTATTCAATAATAAAAAAATTTTAATAAGAAGAGTACGAGTTTTCTCTTTTACAATAAATTAATTTTTTCTGGAAAAAATTAATTAAAAAAGTTTTTATTGATTTAAAAAAAATCAATAGAATATCATAAAAGATTTAATCGACATTTGTTTCTTTCTGAACACTGATTAGTAATTTTCTAAGTCCCTTACTATTACTTAACGAGTCCTTTTAAGGAATCCGACTACGTTCGGAACCGTGATTTTAAAAAAGCGCATAAATGGATAATTTTCATGATATTTAGTGTCACTCAGATTAGAATACATGCATAAAATTGTTTTCAAAGACATTTTGACAAAAAAATTTATTAAAATATATTGCTAAAAATTAACTTAGAATAATCTTTTTTCCAAATGTTCTCCTTTTGTGAAAAATGGTTCTATTATAATAATATTTTACCTGTATATAGCTCAGACCTCTCTACAAAGGCTCAAATAGAAGTTTTGAAAATTCCTATTATTTTCAGAGTTACCACCAACTGAAATAATTAATGGCGTTTTTTTCTTAAAATTGCTCTCCTCTGTTGTCGTAAAATATGAACAAACCCACTTCTAAGTTAAATATTTCAAAATTTCCAGCTGAGCCTCTGTAGAGAGATCTGAGCTATATACAGGCTAAATATTATTATAATAGAACCATTTTTCACAAAAGGAGAACATTTGGAAAAAAGATTATTCTAAGTTAATTTTTTTGTCAGAATATTATTTTTAAATAAAATTTCTTTGTCACAGTGTCCTTAAAACAATTTTATGAATACATTCTAAGCAGTAGCGCACAGAGGAATTTTTCAAGGGGAGGGAGGGTCCGGGGTCGAAAGTTCACAATTTTTGTATCATGCTCCTTTTAATTTTGTCGATTTTCGGGAACAAAACACAATAAAAACTAATTTTTTAATAAATAATTAGCATTAATTAATGAAATTAATCATTAATAACAAGTAATTAATTAAATTTTACGTACTATATACTCAGAATTATAATCAATCGGAAAAAAAATCAAATGCTTTGGAGAGGGGGTCCGGAACCCCAGGAACCCCCCCTTGTGTGCGCCACTGATTCTAATCTAAGTGACCCTAAATATCATGAAAATTATCCATTTATGTACTTTTGCAAAATCACGGTTCCGAATGTAGTCGGATACCTTAAGGTACTTGATTTATTTTGGATATTATTAAGACAATTATACCTTTATTCGTTTTTTTTTTTTACAGTTTTAATGCCGAATTTTGAAATATATTTTCCCTCTTAATTTTCTAAATAATCGGGAATCATGCTTTACCTTTTCTCAAATTTAGTTGTTACACAAGTCAAACTCATCCTATTTTTATAGAAGCGTAAATATTTCTCAATTTTTATTTCGAATCTTTGCTCTTTTATATAATAATTAAAATATAAAATAATACTTCAAAATGTTTTTTTTTCTAATGGGTCTGCGGATTGGTAATTACTATTGCAGAACTAGTACATTCCCAGGGAGCTGGTATCACTTTTTAGTGTAGCACAATATAGGTGGATATCATTTTCTTTGAAATATATAGGTATATGTGTCGACTCAATGTTTTTTAATTTTTTTTTTTATTTTCAAAGAATATTTGTTTACCGATAATATATTTCACGATAATTTTTCAATTTATTATCATGTTCTAAAAGGTTATTCTTTCATAAATTTATGATTAATCATATTATTCATTTCCTTTTTTTAATTAATTTTTTATACTTACGATTAAATGAGAATGAAGCTCAGTGTCTGTGTGGTAGCGTATTGCACTTCCACGCCGCAGTTCTTGGCTTCAAACCTCGGACTGAGCAAGGACAACTCAGCCTTTCATCCAGTGTGTCGATAAATGAGTACCAAGCTTGCTTGGAAACTAACCACTGGGGGTTTCACGTGAGAGTGACATCCTGGCCGGAACATCTGCTTATGCAACTCAGTGCCCAAGGTGACGAAAACTGAGATGGGCACAGTAGGCCTTGGCCCTCATGGGCTGTTGTGCCACTGAGCTTAGTTTAAATAAGAAATATATGTTATTCAAAATTGATCCATTTCTGATCGATGCATTTTTCAATAAGTCTGATTGATTGATTGATTGATTTAATATTAACGTCGCACTGTTCAGCTACACGAGGGTTTTTGGCGACGGACCACGTAATTTTGAACCATGGTCAAGTGACGTGGACGACACCTGAGCTGGCACCCCCCTCTCCTAACTACCACACCACACCAACGGGAGGACGTTTCAGCTCTCGACAGATTTAACGTGCATCTCTGCCCTACACGGCGGGTCTTCAGTGGTACTGGGCTCGAACTCGTGACAAGGCAAGCCACGGTCCGATACCTATACCACTCGGCTACCGCGGCCACTCAATAAGTCTGAAGCGAAATAAATTAGTTTTATCACGTTTAATAATATAATTATTTCCATGGATCATTTATATACATCATGAACATACTGAACATGCTAAAAACAGAATTTATACAAAATGGGTTCAATTCATGATGTCACATGATAAAGACAAACACGTGTTCGCCATTGAAAATTCAAAACAAACATTAAACCAAATGTACTTGCTGTTCTATTTTTGTAAAACTTAAATAAAATTTCAAATTTCATATTTGTCCAAAGATGTTTAAATGTTAGGAAAAAAAAATTTCTTCAAAAAGATTTTTTAAAATTAAAAAAAAAATCGCATTTTATGCTTATACTTTTTAAATGCATTTTGTATAGTACATATGTACTTTTTAAGAGAAAGTTTCTGAAAAAAGCAAAATTTGGCAACACGGAAGCCCGTGAACTGATTAGCTGGAACCACTAGATAGTTTTTATCGTGTGACTATGACGCCACATGAGTTTTTGAATTGATTGGCTAGAATCACGTGGCTTTCACTATCATGTGACTATGACGTCACATGAATTGAACCTATTATGATTAACGTGACATATAAATAAAAAATGATGCTGTAGCATCTGTTTCGCGTCATCTGACTGTAATTTAGAAATAACGAAGTGAACCCCTGAGTAGGGAAGAATCCGGCACTTTGAAAGAATAATAAATAAAATAATTAATATTTTATGGTATTCTGAATGTTGTATGTGATTAGTTTTGAATTAATTTTACCTTATAACTACACTGCGAAAAAATTGGGGGAGCAAACAAAAATGTGAAGAAACTATTGATCGATAGCCATGCATGTACATAAAATGGGGAATACAGATGTAATAAAACGCAACACAGAAAAAAGAGGCAAAAAACAATTGTATGGTACTTTAATTCTTTGGAATGTTATAAAGATCATGAAAGGATGTTTCAGGACAACAATTTGGTTACATGTAAGTGACAAAAAATTGATTGTTTGGAAATCACATAGGTTGTTTAATATGGTGCGTGGTCTTCTTGAGCTGCCAAGACTGCCACACACTGTTTAAAATGGATGCGATGAGGTTAAAAGAAAAATTGTTGAATATTATTCCACTCTTGATGAAGTGTGATCTCCAAGTCTTAGACAAGGGGTGGAAAACCTTTATGGATCAAAGTGCCATTTTTTCTAAATAAGTATTTAGTGAGTGTAACGTCGCTTCTCCGAACATCAACATCTAGTCGGCATCTTTTGTTGGACCCGACACCCACACGTGCATCTTGCAGGTGCAACGCAACCCCTTTTGACCCCCGAGGAATCTAGCCCCGTCGACCGGAAGATGAGGGAGAGATGCTTTGAACTTGCACGGGAGCGGTAACCAACGAATCCTCCTCTCACAAAATAGTGGACTCTAACAATCTATAATTAACTTTAATAACTGTAATGTATCATTCTGTAAATAATATTCAATAGTTGTGACGTAAATAAATTCCATATTTAAATTAACCAAGAATACGCTACCGTTATTCTTTCAAACGTTACAGTGAGGCATAGGCATGCCGTAAAATAATTTTGACTTGTGATTATTGGAAAAATAATAAAACTAAATACTAACAACTCTCACAACTCTATTTAGTACGAAAAAATTCTCTTTTACACTGTATGGTAGTAAATGTTTTAGTTATACGTGTAATTCAAATTATAAAGTAACATCAGTGTGACCTCTGTCGTTGCGGATTAGATGATAAATATCATAGTAGGGTTGTAAGATGTTACTTTTAGCAGAATTTATGCTGAATTGGAATCATCTGCAAAACGGTTTCTAAGCGAGTCTTTATTGTTATTCATCTCTGAAAATAATGATTCGCAGGCAGAGCCAAATGAAAATATGGTTAAAATACCAAGAGCCAGCTTCTTCGAACAGTTGAATGTGTCTGGAATCCATTTTACAGACGATGTGTTCTACATGAAACTTTTTCAAAACATTAAACACACATCGCTTTGTCGTTTTTGCTAATCATGCGATATTTTTCGATCTCTGCTACATTAACTATTTTGCACTTATTGTCTTTTTCCTGAACTAGCCATGTTAAATAACGGTTAGAAATCGTAAATATAACACAAACAAGCTTTAAAATACAGTAGGGTCAATGAAATTAACTATGCTATTCATAGACAAACTTCGCAACATTAGCAATTGCAGTCCAAGACGTAAATAAGGCAAGGCAATAGCAAACGAGTGTGCTTTCGGTCACACCGCGACCAATCACTCAAGTTTGATCGTAATACTTAAAAATGGACGTTAATTTGAACTAAAATGCAAATCGTTTTGATTGGGGGCGTGTCCGAAATATTGTGTCGCGTGCCATTGGTTTGTTATCCTTATCTAAGACAGTAACAAAGACCTTGACCTTGCAGCAAAGCGTCATCCGAGTGTGTCTCAACCATGCTTGATCGGATTAAGATGAAGAGGCCATGTCGCCACTCCATACGTTGTATTATTTCAGCTTGAAGAAAATTATCCACTAGACGAGTTGTACGATGTCTGGCATTACCCTGTATTAATAGAAAGGAGTCACCATGGCTGCAGCGCAGGTGCGACATGGGGTCTCAAGATCTCATATGCATTACTTTAAACCGTTAAATTGCCTTTCTGAATGATATGCAGGTTAGTACTTCCACCTATGCTGATTCTATCCCATTCCATCAAACCACCCGTCTGTAATGCGATATTTCCTGAATGAATATAGGGTATTTCGAGTGCCTCTTTCTCGACATGCCAAAACGCTTCTGGTGTCAAACTCTAAGATGATTTGGAACACGTCCGGGCATCTAATCATCATCCATCCCTTTTCATCCAAAGCAGCTCAATTTCTTAGGGCAGTACGGTGTCTTGATATCAACAGAATACACACCACTGGCCTACGTGCATGCCGACCACCCGCATGAAGCCTATTTCAGATTGTTTGGTTTGAGACATTTCGTCCTGTTACCAAAAGAAACTGTCTTTAAATCTGAATCGCAGTGTCTGTTCTGTCTCGACGAGTTGATATATTGGTCATCAGTTGCTATGGCAGCAAGTGAACGACCTTGTCCTGGCCAACGTCGAACATGTCCTGTTTCTTGAAATCGATTCCACTGTCTTGCAAATACATTTCTGGCTACTCCGGCAGCATCGCCACAGTCCTTTATGTTTGCCCGGATTCTAGTCTCCCGATAATACGCCAAGTCATGGATTCCAGTCGATTACGTTGACGCAACATTTTGAGAGAAGTCACCTTTTTTCAAAACAACAGCCGAAAGGTCAAATTTCACCTCTCAGATAACGAAAACCACAGCTCCTACGAAATCATGATATCTGTACTCATATCCTTTTTCTGGTTTTTGACGTCATGAACATTGATTTGCATATGAAGTTTTTTCTTACGTTTTCTACAACGCTCTAGAATATGGATGTTTTGTTTTACATTAGTTATGAGAATAAATATTTACGGAAGTTCTCAGTGAATAGAAATCCTATAGGCCGATGTAGTCGAATAGTCATGACCATCCACTAGTAACGGCATTTTAATCTGTTTTATCCAGAATTCGAGTCCAGGTACCCGCCCTGTAGAGCAGCTCCTATACGTTAAATATGTCGATGCTCAAAGATCTCACGCTGACATCGTGTGAAAGCTCGGAGAAAGGGTACCACCTCAGAATATTACTTGACCGTGGATCAAAATTAGGAGGTTCATCGCTAATAGCCTTTAGAGTACTTCCGAGTGCGATATTAATCAACTATTGCTTAAGGTATCCGACTACGTTTGGAACCGTGATTTTGCAAAAGCATACAAATGGATAATATTTATGATATTTTGTGTCACTTAGATTAGAAAATGTACATAAAATTGTTTTAAGAATATTATTACAGTAAAAAATTATTTTACAATATTTTGACAAAAAATGAACATAGAATGACCAATTTTCGAAATATTCTCCTTTTGTGAAAAATGCTTCTATTATCATAATATTTTGTCTGTATATAACTCAGACCTCTCTACAGAGGCTCAACTAGAATTTTTGAAACATATAACTTAGAAGTGGGTTTATCCATGTTTTAAGACAACAGAAGGGAGAAATTTTAAGAAAAAAAACGCTGTTAATTATTTCAATTGGTTGTAATTCTGAAAAAAATGTTAATTTTTCAAAAAAAAAAATAGTTCAGACTCTCTGGGGAGCAGTCTTTACTTTATATAAGCAAATTATTATTATTTTAGAAGCATTTTTTATAAAAGGAGAACATTTTGAAAAAAGGTTATTCTAAGTTAATTTTTTGCCAAAATATTGTATTTAAATAATTTTTTTTTGTCAAAATGTACTTAAAATAATTTTATACATGTATTCTAATCTAAGTGACACTAAATATCATGAAAATTATTCATGAATGCGCATTTTTAGAATCACGGTTCCGAACGCGGTCGGATACCTTAAACTTAAACTCTTGTTAGAGAAGAGAACGTTCCCTCTCAACTGATATTAAATTTAAAACAACCACCCTTATTATTCCGCAAAGTGTAAAAAGTTGATTCCAACTCAGAATGCAACAGCAAATCCTTTGGTAACTGTCCCCTAACCTTGATTTTCAGATTACAGTACAGTGTTTCAAGAGAGAAACATAAATAAACTAATCTTATATTACATTATGTTCCAGCTGGGTAATGTAGTTGGTTAGGCGCTGATCTTGTGCTCTCAAGTTTGTGGGTTCGACAAGGTCCAAGTGGGTGGATTTTCATGATACAAAAAATCTACAGCGTCCTTGTCGTATGATTATGCGGCATGTTAAAGATCCCTAGAGTGCCTTGTTTAGCTTGAATGTTCTCGGCAAAATTAAATTCCTGGTGCAACATCGCATCGCCAGAGTTCAGGTGCCTCCCTCTGGGGGGAGGGGGTGTCAAAATTACATCGCGGTGATTGGTATCCACCTACATGGTGCCACAATAAAAAAGCTGTACCTGCTCTCGAGGACTGTACTATGTCTGTAATGGAAGCATTCGCAAACCCTATTTGAAAGGGGGGAAATATTACATTATTTACAAGGATTTGATAAATTATCAGATGACCAAGTGAATAATATAAAAAATAAGTTGTAATGAAAAGAATGCCGTAAATTTTTCAGTTTATAAAATTACTTTATTATACTTAGGGCTAAATTAACCTTAGAGAATTTAGTCTAATTTTGTTAATGAATACAAATTTTCGGATTTCATCAACATTCTGCATTTTTTTTTCACTCCTAAAAGTCTTTTCAATGTTGAGAAAGAGATATTGTAAGGAAGCAAAATTACAGATACTGATTAACGTATTACGTATATTAATTATGCCAGAACAACAGCACAAACAAAAACTATATTAAAAATCAATATAAAAATAAATCGCCTTTCATGTGTATTATGTGCATTAACTAACTCATTTATATAAAGTACTTTTATTCTTTTTAAGATCCAAGATAATTTTTTTTCTGTGTGTTATGTTAAACTTATAACAAGTTCCTTTATGAACAAAAATCATTTTTATTGATAAACGTTGCAAATGGGTGTTATTTTTTTATTCTTTCTAGAAATTCATTGCTAAGAGTACATCGATTATAACCTTTTAAAACTTTGAATCAATTTTATTTTTCAGTTAATTGTTTAAAGTTTTAAACTTATTTTTGATGCTTCTTAACCTCTTCCACGCTCATATTCGGATAAAAAAATGTCAATCTTTTTTATGCTTACCTTGAAAAATAAGCAATAGCATTCGAAGCCATAAAAAGCACGTGAAATAAATTCGGGAAAGACTGATTGTGCAGTGTATATTTTCAAAGTGCCTGAGCTAAGATGGTACGTTTCGCCTGCCCGAGTTCAGCTCAGGAAAAGCCTTGAAAGGGTTGATATCTGTATCTCTTTATATATAATAATAATATTAATAAATGTAAGCATAATTATATATATATATATATATATATATATATATATATATATATATAGTGGGCTACAAAAGTGTTCATTCACTTGCAATTTCTTATAAAATTTAATGTTTTCGACTAATAAAAATTAATACATTGTAACTGTAATTTTTTTATGGTATCTGCAACTTGTTCTTAATGGAATGACATAATTAATTTTTTAAAAATAGTATAACTATTTTTTATAAAAATTAACTATCAAAAAGCTACTAACAAATTACGCCACAAAAGTCTTCGTACACTTAAAATCTCAACATAGCTTTAAATATTGCGTTTCTTAATTTAGTGCTTAGTAGGATATCTTTTAGTGTCCACAGCCAGTTTTAAACGTCTTGGTATAGATTTAATTAGTTTTTTGTAATTTCTGCATCGATTTTCCTCCATTCTTCTGTAATTATTGTTTTTATACTTCACATTTTGTGTTTATTTGTCACGTTTTCTTTTTTCTAACTTCAGAATCTCTCCAAATATGTTCTTCTGGGCTAAATAAAGTGATTGAGGAGGTGTTTTCATAATTTGGGGACAGTTATAGAGACACAAGTGGCGTACAATGAGAGCAGTGCACTTGGCGTCACTACCGTGTTAAAAAATTAAGTAGTCTCCAATATCCAAATTTCGGGCGGATAATTTAAAATTTCTCTTTAAAATAATTAAACAGAGCTCATGATTCATAGTACCATAAAAAATACCAAATTACCTAATTCTGAGGCCAATTTACACCCCCACGCCAGAACTCCTTCACTTCCATGCTAAAGCATGGAAGTGAAGTTTCCAAGTGAAGGAGTTCTTGTTCCACATAAATTCATGGGATTAAACTCCTTATTTTTTCATTTACAAGCTATTATAGGCATTTATAAGCTATAATAGCTATTATAGCCACACACACACACAAAAACTTTTAAATTTAACTTTTCAAATATTTCTATTATTTATAATTTTTTTTAATAAAAAGGCTGACGCGCTCAAAGTAAAACAGCAGATGAATTAAATAATCTTATTTATATATTGTATATGAAATATGGAATAGATTATTTATTTAAAAATCATGAAATTACGGAATTATCACCTGAAAGAAAACAATGCTATCATAGACTCTTAATGATGGTATTGCAATAAATTTATTTGCTATGCATTCTTCAATTTTTGCTTCAAGCTTATCAGAAAAAAAAATTACATTAGCTTATTTTAAGATTTTTTTTTAATTGATTAAATTCGTCAGAGGAACAACTGTTGAAAACAAGACAAAATTATAGCCTTCATTTTCAAAATAGATTATCTATTTTCGACCCATCATTTCGAATGAGAAATATTTTTTGAAATAATAAACTATATCTGAAATATCAAAATTCATAACATCGAACGCAATTCCACAATCGAATTTCAAATTAGAAATAATTTACATAAGAATCGAGTCGCACACCGAAAAAGAGAAGCCGCATTTAACCCTTAAATAAACCCGTCATCAAAGAAAAAACATTACCCTCTTCCTATAACAGGTCTTCCGCCTTGTATTCTTGATCGTAATTGAATTTATTACCCCCAAAACTCGGTTTTAATCCTTCTAAGAGCAAACATTCTCTTTGGCGCTCTCTTGGCTCAACTATCTGGCTCACTTGGCGCGGAAGTGCACATTTTCCGCCGCAGATTAAAGCAACCATGCCTCTCGCAGCTCATAATCGTAGTGAGGGCCACCGTTGAATACCACAAACCGCTCATTGACAATCGCTTTGATAAAGCTGCATATTTACCTCTCAGCTCTTCGCTGGGGTCAGGTGTGATGAGACTTGTTATGCTCTCTATAATCTCTGTTGTAGGCGCAATGGAGAGTTAAGGTCCTGAGGAATCGAGTCCGATGCGGCGCTTTTGCGTTCATTCGGCGCTCACTTTGATGTGAAAAGAAATCCGATCAAAATTCATTTTTGATTCATACGGTGGGCGCTCGACTAGCATGAACGCGGCCGAATTGTCACCACGTCGCCGAAGAAGACGGTTTTTGGTCGGCTTCGAAGAAGGGGATCTGCCCGTAAAGAGAGAGCCTGATGAAGATATAAAGGTAGGGCTTAGAATTTATGAAAAAAGCTTCTTTTTGCTCTGTTACTAGGGTTTCGAAATTGTGTTAAAAATCAATTTGTCTTTTAGTTTGAGAGATTTTAAAATTTAAAAAATAAAGGGAAATATTTCATTTTTAATATTAAATGTTTATTTTATTTCGAGTTTCATTAAAACTATTTGTGAACAATTTTTCATTTCAAAATAAAATAAAAACTAATACTCATGAATGCTTTTTGTAGCATAAATAAAGTAGTCAAATGTAAACAAACACTTTGAAATCGAAAGTAATGAATGATTTTGTTCTTAAAATCAGTTTTATGGATGAGAAATCGTAATGTAATTAAATTGCACTGTGAAATCTAGTACTGTTTCTTCTAATGTAAGCAAATATAAATTTACTTTTGACTTAATTTAAACAAAATAGTATAGATGTATAAATTCATAACTTTTGTTACACAAGTTTATTCACAAGTTTTGTAAGTACGTACATTCTTAATTGAAAAAGTGCTAATTTATCCATCTCATGTAAGAGGTTGCGGTATTCTATTTTAAACCATATTTTTTTTAAATTTTAATATTTTTATCCAGTTTTTATCTGTGTTATATCTTCTATATATCTCCATAGTTTGTCTCAAGACTAAAAGTTTTCGTTATTTGTTGGTCTTGAATTTAATATGAAACTAAAAATATTTTAACATTTATGAGTTACATTTCCCGCTTGCGTAACATGCAGTTATCCGATATTAAATAATTACGATAAAGGAGAAATCCAGAAAAGTGCAAAGCAAATTTAAAAAAAAAACTCATATTGGAGTGAATCTATCATTCCTTTGAAGCTTTTTTAGTGTTATTTTTGTCACTTAATAACTTACCAATGATATGTAACGAACTGCATATTAATATTAGTTGCATAAAGTTAGTATATTACATACTAAACAGGAAACTCTAAAAAAATAAAAGTATCATAGTTTTAATAGTACTGTTTATTATTTAAAATGTTTTAAATAGCTAATAAAAAATCAAATCATATTTATCCATTTCTATATGAAAAAAATGTAACATTTTGTTACGATTAGAATTCAATATTTCGATAAGTATTTAATACAGAAGTATTTTAAAACTTATGCTAAATATAACATCAAGACAAAATTGTGTGATTTGAAGATTATATTGCTTGGAATAGTATTATTTAAGACAAGAAATTCACTTAAAGTTTTTTAAAATACAATTTTTCTTTTTTTATTTAAAAAAAGGAAGATTTTTTATGTAATTAAGGTAACAAAAAACGATGTACACTGACTTGAATGTGAGGTATTTAAATTTATGGAGTTCCCAATTTCTTAAATAAAAAATACAATTTATGATCTTAGATGCAGTCAAATTAATATAATTGAAAAGTTACGGATATTTATAGAATTAATGCAAAACTATTAAAATGCTAATAACATTCAAGTAAATCGTTATAAAGTTAGAAACGAACCGGAGAAGACTCGCAAGGAGAAATAAATCCCCAGTCCTGTTTTCTTCTCGTACACTCAACTCTTCTTTTTTTACACTGTAGATAACATCGTTCCTTAGAAAACCGTGCAAAAAAAAAACCGAGTAAAAAATACACGTGCCATATGGTGTAAATTTGAGGATACATTTCACAACTTTAAAAAATCGTATAAGATGAAAAAAACTCTAAATATTTTCCCCGAAAAACGGTACAAAAAAGTAATAAAATCTGTTACATATTTATAAATTAACAATTCATTTTTATTACAAAAAAATTAAAAATTCATTCGGTTAGTACATGCAACATAAAAAAAATTCAAATTGAAATTAGGAATAAAAAACTATTAGCTAACAATTATTCATCGCTACTTGATAACCAGCGTGCACGTTTATTACGAACTGGATTAAACATAAGTAAGCGGGGGCCCCAGGGTTCTAAAGGGGCCCAAAACCTGACTGACGCAAGTGCCTACCCTATGTAAAATTCAACGTGGGGGCCCAAACGTTCTCCGTTACGCCACTGGCAATTGGGGTTTTTTTTTGTAGTCACAAAATCTGTTAATAGTGGCTGTTCGTTTGGTTCTTCCCATTACTTGTATAATTCTTGATATCTGGCATCACAAAAATTATGATTGCGTGAAATTTTAATGCACATTCTATGTCAGGATGATGAGTAAGAACAAATGTTGTTCTAAACTTATAACAAATTTCAAGCCCTCGCGAATTAAACTAGTTGTTAAAAGCATAACTTCACCTTCGACTTCTTTAATATCATAAACTGTCAAATTCGATCAAATCATCGTTATCCAAAGGGTACGAATCCCAATTTTTTCGGAATTTGTGCTAGAACAAAAAGTTCGTGTACAAAAAAAAAATGCTGAATTCACGTACCGTGTTATTTTAAAATCGCTTAAATACGAAAGTGTAAAAAATATCGTTTGGGGTATTTTTTTTTTAACTCTAGTTCTTAATTACCAATCGATAAAATTTAATCATTTTTATCTCTGGAAGTTAATATTATTTTATGTTTAATTTTCGAATTTAATATAAATGTTAAAGTTTTTGATGAAACATCTTTGTAAGCAATATTCGTATTATACTTGCAACATATCGTTAATTGGTAACAAAATATATTTTGTCCTTTGAATCTTAATCTCTGAAATGTCATAAACCGCAGGGTAAAAATATTTTTATATATAAGAAATATTTCATAAGAATTTAAATTTGACGCGTTAATGATTTTTCGCCAAAATTTCTTTTTTGTTCTCAGTAAAAAATGGCTATAAAATGTGATTAAATGTAACTATCTTAAAACCTGCTCTTTCTTACACTCTAAAGAGCTCATAACATAAAAATGACAAATTTCATTGAATTTTATTGGATTGTTTTAGAGACATCCCCAACGTTTTGAAATTTTTACTAAAATTTTTAAAAAAAATATTTCCCCCCCAAAACAAGGGAGATTCATGTTATTTATTAAATAATTATGATTCTTTAAAACTGTTTATGTTCTTTAAAACAATAAAATTCTTCTGAAAATTCATTTTTGAAAAATTTGTATCCGAACCTAGTCGGTACTAGTAGTTTTTTTTTTATTCAGTAAAATATACTTATTATATTTACTCAATTGTATTTACCAATTTTTAAAAGTAGATTTAGAACGTCAAAATAGAGTTTTATTAGACAATGGGAGATGAATCTTGTAATTCTGAATCATATTCAATTGAAGAAAAAAATATCAAGCATCACGTTTTCCAAATCTATATCTATATGTCATATAAAATATTTAAAATAGTACAAAGATAGTTTATATGAAAGGCAACCATTGTGGTGTACATTTTCCTGGTAAAATTGACCCGCGTGCCTAAGGTGTGAATAGGCTGGTTAGTGAGAGTTACATTAACGTCTGCATTATAAACGTAATTTTGAACAATGGTCAAGCGACTAGGATGATACCTGAGTTGACATACCCTCTCCTAACTTCCACACCACACCAACAGGAGGACGTTTGAGCCTTGACAAATTCAACGAGCAGCGACCCCCTCTGCAAGGCAGGTCTTCAGCAGCACTAGGCTCGAACTCATGACACATCAACCACGAGTCCGTTACCTTGACCATTAGGCTACCGGTGCTACATAGTATGGTGAAGCCAGAATTATAATATTAAGGCTTAAGCTGTTTTGGTCTGAAAAAAATATTCAAAATTCGGGTCCTATTCCTTACCACTAAATATGCTGAGGCTCAGAGTCATCCCTTTGATGTGGTATGTAAGTTTAGAGAGGAAGTGCCAGACCAGGTGTCATCGTCGCCACTTGAACATAGTTCAAAATTATGAGTTCCTTCGCTACAGATTGCGGTGTAAATTAAAATCCAATCCAATCTAATCGAAATACATCAATGTAATTGTCTTATTAACGGTGTGCTTGACAGATATTTAACTGAATCAGGACTCGAGCATGCCTCTTAAGGCTGTTTCCGTCATATGTACGAGAGCGTGAACTTGAAGCGGAGCACATTTTCACACAGAAAAAGTCCCTCAATTTTTATAAAAATGTGTGACATTGTAACTCATGCATTTGTTTATAATATAGTGTTTTTAAAATTTCAAAATATTTCATAAATAATTAGATTTTCCTTTTAACATGTGAAGGGATAGCTCATTTAGCATTGCGGTATAAGGTAAAAATTGCAAAACACATTTTATAAAAGAAAAAATGTGTCAACTCGGCTAAAAGTAAGTAGTATGATAAAATAAGCGGTTCTCCACTGGATAGTGTAGCCAGAATATATAATATTAATGTTTGAGTACTTTTATATCCGAAAAAATATTCCGCGAATTCGGCCCCTATTCTTTAACATTAACCGAAGATAGCCTTAACTGAAACGGTGATGACCACAAGCTCGATACTTAGACTGTTTAACTACCGCGGGTGATGGTATTTCACTTTTTTTTTCATAGTATAAATACACCGCAGAATGGAAGAATAAAACTAGTTGTGACGGGCTCACGCGTCTTTTCATTAACATGTCCTTTTGGGTTCTTTGGGGCCAGAATTAATGGCAACTCTTTTCCAACCAAACCAAGAAGTGAAGCGTGAAGGAAAGATGCAAATTAGGAAGCTTTTAAATAACAAAATTTAGAGTAAGCGAGGTGGCATTTGGGGAATGATATGATAGTCCGTGATTCAAGTGTAAAGAGGTTTTGAAAGGTTAAGTGACATCCAACAGAAGTTATCCGTGACAGAGAGCCCTTAGGTCAAGCACCTAAGGGCTCTCATAACATTGCACCTCAGTGAACCGCAACTTCAACTAGGATCAGATTGATCGCTACTTCATTCGATATTAAGGTAGAAGTGACTACTTAATATTCGGATCTGTGATAGCATTGGAATTGAGCTTAGGTGAGTTAGTTATTGATAGTGGTCCGGGTTACGCTATTTCGGTATTATATATATTGTGTGTTTAGCCACCGTAGATTCTCTCACATATCAAATTATTATCTTATCTGTAAGCGGTTTAAGTTTAAGATCTTAATAAAGTCATATTAAGATCATGGCAGCTTATAGTTCTTCACTTATTCCTACACCTCTAGCTCACGCCGATATTCAAGGAGAAGGGCACCCGAGGGGGTACCCTTACATAGTAAAACCCAACAAAGGTCAAAAGGTTGTGGCATATAGCTATACATTTTTCCTTTTCAAATTATGTTTTATAAGGTGTGGATTAGTTGACTGTTAATTAAATCGCACTTTGAAGCAACGCCAGGGTAATTGGTACCTCGTACTGTTGAATCACGGTCATCTAGTAACGAGGATGAAACTTAAGCAGATTCCCATCTCACCAAACTTTTAGATCAAACTTTTAAAAATTTAACTTGCATCAGCCACTCTTACCGAAGAGAGAGAGAAGCATTTCTCAAACTGTGGGGCGCACCTCCCAAGGGGGCGTGCTAACTCTACGAAGGGGGCGCGAGCATATTAAAAAGTCAAAAACAAAACATTGTTTAAAAAATTATTTTACTGAAAGAAAACAAACGAAATACATTCTGACATAATAAAAAATAAAATACATATTTACACTGATAAAGAGTGTTTTTTTTCCAAGTATAGAAGTTTAAGTTGGCATAACTTTCCAAGATGGCGACCGATTTAACAGCTGTCAAGTGATTTATTCTCAGTTTGGTTTGGCAATTCATCATGAATAGACTCACGCCTGAACAACGCTTTCAAATTGTCGTCGAATGGGCCCAAAACGAGATTGCCGTTGTTCCCGATTTTCACAAGCGAATTTTGTTTAGCGATGAAGCGCACTTCTGGTTGAATGGCTACGTCAACAAACAAAACTGCCGCATTTGGAGTGAAGCTAATCCAGAAGTGTATGTCGAAACACCGTTACATCCAGAAAAACTGACTGTTTGGTGCGCTTTATGGGCTGGTGGAATCCTTCTTCAAAAACGATGAAGGCCACAACGTTACAGTCAATGGTGATCGGTATAGAGCCATGATTACTAATCATGATGTCCAGGAGCTTTTTTCATTCCTGAATTGAACAATCATGATGTCCAGGAGCTGTGGTTCCAACAAGACGTTATTGCCGCAACATGTCACACAGCTCGTGCCACAATCGATTTATTGAAAGACACGTTTGGTGACCGCCTAATTTCGCGTTTTGGACCTGTGAATTGTCCTCCAAGATCTTGTGATTTAATACCGCTAGACTATTTTCTGTGGTGGCATTTGCAAGGTTAAAGTCGTATTGTAGTTCTAGGGGCAAAGTGTAGTATTATTGAATTCAATGCATTGTTAACATATGGAGGTGGGCGTGATGAAAATTATAATTGAATATTGGGTAGTAAACATTGAAAGTTTGAGAAGTACTGCTTTAAAGGAATCAGGTTTCGAAGTAAGAAAAGAGGGAAAAAATTATAGGATATTCTTTTTTTCTTAGGCAGAATTTCTCTGTCGATAATTCAGTTACAATAATGAAAAAAACATGAAAGTGAGACTGTGTTCACAATAATGCAGTAATTTTAACTAAGAAAATAATCCAAGTGCATAAATTCTTTTTGTGATAAGGACTCGTGAACAGGTATTTTTCTTTAAAATATAATGCGAGACTGACTTAAAGATTTTATTTTTCCTTAGCAAAGGAACGAAAATATCAAATTTCGTATTATTAAATGAGTTTGCAATTAAGAGGTATAAAAAAAAGTAAAGACTATAATACAATGCGTTTATGCAATTTAATTGCTTCGAAGAGTTAAAAATTTTAAGAAAAACTAAAACAAAACTTTACGAATAATTTTTGAAAAATTCATTTATGAAATTGAATATGTAACTGGTGAAAATTGCATGAGTTTAACTATTTAAACTTTGTGAATTAAGTTTTTTTAGTTTGTTTTGAATAATATTGTGTTTAAAAGTTTGTTTTAAGCATAATAGAACATAATTATTTTAATTCATTTTATAGTCTTGCATAATTCTAAATCTTTTATTTTTAAACAAATCATTAAAAATAATGAATTGATTATTTGCACTTTCTTTCTATTAAAGGCAGCAAAAGTCAGCATTTATAATTTGCATTTAAGAAAATTTATTGTATTCATATAATTTTTTTAAAAAAGTTTTGAAACTCGGTTTAGAAATATGTTTAAGCAGCGATTATTAAATGAATTACATATTGTTATATATTTTAATGATATTTAAAAAACACACGTTATAAAAAATTTTCAAATAAAAATTTGACTCAAGTAGAAATGAATACAAGAGGATCTACATTTCCATTTATATTAATGATGAAAATGTAGAATAATAAAAACGTAAATTCATGAATAACGATTCGAAATTAAATTTTATAATATCGACTCGAATGATTATAATTCAGGGGGGGGGAGTTGAGAGTAGATTTTTTCGAAATTATTAAAGTGCCGCAAATATTCTTAAAGCTTAAAAATTACCTGAAAGGAAAAATAGAAAAAAAATTATTCAGAAATTACGAAGAGCTTCAAATCTAAGATAAATGCCTAAAAGAAAAGTTTTAAGTTTTTTTGCCCCGTGTTCTGTGATTATAAAATATGGATTACCAATACTTAAAACGTATTAGTTAAAATATTTGCATGAGTTTTTGAGTGAATATTGACATCGCACTATATTTATCTACATGAGAGCTATTGGCGACGGATCTCGTAATTTTGATCCATGGTCAAGTGACAAGGATGACACCCCTCTCTCCTAACTCCCACAGCACACCAACGGGTGGACGTTTGAGCATCGACAGATTTAACGTACGTGGCCCCTCTCCTCCACGGCGGCTCTTCAGCAGCTCTTGGGTCGAACTCAAAATATTTACATATCTTTATTTAAGGGATAATATTCGGCCTGTTTTTTAAGGTTCATTGAATTGAACTGAATTTGTGGGAAATCTAGATCAAAACAAAGGCTATTATTTCTATTTTTTTTAAAAAAAAAAGTTTCGTGAGACTTGTTTTTGTTAAAAGTTCTCTAGCCATTATCGACCTACCTTGTAATTTTGAATTGTGTATAAAGGACAAGGTTGATACTTCAGTTGGCATTTTTCTCTTCGCTTTTTCATCACGGCCTTAGTCAACCGGTCTTGATCGTAAACTTTGCGGCTAGCGTGAGGCTGTGGCATCCTGGTGGTCATGGTCACGGACTCGTGGTCAGCGTTCTTGAGTCACGGGTTCGAGTCCTGATGCTAATTAAGACCCTCAATCCCTTCTGTACCCAGCAATTTTTTATTCACATCGCTGTAACTTGATTTATATGAACTCTTAAATTCTCCAAAAGATAATCCGCTATCTCTATAAGCCACAATTCTTCCTATTTCAGAATAAGAAAACGGGTTTTACTGACCTTCACCCGCCTTGTAAAGGGGCTAACGCATGTTAAATATAACGTGGCTTAAATTTGTCACGTTGGCAGGGTGGAAGTTAGGAGTGTGGGGTGTCGGTTCAAGTATCGCCGTCGTCACTTAACTGTGGTTCAAAATTCAGTCTCCTATGCCCCTCGTGTTGCTTTAAAGTGTGTCGTAAATTAAAATCAAAACAAACCGTAGGAATCGCGCATAAGAAGTTAGGTAAGAAAAAGGATTTAAGAGAATGATTCCCGCACTCGCGCATGCCGGTTTCTACATTTAAATCAATGTATTAATTTTTTGACTTTTTATATATATACGCTTTTGTAAATACTTCTTGAAGGAGTTCTTTGAATGCATTTCACAAGTAAAAAAATTCATTGTCATATGTAAAAATACAGAAATTCACTTACTGGCTTTTTTGAAAGTATGTTATAATGGGTATCTTGTTTTTCCATAAATTTAATATATTAAGTAAAAATATTATATATCTTTGTAAAATTTTATATATATGTTTTATTTTACATAAAATTCTATTCATTTTAACGTCAAAGTATTTCTGCTAATTTTTTTTAAAAAATGGCAATTACGTTGAGGTTCCGATCTATTAGCCGTTTTGCGGCCGTGGTTGCTGTTATGGTCATAATCGCAAGCTCGTGGCCAGCGTTGTTACTGTCAAAGTGTAAATTGTATCCGTACCCCAGTGTTTCTCAAAGTATCATAAGTTCAGCCCCTCCCTTGAGTAGGGGGCGCGTGCATATCGAAAATTTAAAGATTTTTTTAAAAAAATAACCGGAAAGAAGTAAAACAAAATACTTTTTTCCAAAATAAATACACAACACTGATATAATTTATGTTTATCATCTGGCGTTTTTCTTTTTTAGCATAAAATATTACTCGTTAAAAGAAAAAACGAAATCCAGACACTGAGAAAAATTCTAAGAAGATAAACATTTCATCACTGTAATTATTATTGAAATACTGTACATTAGTTGTTGAAAGAAAAGGAACACTTTTCAGCTAGGCAGCATAATACATTTGCTGATCATTTGATTGACCTTCAAACTTACTGGTATGGTTTCTACATTAGTTCCGTCTCATCTTTTATGTATTTGTTTTTCGCTTAATGAAAATGTAAAAAATGAAGAGTTTTACGTTGAATAGGCGTTTACTTTTGGGCGTCTGGACTGTTAAACAGTCCTCAATCCCATAACGTGAGAGTCTATGATGTTGGGCATGGCAAAAGTGGAGTTTATCATTCTGCTGAGTGGCATGATGGCGATTGGTTGGGCGATGGAATCCGGGAGGCGTGGCTATGGTTCTTCATCTGGGTGGAAAGTTTTTGAGTTTTTTGGCTTGGCTGAGAGCTAAGAGATTGCTCTCTGATTGGATGTTGGGTAGAGTGATCATTGACTCCGATTGGCTGCCCCGGGGGCTGAAAGAGTTTTACGATATTTGGAAAAGAATTGATTGATTTTTGAAGGATTATTTGGCTAAGATTTATTTTTAAGAGTTATCTCAAACGTATAAAGCATAGTGAAAAACGTCATAATCCTTTTTAGAACATCCGTTATTTTTTTCTGAATACACTTTTAACCCGGTAGCGGTGGCGCGGGGCATCTGTGATCTCTATTGAAGGAAGTTGAAACTGATCAAGCAAAAGAATGCATATTATTCATGATTGAGAAACACGATGAACATGAAAGGAAAATTTTCAAATGCTTCCTAAAGAACTCCATCAACTGAAATATGAAGCCATAAGTGTACCACAAGGTTCAGTTCGCCTTGTCAAAAATACACAAGAAAGAAAAAGTTCAACTTGCTATTTGCTGATCACCAAAGGTGTCACGAGTTCGAGCCCAGTACCACTAAAGACCCGTCGTGTATGGGAGAGGTGCACGTTAAATCTGTCGAGAGCTCAAACATCCTCTTGTGGAGTGGTGTGGTAGTTAAAAGAGGCCAGCTCAAGTATCGTCCTCGTCAACCATGGTTCAAAATTATGAGGTCCGTCTCTAAAAGCCCTCGTGTAGCTGAACAGTGTGACGTTAATATTCACTCACTCACTCAATCATGAAAGCTCATTAAAAATACAATTACTTGAACAAAATATGACAGTTTTGCCAGCAAATAACATTTCTATAATATTAGTGAAAAGTGTCTCTGATTTGCGTCCTTTATTAAGGTCTTGCACTTTTGAATAATTTTAGTTCAGTTTTATTGGATTTTTTCTCAAAGCATCAAAGTAAAATTGAACATTCCTTGAAAATCGGTAAGTATACATTCTCTTAATTAAATTATTCACTGGAATTTTCCGATTTGTATCGTGTAGAGTAAAAATAATTATAAACAAATGATTGGGGTGACTGAGTCCTCCCGCACTAACATTAGCGTTAGTATCGAGTGCGCGCCTGCTCCCTGGTTAAAACATTTTGATGTCATCTCGCTTTAAATATTAAAAAGTAACACAATTATTCTTCATAGGAATTTTATATTCTTTTTTTTCATTATTTAACATTAATTCTAAATGCCAATTCTCTGTGAGGTTTAAAATTATAGTTCTTTTCAACAGCTATTTACAATTATAGCATTTATCTAAAAAAAATCATTTTACATTTTTGTATACATTGTCGTGCACGCAGTTTTACTCTCCTTATAGTTCAGCTATTATATCAAGAATAATGTTATATTTTTTTTAAAAAATGATCTCGTGCGAAGATTCGGTGTTTCAGCCAGTATACGTTTAATGTATCAGTACTGAAGAAGGTATTTTATAAATAATTTCTTAATACTAAATTAAGAACAAGGTTAATAATTATTAGTGACTTCCATGGGCTTGTCTTAAAGTTTTTCAAAGGAAGGTTTATAATATCAGATATTGGCACTCTGAGTTATTTTTCTATATTTAGCTAAGATTTATATATTTTGTCTTCCAAGCAGCCACCGCAGGAAATCCGATTTAACATAGGTAGGATGTTGAAAATGGTAATAGTATACGGAGTGCTTTTGTTTTCAGTGCAGAAAATTCACCATCCATCTGTACCCAAAATTCAAAGAGCGATTTATTACAAAATTTTGCCTTTTAATCTTTCACTGGATGTGAAATCTATGAAAATTTCTTCTTCGGAAGTTGAGAGCCCTTCTGGAGTATCTTGAAATGGACCCTAATCCACTCGTAACTTGCTACCAAGTTGTCCTCATCCAGAAAATACTTTTTAAAGTTCTTTGCCAACATGGCTAAATGATTTTACATGGTTTTAAAAACAACTTTCGCATGTTGTTCTTCGGATTTGTAAGTTTTAACACATAACACACACGCTGGGGCTTTTTTTCCCCATCATTTACTTCAGTAGTGGTAAATCCAAAATGTAAGTATTTTGAAGAATATTTCCTTGATTTTATTTTCGGAACCATGCTCGTCTGTGTACTTGTTAATCCTTTATTATCGTCGAATGCTCGCTTACATTTTAAAAATGTATGTATGATTTTGTTTTAATCTACTACCGTAAATACTTAATTACTGTGAATTACAATTAACGTGCAAATTAAAAAAATGTACGTTCAAGCTAGATTCGGTAGCTATAGAAGTATCGAGTTAACCAAAACTGACTGGAATTGTACGAGGAAAAGCATTTTTACATGTTTTGCGCAGACGTCCGATAAGCTGCCCAGACTCACGCAAACGTACCTAATAATGCCAAATGTGATGGATATGATAGAGAGCAACATAGACTCGACTATTTTTCGAATGACATTTGTACTTTGAGAAATAGATGCTGAAGGAAATATATCTTTAATTAAATATATCATTTTGCGACGATTTGTTCCAATTAAAAATTAGAGGAAAAAATAACATAATATATATAAGTAAGTAATATATATTTTAAGTAATTTTTTTTCTTGAAATATATATTACTTAAAAGTAACATATACAAAATTTAATACTTATACAGTTTATAATTGAGATAGCATTGTAGCTTTAGCGTCAAATTGCATTTTTATTGCAGTAAATACTTTTGTTTTACAGGGGAGGGGGCGACAAATATTATGATTGAAAATTGGGTCGCCAGTATTGAAAGTTTGAGAAACACTGCCGTACCCCCATTTCCCTTATGTAACGGACCTTACACATGTTAATCCCTTAACTACCGATTAAATGTCAGGCGATTCACTTCCCAGGGACACTTTTCACATAGACTCGTGGATGCTGAGCATTGGGAGAAAAAGAAACAGACAAGCTTATATTTCCCTAAAATAAGCAAATCCTTTGCAAATACTGTCAAGGTCATTTTATTACATTCCAAAGCCTTCGGAATAGTTTTACTAGCTGCAGTGCAAAGAAATGACCGTATTATTTATACGTCCGAGGCATTTAACACATTGATTGAGCGAGACGGATATATACGCAGGTGGTAGATAAGGGATTAACCATTTAGCTACCGCATTATGATTTACTGCAGTTTTTTTCATGCAATATTTTTTTTTGGATCACTTCATTGAAAACTAGGATATATACATAAACGAAGTACTCAATTTTGGGAAATTTAATCGGTTAGAGCTAATTAATTAAATATATTCAACTGTAAAATTAATTATATACATTGGTCACTTAAAATAAATAGTCAAATCGTTTTCTAAGGCCTTTATTAACGTACAAAAAATAAGACACTTAAATTTTGATATTAACTATTTTTTCGGGACAAAAATGATAATCTTCGCAATCCGCTGAAAACGTAATTTGTGCTGTAAAACTATTCGCCTTCCCCGCTAAAATACTCATCATAGAACCCGTTCTACCACATATATCTTGGAAGAGTAGATTTTAAAAAGTACCGTCAGTAGATAAAGGGTTAAATCTGTTGGAGGCTTAAAGTGCTCATGTTGGCATTGTTGAAAGTTTGGAAAGATAAGTGTCCCAACTTAGAAACCAGCCTCCTTTTCAAACTGGGTTTCAAATTCTCTAAATCCATCCTCAGTAGTCTTTGATTGGAGATAACAATTTTTATTAACCATATTGAATTCGCGAGCGTGGTGCTAATATACTTTTAAAATTCCTAATTTTGAAAATTTAGGTTATTGTTTTTGTTTGAGCACGAAAAATGTTCTGGAAAGATTAAAAAAATAAGATGTTTCTGTCTAATTATATTTTCGTTTAGGCCAGCTGGGTGGCGTAGTTGATTAGGCGCTGTCCTTGTACGCCCAAGTTTGCGGGTTCGACCAAGACCCAAGTCGGTGGATTTTCATGACGCAAAAAATCGACAGCGTTTATGTCGCATGATTATGCGGCTTGTTAAAGATCCCTAGAGTGCCTTATTGGCTTGGGTGCTCTCGGCAAAATTAAAACTCCTGACACAATTTCGCATTCTCAGAGTTCAGGTGCCTTCCTTTGGGGATGTAACTGGGCGTCAAAATTACATTTTTACAATTGGTATCCACCTATATGGTGCCGCACTAAAAAGTGATACCAGCTCCCGGGGAATGTATTAGGTCTGCAATGGCAATTGCCAATCTGCAGCTCCATTCGAAAAAAAATTTATATGCTTTTTTAAAATTCGTAATTTTACAAAAATTTAGGTTATACTATTTACTTAAATACGGAAAATGCAGTTAGAAGATTTTTTTAAAAAAATAGCTAATAGACGGGGAGACAAGAAAAATGTTTCAAAAATTGCATGTCTCAAAAATTCTTATTTCAAATCCGTATTTTTTTCAGAAATTTAACAATTTAATTAATTAGAAAATCAACTTAGACCAAAAAAAAAGTTAAGAGAGAGAAGATAATTTTTTTTCAAAATTATTTTATAACTTTATTTGAAAGAGAGTATCTAATAGAAAGAGAAAATATAAATAACAAACGTATTTTCAAAAGAAATAATTTTGAAGTATTCCAGACAATTTTTTTAAAAACAAAATGCATAATTATCCTAGAAAGTCACGAAAATAACTGTTTAATTTTTAATTATTTACGTTTATATAGAAATATTTTGTTAGCCAAAAGTATACCACCGTGGTAAAAAATTACATCAAACACTATTTACAAAATTATTATTCGTATTTAGCGTAAAGCAAAACAAATAATTTGAAACTAAGCAAATAATTAAACAATAAAGGTGGTACAAATGAATATGCTAAGATTAAGATAATAGAAATTATAGGAAAGTGAACAGCAGTTAAAAAGATAAGAAAATTTATATTTACTAGGGGGAGGGGGAGTAACCCCTTTCCACCTAACGGTAGACTAATCCCCACGGTACAAATTATAAAACTGTTTACACTCATTGCTCAAATTGTAAAATTGTAATTTATATGTATTATGTAGCTCTATAAAGTATTCGTAGTCAAGAATAAATTTACTTAAAAAAATATCCTAGCGCTATCTGTTGTAGCTAATCTTAGCTACGTCAAATAATTATTACAGCAGGACGAAGAACTTTTTATATAGAGAGAGATATAATATGTGTGTTATACTCGTATAAAGGGAACCTCTCAAAAAAGCAAATGATAAAAAAATTCAGTGAAGAGGGGAAATAAATTTTACGAAATATATAAAAAGGAATAAATAAAAGAGTGTGAATAATTAAAATGCAGTTTATTTTTTTTTCGAATGAAATATTCTTTCTGAACAATCTTTCCGAATAAACATTCTGAAATAAAAATAGTTCCTTTTGAAATAATTGGCTTTCAGTAAACGCATTGAAATATTTTCAATCTCATTTGAGTAAAGTTAAGTTTCTGTTATGAGGAGACAAAAAAAATCTAAATATTTAATAATTCTAATCGTGTGTTAGTACTACTATATCTACGGAAGCCATTGCTACTTTCAATTTGACTCTTTTAAGCGAATCATTTTAATGGCACTTTCAGTTAAAGATGGGAGAAGGGTGGGTGAGAGAAGATTTAAAAAAATAGTTTTATTAAACGAATATACACTCAGGAACATTGAAAATAGCGACCCAAGAAGGAAGCTAATTACAATCGCGAAACTTTGCAAATAAGTACAGCGTAATGTGATATGCAAATGATCCATGTTTTGTGCCAATACGCATGCTCATACACGCCGAGGTGGCGCTACGATCAGGAAGAGGATGCTATATAAGCCAGCGCAAATTCGAAGATTCATAAACGTGACGGTTACCCGCCTATAGTAGGAAGACTTTGGTAAGCGAAACATGCCAGGTAAACGTGGTAGAAGACATTTCTCACAGTTAAGCGAGTTTGAGAGAGGCTTGATCATCGGGATGAAAACTGCAGGCTGTTCGACGCGCCGTGTTGCTGGCCAGGTGGATCGTTCGGAATGTGCCGTTAGAAATTGTTGGGAGCAGTGGACACGAGTAGGTACCCACGCGCGGAAAACCGGGTCTGGAACGACCAGGAAGACCACGAGGAGAGAGGATCGAAGGATCGTGCCGCAAGCACTTGTGGACCCCACTGTGACTCGTTCAATGATACGAGCAGACGTAGGCGTAGCATTTGTTCCACAAACAATTTCCAGACACTTTGCAGAAGCAAATCTTAAATCCAAGCGCCTTTTCCGTGCACTCCCTTTAACACCGAACATCGGCAACTGCGTCTACAGTGGTGCCAAGCCAGATCAATGAGGAATGTCACAGATTGGCGAAGGGTTGTGTTTAGTGATGAATCCCGGTTTGTTTTGGGGACAGATGTACGTGAGTGGAGGCGCCCTGGTGAGCGGTACAAATCCCCCCCACACTGTTCTACGTCACACTGCCCGCGCAGCTGGTGTAATGGTCTCAAGGGCCATAGACTATGATAACCGGTCCACTTTAATTGTGATGCGTGGAACCTTAACGGGCCAACGTTACGTTGATGATATTCTTCGACCCCATGTAGGACCTTTCCTAAATGGTCTCCCAGGGGCAATTTTCCAGCAAGAGAATGCTCGTCCGCATACAGCAAGAGTTGCTCAAGACTTTCTACGTCATTTTCAGATTCTTCCATGGCCGGCCCGCTTTCCCGATTTGTCCCCTGTAGAGCACGTGTGGGATCAGCTAAAACGGCAGATGCCATCGTGTCACTCTGTACATGATTTAGTGTTGGCTGTTCAAGATTTGTGAGCCCATCTGCCTCAGGTCAACATAAGGTGTCTAATCAACTCAATGCCGGACCGTGTGGCGGCATGTATTGCAGCTGGAGGTGGTCCAACGCGCTATTGAAGTTGCCCAGTATTTGTGTCGGTGCACACCCTGTATTCGTTTAATTGTCTTGTTTTTGAGATCAAGTGAATCTCTCATCTGTGTCATTATGTGTATTAAATTTCATTTCAATCCGATGCTCTTTCTTCTTGGGTCGCTATTTTCAATGTTCCTGAGTGTATATGCTTTATTATTTCGCAAAGGTTTCTTAATGGGATCAGTTCATGACGGTAACATGATAACAAGAGTGCTCCATTGAATTCAAAACAGACATTAATTTAATTGTAAGATTTGTAAGATTATATTTTAAAAAATTAATTTGGGAAATTAGATAAAATTTTCAATTTCCTAATTGGGTAAAAATAATCAAATGTTACGAAAAAATTTTTAAAATTAAATTTTTTTTATTTCAATTATGTATTTTTAAATAAAAGGCATTTTTTTAAACCCATTTGCATTATTATTGTTGAAAAATATGAACTTTTTAAAGACAAAGTTCTCCAAAGACCAAAAGTTGGCAACAACGAATTATGTGAACCAATTAGCAGGAAACCCATGATTCAGTGGCGTAACGGAGAACTTTTGGGCCCCCCTGAAAAGTCAGGTTTGGGGCCCCCATGTTGAATTTTACAAAGGGTAGGCAGTTGCAAGTGCACGTTACGCCACTGCCATGATTGCTTTAATTCAGTGACTATGACGTCACATGAGTTTTTGAGCTGATTCGCTAGAAACACGTGGTTGTCATTATAATATGACTATGACGTCACATGAATTTCGCCCGTCATAACAATTTCTATAAATTTTACTCATCCGTGACCTGTGCTTCTAACTAGTTAAAAGTAAAACGAAAAGGAGAATGAACCATTTTGTTTGCTTATTAATCTCTTTTAAAGAATATAATGAACTAGACTCTCATGTAACACTTATTTAATCATGTATTTTTATTTAACTTAATGTTATTTCTGTCCCGAAAAGGCTTGTTATTGAACATGTCCACATAAAATACGAAGAATGAAGAATGTGAGACGTGGCGAAATGGAAAAATTTCGAAATAAACACTTCTTTTAACCTTCTATTGATGGGAAAAAGAAATTTCTTTTTGCAACAAGGGCGCAAAAACAACTTTATATCTATGTATATATATTCAGTCTGTTTAACCACTTGACTGCCGAGGCAACGTGAAAATAGACGAAAAACGGGAAATCACTGTTTATATATATCCGAGACCGACCTATCGGATCTCAAATATAAACAGTGATTTCCCATTTTTCGTCTATTTTCACGTTGCCTCGGCAGTCAAGTGGTTAAACAGACTGAATCCATTCAAAACATATAATTGTTTACTTAAATTGAAAAATTTCGATATTGGGATTAATCAGATGAGAGAGACAAATAATGAACTTCATGGTCAATAGGTCCCAGTTTCAATTACGTATTTCATTAAAATGCCATTGTTTGATGTAATATATTATGATAAATATTAGCTTGATAAATATAATTATGTACCATAAATCTTTTGTCTTTCAGTTATTTGCAAGATGACCATCTCAATATTTGATCGTTATTTAAAATTACAATTCAGTTCTTTACTGTGGTTGGGTGCTAAATCACACACACATATCTATTTTTTCAAATTTAAAAATATCTCATTCGGTGCAAATATTTTTTTAAGATGTGGAAGTCCCCTGTCTGATTAGATTTGTTGCTAATTTTTTTCTTTGGTCTTATTTCTAACTAAAATGTCTTGGTATTGTAACCGCAGCAACCAAATGGTCATGGTCACGAACTCTAGGACGGCATTGTGATGTCGTAGATCGAGTCCTTGTGCCGAAAATAGCCTTGCTGCAGTTGATGCATGCGTACTGTGTTTCTAAAATGGACAGAAAGTACACATTCAAGAGTTGGTAGTCAATTAGATGAAAGTTTTTATAACTGCAGTAGAGAGGGACTGACGAACATTAAATCTATCTAGGCTAAAGCACTCACGTTGGCATGGTCGTCCTCGTTACTTGAACGAGGCTCAAAGTTACGAGATCCATCGCTAATATCCCTTGAGTTACTTTATAGTGTGACGTTAATATTCGATTTTTTTCCCATTCAGAAACGCACACTATTTGATTTCAGAATTCTTCCTGATTTTTGAACGTCTAGCTATAACGTATATAATCAGAAAATTAATTTGAAAATATCAAACAATTTATTTTTATCAACATAACACGTTTATAATTACATATACTTCAATCATATGTATTTAATTATTAATTGGTTGTGATAATTTGACTCAAGTTACGAAGAAAATATTGGTCTATTAAAATGGCTATACTGATTTAATTATAATATCATATGAACTGCATGTGATGTATAATTATATTCACGATAATGGTTCTTGTTGCGTTTAATTAAAGCTGTCTGAAGTTTATAAATAATTGCATTATAATGGAGGGCTTAGAATTGAGAGAAATAAGAGAGAAATTATTAAGAAAAAACTTATATTTCTTAATAAATTCTCATTTATGAAGTAAAGGGAAAAAAATTCATTACAAATATTTTTTAACTACACTAAAATATTTCAAAGGCTATGGTTTTTCAATTCCTCTATTTGCTCACACTCTCTATTTATTTATTTATCTTGGTGGAAATTTCAATCGTTAATAAAATATATTTTAAAGTGCTCAATTGAGCTGAAATTATATTTATATATATACATGATTATTTTGGATGACAATACAATAATTTAATTATAATTAATAAAAATTAATTGATTAAAACTGATTATTTAAAGAATTACAAATACAGCTACGTTGGCATCATTTTTGGCGACTTAGCGACCCTTTCGGCGACTTGTGTCAAAACTTGAAAAGGTTTTTTATCTCACGTGTTAAAGCATTCACTTGAATTGAAATTTTATATACATGATTGCTTTGGATGACAGTACGATACTTTAATGATAATTAATAAAAATTAATTACCACTTAATGTTGTGATTCTGTCATATGTATATACATATTTATATTAATTGTAACTATTTAATAAAAAGCAGCTAAAATAAAATTTTTCTTTGAGAGGAATCGAATTAATTTTTTTATATTATTTTAATACGCAACTAAACTGAACATTTTGGTAGAAGTCCAGATGTTTTGGATACCTCCTTCAACAACGCTGTTTTCATATAGAACAGTAATTCTCAACTACTGTGCCGCGGCACTTTTGTGTTTCTCCGAATTTTTGAAATGTGCAGCCAAATTCTTTTTAAATTATTAAATATTCTTTGAGAAAAAATAAAATCCGGAACCTAATCATTCGGGTGTTTTATAGAAATAAAGTAAGGGTATTCGTGGTATATTTAATTTATTCTTGCGTGGATGAATGGAAGTGTATCACAGATAAGACTCTTATTTTATTGTTAGTGTGCCACCAAGTTTTGAAATTGGTAAAAATGTACCGCAACAAAATGGTCGAGAATCACTGATATACGAGCTTCTTTCTAAGCACGATACAACCGATTACCGGTCAAGGCTGTCTCGTTCAACTTACACCTTGTTGATCTATTCGATGCTATATTCATCCATCAGTTAATTCCCAAGTCCATCAACCTCTTTTCTACTTTATCCATCTCCTTTTTTCTCGGTCTTCCTCTTTTCCTTTTTCCTTCTGGAGTTTGGAAAGTAATTTTCTTAAACAGGATTTTCATCGCTACATCGAAATACACGTCCCAGTCTTGGAAGCCTTGAATTCATACAGAACAGTGGTCGGCAAACTTTTGGATAGAAAAGCCTAATTGTAAGGGAAAACAAGATAACTAAGGTATCGAAGAGCCACATATGCGCGCGCTTGGAGGAGAAGGAAAGCCTCCAGTAGCTGTCGTAATCAAGACTTTTGCACCCAATTAACATTTTCTATTTTAGTATTTTGATAAATCTTTACACAAAATAACATTTTTCATTCCTTCTAACTAAGAATTTTCGAAGATATTCTTTTTTTTTTTACTGTTTCTCATTGTAAGAACAGTGTTAAAATATCATATTGTTTGGATTAAGGTATCCGACTACGTTTGGAATTGTGATTTTAAAAAAGTGCATAAATGGATAATTTTCATGATATTTAGTGTCACTCAGATTAGAATACATGCATAAAATTGTTTTGAAAGACATTTTGACAAAAAAAATTATTAAAATATATTGCTAAAAATTAACTTAGAATAATCTTTTTTCCAAATGTTCTCCTTTTGTGAAAAATGGTTCTATTATAATAATATTTTGCCTGTATATAGCTCAGACCTCTCTACCGAGGCTCAACTAGAATTTTTGAAAAATTCACATTATTTTCAGTTACCTCCAATCGAAATAATTATTGGCGTTTTTTTCTTAAAGTGGCTCCCCTCTGTTGTCGTAAAATATGAATAAACCTTCTTCCAAGATATATATTTCAAAAATTCTAGCTGAGTCTCTGTAGAGAGGTCTGAGCTATATATATGCAAATTATTATTATAATAGAAGCAATTTTCTCAATATTAGAACATTTGGAAAAAAGATTATCTAAGTTAATTTTTTGCCAAAATATTACATTTAAATAAATTTTTTTTTTGTCAAAATGTCCTTAAAGCAATTTTATGCATATATTCCAATCTAAGTGACACTAAATATCATGAAAATTATCCATTTATGCGCTTTTTTAAAATCACGGTTCCGAACGTAGTCGGATACCTTAAGATTCCAAGCGTAGTGAACAAATGTTCCTACGAATAATAAAGTTGGAACTTAATTGTGAAATTTCACATTTACACTTATGATTAAAATTGACATCGATTTTTCTATATATAAAAGTCATTTCAAATCGTATTTCGTAAAGACGTATATATACGTCCGGGACAATTAGCACTTTGACTGAGCGAGACGTCCACATACGCCGGTAACACTCAAAGGGTTAAATTCGTATTGTAGTTTTAGTGTCAAATATAGTATTTTTGAATTCAATATTGTTTTTGTAAGGGAGAATAAAAATTATGATTGAATATTGGGTCGCAAATATTGAAATTTTGAGAAGCATTCACCATATGTACGAGAGCGTGAACTTGACGCGGAGCACATTTTCGGACAGAAAAAATGTCTCAATTTTTAAAAAAATTGTGACATTGTAACTCGTGCATTTGTTTATAATATAGTGTTTTTAAAATTTCAAAATACACTGGTGTGCAAAAATTAAGGACGAAGTCGAAAAATTAGCATATGAGCTGAACGAAGAGGCAGAGCGGACAGAAAGACCAATCAGGAGATTAAGTAAGGTGATCTACGGTACCACATGCGCAGATATGCAGGTAGACGTAATGGGGGAGTGTCTGAGTAGTATAAAGCATGTTGTCTGTGTAAGATCAGTATTTCTGGCAAAGAGATTGCACGCCGTATAGCAGTTAAAATCACACCGAGTTGCTGCCTCAGCGAGAAATGGCGAATAATCAATCTGTTAGACGACATCTGGATGCTTTTACCCGAGGTCGAATCATTGGGAAGTTGGAGGAAGGCCGCAGTGTGACAAGTGTGGCTGCAGAGTTCGGAATTGCTCACAGCATCGTTTCACGACTTTGGAGACAATTTCAAACTACAGGAACAGCTATCCGGGGGTTCAGTAGTGGTCGTCCACGAGGAACCACACCCGCAGATGACCGGTACATTGTCTTACAGGCCAGATAGACGACATCTGGATGCTTTTACCCGAGGTCGAATCAATGGGAAGTTGGAGGAAGGCCGCAGTGTGACAAGTGTGGCTGCAGAGTTCGGAATTGCTCACAGCATCGTTTCACGACTTTGGAGACAATTTCAAACTACAGGAACAGCTATCCGGGGGTTCAGTAGTGGTCGTCCACGAGGAACCACACCCGCAGATGACCGGTACGTTGTCTTACAGGCCAGATAGACGACATCTGGATGCTTTTACCCGAGGTCGAATCAATGGGAAGTTGGAGGAAGGCCGCAGTGTGACAAGTGTGGCTGCAGAGTTCGGAATTGCTCACAGCATCGTTTCACGACTTTGGAGACAATTTCAAACTACAGGAACAGCTATCCGGGGTTCAGTAGTGGTCGTCCACGAGGAACCACACCCGCAGATGACCGGTACATTGTCTTACAGGCCAGAAGAAACAGGCGGCAGACAGCGGGAGAAATCGCTAGACACACGACACAGGCGACTGGACGATCGATATCGCGTTTTACCGTGGCCAGAAGACTGCACGGTGGGGGTCTGTTTGCACGACGCCCTGTACAAAGGCGTTCTCTGTGGTGCCGGGAACACCGTAATTGGAGAGACAATGAATGGGGACGAGTACTCTTTACAGATGAGAGCAGATTCAGTTTGAGTAGCGATTCTCATCGCATACTCATCTGGAGAGAGCGGGGAAGCCGCAATCATCCCTCGAACATCTTTGAAAGGGACAGGTATGGAGGTCGTGGTGTTCTCGTTTGGGGAGGCATCATGCTTGGTAGTCGTACAGACATTCACATCTTCGACGCAGGTTCAGTCAACGGGACCCGTTATTGTCACAAGATTCTTCTTCCATATGTGCGTCTTTTTAGAAGCGCTATGGGTCTGCAGTTCCTTTTCATGGACGACAATGCACCATGTCATCGCACAGTAGCTGCCTAACAGCTCTTAGAGAGTGAGGATATTGAACGTATGGATTGGCCGGCACGATCTCCGGATCTCAATCCCATCGAGCATGTATGGGATTTTCTAGACAGACGCTTGGCAGCTCGTACCTTACCACCAGTAACGATTCGGGAGCTTCGATTGGCGCTGCAAGACGAATGGGCAGCAATGCCTCAACAACTCATTGACACCCTCATTCTCAGCATGGGCAGACGCTGTGAAACCTGCCTAGCAGTCAGGGGAGATCATATCCCCTACTAAAGACCGGATGTTTCTTGCTGGACACCCATCACAGGGATGCTTCGGCCTTCAGTCGCATTGCGCTCCATGCTACTTTTTCAATCAAGCTTCTTTTTATCCCTCTGATTTCTCTTTTAGTAAGTGTTGCTTACATTACACATGTCCTTAAGTATTGCGGATCTTACAGTATTAAATGTGTTGATTTGGAAAGCTTTTGTACAAAGTTATATTGAAAAAACCGTCTCGTCCTTAATTTTTGCACACCAGTGTATTTCATAAATAATTAGTTTTTCCTTTTATCATGTGAAGGGATTGCTCATTTAGCATTACGATATATGGAAAAAATTACGAAACACATTTTATAATAGCAAAAATGTGTCTACTCGCATAAAATGAGTAGTATAATAAAATAAGTGATTCTCTAGAGGATAGTGAAGCCAGAATATAATACTAATGTTTGAGTACTTTTATATCTGAAAAAATATTTCGCGAATTCGACCCCTATTCTTTAACATTAGCCGAAGGCAGCCTTAAAGGAGTGTCTTCTCATGTTGGCATTATCACCAATAAATTAGACTTTTACTGTTTTAGGAATACTTTTAATATTTTCCCTGATTCTCTTTATACTTTGCCAATGAAGAACAATTTAATACATAAATCTTAAGCCAGATAAATGTTTAATTTTAAACGCAAGTTAGGTAAATCTTATCAATAGATAATTGTAAAGGAGAAAAAGAAAAAAACAATAATTTTTAGTAGATATAATTATTTTTTTAATAACTAATATAGCTTGGAGTCTGAAGAGGCGCAACTGTTTATAGAAAGAGCAGAGGTTTGGCGGCCCCTGATATAGTCATCGAAGATTGTACATAGGGAAAAAAATCACTTTTCCAAATGTTGCGATTTGTAACAACTCACTCAGGTCACGAAAAGATCTTTTTGATTAAGAAAGATAATGGAATGCAATTTTGATGAATGATTCTTCGCTGTGGCCCACCCTTTTTACAGAAGAAACACTCGAAGAAAAAGTTTGGAACAGAACATTAGGTCATTCTTTAATTTGTATGAAAAGAGACTTTTATTTCACTAATTGAAGTCCGCCATTTTTAAAATCCATTTTCCAAATTGAAAAGCGAATCAAATTCGGCCATTTTTTTTCCTTTCTTGAGTTTTTTGGAAATTTAAATTTAAAAAGAGGAAAAAACCCATTCGAATTAAAAGCAAGTTTTATGTGGAAAAAAGTGTTTTTTTTTTGTTACTATTGTCTGTGAAACTTTATCATATCTCTAGTTTATTTTTTTAATTTTAATTGATTCTTTGAAAAGATGTATAATAATCAACAGAAGTACAAAGATTTCTATGAATTGAGCTCGAATTTTTTTTTTCATTTTATCTTATTTACTGAAAAATATAATGATCACTAACAGATATCTCCAGATAGTAAAGAAACCTGAATTAAAAAGAATAATAAAATGGATTCATGTTGTTTTTCTTATCATTAAAATTCAACTTCTAGCAATTTAAAAAAAACTTCCCCACTAGAAGAACAACTTTTATTTATATAAATGTTCTTCGTTGTTGCTCTTCCTTAGTGATAGTTTGATGTGCATTGAGTTTAAAATATCTCAATTTACAGAAAAAAATTGTCCAACATAAGTATCTGTTTGAGGTTAGAAAATATAGAAATGCACACTCCTGTGGGATTACTATCGAATTCTTTTGTAGTTATTTATGAATGAAAGGAACTTGAGAGTTTGGAGTACGCGAATCCTTCATTTAATATTTGTATATTTTGATAAAAATATTTTCTGAGAATTCAACTTCATGTTCCCTTTAAAATATAAAATTTTAAATCATTTCCAAAGTCCTTGTAGTAAATAAGTTACCATGAAAGTGTATAATTCAGTTAGTTCATAGAATAACTATGCATTTCGTGAAATAATTAGACAAATCAGTTATAATAGATGTAATAGTGAAAAATAAACAATGACAAAGTTGTTTTAAAAATTAATTGATCATAAGTAGCTATAATCTCTCGGAAAAAATACATTTTATCTGTATTGCGGATGATTAATTGATAAATAATGAAAAGCGGATGATATAATTTATTATTTCTCATATTGCTAACATTAGTGAAACAGAAAGAAAAGAAAATCTGTTTTGCATCTGTGTTATTGGAACAATTAACTTTTCTACTCCTTGAACTTCAAGGATGTCATAATGCTGGAGCAACCAATAAGCACGTGGTACTTTTTCTCTGCTGTTTTTTAGCTCTTATTACTTCTGTACTTTCAATAATTTTTCACGAATAATTGCAGCACTGTTTTTCTTTGACCCACGCTTATTTAATAAATATTCAAATTTTTCGCATTAAATCTTTCTTATTTGCAGGTTGGTCTCCCATTTCTGTAAAAATCATTGTCTGAAAACAGGTTGCAAAAATATTTGTTAATAATCCAAATGTGAAAAACGCTAGCATAAATACACCGCCTGAATTCTATGTTTAAACGCAACGGAATGAAGGCTTTACACACATGCATCTTTGCACAGCAGCTATATAAGCTGTTCAAAACTGACTAGAACTAGCTACAATACATTCAAAGAACTTTCGAGAGCCGTATTTCATACTTTTAATGATCAAATAATTGTTATTCTGTAGAATACCTAGTTAAAGCGTAGAGTTTAATAATTATATATACTTTAACTGACTTTGACGTGTCTAGTTATTTCATGAAATACCTAATTATTCTATGAAATAACGCATTTCACCCTTTAAGGTATCTGACTACGTTCGGAAATGTGATTTTAAAAAAGCGCTTAAATGGATAATTTTCATGATATTTAGTGTCCCTTAGATTAGAATACATGTATAAAATTGTTTTAAGGACATTGCGACAAAAAAATTATTTAAATACAATATTTTGACCAAAAATTAACTTAGAATAACCTTTTTTCATAACATTCTCCTTTTATTAAAAAAAATACTTCTATAATAATAATATTTTGCTTATATAAAGTAAAGACTTCTCTCCAGAGAGTCTCAACTAGGATTTTTGAAAAATTCACATTATTTTCAGAGTTACTGCCAAATGAAATAATTATCGCCTTTTTTTCCTTAAAATTTCTCCCCTCTGTTGTCGTAAAATATGGCTAAATCCACTTCTAAGTTATATATTTCAAAAATTCTAGTTGAGCCTCTGTACAGAGGTCTGAGCTATATACAGGCAAAATATTATAATAGAAGCATTTTTCATAAAAAGAGACTGTTTTGAAAATTGGTCATTTTATGTTCAATTTTTGTCAAAATATTGTACTTAAATGTTTTTTATGATACTAATATTCTTAAAACAATTTTATGTAAGTTTTCTAACACTAAATATTATAAATATTATCCATTTATACGCTTTTGCAAAATCACGGTTCCGAACGTAGTCGGATACCTTATCGGTAACACACACACTCATGTAATTCTTCTCTCTCACTCTTTTTCTTCTCTTTTTGAGCTGCATAAAGCCTCAGTGAGATAGTTCTAGTTAACATTTTTTGAGTTTTTAATGACTTCGTCGATAGCAAATTGGAAATTTAAATCCTTTGAGCGGCCTTTCCCTTTTCAAACAGGTGGTAGGATGAAGGAACGAAAAACGAAGTTGATGTGTGAGTTAAAATCTAACATAGTGTACAGGAGAGAAAAGATATAAAATAACCCGTCTCCGATATAAACGTTGGAGTTTGAAGCCGCACTGCAACCGGAGACTTTCTCGTGGCGCGCAGCAGGAGGTTTGCAACTCGGCCCGAGCAACTAATGAGACACCAGATCTCACAGCTAATGTTGCCACGCGGAAGAAATATTGGACTGGCTTTTCTTCTCTCGCGGCGCATGGCAACGGGAGACGAAACCGAAACTGGATAGCTGTTCGGGTTCGGTTTTCTAGGAGAGAAGAAGGGGGTGGGGGACTGGAAATAAAAAGAAAAAAAAATATGTGGGGGCTTCTGCTACTACCCTCACAATCGTACATTCAATGCAAACAAAACTGAAGGTTAAGAAAAGGAAAAAAATCAGAAAAAAACATTAAAAAAAAGAGAAAGGAGATAAAGTAAGATGAGGAAAATCGGAAAAAGCTTCAGAATTTTTCTCCCCTCCCCCCATCCCAGCGCGAGCTGTGAAGTAACGGAAGAAGCAAGTTTCTTTTTTCTTTCTTTATAGTAAAACTTGAAACTTAAGAAGTTTCTTGAAGTGATGTAAAATGGCCGAGGAAGAGGATTCCTCCGCGCAAGGTAAAGAGTGCGGATAAAACATATTGTCCAAAAGGGTTTCTTTTTAGGTACATTAATTTTTGGGGGATTTTTTTTATCCCCGCCCTACCTTTACTATCGTCTCTTCTTTTCTTCCCAAGGATTAAGGAGAATGTTGGTGGAAGAGATTAAGTCTCCGTCCCCTTTTAGCGATTAGAATTATGTTTCTCAAAATGTCGGACTGAAAAGAAGGCCGACTTCAAACTCAGAGAAAAAGTTGCGGAAATATTTAGTTAGATGTTATTATATTTGTGAAAGTAAGGTACACTTGATTATTCTCGTATAAAGAATAATTTACCACAACATTTCAGATGTAGTTTTTTAGTAAACAGGATTGTTTTGAAAGTCTTAAAACATGCTTCGCGCTTAATTGAGATTATTTTATACATGTGTATATATATAAACAATATATAAACACACACACTCGCATAGTCATTTGATTAAGGTTAATAAATTAAAATTGACTTTTTTATTATTGTAGCGTTTAAATCATTTTATATTATGTGAACAATTCTGGAATAATTAAAAACGATTTCAACTTATAAGTTGCTAAAATAAGGCAATATGATTGTCTTGAGATAAACATATTTTTCAATGAATTATTTATAAAATATATCGAAATACGAAAATTTTAAATAGAGAAATATACGCAAAAATCATAAGATTTTCATTCTAAAATGTAATTCTAAATTGATATATCACTTAAAAATTATCTTTTAAAAAAAAGAAAATGTAATTTTGAACTTAAAAGTTCGAAATTGCATTTCCTTTTTGCGTATTACTAGTAAAATACTAAATGTTTTGTTTGGGTCATTAATTAAAAGAAAAAACAATTGTCTATATTTAATTTTAAGTTTTAAGTTAAAACTGTTAATTTTAATTATTGTTTTTTAATTTTAAATGATAAATTAATTATTAGAATACTTTAATTCCTGAAACTTTTTCAAACATGAAATATTTATTAAAGAATGCTTTTAGTTGTATTATAGCTTAGATCCTATCTAAGAAAATGAATACAATTTGTAGTAACAAGATTTAATCTAGTTTTTCAATGCGCTTACACTGCTAAAAACGGCTGTAACTTCATTATGTTATATGTTTATGGTTTCTGAAGCATCCATCTATAATTTTTAATACTTTTCCATTTCGAATTTTAAATAAATGCATATATGTGTATGTGAAATGCTTTAAAACTTTGTTTAATCCTGCATATATCTTAGCCCTAAGCTCAAAAACTTACGAATTATTGTGGTTAACTTATGATAAGTGTTTTTTCTTTATCATTTTCTTGCTCAATTCTTTACTTTAGATCAGGGTTACTCAACCTTTTTGACCGCCGGGCCACATACATATGGTAACTATTTCACGCCGGCCGCAAAATGAGGAATAATGCGGGGAGGGGTGTGCTCTATAATATCGAGGACATGTAAAATGTGGAAAGTTGATAAAAATACTAAAAATCAAAACTTTGAATTTTATTTAAAACTATATTGTTCTATCAAACTCAGCTCACGAAAAAAAAAAAGATAAGAAAAAAAGGTTTTATGCATTTTTTGCGCAGTTATGGGTTTCCGAGTATAATCACCCCCCATATCTTGTTGCTGATGCAAAGATTTTTTTTTAAAAGCCAAGAAAAAGAGCCATTAAAGAGTTTATGCTTAGTGGTATAGTCATATTACATCATTTTTTAAAATATCATGTCAAAATCATACAAACATATAAATATAGCATTAAAAAAAATATAACATTTTCACGACAAATCAAACAAGTTGTTGATCCATGTTTGTTTTTCTCTACGAAAGAGTCAAGATCCCAACCGTCTTTAAACAACATATTTTTCGTTAGGAAGGTATGAAGGTTAATTAAAAATTAGATTCATCCATAAAATGATCATTACTCCACTGTTATTTGTTATCTAACTAACCGTTACAATTATATAAAGGAAACAAGTTATCTCGCACTTCGTACCGGCACGACATCGATAGCAAAATTGATATGTGATTGTTTGATTGATAGAATTTCTCACTAAATTTTAATGCATTGTTCTTAAATAATTGAATTTGTTAGTGCAACGGACCATGACTGAGTCATTCAGAAAGGTCCTGTGGGCCGCAGGTTGAGTAGTATCGCTGTTTTAGATGTCAAAATGAATTAATATGCTACTTTACACATAAATACTCTTTTTTTATATTGTTTGAAAGGTTTATTAAAATTTTTGAAGAATTGAAGAGTTGTAATTATTACACTGCTTGACAGTTGCCAATGAACAAAATTGTTTCGGAATATTTAAAGATAGCTTTTGATTATAAAGGAATGAGAAACTTTACATATCTCCTAAAACTACTATGCATTAAGTAAAATAAAAAATATGACAGATTTAGCCATCTGAGAATGTTAGATAATTAAAACAAAAATGAAGGGGAGAATCTGCTCCTTGGAGCAATTGCCAAATCATAGATAGTTGACAGAAGTCATTCAGTGTGATATATAACTTCTTTGATATATAACTTCTTTCTATTGTGATGCACGTTTGACATCTTTATACATACTCTCCGAGTCGAGGAGAGCTTTGGGGAATATACTTTTATTGCTCTCAAAACGATTTCCATCATTTTCTCAGTTTGAAGTGAGTGATTCCTTTGTAAATACGTCTACAGGGATTTCCAAGCTTGTAGTATGGTTAATATGGCTGTGGTGAACCCCCTGGGTCACACTTTAAACACCAAGATTAATTTGAGGCAAAGAACCACTAAGAGCCATTTTGAATAATAATAATACTTATTTATTATTATAATTTTCTCAAAAAAATCTCTGGTAACATATAATAATATAATGTTACGTCACTTAAAGGGATTTGCCTTTATATTAAATTAAATTACTAAGAATGCAATTAATTAATAATTAAGCTCAAGATCAAGTAAGGTTTACCGAAAATAGGAGATCCGAGAAATACACGTATTCGAATTCTTAACTTTCATTAACTTTAACTAAGTCGCTTAAACTGACGCTTATTTTAAGCGTACGTAAATTATATTTACCGCTGGCTTACATCAGCTTTCTGGTACGTCTCGCAGCACGACGTCTTCACGAATCTAATCTCCTTGAATCTTCTAGTAATGCGTTTAACGTTACTGGCTCAATAGCCTTCCGTCATCTCTCTTGCTATCTCGCAACGCTCGACTTAAATACCTTATCTAATTTAAATATCCCGTACATCTTTTTGGAGTTGATTGGAAATAAACGCGAATTTATATTCCCCAAAAAGACGCCTAGGAAGATTAGTGGAAAGGTTACGTACAGATTCAGCACATGCAGAAGAAAAGCGTGCTCAGTGTGACCGGGCATTATCCTATTGAAATGCAACCCAGAGATGAGTGATCGGAAGGTAACACTACAAGGTTTAAAACCTCATCAACGTACCCCCAGGCTATAAGGATGACACAGATAAAAACCAAAAAAGTCCAGCAATCAACTGACATAGCATTTCATATCAATTCCTGGTAGTCGTGCTTTGGGGTGAACAAAATTTAGGTGAGTGTCTCACAACAGTCTCTTGCGTCTCCTGATATGTCTTCGTTGGTTATCACGACTCATTTAGAAGCAGGACTCATTGCTGAAAATAATTATGTTTCAATTTGTGAGATTCCAACTTGAATGCGCCTGGCAGTGTGAAACAGTGAAGGGAGTTGGCACAATGATCTTCTTAACCTCGTACCCCATTCGCCGAGTCTCCTATCGATGGCCGTTGCAATCTGGTGTTCTGATTATACATCAGGTCGTTTATAAGGATATATCATAGGCTGTAAGCGCTTACGACGATGGCTCTGCTTATGACGTCACTCAGTCGATTGCTATCTTCTTGATGCTATGGATAGTCCCGGTAGCTTAGAGGTCATGGTCACGGACCCATGTCCGATGGGTTATGTATTCGACCCCTTGTGCCTCGGAACACTCTCCGTGTACAGGGGCTGATGCTCGTTATATCTTTCATGGCTCAAAGTTTTTCTATTGACGTAGTGGGGAAGTTTGAAGATGGGCGTGCCATCTCAGGTGTTGTCCTCATCACTTGATCAAAGTTCAAAATTAGAGGTCCGTAGTCAATAGCCCTCGTGTTGCTATAAAGTGTGACTTAAATAAATTGTAACTCATTGTAAGTCCATGGATCCCCAATTCCTGTCAACATCATCGAATGGTAGGAACGCTTCAACCCAATGACAAGTGATTCTGTGATCTGACACACTCTGCATCTTTTAGTCCAATTGTAACCCCTCTCTCAAATTGGGGCATCTGCTCATACGATTCGCAAATCCCTTTGCAAAGCATTGATGCAGTCTACTTGCGCTGATATTACCATATTCGCATGAATGCCAGGCCTTAGCTTTGGAACAGCCATTGTTTCTCGCGTCATCTGGATGCTTCGTTGCAAAAGTTAATCATTTATGCATTCTGTAGTAAGGTTGTGACAAATCTATACGAAACTTTATCACTAAACTTCTGAGACGTCTTTTTTAGGGAAATTTAATTCCCCTACCTATTTCCAATCAGCTCCAAAAAGAGGACAGGGATTCCTTATTATGCAGATTAGATAAAGTATTTAAGTCAAACGGAATAGTAAAGTAAAAAGCAGTAGGAGAGAGAGATTGAAGCAGGAAGGTATAATAGTGAAGTTAGAGATTTATTATTTAAGATTTCTAGGTGGATAAATTAATCTCGGGAAGAGCTGAGCTGCAGTGTGGTAAATATTGACTTATAATTAAAGCCTCATTAAAGTTTTATATTAGGAGTGAGATTAAAGTTAAATGTTCGATAGGAACATTATTGAATATAATTCTGGGATTTCTTATTGCGGTAATCTCTGCGTGATCGATATTCTAATTGTTAATTAATTGGATCATGAAATATTTAAGTTAATATAAAGGAAAGTCCCTTTTAAACCTCATATATCTATTTTAAATTATTTGTTATTAAAAGTCTTTGATTCTATTTGGGAAAGATAACCAAATAAAGAAAGTTATTCATTAAAATGGCTACTGGTTCTTCTTTGACTCAAAATCATTCTCGCTCTCAAAGTGAGATCCAAGGGGATCTTCACAAGGTATATGACTACGTAATATCGTTTCTATTCGCATTTGCATAATTTGTTCTTGCGGCGTTCCCTTTATATGCTACTAGCCGTTACCCACCCGCTTCACTGGGTATTTCACGATGTTGTATAAATGTATACTGTTTACATATATATGAATTAATGATATCTAGCATTAAGAATTCGATTGTATTGAAAAATATATTTATAGCTGTAACTCTCGCCTCTTGATATAAAAAAGACATAAATTATAATATCTAATTTCTATTTATATCTAAAATAGAAGTAGAAATATTTTTTGCGCTCACTTAACCTAATAATCAAGTGGATTTCCTCCAAAGCAACTTTCAGAGGATCTCTACTCCATAAAATAAACTAAATTTAAGTCTAAATCTAACAGAGCAAGATCGGAATTTTTATCATCAATACCTCGTTGAGAGCATTCTTAGCGGATTCCAATTCAACAAAAAAAGCATGCAAACCAAGTTTTATTATTTTATTCTTAGCAGTTCGAAAACGGGGATTTTGTCTATCAGTACGCCCCAATAACTCTCCCCGCATCCCGCTGGAGTTGATTTCCGTAAAATCCCTTCTTAGGGAAACTCTTTTCAACTAAAGAAACGTGCTCAACAAATTTCGGGTAAATGGGTTAAATTCAAAAACAGGAATTTATCTATAACACACCTTAATCCCTCACAACCCTATTCCCTTGGGAGTCCGTTTTCGCAAAACTCTTTGGTATAAGAACTCTATTCCATAAACGGAACATACCTTCTAATTTTCAAGCAGGTGGTTCTATTAGTTGAAAACGGAAATATTTATCTATTACACCCCTTAACCCCCCTCAGTGAACCTTGGGGATCAATTTTCCCTAAAACTATTTTGTAACGGATCTCTACACCATGAATGGAATCCGCTTACCAAATTTTAAGACTGTACGTCTAATAGTTTAAAAATGGAAATATTTATCAATAACGCCCCTTAAGCCCCCGCAACGCCACTTAGGAAGCGATTTTCACAAAACCCTTCTTATAGCAGATCTCTACTTAATGAATGGAATCAGCTTTCTCAATTTCAAGATTTTACGTCTAATAGTTTAAAAAGGAGATAATTGCCTATAACGTCTCTTAATTCTCCACAACGCCACTTGGTGGTCGAGTTTCACAAAACCCATTTTGTAGCGGATCTCTACTCTATGAAAGGAATCCGCTAACCAAATTTCAAGACTGTACGTCTAATAGTTTAAAAATGGAAATAAAGATCTATAACGCCACTTAAGCCCCCGCAACGCCACTTAGGAAACGATTTTCACAAAACCCATCTTATAGCGGATCTCTACTCAATGAGTGGAATCTGCTTACTCAATTTCAAGATTTTACGTCTAATAGTTTAAAAAATGAGTTAATTACCTACAACGCCCCCTAATTCTCTACAACGCCACTTGGGAGTCGATTTTGACAAAACCCATTTTGTAGCGGATCTCTACTCTATGAAAGGAATCCCGCAAACCACATTTCAAAACTGTACTTCTTATAGTTTAAAAATGGAAATAATTATGCATAACGCCCCTTAAGTGCCCTCAACGCCCGTTGGAGGTCTATTTTCGTAAAAATCATTATGTAAGGAATCTCTACTTTATGAAAAAAAATCTGTGTACCAAGTTTCAAGACTGTACATCTAATAGTTTAATAATGGAAATGATTATCTAAAACGCCCCTTAAGCCCCCGTAACGCCCCTTGGGGTTCTATCTTTGCAAAATCCGTTCTTAGCTGATGTCTACTCCATGAAGGGAACCTTCCTACCGAATTTCAAATCTGTAGGTTTAATAGTTTCGGAGATATCGTTATTAGTCAGTGAGTGAGTCGCTTTTCTCCTTTATATATATAGATGAGTGTATTATTGTTCAAATGAATTTTAAGGGAAAAGAAGAGCTATATTCACCAAGCAATAAAATAGTGTAGCCTAGCAGTTTAGATTGAGTTTCGTAGTGTATGACATTTCGTAAAAGTCATAAATTTGTCATGCCTATCCAGGTATCATCCTTTCAAACAAGTGTCAATATCAGTCCTCATGTATATTGGACTTTATAGCTAGTGTAGTTAAATAAAACTACTGAACAGATATTAAATAAAGATATTATTTTATTCATATATAATGTGGAATTAATTTTATATCATGCTTTACTTGCATAATTTTCCGTTAGAAGTTATAGTATAGGAAAAATAAATCAATATAAATTAATCAATAAAATATGTATTTAAAAATTGCAATTGAAAGAGAAAACTAATATAATAAATTTATAACCATTTTGTTTATATCTAGTTGCATTTTCCCGTTTAGCTTAGTTCTTTGAGGCATGGCGGGATTATAAAAGGGCACCACCTTTTTGATACTTAAATATGAAGAGTGAGATACTTTTTGAACTACCTCGAAATATGTTGTTGTTTCTAATGCCACCTGTCTGACGTAGTCAGATCGAGACCAACGAAATTCATCGTGGCAAGGGGCTAGAAGTACGCCTGTCGTTGGCCTTGAGCACCATACAGGTGACAATACGATTTAGCTCGGCGAAATTTCCCGAAGGGACGATAGATGGCGACACCGCCTATCTCCACAATTTCTGCATATAACTGAAGGGGAGGGAAATATTCTCCAGTCCCTGCGCTCGTGACTCAGCCCACAAGACTTCGGACCCACTGATTTAACGAGCACGTGATCCGTGTGTACTCGGAGGGTATTTGGTGGCATCGGGCATCGAACCCAGGCCTGTATGTATTAAAAACTAGTATTCATATGAAGTTATGTGGAAGGAAAGGGCTATTCACAAGTCACAACCCTACAACAGAAAATTTAAATGAATATTATTTTAGTGTGTTTTTTACATTATACTGTTCCTATATAAATTTAAAAAAAAAACTTTTTCAATTAAAAAAATTATTTTTGTGCGATATGGGTCTTTTCATTTTCTAAAATTTCGTGTCACACACACACACACACACACAAAAGGTTAACAAAACTGCAAAGTATTAAGTAAACTTTTTTTATGAGAGAGAGAAATTGAAATCTTTTTTAAACTTAATAACGTCCCCTATACAAATATTATAATTTGATTTAATTTTTTTTACTGTCACACTCAAAGGAATGCGCCGACTACTGGTGACGCATCTCATAATTTAGAATTCCGGTCAAGGGACAAGAGCGATACTTTATCTAACACCTTACTCTCCATATTTCCATTAGAGAGTATTTTAAGCCTCGCCAGAGTTAATATACATCAGCCCTGTAATACGGCGAGTCTTATGTGGTACTAGGGTAGCCTACTGATTAGGGTCACAAACTCGTGGCTGACGTGTCATAGGTGCGAGTCCTGATACTACTGAAGACCCGTCGTATGGAGGAGCTGATGTCGAGGCTTAAAGTCCTCCTGTTGGCGGGGTGTAGTAGTTTGGAGGGGTTGCCTGTTCAGGCGTCGTCTTCGACCGAAGCTAAAAATTACGAGGTTCATTTTCAATAGCTTTTACATTGCTTTGCAGTTCGATGTTAAAAAACACTCACTCACTCAGGGACTCACGCACTGGGAGGAGAGGGGGGGAGGCTGAGGTAGACCAGTGGTCAAGGTATCGGATCAGGGCAGGCATCTCATGAGTTCGAGCCCAGTACCACTAAAGACCCGGCTTGTAGGGCAGCGATGCACGTTAAATCTGTCGAGAACTGAAACGTCCTCCCGTTGGTGTGGTGTGGTAGTTAGAAGAGGGGGTGCCCGCTCAGGTGTCATCCACGTCACTTGACCATGGTTCAAAATTACGTGGTGCCTCGCTAAAAGCCCTCGTGTAGCTGAACTGTGCGACGTTAATATTCACTCAGTCACTCACACACTGGCACTCGACAACGCCAGCTTCGAGTTTTATGACTAGGATCCCTTGTCTTTCGTGGCCCTCCCTCTCTTAACTGCCGATTAAATGTTACGTGATTCGCTCTTCAGTGCCACCGTTTTTCACATAGGCATGCGTATGTGGTGTATTGCAGGGAAAAGGAAAGGCATAAACAATAAAATTTTTCTTTGAAATAAGTAAATCTTTCGCAAACACTATCAAGGTCATTGTTGCATATCAAAGTGTTTGGAATAGATTTACTGATAGCAGCGCAAAGAAAAAGGTCGTATATTCTGGAAAGCCGTATAAATACGTCCATGGCATTTAACGCATTGGTTCAACGAGACGCATATATACGCTGGCGGCAGTTAAGACGCTAACAAATACTAACGGATTCAGCGCATTAATGTTATTTTTCTGTTTTTTTTAAATATGTTTTTTAGAGAGATTTAAAATTCTTTTTTAGAAAAACTAAAAATTCATCGATACATTTGTTGAAATTATCCATCCGTCATAAAGGTTACCATACCTTAAGACTTAATTATCATATTCCCAAAGTGAAATTTTCTGTATTTGATTATTTCTGTTCACGAATACAATTTAAATTTTGAAATGAAATAAAGAGAAAAACAATTTTAAATTAAACTCGTAACGTTATTTTTTTACTTTCGAGACACAGAGTTCTTATTCATTTCAGAAGTTTTCAACTATATAATCTATAATTTTAATTTTTTTCTTCTGATTATACCTTTCATAGATGTTAAAGCGCATTCGCTACTAACTCTTCCTATTGTTGATTGGGTGGAAAAACACATCGAAACGATGACCTAAATTTCTTCTCAATTACTACATTTGCTATAGTTTGAGAATCCATCGGTTAATTGCAATGTGTCTTACTTTTATTCTTAAAACCATCCTTAGTAATTGAATAAAGGTTTTTGACAGTTTAATAGCTCATCACAGTAGTTTTTTAATGAAAATAAAGGCGACCTTTCTTCAGTCATTCAACCTAATATTCAGGAAACTCAGATTTCAAAGACAAGATTAGGAATTGTACTCGCGTCTACATATCATTAAATATGTAGGTCTAAATTATATCTGTAGTTAAAATAATGTGTGTCATATCTCAGAAGCATACGTTTTATTTTTGTTGTTACTGGATCGGCAAAGGCCAGATCAAGGCCCACGAAATTCTTCATGGCAAAGGGTTAAGTGACGCCTGTCGTTTTCCGTAGCTTTGAGCACTATACAGATCACAGAACGATTTGACTCGTTTCCACCCAAATTTTGAGGGAGAACACCTGAGGGTGGTCAGGGGCCTCCCACTTCTCTACCCTTCCATCAACCACACGAGAGGACTTGCGGCTGGACAGCTATTTAAAGTACCACCATGCCGCAAAGGCACTATACATTTACAAACATCCATGTCTTCTCCGGGATTCGAACCCAGTCCCTACGGCACCGCAGTCAGCATCGCAAACCACCATACCGGTTGGGCGACTTCTATTTCTCTTAAATATGTTTTGAAAAAATACCTATAGCTCAGGGGTGGGTAACTAGCCAAAGAGTCTTTTCGCGGCTCGCCAAGACAGCCAGAAAATCCCCTCTGAACCGAGATTTCTGTCCCGTACGCTATTAAAGATCTGTCTTTTATTTTTCAGATTTAGGAAAACAAAGCGTCTGAAAGTGTTTCTACTAAAAGATCATTTGCAGAGTTTGGAGGACCAGGTCATAACATTTCATGATTTCAAAAAAATTGAGTTTAAATTGAATGTTCTCTGTAATCTCATTACTGCTGATATTGATGCACCACCCGAGGAGCTACAGCTTGAGCTTATTGACTTGAAGTCAGGTCACAGTGTGAAGAAAATGTTTAATGCTATTCAGTGGCGCACACAAGGAATCACCGGGTCCGCAGCCCTTCCCCCATAGATTTTGATTTTTTTTCGATTGACTATAATCATATGCATATAGTACATAAAGTTTAATTTTTCTTAATAATTAATTTTATTAATTAATGCTAATTATTTGTTAAATAATTACACTTTTACTTTTTTTTGTTCCTGAAAATGGACAAAATCAAAAGAATATGTGGGACGGCGTATTGGAGCATGAAGCAAGGATGGTGCTCGTTCAATCAGTGGGTCCGAAAGTCTTGTGGGCTGACTCATAGAAGACTAGAGAATATTTCCCTCCCCTTCAGTTTCATGCCTAAATTGTGGAGGTAGAGAAGGAGGTGTCACCAACTATCGTCCCTTCGGGGAATTTCGCCGAGCTAATTCGTATTGTCACCTGTATGGTGCTCAAGGCCAAGGCTAACGACAGGCGTACTTCTAGCCTGTATGCGCCACTGATGCTATTGAAATTGTCTTTCACAAATCCTTCTCATATGAAAAATTTGTGACGGGCTCACGCGTCTTTTCATTAACATATCCTTTTGAGTTCTTTGGGGCCAGAATGAATGGCAACTCTTTTCCAACCAACCAAGAAGTAAAGCGTGAAGGAAAGATGCAAATTAGGAAGCTTTTAAAAATCGGAAGTTTACAGTAAGCCGGGTGGCATTTGGGGAATGTTATGATAGTTCGTATTTGAAGTGTGAAGAGGTTTTGAGAGAGGTTAAATGACAGTCAACAGAAGTTATTCGTGACAGAGAGCCCTTAGGTCAAGGTGCATACCATTGCACTCCAGTGAACCGCAACTTCAACTACGATCAGATTGATCGCTACTTCATTCGACATTAAGGTAGGAGCGACTACTTAAATATTCGGATCAGTGATCACATTGAGATTAAGCTTAGGTGAGTTAGTTATTGATAGTGGTCCGAGTTACGCTATTTCGGTATTATATATTGTGTGTTTGGCCACCGTAGATTCTCTCACATCTCATATTATTATCTAATCTGTTAAAGGTCTAAGTTAAGATCTTAATAAAGTCATTTTAAGATTATGGCAGCTTCTAGTTCTTCACTTATTCCTACACCTCTAGCTCGCGCTGATAATCAAGAAGGGCACCCAAGGGGGGGGGCGCCGTTACAAATTTCCTTTTGAGGGAAAATTGCTCTTTGTGTATAAGTCGACATATCTTTGTGGAAAATTTTTCTTGCATGGAGACCAACAATAGTAAATATAGACCCAAGTTGACTGACATAAACTTGCAGGCTGTGGTAAAAATTTAAGCGAGCAATATAATTCCTGCTTTAAAAAAAATGTAGAAAAGTTCGATTGGATTCACACACATTTGTATTGTTAAACTGATTCTAAAATTAAATGTGCTTGCAGCTAAAGACAATATGAAATTAGCACAATAAACAAATTGAATAAACTGTTATTGAACTTATTTATTAATTATTTGCATTTTTTTATAATGAAAGTTAACTTTTTAAAAAGGTGTGGGGTACATTGTGGGAGAAAGGATACCAGCCCTCCGGTATCCTTTCTCCCACAATGTGCCCCATGAGACAAAACAAGTTGTCCATCCCCTTGTAACGTCACTTCTCCGAACATCGAGAGTGGTCGGCATCTTTGTTGGACCCGACACCCACACGTGCATCTTGCAGCTGCAGCGCAACCCCTTTTTGACCCCCGAGGAATCAAACCCCGTCGACCGGAAGATGAGAGGAGAGATGCTTTTAACTTGCACGGGAGAGGTGGCCAACGAATCCTCCTCTCACAAAATATTGGACTCTAACAATCTATAATTAAATTTATAATAACTTTAATGTATCATTTAGTAAATAATGTTCAATAGTTGTGACGTAAATAAATTCCATATTTTAATTAACCAAGGATACTCTGCCATTATTCTTTCAAACGTTACACCTTGCTACAGCTATATTGAATTTTTCCATTTCTTGTAATTATAATGTAATTAAAAGTTTGTAACAATGAATTGTATTCTTTGTATACATTTAATTGGGATTTTTTAAATTTTAAGCTATTAACATTATTAGTCAAATTACTTGTACTTTATTTTTATGATTATTTATGTTCTCTTTAAAGTAAAAAAAACCCTTATTTTCAGATATATAGAAGCACCGACGAAAATAACATTCTCGGGTTCTTCATTATTCAAAGTATTTTCATTCATTAATTTTAATGACATGAAAATTTTTTTTTGTGGGAGGAAAATCCAACAATATTTGAAACGGAGTAAGCTTTCTACCAAATAATTGTTTCGGATTTCTTTGAATAAGGAACCAATTAATATATTCGTTTCGGGAATTATTTACTTTTAAAAAGTGAATTCAAAATTTTTTTTTCAATTGAAGAATTTCTTTGCATGAAAGCTCGAGTTGCCAACAAACCAATCATGTGAAATTAATATCGAAAAATACTTCTCGAACAATCAGAAAGCAATTTACCTAAAAATATTTACAATCTATAGTTCCGTTTAAAGTAACAAAAGCTATAGGAAAAAATATTTGAATTTTAATGACATGCTTAAGTTCCAAACAAATTGCGAAGTTGCTTGATTTTTTTTGAGGGGGGAAATGTTTTGAATAACGATAAATAAAGTTTAAACGATTTATAAAGATTCTATTTCAAGAATTTGTTTACGACAAATTTTGCCTTTTGCGATTGGAAATAATTGTGAAATCTGATTCTCTTTAAATAATCAAAAATAAAAATATCGTTGTTCAAATAAACATCTACCTGCATGATTTTATTTGATGATTAAGTTTCACAATACTGAAAAAGTTTTTCATATTTAAAGTATAATGAGCACTGATGTAAATTCTTTCTTCGGTAGCTTTTGAATACCTTAAGATATGAAATTTTTATTTCGCTTATCCAATTATCTTGTTCAAATAAGCAAATATATGAAAATGCTATTACATTAAAAGCTTCATCTACTTTTAAGACAATGCAGTATTAATTTTCTGAAATTCAATCTTTTGACATCCGATCCTTATAACTTCGTTCACAAAATTACTATGATGTCATTAACAACATTAACCGTGAACAATATATTATGACAAAATGAATGTTTAAAAGGTTGAAGTTTATGTTCTTGGATCATCCTTAATCATTTTGTTTCGTCATTAACCTTCTGAATATTAGACTTGGAAAATTATGCAATTTCGTGCCTTTTACAAGAAAAGAGCAAAGCCTATTTTATCACTTGACAGTCTAACGATTTTAAAATTTGTTAAATAAAAATTATTTTGAATTAAATCAGTGTTTAAAAAAGGATTTAGTTGATACATTTTTTAACTCTAGAAATATGTACAAAAGTCTATGCAACCAATGTATATTAAAAAAAGTCTAATTAAGAATTTTTTATAAAATTTTTGTACCGTAAATTAAAAATTTTATAAGTTCCATTTTTCATTAGTAATTACATCATAAAATTATTCACAGGAATTTGGGTTTATTTGTGTGGGCGAAAATCAAATTATTTTCTTCCGAAATTTTTTTTAATTTAAAGGGAAGTATTTCCTAAAACATATATTGTATAAAATTTATTTTTTAGAGTTCTTATGAAATGCATCACGAAGAAATTGTTTGAAATAGTTTATGTCTGTTTTACTATCTATATTTCCATCTCATGACCTGTACTTTATTTTAATAACATTTTGTTGCCATTACTATCAAATTATAAGAATTTAAATTTTTAGATAAGATATTTTAGTAGATATTTTATTAGAAATAAGAACTTTGTATTCTTAAAATAAAATTCACATGAACCCCCCATAAAAATAATAACTTTTAAAAATAAAAATAAAATGAATTAAAAAAAGTATTGATTATATTAAAAAATTAATGTGAGATATTTACAGTAAATATATTCTGTAAACGTAATTGTAACTGTATAATAATGCGAATGCTATGTAAAATAATTCAACACATGGAATTTTCCGTAGTGACAACAGATTATATCAAACGAATATTAAAAATTGAGCTTTTAAAATTAAAAACATCTCCATAAAAAAAGTATGCTTTTTTTAAAATTAAATATAATACACTAATATTATTGATTAATAGGAATAGTTTCGTGAGCTTTATTTTTCCTTTTTTTCTTTCTATATATTTCCCTGGTTCATTCTCTTTTCCATTTCGAATTTTTCTCTTTGTTTTATATCTCTTTCCTCCTCTTTTTCATTTATATTTTTTCCCTTGCATTTCTAATTTTTCCCTTCTTTTATTTCTAATTTTTCCTCTGCATCATTTCTATTTTTACCTCTGTGTATTACTTCTAATTTTTCCTCTCAATTTCTAATTTTTTCTCCATTTTTTATTTTCCTCTCTAATTCTAATTTTTCTCTCCATCATCTCTAATTTTTTCTCTCCATCTCTTAATTTTTTTCTCCATCATTTCCAATTTTTTTCTCCATCATTTCCAATTTTTTTTTCTCCATCATTTCCAATTTTTTTTCTCCATCATTTCCAATTTTTTTTTCTCCATCATTTCTAATTTTTTTCTCCATCATTTCTAATTTTTTTTCTCCATCATTTCTAATTTTTTTCTCCATCATTTCTAATTTTTTTTTCTCCATCATTTCAATTTTTTTCTCCATCATTTCCAATTTTTTTCTCCATCATTTCCAATTTTTTTCTCCATCATTTCCAATTTTTTTTCTCCATCATTTCCAATTTTTTTTCTCCATCATTTCCAATTTTTCTCCATTTCCAATTTTTTCCCCATCATTTCTATAATTTTTTCTCTACATCATTTCTAATTTTTCTCTCCGTAATATCTCATTTTTTCTCTCCATCATTTCTGATTTTTGTTTTATTGTTAGCGAATTTATTTTATCCTTATTTCTGTCAATTAATTCAAAAGAAGTTGCTGTGACTTTTGTTTAGTTAATGTTTCTTATCTATTTGATTTAAATTACAGATTTTACAAAAGTATCTGTATCATTATTTGACAATATTTACTTTAATTTTTCTTTCTCCGCCATTCTTTAAATCAGAGGTCGCCAAAGTGGTGGTTCGTGAGAAAATTTCGCCAGTCCCCAGAAAAATGTGTGGAATATACTTATTCATCACGGTAAGTTATGTTTTAAGATGCATTGAAACATAATTCAAATCATAACAGTACGTGGCAAGTTATAAAAGCTTCTTCATAGAATAGCGCCATTCATACAATATATTTAACTCTTAAAAATCCTATTAGTGGTCCGCGGGATTTTAAATTATTAGTTTACTGATCCATGAAGTCAAAAATTTGGTGACCGCTGCTTTAAATACAGCAAGGACTTTAGCAGTACAACAAGTTTAAAAAAACTATATTAAGTATGGGAAAAAATTTCAACAATCTTTTTCAAAATGCTTACCATATCACAGGCGAAAAATCGTTTATATTTTAAAAAGTAATAATTGTAGTCGCCCAGCCAGTATAGTGGCTATGACCCTCGGCTTGTAACCGAGTGGGTTCGAATCCCGAGTAAGACTTGGTTGTATCTTCTTCGGGAAAGAAATCGGTCTTTCGCCTGAAATGGATTCCCGTCTCCAAAAGAAAAGCAGCGCACCTCATCTTGTTATATGCTGGGATCATCGTTTGTAATAAATCTGTATTCTTCTGTGGTTGTGTTATATGTTTCTGTTCATCTATCTCACATCTTTCGTATGTATCCCAGTAATAAACACACGACAACAACAGTAATAATCGTAAGATTTATAAAATATTTACTTATAAATAATTTTTTTTTCTCTAAGATTGTTTTAGCAAAATTTTGAATTTTGATTTGTCATGCAAAATTTTGAAGTTAAACATTATCATGAAGTTTAGTTAGTAGTTTTTACTCACGATATTAGCTTTAATTGTAACATTTAAGCAAATTATTAACGTTTTTTAGTTTTGGTCCCTCTACAAAACCCTTCCCTGTACATATACAGAATTCATTACGCAAAATTTTGTTTTATACGTAAAATCTCTCCTAATTTTTATTCCATAAATATATTTATTTATATTTCTCAAAACTGTTTTTCTGAGAAAACAAATGTTTGAATAATTTTCAATCATTATAAAAATATTAAAATTTATAATTTAATCATTTAACGCACTCGCATATTGCAACGGAAGAAAGAAATTTTAGTTGACAAAAATTATTTTAATGCAGCGCAGTTTATACAAAACTCTACTAAACACTCTGCAAAAAAACAATTACAATTTTTACTCTACAAAATATTTCATCTTGCAATAATATTCTTGAGGTAAAATTCAAAAGAATCTTAAGATTCTTAAGGACTCTGAAATATCCTAGGGTTTTTTACTTTTGTTCGTGGCTATACTTTAATTTTTGGAAACGAAAGATTTTTTTGTTTTTTTTGTCAAAGTTCGCAAAGCGGAGGATTGAAATATCAAGTAAATATTCCAAAGTCGTTTTGCAAGGAAAAAAACTGTAGAAAATGTTGTCTTTCTTTGGAACATTCAGTACATGCAATCACTCTCTCTGTTCCGACAAACTTTGTGACTGCAGTTGGTGGTGAGCAGAGTGTTGAACATCTTATTCTTTTTTGTTCAAAATTTAAGAAAGAAAAAAAATGTCTGAAAGTTAAACTGCGTGGTATTAAAATCAACTGGCTTAATTTTTTTCAGCTTTTTCAAGTAAAACTTCGTTCACATTCTTTTGTATCTTTATTGATTTGATTTAGCAAATTTTTCTCATTTCTCTGTTTTTATAACTTTATTTTAATGGTTTTGTTACGTAATTGTTTTATTTTGTAATGTACATTTTGTCTTTGTAGCTTATTTGATTTTGTTATTTCATTATTTTGTAATTTTTACTTTATTTATCTTATTTTAGTTACTTCTGTAAGCCCCGTATGATACTTGTGGTGCACGGAAATTATTTTATCTGTCTTCAATAAAAAAAAAGAAACCCCGTATGAAACATCAAAAATTAATTTCGAATATCGGGTGCCGTAAAGCCCGCCGTATAGCACGCACCTAGTAGAGCAAACAAGGGTGGGGGTGGGGGTCCCGAATCTAAACACCCCCATAGAGCCCCTGATTTTTTTTCGATTGATTAATAATCCTTTGTATACAGTACGTAAAATTTAATTAAGTGTTTATAATTAATAATGTGTTAATTAAGGCTATATATATAATTATTTTTTCAATTATTAATTTTTTACTGTTTTTTTGCACTAAAATCGACAAAATCAGAAGAATATATTGGGCGGCGTAATGAAGCATGATACGAGAATGGTGGATTTTTGACCCTGGACCTCCTCTCCCCTCTTCCTTCCTGAAAAATTCCTGCGCACGCCACTGCGAGCACCTATACTTTCGAGCTACACTTTTTGATTGTTAGGTACGTATATTTACAGTATAACGGGCACCCCCTTTTTTTACAAAGTAAACTGAAATGTACGTATGCAATGCTCTTTTGATTTGAAGTCCTTGATTCGAGGAACTATCCCAGGTTTTTGAAAAAATAGTATACTTGTAGAACTACAACACCTTAACTGCATAAAGGTATATATCGTTTCTTTTACATAAACGATAGTTTGATTTATGTAAAAGTTTAATTTTTTTATATACTCGTCTTTTTTTTATTTTTAAAGCTATTTTTTTATACCTGTATAACGCACACCCTTAAATTTTGATCTTATATTTTGTATTCAAAGTGCGCGTTATACGCCGGACTTTACGGTATATATTTTTTGTTGTATGCAACTTTCTATATACGTTTGCCGAAGTGATTTTTTGTTATTAAAGTAACATATTTATAATTCTTAAGGGGGAAAGAGAAGGGATCTCTCTTGATCTCTTAGACAAACTTTCTTAGATTTATCACTTCTTACTGAACATTTTTTTAAAAAATATTTCAAATTGTTTTCAACAGCGAATAATTACATTTTAACCAAGAAAAATCACATTTATAAACATTAATTATTGATCAACTTGATTGTTCTTACCAACCCATCAATATTTTTGTTGATGTAACGCAATTAATTTTAAAAGTGGAGCAATAATGAAGAAAAACGTGATTATCTGATGATTCAATCCTCTGCGAACTCGATACACCTTTTTATCGGTGTGATATCTCTAGTTTTAAGGTTGCCGATCAAGCATGAAATTTAGGAAACGATCTCTATCCACGGAAAATCTCCCTAGAAATAGGCGGTTAACACATTGTAATACTTGTAAAAAACTAATAATAATACCATAGCTCGACCTCTTTTCGACCCTTTCGTATTAAGTTACTTAGTCTAAGGAACATGTGTTAAGCAAATTTGACACCATCGGATCTCCAGTTACGTTAAGCAAGGTCTAACAGCGCATTCTGCTCAGCTTCGCAAAAAATTTTTGTTCTTGTCATTCCCAGTTTCGGGCGAAACCGATATGCGGGTATCAATTTTCGGCGGCAACGTGGGATTTAGACGTGGGGGATGCAATAAATTGGCCGTTTAGCATCTATTTGGCTCTAGCCTCAATAAATTTCGCTCGCCATTGAATAGCATTTGTCGTTGATTCTGGGTCTTAATTTTTTTTCGGGCGGGGGGGATTTTTTCCGTTATAGGGAGGTTGTGTTATCCTTATTAATAACATAAGAAAATTTTACTGTAGCTTATTAGTGTACAGAGACATCTCTTATGGAAGGGGGGGGCTAAGAAACACGTAGATGAGAAAGCGGGGAGAGGTGATTACTATTATGGTACACATTAAATATTCTTTGGTGTATGGGGGATCCTCCAATCCACACCCTTTTGTACGCTACTGCTGTTGTTATGTTGTCTCATTCTAAGAAAGGGAAAAGTTAACTGGAGTATTTACTTTTTCCAAGATAATTTCCAACAAGAGAAGTGGAAAACATTATTTTATACAATAGTGATGATTTCATTTATTATTTTTGATAGAATAAGACTCATTGAGATGTGTTATTAAAAAATCTATTGCAGATAAATATAATTTTTCAATCTCCAAATTTTTACATTACGCCAAGTAGAGAACTTTTCCATGTATGTGTTTGCTTTTTAACCACTTTCGGAGAGGTACTAATATCTGCCTGACACACAGGGACATCTTAAGACATGTTCCAACTGGGTCCGGGACCAGGGCCTTGGCCTCATGGGTGGAGGTCTCATCTCGTCCTCGACTCAGTATGATCCTGATTCGAATAATTTTAACGGTCAAATGTTATTTCTGGTTGAATTCTACGAAAAACTGGGAATTTCGGACTGTATGTCAACTGGCAACAGTAGTAAGACTAGTATTATGTGATGACCATCGTCCATGTATAGGCCTAGACCTACCACTGTACACGATCATTACTCACTAACACTGGCACAGTTAGTCCTGAGTGGGCCCTGTATCAAAAATTCCTTGGGGTCCCTTATTATTTTTCGATTACACGTGTTGGGGCCCCTGCAACTTGGAGGCTCCGTATCATTGATACAGCGGTAGCTATGCCCATGTTCATTAAGTCAAAGAGCGGCAGTCAGTTGAGCCGATTTGAGCTATTGTATGTCATGTATATTTTTATTTCGGGTTGCTGTTTGTACGAGTATTTGACAACGTATGCTATGTATTACCTACTCTTTTTAGGGTAATATGTGGGATCTACATTTATGTAGGGACCGAGGGCCTCAACGAGTCTTAAGACGTCTCTGCCGACACATAACAGATTCGTTAATCACTGTAAATGCGCTTTGTAATTCATAACAATGGTGAAATGATATCACCATATGAGACCTAGAATCATATATATACCTGTGAACCTCCCCCCCCATATGATCTACATCACGTCAGCGTTAGAATTAGAACCCCCTACAAATTTAATGTGCATGAGTTCCGCTAGATGACGAGTCTTTAGAGAAATCTAGTTGTTTGGTTGCTTGATAGTTGTCTTATGACAAAAGGGTCACGAGGTCTTTATGCGCCAAGCAAGTAGTGGAACTGGGACTTCAACATGTTTGATAGAAACATCGCCACTTGGCTATTGAGGCTGCTAATTCATGTCCATTTGACGTAAAGCAATTGAATATTTCACGGCAATCTATGAGGGAATTCAGGCGGTCGCAGTATCTGATGAGTATAGTAACGAATTTGCTATCGAATGCTGAGAATTCCCGTCTCTCCTTACAAAGACTCGTCTAGCGGAACCGATACATCTCAAATCTGTCGAGACTCAGCTGAGTGATGGTTTGGTATAGGTTTTAGGAATGTAGAGTTTCATTTTGAATGTTGCCCTCGTAATTCGATCGGAGTTTAATATTGCAAGATCCCTCGTAAAAAGATTTTTATTACTTGTGTTGCGACATTTATAAACAACCAATCAATTGATAAAATCGATCTTGAACTCGTGATTCTCCATGCACAAGATTGGATCGTGTTAATCTTTAAATAGGGAAATTCGGATCGTTTACTCTAATTCCAAGTTCCACAAAAAGACACAAGGGCAAAACAAAAAGACTGTTCAATTGAATTAAGTCATAAATTAATTTGCAGGTTTCGATCTTGTCATAATATATTATGGGAGTTTATAATATAAACTATAAATTTTACTTACTAATTTGGGAGATATGCATGTTAAAATAGTTCCTGTGGTTGCCTAGTGGTTAAGGTCACGGATTCGTGGTCGGGTTGTCATGAGTTCGAGCCTAGTGCCGCAGAAGGGGCCGATGTACGTTAAATATGTCGAGGCTTAAACGTTCACTCATGGTGTAGAACTTGGGCAAGGTGATGCAAGCTCAGGTGTTGTCCTTATCACTTGACCATGGTTTAAATTTGCGAGGTTCGTCACCATTAGCATTCTTGTAGCTTAATAGGGCGGTATAAATATACACTCATTCATGCATGCTAAAATGTTTCTATAATTTTTAACAAAAAAGCTATACATGAAAGCTTTGTTTACACTGTATAGTTTTTGGTCCGTGATATATGCCATCGCATGTTAGAAATGATACGTTTTAATTGTTTTAAAAAGTTCTTCTGAAAAATTAAAAGTATCTATAGATTTCTTTTTATGTATGCACAAAACAATTCCCAATATTCATATTTTTAGTTCCATCAATTAGTAATTGTATCACACAGATACGATTTTTTAAAATTATTTTATTATTATATATTACTGTTCTAATACGCATTTTAAGTTCTGTAAAATTTATCAACAATTATTCGTGTTGTTGATGTTCACTAACTCAAACGTGTGGCCGCTGTAATCGAGTGATCAATGTCATGAATTCATGACGGACGTTGTTTTTATCGGGTCTTGATGCCGTTTAAGACCCGCCGTGCAAAACAGCCGATGCGCGTTAAATCTTTTGATGCCTAAAGTCCTCATGTTGGAGTGGTGGAAGTTTGAAAAGTGGAGTGCCTGCACATGTGCCTTCCCTGGTACTTGACAGCGATTTGAAATTACGAGGTCTCTTTCTGCGGTGGCCAGGCCCCATTTTTTGTACAAAAATTTTTTACGGCCCTATAAGCATTGTGCAAAGTTTAAACACGCTCTATACATGTTTATTTGTACTATATTATAATGTTTTGAAGTAATAATTATCTGCAATAGGTTTTTACTTTGAAAATAATGATATAGGTTTTAATTAAGTAACAAAATAAAAAAAGTACTTAGTATAATTACATGGTAAATTATATATAAACTATAATCTGTGTTTATATTAAGAAGTTCATTCTTGAAGAGAGGGGAAAATAAATTTTTTATGTGTTTGCTTAAGTGAATTGCAAATTAAACAAAAGTAGGTGTTTTTTAGCGTATCTCTGCTCAACAAAAAACCAGATTTGCCATATTTGAAATTTGTAGGTCTAATATATGAAAAAAGTGATTTTAAAAAAATCTAACACCCATTTGGGTTGACTTTTGAAACCCCTCTTATCAGATTTCTACTCAACTTAAGTTATGTTTTCCAAATTTCAAGTTTATAGGTTTAATAACTCATAATAGGGAAAATTTTTATATAAAACGCCCTCGCAACCCCTCTTGGATGTCAATTTTCGCGAAACCCATTTTGTAGTGGATCTCTACTCCTGAAAGAAATATACTTATTAAATTTCAAGACTGTACGTCTAATAGTATAAAAATGGAAATAATTATCTATAACGTCCCTTAATCCCCCGCAACGCCACTTGGGAATCTATCCGAGCATAGTTTTACTAATTCAGAAACCTTCGCGGGCATGTATACAACCATTTCTCAAAATTTCATCACAATCGGATAAACGGTTTAGGAAGGCATAAGAGACATACAGACAACTATTCATTTTTCTTCATATGATGGTATGTACAAGATTAAAGTATCAATGGGGAAGAATGTGCTTGATTATTTTTAATTATTTTGTTAAATCTTATAATAGCAGAGTCGATTATATTTTACGCAAAAAGAGATATCAAAAAAACCTAAAATTTTTGGCGTCCTTAGCATGGCTTTTTGAATTAATTCTTTTTTGTATTTATGCTATCTCTAAAATTACCTTATATTCCAAAAGTTCATTTACCTTATAGCTTACAAAAGTCGAGATGAAAATTTTTAAATGGATATTTTTCTAATTTTGGGAAGGTGATGCTGACTATATGTTTCTGCAATACATTATACCTGCACTTTTTCAGACTCTCTACTACTATGAATCACCTTCAATCTTCACTCAATGAGTTTTTGTGGCTCTTTTTTTTCACTTAATGAGAAAATAATTTACTCACTAAACCATCATCAAGTGTGTGTTCTCGTTTGTCAATTCTTCTAAAAGAATCTCAGGATAAATGTCTTTAGGTTTATCCTCACGTGTTTCAACTAAGGGAATCGTGACGTTGAGTACTTAGAAATCAACGATGCATAACATATATTCAAATCTGAAGTAGTCATTTCCCCTTTTGCTTTTGATCAGGCAGAAGCGGATTTCCTTCGTTGAAAAGACTTTTATTTTTTTTAGAAAAGGTAGGAAAAAAAAAGTGTGATAAATCTTTTCTGGTTTCTTATCAATGTTCTTTTAAACTCGGAAATAAACAAACGTATATTTAAGTATATTTCTTCGTGAAATCATTGAAATGTGTGCGTTGAAATAAGAAAACCATACATGCTAGAAATGATTTAGGGCTTCTTTTTCAACTTTGGATGTTGTGTAGATGTCCGAAAATCTTCCATATAATTTATTTTAATTCTTTTTATTTCAGTATTTTATTTTACAGCAAGGTTAAACCGTTACTAAAACAGATTATTTAAATTTGTTTTGAACTGTATAAGATTAAAATGATACATAAAATCCTTACATTTTGTCTTAATCTTTGGCCAGGGCCGCGGTAGCCGAGTGGTATATAGGTATCGGACCGTGGTTTGCTTTGTCACGGGTTCGAGCCCAGTACCACTAAAGACCCGCCGTGTAGGGCAGCGATGCACGTTAAATCTGTCGAGAGCTGAAACGTCCTCCCGTTGGTGTGGTGTGGTAGTTAGGAGACGGGGGTGCCAGCTCAGGTGTCGTCCACGTCACTTGACCATGGTTCAAAATTACGTGGTCCGTCGCCAAAAGCCCTCGTGTAGCTGCACAGTGCGACGTTAATATTCAATCAATCAATCAAACAAACAATAAATAAATAAATAAATCCATCAATCAAACAACCAATCAATCAATCATTCGATCAAACAATCAATCAAACAAACAATCAATCAAACAAACAAACAAACAAACAAACAATCATCTTTGGCCATTATTTGTGTGAAATTATTTTAGAATTAATTCCTATAATACTGTATGACTAATGTTGTGGTGTTTAGGAGGAAAACCTCGGTAGCCTTGGCGTCCTGATCACAAACTCGTGGGCAGATTTATCGAGTCCCTTGTTCGAGTCTTCCCTGTCACTGATGATCCGTCGTGTAGAGAAGGTGATGCACATTAAATCTGTCGAAGGTCAAAGCTCTACCGCTGGCGTGTTGTGTTAGTTTGAAGAGGGGGGGGGACAGTTCAGATGTCGAGGTGGTTCAAAATTGCAAAATCCATCGCCAATATCCCTTTTACAGCGTCTAAGTGCGGCGATAATAAACACTCACTCTTCTTATGATATTTGTATCGATAATCAGAAATGTTAGTATACGGACAGGTATGTCTTAAACCCGAGCCCAGGGTCTCGGACATAATGGGGGGTTGTCTCGTTCTCAACTCAACCTTAATAAGGTCGTGATTCGAATAATTTCTAAGGTCAAATGCTATTTCTGGTTGTATTCTTTAAAACGCTGGAAAGTTCAGACTATATGTCACCCGGCTACAGGTGATGACCATCATCCATGTATAGGCGTAGTCTACCACCATACACCATCATTACTCATTCAGTCCAAAGGTGGCAGTCGGTTGAGCTGGTTTATGCGATTGTAAGTCATACACATTTATTTATTTCGCTTATTGTTTGTATGAGCATTTGACAACGTATGCTATAAACCAGAGGTCACCAAAGCTGGGGTCTGTGGAACACTAATGGTCCTGGAGAAAATTTCGTTGGTCCCCAGAAAAATGTGGAATACACTCACTTATCACGTTATGTTTTAAGATGCATTGATTGCGTTCTTAGATCACAATTTTTTTTTATAAATATATTTAACATTCACAAAATCTTATTAATGGCCCGTGGGATTTAAATTATGAATTTACTGGTCCGTGAGGTCAAAAAGGTTTGGCGACTCCTGCTATAAAATGTCTACTTTTATGTGTTATAGGTGGGGCCTACATTTGTGTAGGGACCCAGGCCCTCAGGAAGTCTAAAGCTGTCCTTGTATATTGGGGATATTGGGGGAATGTTTCTTTTTCGATTAATGTAAATTTATAGCTACACTCTGCTAAATTTTTTTTTCATGCAGATCAGTTTTTTTCTTCGATGAAAATAAATTTTTTCTTGAATAATTAACTATTTTTAGAAAATTGCTACTATATTAAAGTATTAATAAAAACCAAAATATTATATATATGTTACCGTTAAAGTGTGAAATCCGTTATTTCATAGAATAACTAAGTATTTCATGAAATAACTAGGGAAGTCAGCTAAAGTATATAATATTACTGAATTCTACGCTTTAAATAAGTATTCTATAGAATAACGATTACTTGATCGTTAAAGTATGAAATACGGCCTTTGGTTCGAGTTTCAAAGCAGAGACTCAAAAATCCTCAGAGATGATGAATTTAAAAAATATAAAAAAAAATTAAAATACTTTAAAAATGCGTAAAATGGGGGAGAGGAAATAGGATTATTGCAATGTGAAACTATAAGTGCAGAAAGCTCGTAACGATATCTATCGAATCAGGTAGGTACGGATGACCAAGGTGGCCTAGTATTCGAGATATAAAGGAAATAGCCCTTTAGGGCAGTGCTTCTCAAAGTTTCAATATTCGCGACCCAATATTCGATCATAATTTTCATCGCGCCCCCCTAATACAATAACAATGTATTGAATTCAATTGTACTACATTTTGATACTACGATACGACTACCTCTTAAGTGCCACTGGCGTATATAAACGTCTCACTCAAGGGCGCTAATTTTACCGGACGTATATATACGTCTTTTCGAAGTATGATCTTTTCCGTGCACTGTTATCCATAAAATTATTCCAAAAACTTTGAAAATGAATAAAAGACCATTGACAGTGTTTGCGTTGAATTTACTCATTTCAGAGGCTCTTTTTTATTGCTTTTATTTATTCCTTTTCTCCCCGTAACTTTAAATAGCCCCAGTTAAAGGATTTATTATAAACCGTACGAATTATCAAGATAAGTGTTACTTTTTGTGTATAATTTTGTATATAATTTTATATATGACAATCCTATGGATTACTGGTAATTATTAAACTTGTTCTTAACTTAATATTAGTAAATTAATTATAAAATACATTGTGTAGCACTGATTTATTTATAAGTGTGATATTCAGTGTTAATATGTATTTTATTTTTTTGTGTCAGAATGTATTTTGTTTGTTCACTTTCAGTAAATTAATAATATTTTAAAAATCTTTTGTTTTTGACTTTTCAATATGCTCTCGGCCCCCTCGTAGAATTGTCACGCCCCCAAGGGGGTCAGACACACTTTGAGAAACGCTGCTGTAGGGGGAGGAGGTCGATTTCTCGTATATCTCGCTATATGACGTAATGCTATCGAACCTCCAAATATCTAGATCCCCAAACACCCAACCCCTTAGGAATAACATAGGAACATGATATTTTAGTGCTGGAGGCCTACCAAAAGAGGGCAAAGGGAATAAATGAATGGGTCTCGCCGAAGAGAATCTGTGGTTCAAATCTCAAAGCAGAGACCCAAATACATTTCAAGATATTACAGATTTAAAAAAGTTTAAAACGTTGAAATAAAATACAAGGAATAACCCTATGAGTGGACTGAGAGTCTCAGGTGTCGAGCTATTGGCAAAATGCTCGACACCTGGAAGGGGTAGAGTTCTTGTACTTCCTAAGCAAACAGGTAGTACTATTGATCCCCCAAATATCAATCCCATATCATCAAAAAAAGGCAACATAGGATTAACATGGGCATTAATATTTTAGTGTGTAAGCCCTCCCCCATCATTAATTATTTCATAGAATAACTAGTTATTTCATAAAATAGCTAGGTAAAGTATGAAATATTTCATCTATTATATACTTTAACTAACTTGTCTAGTTTTATTTCATGAAATACCTAGTTATTCTATGAAATAACTGAATTAACGGTAACATATATACTCATTTTGTAATCATATTACTATAAAATATACTTCCCGTTTTGTTTTAAAAAAAGATTAATTCATATCTTTTGGCGATTCGTACCTTATCTTCTTGATATTGCGGCGCAATTAATGCCTGATATGAAACACATATTGTAAAATATTACTTTTAAAATGAATACATTTCCATATATGTTTACATAAATATTAAGCCTATGGAAACAAATTTGTATAATTTTTTTTTTCATAATTTGAATAATATAATTATTTAATCATTCCTATTTGCAATCTTCAAGTCGATTGCTACTCAATGCCAAGTTATGTATAAAATGTTTCGTTCCATTATTTGGAAGTAAGCACAAAAGTTTGGGAAAAAAAAAATCGAAATTAAAATTTCATTATAGATTTATAGTAAGTATCCATAAATTCATATTTTATCGGAGTAAGATGTCTCTTTAAAGCCTTATTTATAAAATAAAGTTAAGCACTCAAATATATTGTTAATATTCTCCTCTCGTTTGAAAGCACTGTAAATTTTAAGTGATTTTGTGAGTTTAGTGACTTAATTCTATTTATATGAACGATAAGTTTTTATCAATTGAAACAACATCCATTAAATATCATAATTATGACTACTATTTGCTAATACTTCTAATGAAATATTTCTAAAGGCATGTATTATAATTACACGTAAGTTAAGGTATCCGACTACGTTTGGAACCGTGATTTTAAAGAAGCGCATAAATGGATAATTTTCTTGATATTTAGTGTCGCTTAGATTAGAATATATGTATAAAATTGTTTTAAGGACATATCGACAAAAAAATATTTAAATACTAGAATATATGCATAAAATTGTTTTAAGGACATTTTGACAAAAAAAAATATTTAAATACAATATTTTGCAAAAAATTAACTTAGAAAAATCTTTTATCAAAATGTTCTCCTTTTATGAAAAATGCTTCTAAAATAATAAAATATTTTGCTTATATAAAGTAAATACTTCTCAGGAACGTCTGAACTAGGATTTTTGAAAAATTCACATTATTTTCAGAGTTACCACCAATTGAAAAAAGTATCGGCGTTTTTTTCTTAAAATTGCTCCCCCACTGTTGTTGTTGTTACTAATGCCACCTGATCGGCAAAGGGCTAAGTGACGCCTGTCGTTAGCAGTAGCTTTGAGCACCATAGAGGTGACAGAATGATTTAGCTCGGCTTCACCCCAATTTAGAGAAAGAACACCCTGGGGGTAGTCAGGGACCTCCCCCTCTCTTCCCCTTCCACCAAACTCACGAGAGGACTTGCGGCTTGACGGCTGTTTAAAGTACCCCCTGCCGCGAAGGCACTATACATTTACAAACATCCATGTCTTCTCCGGGATTCGAACCCAGTCCCAACGGCACAACAATCAGCGTGGCTAACCACTATACCGGATGGGCGACGCTCCCCGCTGTTGTCGTAAATATATGGATAAACCCACGTCTAAGTTATACAATTCAAAAATTCTAGTTGAGCCTCTGTAGAGAGGTCTAAGCTATATACAGGAAAAATATTATAATAGAAGCATTTTTCACAAAAGGAGAATATTTTGAAAATAGGTCATTCTATGTTCATTTTTTGTCAAAATATTGTACTTAAATAATTTTTTATTGTAATACTATTCTTAAAACACAATTTTATTTACATTTTCTAATCTAAATGGCATTAAATATCATAAATATTATCCATTTATACGCTTTTGCAAAATCACTGTTCCGAACGTTGTCGGCTATCTTAATTATTAAATTTTTTTATATTTCATTATTTTAACCACATATGTGCAAGTAATGTTAAAATAATTTTAACCTTTTCATATTGTTGAATAAACTGATATATTAATATATTATATATATGTATTAAAACCATGCATTTTTTATTTTAATGCAAAAAACACAGTTTTTGCGCGATTTTGACTGTACATTATACTCTCTTAATAATTAATCAAAAAATTCTATTTAAGATTTTTCATATTTTTCTAAAGTTATATATAGAAATGCAATAAGAGTAATTTATAATTTTTCTTATTGTTATGGTAAAGTGTATAAAATATAGTTAAGTACTAAGTTATTTAAATTCCATTTGAGTTATGATAAAAGATTAGCACATTTAAAAAAGTTATTGAAAAAGTATCCTTTACATGTTTTGTTAGAGACTACACTTTAAAATGAACGGAAGAAATCTAGATAAATTAGTTCATATTTTTCCATATAAAATTGTAAGAAAAATGCATGTAAGAGATATTTTTGTTTTTGAATCTTCATCTTTAGACATTTGCTTTAAGATCTTATCAATATTTTGCAAGTCTGAAGGGTTTCAGAAATTTAGGAACTTCTTCAGTATTGTATATATTATTTCTTTCGCAGAAAATTATCCGAATTCTTTATAAATTATTTCCACTTTATGTCTAGATGATCATAGTATTATGATACAAACAGTAAATTAAGAGTTATACACAGTTTTGATTGATTATTATTTTTGTAATTATAGCATGTGGCAATGTAGAGGAATCTCCATGCAATTTCCGGAAAATAAAAATTTGTATTACAATTTAAAATGTGAAATTAAATTACATATAAAGGGTGTTTTTTTGAGAGGTATAGAACTTTAAATTGCAATAAAGCAACGATGTATTATTCGATTGACATGAATTATTTTTATTCGAAAGGTAATCTTGTGGCATTACATTTTAAATATGATTTCTGGCATAGGACTGCCACGGCTGGCTCGGATGTAGTCCAATCTGGACGTCCAATTTTCGATGACTTTTTCCAACATTTGTGGCCGTATATCGGCAATAACACGGCGAATGTTGTCTTCGAAATGGTCAAGCGTTTGTGGCTAATCCGCATAGACTAATGACTTCACATAGCCTCACAGAAAATAGTCTAGCGGTGTTAAATCACAAGATCTTGGAGGCCAATTCACAGGTCCAAAACGTGAAATTAGACGGTCACCAAACGTGTCTTTCAATAAATCGATTGTGGCACGAGTTGTGTGACATGTTGCGCCGTCTTGTTGGAACCACAGCTCCTGGACATCCTGATTGTTCAATTCAGGAATGAAAAAGTTAGTAATCATGGCTCTATACCGATCACCATTGACTGTAACGTTGTGGCCTTCATCGTTTTTGAAGAAGTACGGACCAATGATTCCACCAGCCCATAAAGCGCACCAAACAGTCAGTTTTTTTTTGGATGTAACGGTGTTTCGACATACACTTGTGGATTAGCTTCACTCCAAATGCGGCAGTTTTGTTTGTTGACGTAGCCATTCAACCAGAAGTGCGCTTTATCGCTAAACAAAATTCTCTTATGAAAATCGACCATTATTTTCGAAATAAAATTGCACAATTTGAAAGCGTTGTTCAGGCGTGTGTCTATTCATGATGAATTGCCAAACCAAACTGAGAATAAATCACTTGACAGCTGTTAAATCGGTCGCCATCTTGGAAATTAATGCCAACTTAAACTTCTATACCTGGAAAAAAAACACACTGTATTAATAAACAAATAAAATTAATTTAAATGATTTTTAAGAGCATTTCATAAATGGCGTCTAATTTTAGTTAAAAATAATGATCTCGGTGCCTTGATTAAAAGTTAAAATGTAAACAACTCTTTTATTGTTTTACATGAGGGGTTAAAATGTAAACAACTCTTTTATTGTTTTACATGAGGGGTTAAAATGTAAACAACTCTTTTATTGCTTTACATGAGGGGTTAAAATGTAAACAACTCTTTTTATTGCTTTACATGAGGGGTTAAAATGTAAACAACTCTTTTATTGCTTTTACATGAGGGGTTAAAATGTAAACAACTCTTTTATTGCTTTACATGAGGGGTTAAAATGTAAACAACTCTTTTATTGCTTTTACATGAGAGGTTAAAATGTAAACAACTCTTTTATTGCTTTTACATGAGGGGTTAAAATGTAAACAACTCTTTTATTGCTTTACATGAGGGGTTAAAATGTAAACAACTCTTTTATTGCTTTACATGAGGGGTTAAAATGTAAACAACTCTTTTATTGCTTTACATGAGGGGTTAAAATGTAAACAACTCTTTTATTGCTTTACATGAGGGGTTAAAATGTAAACAACTCTTTTATTGTTTTACATGAGGGGTTAAAATGTAAACAACTCTTTTATTGCTTTACATGAGGGGTTAAAATGTAAACAACTCTTTTATTGTTTTACATGAGGGGTTAAAATGTAAACAACTCTTTTATTGTTTTACATGAGGGGTTAAAATGTAAACAACTCTTTTATTGTTTTACATGAGGGGTTAAAATGTAAACAACTCTTTTATTGCTTTACATGAGGGGTGCGCTTTCCCTCTATTGGCCACTAATCAAATTCGCCAATACTCACCCCCTTTAATCTGATCTTGGCGACTTTCCCCGCCATTGCGTCACCGATGATGAAATTTCAAACTTTTCCTGGCAACCCTATGTCTCGTGCTCCGTTTTAGTACTAGAGAGACGGAAGGAGCGAACACGGGGCTATGAGACACCTCGTATGAAACCGGAACCGAGCCTTTATACAACGACCTCCCTCTTTCCCCTCCCCTTTCTGCAGAACGAGTAATTCTAGGATGTCTTTTAACTGGAAAGATCCTCAAGTGACAGTGAGAGAGTCTTTCAGAAAAGCCAAAGATCAATTCCTGGAAGAGCTGGGATGAAACTGGAGAACGGACTCCCGGCTGTTAGATAAGAATCAAGGGCCTGAAAACCGAATACTTTCAGTTAGTCAACATGGGTTCTCTAACGAATCCGAATGTGGTGAATCCGAGATGTCCCCCAACACTTTAAGGACTAACCTTTTCCGATTTATACCGCAACCGGATTCCCCGATTTTCGACGGAGGGGAAGGTTTTGAGATTGACTTAACAAAGGAATGTTTTGAAAACCGAAAAGAAAGATGGGAAAGCTAAGTCGACCCGGTGGATTTTAATAAAGGGCGGATGATTAACTTTTGAAGTAATTGCTTACGAGTTGTTGGACGTTCATCGAAATTCTGTTTATTTCAAATTTTCAGATGGATTTATATCGATTGTATTTGATGTCACACAAGAGTTACACTGTCGGCCAACAGATGGTTTTTAACTTCTATTAAATGAGATTGGGATTCAAACCCTATTTCATAGACCAGGATTAGGCAACTATTTTGCTCTTTGGCCACATCGTGGAAGTGAGGAATAAGGCCACATCTTTTTAAATTGATTGCATTCATTATTTAACTTTGCATCTCAGATAAAGTATACATTGTTACAGTGGCGCACACAAAGGGGGGGATTTTTTCCGATTGATTATAATTCTAAGTATATAGTACGTAAAATTTAATTAAGTATTTGTTATTAATGATTAATTTTATTAATTAATGCTAATTATTTATTCAATAATTAGTTTTTTACTGTGTTTTGTTCCCGAAAATCGACAAAATCAGAAGGAGCATGATACAAGAATGGTGAAATTTCGACCCCGGACCCCCCTTGAAAAATTCCTGTGTGCGCTACTGCATTAAAATAATATAATTTTATTGATAATAATTCAGTAAATATAAAATAAAATAGTGGCAGCTTTATTCTATTTATTTATTATGCTAATTTCCTATCAAACAGATGCAAGCGCATTTAATTTTAGAATCCCTTTAATGGGACTAATGAACCCTATCACGCTTTTCTATAATTTTTTTTTTAAAAATCCAAAGATTTTTCTTATGGAAATTCTCATTATTGTCTGCAAGTTATGTCAGTCAAATTCATCTTCAAGCCAAACATTTTTGTGCACGCATATATATGTTGACTGCAGTAGCGCACACAAGAGTTTTTCAAGGGGGTTCCGGGGTCGAAACTTTACCATTCTTGTATCATGCTTCTTTTGATTTTGTCGATTTTTGGGAACAAAAACACAGTAAAAAACTAATTATTGAATAAATAATTAGCATTAATTAATAAAATTAATCATTAAGAACAAGTACTTAAATTTTACGTACTATATACTTAGAATTATAATCAACCGGGGAAAAAATCAAGGGCTTTGGGGGGTTGCGGACCTCCAGGACCCCCCCCCTTGTGTGCACCACTGGTTGACTGAAATATAGAGAGAATTTTCTGTCTATTTGGCAGGGACGTCTTAAGACAAAAGACTAACTGGGCCCGTGCATAGGGCATAGCCCTCGGTGGGGGCCTCGTTCCGTTCTGGACCCCTCTTTTATTAAGATCTTGATCCAGATAATTTTAATGTGATTAAATATTATTCCTGTACATATTCTCTAAAAAACGAAAAATTTCAAACTGCATGTTAACTGGCAAAAGTGGTAAGACTGTATTATTATGTTGTCTATGCCTAGGCCTAATACCACAAAAAAATAATGCAACACATTTAGTCAAAATGCGGTCATCGGTCAATCTGATTTGTGCTTAGATTTTTGAGATTGTGAGTTGTGCACATTTATTTGTTTCAAATTACCGTTTGAATTACCGCTTATCTGGGCTCAGGGCCTTCAAGAGTCTTAAGACGGGCCTGCTATTATGTTTTCAGACTGTCTTAGTGGGCTACATGAGGCTCGCGGGCTGCTAGTTGCCCACCCCTGTCATAGACCTACAGATTTTTAATTTTTTGCATAAATTACCGCTAGACGCTTTAGTTAACGGGTTTCTAAGAACGTACCCCCTATAAGAAAGGTTTGCTTACGCCACTGATTCTGATGACTATCTGATCACTCCATCTAGACTTGTTTTTATTAATATATCTTATGACTGTTTGGACTAAACAGGAAAATTTTTTCCAACCAGAAAGGTGTACCCAAATTAATATTACATACTGATTTTTCTAATGAAGGAGAACAACATATATATATATATATATATATATATATATATATATATATATATATATATAATGCTCGTTTTATTTAAATCTATCCTTTTTTTCTTGTAAGCGATTTGTTTCAATATTCCTCTGCTATATGTTATTACGAAAAACAGTTACAAATCTATGTTTTATTTCACTAAAGGGAAAAAATTATTTACTATTTATAAAATTATAAGCCTTCTTCTGGATATGATTATAATTTTATATAATTCATATGGATTTATTTTAACTTTGTAGCATGCCTTTTGTTAAGTTGTTTAGAGAATGTTTTTTTTTGTTAGGTGAAAAGAGATAGAAATAAGAAAAGATTAATGACACGTGTATTAAGCTATCGTAAAATTATTTAAGTTGGAGTGAGATTTTTATTTGTAGTAAAATGTTACTAAAAGTAAAGTGTTTTTTTAAACAACAAAATATTAAGATAAAATCTAATACATCAATAGTGTTTGTCGCTTAGGATGTAATAGAAACTATAAATTCAAGGTAATGCAACTTTATCTAAATGTGAAATTTTGAATTAAACTTTTGCTTTTCTCAAATAAAAAAAATATGTTGAGAAAAAAAGATTACTATTCGGTAGACTTTATACTATATTTTGAGATTTTTCATGGTATTTGACAAAACAGTATACAGATATATATTAAATATGCTAGAGTATATTTAATTTTACAATCAACATCCCACCAACAAAGATACATTATAAGCTACCGACGAATGCATTTCATGATTTTTAATCATTTCTAGAGGACAAAAACGATACTGAAATCGACCTTTCTTCATTGTCTCAAATTCATTTATAGTCTAAAAGAAAAACATGGATATCTTTTGGATTAAGCATGTGTAAAAGGTGTATTTTTTTAGAGGTATAGAACTTTAAATTGCAATAAAGCAACGATGTATTATTCGATTGACATGAATTTTTTTTTATTCGAAAGATAATCTTGTGGCATTACATTTTAAATATGATTTCTGGCATAGGACTGCCACGGCTGGCTCGGATGTAGTCCAATCTGGACGTCCAATTTTCGATGACTTTTTCCAATATTTGTGACCGTATATCGGCAATAACACGGCGAATGTTGTCTTCCAAATGGTTAAGCGTTTGTGGCTTATCCGCATAGACCAATGACTTTACATAGTCCCACAGAAAATAGTCTAGCGGTGATAAATCACAAGATCTTGGAGACCAATTCACAGGTCCCAAACGTGAAATTAGGCGGTCACCAAACGTGTCTTTCAATAAATCGATTGTGGCACGAGCTGTGTGACATGTTGCGCCGTCTTGTTGGAACCACAGCTCCTGGACATCCTGATTGTTCAATTCAGGAATGAAAAAGTTAGTAATCATGGCTCTATACCGATCACCATTGACTGTAACGTTGTGGCCTTCATCGTTTTTGAAGAAGGATTCCACCAGCCCATAAAGCGCACCAAACAGTCAGTTTTTTTGGATGTAACGGTGTTTCGACATACACTTGTGGATTAGCTTCACTCCAAATGCGGCAGTTTTGTTTGTTGACGTAGCCATCCAACCAGAAGTACGCTTCATCGCTAAACAAAATTCGCTTATGAAAATCGGGAACAACGGCAATCTCGTTTTGGGCCCATTCGACGAATCTACGCCTTGCTTGATCATATTTAAAATGTAATGCCACAAGCTTATGTTTCGAATAAAAAAAAATTCATGTCAATCGAATAATACATCGTTGTTTTATTGCAATTTAAAGTTCTATACCTCTAAAAAAACACCCTTTAGTTCCACTGTCCAACACATTACGATTTATGATGCTCGTGTCCAGACTTGAATCCATGGCTCGTTAGCCATGAAACATCATTACGATGTCACACGTAAGTTGTAATTACGCAGCCTCCGCAACACAACCTTCCATCAAAATTTTAAAGTTCGATCCTATTTAAACACTTTTAATTCATTATAACTGAAATAAAAAAATGTTTGCTATTTAAAATAATTTCATAGGAATGAAAGAAAATTTTGAATTTTTTACTAACTTGTACCTTTCCAAGAATGTGTATATAATATATGTATAGTACTGATGTGTCAAAAGTCATAAGATTTATTCTAATATAGCGTGGGAATTTTCTTTGCCCGGCAAAGCGTAACAATTATGCTCATCATTGACTCGATAAGTCATCGGAAGTCTCGTGAAGAAACATTTTTACACGTTACTTCTATAGTCGTTTATACTCGCGAAAGTGTTGCTGATGCAGGATTTCTTTTGCATGAATTGTTTGGGTTTCATACCATTTTTATTTGATGGGATTCATGTCTAGCTATCTTGGTGACCAAATCATTCGCTGGAACCAGTAGCGCACTCAGGAGTTTTTCAAGGGGGAGGGGGAGTCCAGGGTCGGAAGTTCATCATTCTCGTATCATACTCCAATACGCCACCCAACATATTCTTTTGATTTTGTCAATTTTCAGGATTAAAAAAATATTTAAAATTAATTATTGAATAAATAATTAGAATTAACAAGATTAATTATTAATTTCAAATACTTGATTAAATTTTATGTACTATATACATAAATTATTATCAATCGGAAAAACATCAAGGGCTTTGGGGGGTTCGGGACCTGGAATCCCCCTCCCTTTGCGTGCGCCACTGGCTGGAACAGTTCATAATGTCAAAGCTATCACGAATGATTTTGATACGGTGACATGGCTCATCATAATTTTGGAAAGTTACATTGTTTTTTGGGTACATAAAGTCCATGAACAATTGTAAAGGGTATCCAAGTAGCTTAACATTACTATTTCCTGTCACTATTTGGTAGTGTGTTTAAATAACCCAGTTCAACCAGTACAACCACCCGCACATTAAGGCAGACACTAACAGCTTACACAGTACCTTGTAAAATCTGCTTCACTCTCGAAATGGTGGAGGCCCTAACATCAGCAATTACCAACTGGGATCGTGACATATTTGATCAATAACGTTTCTGCTAATATTTAGGGCTCAATAGACCATGCGAGCTCAGCAAAGGCATTGCAACCCATAGTAAATGCGCTCGAGTGGGTCTTTAACTACCAATCCTACACCAAACTTCTCTGCGTCTCGCATTGATAGTTGCTGTTATTTGATGTCGTGCTGTTATTTGATGTGTTATTTGATGTCGTTCCGTTTGTTTGGTAGCACTAATATAAAAAGATGTCTTTTTTCGGTCATTATGTAGACGTGGTTTGCCAGTGCGTTTTCCGTGCTGAAAGGTAATGCCTTACATTATATATTCTCGGGGTATTCTTGATTCTGTTGATTGAGGATTGTTGAAGTCCTTGATAATTTCAAAATCCTCATGTATTTTGTTCCAGATAGCATTACGTTTTCAAAGCCTGCTAATTCCTTACTTAACACTAGATCATCCATCGGTGTCAACTGCACACAGGAGTCTGTTTAGTTTGCTCTCCTTTTCACATTTTTGTAGGAATTTTGAAAATTTTTCGTGACTTTTAATCGTTATCATTTTCCATGGTGATTACGCTGGAAAAGTTTTGTGGTTCTATATTAATTAGGAAAAATTTTACAAATTAATGTACATAGAACGTCCGTTGGTGTCATTTCGACACCAAGGCAATTTATCATTAAAAATTGCTTTCGTTCAGCAAAAGATAGTTCACTTACCAGAAACCTTTAGTAAAAGAAATTTTCAGGTCTAATATCGCACTTTTATTTGACCTTGGATGCACAGTGTTGTGGAGTTTACAGCGGAAACGAGTCAGTTAAATTAAAAACGGCGTGTCTCGTTACATAGCATTTACTTATCTGCTATTATGTTCAAATTACGTAAGTGCGAGAAATTTGAAAATCAGGTAAATAATGAATTTACAGGAATTAAAAATTCACTAAAACTCAAAGTGCAAAAATAAAGAGCGCAGTAGAAATGTAACTAAAAAAATGTGTGTTTCTTTTATGAAAATGGTGTGCTGAAAATGTACAGGAAAAATTGAATATCACTGTATTCATTGCAAATGAGGTATGTACAAAGCATTACGCATAAAAACGACAAAAATGATTAAAAAACTCGCATTCTAACAAAAATTACTATTTTGCTTATACTAATATTTCTGAATATTATTATTGTATTCCATTTTACAAGATTATGTAATTAGTTTTATTACAGTTTTTTTTAAGATATAAAGGGTCATAATATGTGATAATTACACGAAATAATATAAAAAAGTCTTAAAATTAAACCCTACTGTACAAGTCCAGCAATTATTTAGTTATTTTACAATTATTTTATATATTTTATATCATGGTGTTGAAATGATACCGGCGGACGTTTAAGGGTAATCGTTCTAGTGTTAAGGCTATTATCGCGTCAGTTTACTTTTCACATGTATGTGTATAAATGAAAGCCACGACGACGTATTGCCCGTTTATATATTTTTTCTGCAATCTATTGTCATATGGGTATTTGCAAATTGTTATAGCAAGAGTTTGGGAGCATCAGGGAGTACACTAATAATTTTATTTCTATGATATAATAAAGTAGAGCGATATGCATTGAACAATTTATCGACGAAAAATTTTCATTCTGGATAGAAGTAAGATATCTTGTTGTTAAAGTACTGGGACTGATTCAAAGCCCACAATTTTATTGGCCGATGTCTCTTGATTTTCTCTCACAAGTAGACATACAAAGTATTGATAAAAGATTTCCTAATTTCAAATCACAAAAGATGACATTTGATCTAACACCTAACTTTACTAATTACACCATGCCAATTAAGGACTTAAATTTCTAACAAATTTATTGTGTACCAGTCTCGTTACATGAGGGGTGGCCGCGGTAGCCTAATGGTCATGAGCATGTGGCTGGAGTTGTCGAGTTTTAGGTTCGTGTCTTGATGCCACAGAAAGTCCGTCATGTAGCACCTGGCGTTCTGTAGCATCCTGATGCACATTAAATATGACGTAGCTCAAAATCCTCCCGTGAGAAAATTTGCAGAGAAGAGTGACAACTCAGATGTCAACTTCGTCATTTGATCATGATTCAAAATTACGAGGTACATCAACAATAGTCCTCGTATTGCTCCAGAGTGTGACGTAAATAAGTAATCAAATCAATTCAGGGTGCTAGTCTGATTTTAAGATACCGGGTTCACCCCTCCTCACATTCCATTGAAACTTAAAATGCAAAGGCTGCTAACGAAAGACTTGCCAGGTTGTTTAAAGTGTTACCTGTTATTTATCCCGAGTTATGAAGTATTTTGAGAAAGTTTTTATTTGTTTTTCCTAGCGAGAAGTTTAAGCTCGGTTGCCAATCTCCAAAATAAAAAAAAGTAAAGAAAAAGATTGGTACTACAAACTTACCGAGGAGATTTAGGGTTAAATCAGGCGAGAGAGAGATGCCAAATTTTTAAACTTTTACTGTGAAGCACCAGATACATTCCTTCCATTATAAACACTTGTTTATTAGTTATTTTATGTATTAATTAAATTTTAATTTAATTAACATGTATTTCTTAAAATTTTTAAACACTATAGTTCACTACAGTTAGAAACTTAAATCTTTTAAAGTAGTATATATATATATATATATATATATATATATATATATATATATATATATATATATATATATATATATATATATATACCAGCTGTCAAAAAGACGTTTAAGTTGATAAATTTGCAAAAATTCAATATTATGTAAGCAGGGGTCAACCCCAAACTGTGAAAAACATGGCAAAGGGGTCTATGAGACAAAAAGTTTGGGGAACCTCTGCTTTATATTAACGATCATGAAAAGAATTTGAAATACTTTTTTTAAATGCTTCAGCATGTATTACATTTCAATCCATCAGGGTTGGCGATGACTTAGTTGTTATGGCTGACGATACTCGAGTCGAATCGCGCATTCAAGTCCTGCTTTGACCCTAAAGTATTGCGTTGAATAAAGATGACTGAGGCTGGCTAACTTGAATTTGGCTTCAAAGTTTTCACAGGATGCGAACTATAAGACAGAAGATTTAATTGCTAGCTTTAATGTCATCTCCGTCATTTGATCATGTCACACAATTATTAATTGGCCTCATATTACTATATTAATTTAACCCCAAACTAATTTGACTTCATTACTTCCCAGACAAATGCATATTTTATTACGGTAATTATCACTAGTTAAATTAATCTGTTATATTTAGAGTCTAAAATATGGTTAGGATTTCTTCTCTTATACCATAAATCATAATGGATTTTCAGTTCCACAGATGCAGCTTTAGTAGACCCAAAGTCGAGGAATTTGTTCAAGTTCAACCCCGTCTTTGTCTATCACGACTTTAGGGTGCTGTCAGTTCTTACTGATTGCTTGAAAACATTTTGAGATTTTATAAATAAATGATTCAGATCAGTGGTGCACACAGGACTTTTTCAAGGGAAGAGTTCAGGGTCGAAAGTCCACTAATCTTGTATCCTGCTCCAATAAGCCTCCGAACATATTCTTTTGATTTTGTCGATTTTCGAGAACAAAATGCCGAAAGAAATTAATTATTGAATAAATAATTCGCATTAATTAATAAAATTAATTATTAACAACAAATTCTTAATTTAGTTTTACGTACTATGTACATAGGATTATAATCAATTTGAAAAAAAATCATGGACTAGGGGGAGTCCAGACCCCTTTCCCCTTTGTGCGCGCCACTGATTCAGATATAATTTTTCCACCCTTCTCATTTATTCCTTTTTATAATTCAATATATTTATTAAAGTACCATAAATGTCAGGCTAAAGGAACACATCTGTCTTCTAGTTCCCTCAAAATCTCAGGTTCTTTAGATTTGGGCATGATTTTTATCGTTCAGGTACAATAGTTCTATTTTACGGGGTTTTCTGCTTTTACTAAACAAGGGGAACGTTTCCCTGGGGTACTTTATCGGTCCTTCTTTCAAACAATGCTTTAGCCTGTTATTCTTTCTTTCATCACCTGTATAGATCATAGATACATACTTGTAGCAATTATTTGCCTGGTACAGTTGGCTACTAGTAAATTAACAACTGTTTGATACACCTGGGCTATACTATGCAACTTTGCCCCAACAAAATTAATCAAACTACTAATTAAACCATGTTCAAACAGGCAAGTGGGTGGTGGAGATTTAACCTGATGCCACAATAATTCTACTGATAATTATTATACTGATTAATGAAGTCTGGATATTGAATTAAGCTAGACAGTGGAGTCTGGCCTCAAAGTAAAAATTAAAAGCTACATAAAGTGTCTCTTCTAGCAATTGATTATGTTCAAAACTTTGAAATCCACAAAAGTAGCTCTAATGAAATCTTGTAAATTATTGCATTTCAGAAACATAATCAATTTTTAGTGTACGTTTCAAAAATATAGAAATGCATCGTGTGTGCTGTATATTAAAAAATAACTCTACTAATGTGAATAGGAATTTGTGCAATTTTTTCCCCAATGGGACTGCATTTTAGCCTTTGTAGACATGGCAAGTCCCCAAACGTGAGAGCTATGTCATGGAGGAACCATCTAGTGTCAGGTTCATTACCAAATTTGGACGCTTGAATTAATTTTTTAATTTAAGCTCTTTTCAGATGCTAAATACTGTCGTGATTTAATTTTGCCGATAGTACAAAAGGCCAAATTGATGCTCAAGGGATCTTTTACACGTCACATAATCATATGACATGCGTGCCTACGATTTTCGCATCCACAAAATCTATCGATTCCAATCGAGGTCGAACCCGCAACCTTTTGCTTACGAAGTGGGTACGCTACATCTAAGGCACCGGAGCCGACATTTGTGCAATTTAAGTTACACTTAAATTTTACTGTTGTTAAGCGACGACTGTGTATAAAGGTACATTGCTTATTTTATATCCTTAAATTTTTTTAAATAATATATTATAGTATTGTTACCAGGGGTGTAGCTACCTGCGTATCAGCCGTATCAATGATACGGGGCCCCCAAGATACAGGGGCCCGAACATTAATAAATAAGATTCGTAAAAAGTTTTTTATAGTCCTTTAAACAAAGATCCCATCTCCAAAAAAGAGACCACCAAGGAATTTTGATACAGGGCCCACACTCAGGACTAGATACACTAGTGATTATTATTACTACAGAAGAGATTAAATAAACATTTCATTAAGGGTAAAATTAATTTCTATAGTTTGCTCTTATACAGTCTCAAATAGAAGATGGGTGTCAGCTCATATACGTCTGAAATAAGGCGCCTGCGCAAGTGTTGTCCTTGTAATTTGTGGTTGGCAGGGACGTCTTAAGGCTTGGACCAACTGGGCCCGGGCCCAGCGTCTCGTTTCGATTATAACTCTGTATTAAGATTATGATCCGGATAATATTTATGGTTCAATATTATCCATTATTCCAGCACTTGAGCATTTGATATTTATCCATCACTCCCCTATAGACAGGAACCTCTAAAGGCATGGTCCAGGAACCAGGGTCTTGCTCTCTGGGGGGCCTCGTTTCGTTCTCGACTCTGTCTTAATAAAAGATCATGATCCGAATAATTTTATTGGTCAAATATTATCCCCGTGCATATTCTCCAAAACTCAGGGAATTTCAATCTGCATGTCAATTGGCAAAAGGGACAAGACCCTATTATTATATGATGACCTTTGTTCATGGCTAGGCCTAGGTCTAATACCATGAACAATCATTCAACTCATTTAGTAGAAATGCGGTCATCGATCAAGTCGGTTGATGCCTAGGTTTTTCAGATCGTGAATCATACACATTTATTTGTTTCAAATTATTGTTCGATGAAGTATTTGACAATGCATGCCATATACTGTCTACTTTTTAAGATCACAGGTAGGGCCTACTTTTGCATAGGGGCTCAAAGCCTAAAAATTTTTTAAGATTTCTTTGGACCTAGAGCCTCAAAGAATTAAGATGTCCTTGCCTACAGACAGCTATAATTAGTAATTTATGAAAGCAAATGCTTTCTTTTTCTGTTAGTTACTCGATAGGAATTAGAAATTTATTAAAACTGTCACTTTAAAATATAGCAGAACACTTTCACTTCAACTGAAAGAGAAAACGATTTTTTTTTACCTTTTACTTAGAACGAAATAAGATCGCTTCAGTCTATTCCTTTAATTCTCATTCATATCGATTCGAACTCTTTAAAAAGTATCCTCGTTTTCACTTTCGCCGAAGACAACTCCTCCTCTCTCCACCCTATCTTTTTAGCACTCACCCTCACTTTCTCTCGAATAATTGATACGTTTCCAGAGTTTGCTTTCCATTAATTTCTCCGTCGGCGTCATCAACCAAATGATTTCTAGGGAAGAGATCGTCTTGGATTACATAAAATTTCCCAAGACTTTAACTGGCTAGATGAAGAACCCTTTTTAAAAGGTCCCGGCATGCTTGAATTTCACCCCTGGTATCCGGTGTTTACCGGATCGAGTGATCAGAAATTATCGTTTGGTTCATGTATCGTCCGGGAAAATCGTGGAAATATCACCCTGGGCTACATCTCTTATGTTTAAAGGGGGACGAAGGCTAAGGTTTCTAATCTTTTCGCTTCGTGGAAGGTTTTTGTTTTCGACTTTCTCTTCTTCCTAAATTTTTTTCTCCTCTTCTCTATCCCTTTTACGCTTCTCTAAGGAGAGTTTAAGAAAGTTAAGAAAAGAAAAAAAAAATTGTGCCGCGAAATAATAATGATGGGAACTTTCAAATTTCTTCTCTCAGAAAATATTCGTCGGCGTTGTGTTTCAAATTATAAAAGAGAAAGAGTTGCTAAATGATCTATCTCCGATCTCCCTTTGGTAATAATAATGCCTCAGTTATTTTTCCCCTGGAACGGCGAGGCGGAAAAGTTCCAACAAACTCATCTTCGTAAGCAAAAATATTTGCAAAAACTCTTTTTTTTTTTATCTTTTGCCTTTAAGCTTTAACAAAATATTTTAAATGCGCCTCGTCTTACACAAAATCTTCGCAAAAATTTTGTTGTCTTTTTCTTTTTTACTTCTCCCGTTTTTCTTTTTTTTCTCCTTTTTTTTAATATTTTCATCATCATAGTCATTTTCATCGTCGGTTATCGTTCGTTTTTTTTATCCTTCTAAACATGAGCCACAAATGCTCTCGAATACATGAAGTATTTCCCAGGATAATATATCCTTTGACTCTGGGACAAAAAACGGGAGAAATGTACACCTCTTCCGGAAACTAATGACTATGTGACGGTTCCGAGAAATCCGAGATGTCCGGGATGCCGGAAAAGCGCTCCGGTTTCTGGAAATTCAACTTTTCTTGCATATTTTGAGGCGATTTTTTATTATTTTTTTTTGTCTTCGGAAAACTATTTTAGATAATGGTCGGTATGCGATATTTTTTTTTACTTATTAATGTAACCTGAAATGTTTTTGTTCTTTTTTTCCCCTCCTGTATTCATAGTAAGCAAAAAAGACGAATTGCTTCTTTCGTTATTGCTTATTGTATTATCGAATTTCTATCGTTACTGTTTACCTCGTGGCAATAAAAAAAATCAATCTTTTTTCCTCCTGAACTTCCAATCGCAATTAAGCTATATTTTCATTTGAAAGTCAAAAGAATTTTATTTTGGATGAAGTATTGAAGGAAGAATAATAAAAAAAAGTATCCTCCAAAATATTTAATTCTTTAGTGAATATTTCGTTTCAATCAAAATATTCAAATCTTGAAGTAAAACAGAAATAACGTCTGGAAAATAAAAGTATTTTCTATGGAGTATAAGGTTTCTGGAAGTACTGATTAACGAAATATGTGGTTTGAGGCAGAGCAAAAGGTTGGCTTGGAAACTGAAATTTTCTCCCATTAAAACTAAATCAACTCAAGAGCATTGGGGGAAATAAAAGTTTGTTCAGTTTGAACATTTATTGCATCTATCTGAGTAGTCAATATTATTGTAATAGTCTGGAAAAACAATTGAATAGAAATTGATAGAAAAATTATAATTTAATATATAATATGGACAATTTTCTTCCAGATGTAAGCTATATTTTTCATGTTGCAGTCAAAACTAAGATAATATGGTTTGATGAAATTATATTGCGTGTTTTCTTGGATATTTAAATTGATGTATATTTAGATTGAGAAGTTAATTTTATCACTTTCATCAGATAATATCTTTATAATTTACTGAAATGTATAACATTTGAAGGAAAAAAACAGTCAGTATATTTCATTAGAACAACTAAAATAATTACACAATTTTAAGATATATTCTTATGAAAATTTTAAACATAAGTTAGTGAATTTTGTAGTTACTGAGTCATGGAATCGAATCTTAATCCCATAAAATATGTCTTTTGAATAATAAGGGATAAAGGGCACGTTAATTTAAACTGATTTTCAATTTCCACAACAGGTGTGGCTTAGAAATTTAGAGTTTGAAAGACTGGAAGTTATTTGTACATATAAAGGAGAAAAGCGATTCACTCATCACGAGATTTCCGAAACTATTTGACCTTCAGACTTGAAATTTGGTAAGAATCTTTCTTTTGTTGAGCAATTTATAGCTAAGTACGAGTGCGGTGATCGACTCCCAGGGGCATTTTGAAGGTTTAAGGGGCGTTATTAATGCTCTAACAGCGAACATTATACTTCCGTTTCGTAAATTAAAGTCCTACTCTTGATAAATCAGGAGGAGAGGGCTATGAGAATATTTCTTTCAATATAGTCGAACGCTTAATGCTAGGACTTAGATATCAACAATTTATTAATATTATATTAATATATATATTATATATACATTATATATATTAATATACATTATATATATATATATATATATATATATATATATATATATATATATATATATATAATGTGTGTGTCAGGTTTGAAAAGTTTAGATTCAAAATTAAGGAAGTAATAAATGAAAATAGAGCGAACTCTTTACCATCGCGTAAGGATTTGTGGGTAAATAAGCCTATTTAAAGGTGCGACGAGCGCTGACGAAGGCGAACGCAAACTAGAAAAGGCTTGGCTGGTGTCTCCTCGCTGAGATGTTGTTTTTTGTACCACCCGGTTGCGCGGCAAAGGGCCGCCATGTTGGATTTTATGTGATGGAAGCGAAATAAAGAAGTATTTTGAAGATGATGCCCTTCTCATTTTACCAGCAGGCCTGGGGCCTGACAAGAGCCGGCAGGATTACTTAAGGAACTGCAAAATACCCCACGAAACCAATGGAATGAACTTCAAAGGATTTTTTTTCTTTCGAACGAGCGACTGCATTGGAAACGATACTACCATGGAGGACGACTCTTTCCGGCAGGAGTCACCAGTCAACACTTTGAAACAATTCTTTTTTCCTGAATTTGACACTAATAAGTTTAGCAGTTTTAAAAGTTTTCTTGACTGTTTTGATCAACAATGTTTGGAATATCAAAAAGACGAACAATGGAAGAAGCAAAATATTCCTAGATATCTCACGGGAGTCTATTTAAAATTTTGGTACGAAAACCAACTATTTGAAAAGTCTTACCAAGAAAGCAAAGAATTATTAATGACGGTGTTCGATGCGACGAAACAAGAGGATATTCGAAAATTTCACAACCTAAAATTAAACGACACTAAAGAATTAATTTCCTTTTTTACGGAAAAACTTTCGTTGGGGAAGAAACTAAATTATGATGACAGTTCCATTGTGGAACATATGACATTATCCAGTCCCATTCAATATCAAAAGTTCTTAGTTATTAAGAAGATTTCGACACCCTGCGAATGGATCTCAACCATACGACAATTAATCGCAGTAATACCGGACAGCGCAGACCGAAAACCGGTGGAGACTGGAAGTTATACCCGATGGTATAACCAAGCCGACGGTAGTGTACACAGAGGAACTGATCCACGGAACTGATTCCAATCAAGAGGAAATCATGGACAGCCACATCAATCTCACATGGTGAGATTCAGTGGAAGGCAACAGTTCAACAGTCAACCTAGGCAGTTTGTACAACAGAATCGACTTAATTTTCACTCGCCAAGAAACGAAAATAACCAGAGGCAAGGATGACAACTAATTATTGAGTCAATGGTATGTTCCAAGCACTTTTATACTCTAATTGACACAGGAAGCAATATATGTGTCATTAATTCCAATAAATTTATCTAAACAATTAAAAAACATTAAAATTTTAAAAAATAGTAATGTAAAAATAAATCAAACTTGTGGGACTATTCATCTCAAAGGTATAATTAAAGTTTATATGAATATTGGATGTATATCTAAGCAAATAGATTTGTTTGTAATTGATACTAAATTGCCTTATATTATTTTAGGACTTGAATATTTACATTTATTTAAGCTTGACATTAGTATTCGTAACATGTGTATTTTTCAATGTGGTAAAAATTTAAGTAATATTAAATTTGTAAATAAGTGCGTTGGTGAGTTGAGAACATATCATGGGACATATTGTAAAACTCTTAATAATGATCAAAATATGAACTACTATAATGCAAATAATGAAGATAATAGTAACATTAAAAATAATAAAGGTTTAGATCAAGTACCAGACAGCCCTGAAGCTGATCTGAAAAGATTGTTTAACCCAGCCATGGTTGTTGAGGACACAGTACCAAAACAAACTAGTGAGCAATGGGAAGATTTAACCCAACTTCTTGACAAATTTCAAACCATATTTTCACAAAATAAGTATGATGTAGGTTGTATCAATTTAGAGCCACAAAGGATTCATTTAATCTCAGACCTTCCTATAAGTTTACGCCCTTATAGAAACAGTCAACAAGAATCTAAAGAAATACAAACACAGATAGAAGAATTGTTAACAGCAGGTTTTATTAGACCCTCCCATAGCCCATATGCTGCCCCTGTAACTTTAGCATACAAAAAGGATGAAGGGAAAAGATCAAGATTATGTATCGATTATAGAAAACTAAATGAAATCACACGAAAAGATTCCACCCCTGTACCTCTGATAGACTTTGTAATTGATAATTTAACTCATGCTAAATTTTTCTCTACACTCGATTTAACAAACGGTTATTGGCACATTAAAATTCATGAAAAAGACGCAGAGAAACTGGCTTTCACAACTAATTTTGGACTCTATGAATGGTTAAGACTTCCATTTGGCTGGAAAAATTCCCCAGCTGTTTTCCAAAGAACTATAAGACAATTTTTACAAAAATATCAGTTAACTTTTGCTTTAAACTATTTTGATGATATAATAATTTTCTCACAATCTTGGGAAGAGCATTTAACTCATTTAGATACAATATTTCAAATTTGTAAAAAAGAAAACATTAAACTTAAAAAATCAAAATGTCAGTTTGCACAGGAAAAAATAAAATTTTTAGGATATGAAATAACACAAGGTCATTATTCCCCAAGTAATCCAAATATTGAAACAATAAGAAAATTAGCACCACCTAAAGATGTGAAAGAACTCTAAAGATTTCTTGGTTCCATCAATGTTTACCAAAAATTTATTAAAGATTATGCAAAACTTAGAGTACCATTAAATAAAGTACTTAAAAAAGATGCAATTTGGAATTGGTCACATGAATGTCAAGAAGCTTATCAAAAGTTAAAGAATTGTTTAATATCAAAACCTATACTTAAATTATACAACTCACAATATACATGTCATGTGTTTGTGACGCAAGCCAGGATTCAATAGGCGTAGTCTTGAAACAACAACACCCAGATGGAACACTTTACCCCATAGCTTATCACTAGAGACAAGTACTTAAACATGAAAAAAATTATACAATTTCAGAAAAAGAGTGTTTAGCAATTATAGATGCCTTAGATAAATTCCACTGTTACCTACATGGATCCAAATTCACAATACATACTGATCATGCTGCTTTAAAATGGCTTAAAAGTGTAAAACATTTAACTGGACGTTTATTTCGGTGGAGTTTAAAACTTTCTCAGTATGAATATTCGATAGTTTATATAAAGGTAAATTAAATGTTGAAAGCAGACATGTTGTCGAGGAACCCTGTATGCCATTATATATCACCCATTTGTCATTTTTAAATATACTGATGAAATTATTAAATACCAAAATTCAGAGAACATTAATGATCCAAAAATATATAAAAAATAATGATGTATTAACAGTTAAGAAAAGAATTTAATTAAAATTGTAGTACCGTTATCTTTGAGAGAAAAATTAATTACAACTGCACATGAACAATTTGGTCCTTCAGGTGTGAAAAAGATGTTAAAATTAATTTCCCCAATTTACTACTGGAAAGACATTATATTAGACATTTCAAATTTTGTTAAATGTTGTGAAACATGTCAAATGAATAAAAAGTCTACACAAAATAAGTATGGATTATTGGAAGAAGTTCCTGTAGCAGAAGAACCATTTGAAATGATTTCACTAGACACTGTAGGAGGATTTAATTATCATAATTCACAAAAGAAATACCTGCATATTGTTCTGGACCATGCTACCAGATATGCTTGGACATTTCCATCCAAAAGTGTCACTTCTGAAACTTATACAAATTGCTTAAAACAAATTTTTCAATTCAATGCCCAAAACAACTTTTAAGTGATAGAAATGCTGCATTCACTTCATCTAAATTTAAGAAATTCTTAAAACATCATAATATTAGACAATTACTAACTTCAGCAAATAGACCACAATGCAATGGAAAGAATGAAAGAGTTAATCAGACATTAGTAGCAAAATTAAGATGTAAAGTTAATTCAACTACAAAAACTCATTGGACAAAATTATTAGAACAAGTTACGTATGGATACAATAACTCGCCACATGATGTTACTGGCTTTCCACCTGCATATTTAATGTTTGGAACTTTGCCATATGATTCGCCATTACCTAATCAAGTAAAATTAAACTATCCACCTATACAACAAGCTAGACAAATTGTAGTAAACAGAACAATTAAGCATCATAAGATAAATAAACAAAGGTATGATAAACATTATGTTGATGCAAAATTTAAAGTTGGAGATTTAGTCTTATATCAAAATTTCTCATACCCTAATTCAAGTAAACTTCAATCTCCTTATAATGGTCCTTTTAAAGTTGTCAGAAAACTCTCAAATGTTACTTATGAAATAGATAAACCAAATCAATATACAGGAAAATTAACAGAGATATTATTCATTCTACGAGATTAAAACCTTTTCATTCAAAATCCAATTTCCAATTATGCTAAATTCTTATTTATATTTGATATAGAGTTTGTTTTCTCAAACATTGGGGGAAGAAGTGCATTGTAATTTTAGAAGAAGTGCATTGTAATTTTAAAAGAAGTGCATTGTTATTTAAAAAAATAATAATAAAAGTTGTGTTTAAAATTTGAATTTAAGACTTGTTTACATTATGAAAATCAAAATTTAATGTAATTGAATTTGTATTGTATCTTTATTCATAATGAACACATTATTGAAGACTATTTTTGAAAAAATAACTGAATTATGGACTGTATGAAAACATTGTGATGAGGTCAATTTTACGATACATTGTGTTATAATAATTTCATTGAGATTATTTGTGATATAAGTATGTTCTGAAAGTTAAAATATAGTATGTGATGTTATGAAGATTTTATTATGGTTGTATGTTTTTGAAATGAGTTGATTGAGCAGAGATTCTAATAATAATAAACAAAAGAATTGTGAAATAAACAATAATTGAATGATGAACATTGAACTATGATTTTTCCAAGACAGGACTGTGTGAAACATTACATTACATTGATTGAATTTTTACCTGTACTTGATATATCTGAAATACCGTTATTTTTCTTTGCATTTTATATTTCTAGTGATATTTTGATATAATGTTGATGTTGTGTTTATTTTGATAAATTTCTGTGTTATAGTTATGTACCCTTTTTCTGTTTTTGGGAGCTCCTAAACTCATTTTGCTGTTACTTATTTTATATCTATTCTTTGTATGTATTTTTTTTTACCATTATTCCTAAAATCATGTTATTTACTCTATACCTATTCTTTCTATGTATTTATGTACTCATTATTCAAACATTCAATACCATTTTGAAGTACTTGTAACTTTTCAACATTTATCACTTTATTAACATTGTTTACTATTGATGCACATTTAGTGAGAATTTCACTTGATCTTATGTTGTTTAGCACTACTATATTTTTGAATGTCTAATGTGAATTATCTTTATCTTATGTTGTTTTTTCTTAACATCATTATTATTATAGTCATAGTGGAAGTATTAGATGTGTGATATTTTTCAGAAAACAATTCTATGTAACCCAAAGTTTTATACCAAATTTTTGATACTTTGTTATTCATTATTGCTATTTTTTTTGTACATGTTAGGATTCACCAGCCCACTCTTTTACACAATTATTATATCTTCTAGATTTTTATTTCATTTGTGGAATTTAATGTCATTGAAATATAATTTTTTCCCCCTGGGGACTTGCCAGTCAGAATTGGCCAATCTGGCTGTGCCAGGCTTCAGCGGAGGGGGGAAGGAATTTGTCAGGTTTGAAAAGTTTAGATTCAAAATTAAGGAAGTAATAAATGAAAATAGAGCGAACTCTTTACCATCGCGTAAGGATTTGTGGGTAAATAAGCCTATTTAAAGGTGCAACGAGCGCTGACGAAGGCGAACGCATACTAGAAAAGGCTTGGCTGGTGTCTCCTCGCTGAGATGTTGTTTTTGGTACCACCCGGTTGCGCGGCAAAGGGCCGCCATGTTGGATTTTATGTGATGGAAGCGAAATAAAGAAGTATTTTGAAGATGATGCCCTCCTCATTTTACCAGCAGGCCTGGGGCCTGACGTATATATATATATATATATATATATATATACATATATTATGCGAGAGACAATGCTGCAGTTAATCTCGCTCACGATGGCATACAGTTCGTAGCCCTAATTTATAAAAAGATGTAATAGTTGGATTCTACATTGCCTTTTCTATTCTACATTGCATACGTGACATTCTGATCTGAAATACCCTAAAACAACAATTGCCTGAGTAATTCGTCAGTACAAGGTGAATAGAGACTGGTGGAATATGGTCCGATCCTGTAGACCTACGGAACTGGGCATTCTAAACAGAAGGGTACTGTTCACAGAGCTATCCAGATGAACTGCACTTAACAAATGACTGACATCCACTGGAAGTTTCAACATCCGGAATTGCCATTTTGGTGATTATTATCTGTTATGGCGTACATCTTCTATGTTATGAACCTGCAGCCCCCGCAAGTCTTTAATCACGAACTCCAGCAGTACGGTTTTCTAACGTTGCACAAAATACGAGAACAATAGAACATTTTCTGGAGGGATGATTATAGCAGTTCACACACACACTTTTCCGATCAGATAGCAGAATCTGTGGCGTCTGTCTGGAGAATACCTCTTTCCGAAATATGCTGTATGCCAACAGGGATGTTTGGTAGAGGTACTGTTATGTTATGGGGTTATTTCTCTTGGTATTTTTTTTTAATGAGACCCTTGGTCATAATACCTGGTAGCACAACACCGAGACCTATTGTACCATTCTGGATGACCATGGGCTTCCTACACTGTAGCAGTTTATCAGGATGGTCCATTGTTGATGGACAGTTGGACTGAGAAGGACAACAATGCCAGATATTATGTTGAGAGATTAACTTTTATGGCATGATATAACAATGGGGTTCAACGATTGAACTGGATGGCCCAAAAAGTCCTGCCCTTATACCTTTTGAACATCTATGGGATGAGTTGTAATGTTGAAGAAGGGGTATCCCACTATGTGCAATTGTGGGTGAAATGATCTGTTGCTTGAAAACGAGTGGAAAAAAATAGTGTTTGCCGTCGTACAACGATTGGTGGAAAGTATGCCCGAAAGATCCAGGCATTGGTTGCCACCTAAGGAGTATTCAACTATTTATGGTGAGGAAAAGTTCTTTTCTATCCCAGGTTTCTAATTACTTCTTGATTGATGTATTATACATAATATTATAATCAGGTTGGCATTATATCACAGTTGGACTGAGAAGGACAACAACGCCAGGTATTATGTTGAGAGATTCACTTTTATGGCATGATATAACAATGGAGTTCAACGATTGAACTGGATGGCCCAAAGTCCTGCTCTTATACCTTTTGAGCATCTATGGGATGAGTTGTAATGTTGAAGAAGGGGTATCCCACTATGTGCAATTGTGAGTGAAATGATCTGTTGCTTGAAAACGAGTGAAAAAAAATAGTGTTTGCCGTCGTACAACGATTGGTGGAAAGTATGCCCGGAAGATCCAGGCATTGGTTGCCACCTAAGGAGTATTCAACTATTTATGGTGAGGAAAAGTTCTTTTCTATCCCAGGTTTCTAATTACTTCTTGATTGATATATTATACATAATATTATAATCAAGTTGGTATTATATCACAGTTGGACTGAGAAGGACAACAATGCCAGGTATTATGTTGAGAGATTCACTTTTATGGCATGATATAACAATGGGGTTCAACGATTGAACTGGATGTCCCAAAAAGTCCTGCCCTTATACCTTTTGAACATCTATGGGATGAGTTGTAATGTTGAAGAAGGGGTATCCCACTATGTGCAATTGTGGGTGAAATGATCTGTTGCTTGAAAACGAGTGGAAAAAATAGTGTTTGCCGTCGTACAACGATTGGTGGAAAGTATGCCCGAAAGATCCAGGCATTGGTTGCCACCTAAGGAGTATTCAACTATTTATGGTGAGGAAAAGTTCTTTTCTATCCCAGGTTTCTAATTACTTCTTGATTGATGTATTATACATAATATTATAATCAGGTTGGCATTATATCACAGTTGGACTGAGAAGGACAACAACGCCAGGTATTATGTTGAGAGATTCACTTTTATGGCATGATATAACAATGGAGTTCAACGATTGAACTGGATGGCCCAAAGTCCTGCTCTTATACCTTTTGAGCATCTATGGGATGAGTTGTAATGTTGAAGAAGGGGTATCCCACTATGTGCAATTGTGAGTGAAATGATCTGTTGCTTGAAAACGAGTGAAAAAAAATAGTGTTTGCCGTCGTACAACGATTGGTGGAAAGTATGCCCGGAAGATCCAGGCATTGGTTGCCACCTAAGGAGTATTCAACTATTTATGGTGAGGAAAAGTTCTTTTCTATCCCAGGTTTCTAATTACTTCTTGATTGATATATTATACATAATATTATAATCAAGTTGGTATTATATCACAGTTGGACTGAGAAGGACAACAATGCCAGGTATTATGTTGAGAGATTCACTTTTATGGCATGATATAACAATGGGGTTCAACGATTGAACTGGATGGCCCAAAGTCCTGCTCTTATACCTTTTGAGCATCTATGGGATGAGTTGTAATGTTGAAGAAGGGGTATCCCACTATGTGCAATTGTGAGTGAAATGATCTGTTGCTTGAAAACGAGTGGAAAAAAATAGTGTTTGCCGTCGTACAACGATTGGTGGAAAGTATGCCCGGAAGATCCAGGCATTGGTTGCCACCTAAGGAGTATTCAACTATTTATGGTGAGGAAAAGTTCTTTTCTATCCCAGGTTCCTAATTACTTCTTGATTGATATATTATACATAATATTATAATCAACTTTGGCTTTATCTAAATATAATTGGAAATTATGAGGCATTAAGTAAACAATGCATTAATATCCTAATTTGCCATTAATTTGAAAAAAAAATGTAGATTTCTTTTGAAAAACTTATCTCAAAATACACTTTAGAAAACATCTTTTGTAGCGTAAGCCGAAGAAGGAATTGTTTGCGTGCTTATTGTTCAAATTTATTAAGTGACCGTGGTAGCCTAGTGGTCAATTTAACGGACTCGTGGCCGGCGTGTCATGAGTTCGAGCCTAATACCGCCGAAGACCCGCTAAGCAGAGGGGGACGTCGAACGTTAAAATTGTCAATGCTCCAACATCCTCCCGTTGGTGTTGGCAGATAGGAGAGGGGTGTTCCAGCTCCGGTGTCGACCTCTTCACTTGACCATGGTTCAAAATTACAAGGTCCGTCGCCAAAAGCCCTAAAGTAGCTGAATAGTGGGACGTTAATATTCACTCACTCAAGTCCAGAAGTCTGTTTTCAGTTTTTGAAATATTTATAATGGCGGCACAATCACGTTTCACAACACGAATGCGCACAACATTTTATATTCATTTAAAAAAATTCCATTTTATGGGTAGGTACATCATCGATTTTGAGTCTCTTCTGTCGGTCTATGTTTTATTGAGACTGATTGAATTCTCCATCCGTTAGGGAAGGTTCATGGAAATTTCCCTGTAAGGATTACTGTGAAGTAAGTCGCCACATTTTTGTAGCATGAATAAATTCTGTTGCATGTAGAATAAATTCTGCTAATATTTCCTTATAAGTGTACTTATAATATGTATATTTCGACTGCAACTAAATAGTTAATTAAGGTATATATAAAACTTTTTTTATTTATTCACGCTGGTTATTATAGTGCGGATACTATAAAATTATAAAAGAAGTGAAGACAGAAAAGAGAAAAATAGGGATATTATAGTTCTCTCTAAATGAGAGAGAAAGAGAAAAAATTTAAATTAAAAAATTCTTGGTATTAATTTCCAATTTCTATAAAATTGCTAGGTTTTAGAATTACAAATGCAGATGTGGGGAAAATGATATCTGCCAATTGTTCAAATAGTTTCTGCTGTACATCATAGAAGCCGGGAATATATGTTTTTTGATTTTTTTTTTGTTCGGTATTAATTTAAGTTTTTGCGCTCGAATTATCTAGCTGAAGAATTATAAAATTCTTTAAACAATTTTAAAAACACATACAATTTAAATCATTTTTAAAAATTATGCAAAAAAAAATTTAAAAGCTTTTATTATTATTTTGAAAATTTCGTGGAAATATTCTAACAATAAGCAAATCTTGAATACAACCTCACTTCAAAAAGTTCAGTATTCGGTAAACATATATTTTTTTTTGCGAACGGTATTCACAAGTATCTGCAAAAAGAGCTTTTTTCCCTTTAAAGTAATATCCATTCGATGTTACGCACGTTCGGCAACGTGTATAAAATATTCTGAAATTATGTGAGAAAGCATTTTTGTTCTGCAGACACGTTATGTTTGTCTTCTTAAAACTTGAAAATTTTTATCTTTCACGAGATCATCTATACCAGTATTCCGCAACCCCCGGTCCGTGGATCAAATACTACCGGTCCGCACAAGAAACATTAAATTATTTCTCTTTTATTTACTGTGGTATATTTTTCTTAGGTTTGGGCTACTTTTTATGAAAATCACTTAATATTTCTTGTTAAGGTATCCGACTACGTTCGGAACCGTGATTTTAAAAAAAGTGCATAAATGGATAATTTTCATGATATTTAGTGTCACGCAGATTTGAATACATGCATAAAATAGTTTTAATGACATTTTGACAAAAAAAGTTTATTTAAATATAATATTCTGGCAAAAAATTAACTTAAAATAATTTTTTCCCAAATGTTCTCCTTTTGTGAAAAATGGTTCTATTATAATAATATTTTGCTTCTATATAGGTCAGACCTCTTTACAGAGGCTCAACTAGAATTTTTGAAAAATTCCCATTATTTTCAGAGTTACCACCAATTGAAATAATTATTGGCGTTTTTTTCCTTAAAATTGCTCTCCTCTGTTGTCGTAAAATATGAGTAAACCCACTTCTAAGTTATATATTTCAAAAATTACCGTTGAGCATCTGTAGAGAGGTCTGAGCTATATACAGGCAAAATATTATTATAATAGAAGTATTTTTCACCAAAGGAGAACGTTTGGAAAAAAGATTATTCTAAGTAATTTTTTGCCAAAATATTGTATTTAAATAAATTTTTTTGTCAAAATGTCCTTAAAACAATTTTATGCATATATTCTAATCCAGTGTTTCTCAAACTTTATTGCTTCCCCCCCTGGGGGCGCGGTAACCCTGCGAGGGGGGCGCGAGCATATTGAAAATAAAAGGATTTAATAATAATTTTTTTTGGAATGAAGTAAAACAAAATGCTTTCTGACATAATAAAAATACATATTTACACTGATATAATTTATTTTTATCATCTGGTGATCATCAAAAATAAAAGATTCCGCTTCAAACGCTCATTAGCCATCTTTGATCCTATAACGAAATTAAAAAAAATATTTTGTTTGCTTTGCTGTAATCCCACGATGAGAGATTTTTTTTATTACGTCTCTTTTAACGTAAAATATTACTTTAGCTGACCTTCGAACTTACTGGTATGGTTATCTCCGTCGTTTTTTTAGGGAAGTTGTAAATAATATATTTCTGTTTCACCTTTTTCCATGTGAAAGAGTTTTATGATATATGGATAAGCATATTGAGCACTTTGTAGAATTATTTGGCCAAGATTTATTTTTGAGTAATTTGAAACATATAATGCATAATGAAAAATGTTTTACAAAATTATTGCTTAGAACACATGCTACACTTTCCCCATGTACAATTTTGTGGTTTTGATTTCAGTTTTGTGCAACTTATTATGGTTTATAAATGTAAATGAGCAGAATATTTAAAAAAAAATGGGCATCTGTGTGTGATTCCTATTGAAAGAAGTTGAAACTGATCAAGCTATTGAAGAACCTACAGAAATAATGCGAGAGTAAATATCAGAAAAGCGTTAGACATGAAACGTTTGAGTTGATTTGCAATTTTCAAATGCTGCCTAAAGATCTCTATGAAGAAAACTATGAAGCCATAATGTAGCATTTCACCTTGTCTAAAAGACACAAGGAAGAAAAAGTTCAAAATGCTATTTGTAGATATCATCAAACTACAGAAAACTACAAAAAAAGTGTACAAAATATGACAGTTTTGTTGTGGAAAATAACGTTTCTGTGTTAGCGAAAAGTGTCTGTGATTTACGTCCTTTATTAAGGACACGCACATTTGGAACATTTTCCTTAGTTTTTTATTGGATTTTTTCTCAAATTTTCAAAGAAAAATTGAAAAGTTCTTGAAAGTAGGGGTAAGTATATTTTCTCTTAATTAAATTATTCACTGGAATTGTGGTTTTTATCGTGTACAGTAAAAATAATTATAAAATAAATTATAGTTTTAAAACAAACAAAAAAAAACGCGCTTTTATAGTGAATCGAACTAAAAAGTTAATATATATATATAAATATATATTACTTAAAAGTAACATATGCAAAATTTAATACTTATCTTGTCACGGTTTATAATTCTGGTCGTATTGTTGCTTTAGCGCCCAAAGTGCATTATTATTGCATTCAATACATTACTATTTTTAGGGGGGCGCGATAAAAATTATGATTGAAAATTGGGTCGCCAGTAGTGAAAGTTTGAGAACCACTGTTCTAATTCTAAGTGACACTAAATATCATGAAAATGATCCATTTATGCCCTTTTGCAAAATCACGGTTCCGAACGTAGTCGGATACCTTAAATCACTTTATATTCATTTTTTGGTGTAGCTATATTTTTAGAAGTCACGATTCAATGCAATTAAATTAAAATTATTAAATCAAAAGAGTCTAAAATATAAACAGTCAACTCCTTCCCCTCAGCGGACCGCAGTAAAATTAACAAACGTTGACCGGTCTGCGGCTATAAAAAGGTTGCGGAGCACTGATCTATACCACTCTCATTCACAGGTTTAAAAAATGTAGTATCCTTCAAAGATGTAGTATATATATATATATATATATATCAACAAAGAAAAATTTAGCTACTTTTTATTAAATAGTTACAATTATATATATATATATATATATATATATATATATATATATATATATATATATATATATATATATATATATGACAGAATCACAGCATTAAGTGGTAATTAATTTTTATTAATTATCATTAAAGCATCGTATTGTCATCCAAAGCAATCGTGTATATAAAATTTCAGTTCAACAGAATGCTTTAAAACGTGAGGAAAAAAAAACCTTTTCAAGTTTTGACACAAGTCGCCAAAGTGGTCGCTAAGTCGCCAAAAATGATGCCAACGCTTTTGGATTTGTATTTCTTTAAATAATTAGTTTTAATCATTTAAATTTTATCAATTATAATTAAATTATTGTATTTTCATCCAAAATAATCATGTATATAAAATTTCAGCTCAAGTGAGCGCTGTAAAATGTATTTTATTAACGATTGAAAATTCCACCAAGATAAATATTGAGAGAGAGGGAGCTAATAGTAAGAATTTAAAAAAAATATCGCATATTGACACGATGATTTATGTTTTTGTTTTTGACACAGTAACAGCGCTGCTAACTTCCGCGGAACACGAAACACTGCCGAAAACTGATAAATTTGTCATGACTCAGAGTCCTCACGTTGGCGTGGTGTGGAAGTTTGAATAGTAGGTTGCCAGCTCAAAAGTCATCATCGTCACTTGACCGAATTTCAAAATCATGTGGTCCGATATGAGTTACGAAAACCCTCGTGTTGCTTTAGAGTACGATGTAAATTAAAATAAAATCAAACCAAAAACAGCAATATTATAGGTGGAAACATTTTTTTAATTAATATTAATTACTTAATATTAATAATTGTTTATTAAGGAATCAATTCAAAACTTTATATCAAATGGACGAATCTTCAATAAATTAATTTGGATTTTTTTACTCGTTCAACTTAGTTATTTGAGTAATTAAAATAACACACACATTGCTCCTTTTTTTTCTTAAATAATTTGTTTGCCATATCTTTACAATTTCAATTTAAATAAAAATTCTAAAATATTCTACTCTAGTGTAATTTTGGGTATCTCAGCTTTTATTATATAAATAAAATAAAATTCTCTTGCATTTTTCATCCATAATAACGCAACTGTGGAACATAAAACTAGAGTAAAAAAAATTAAAAATTAAGGCAATGCTTGCACGAAACGAAAATTATTCTTCAAACAGCATTTGTAAATAGCAACTTTTAATTCTACTGTATTCTCTAATCAGTCTATCCAAATATATCTGGAAGTTTTCCTTTTTTAATTGTCATCGAATACGTAATTTCCCTCCTTTTTTACAGGAAAAAAGTTCTTTGTTTTAATTTCTCAAATTGGCATTAATTTTCTTTCTCCTTTGGCTTACTTTCTAATTATTGTAACCTTGGCGGGCGAACTCACATTGGGTAATGCGATCTCTAATCCAAGCGGTGTGCGTTGGTTGTTACGACCAAGAGACTTTAATAACCACCTAATGGAGCCAAGTACTAATAGAGCCAAGCTCCTTCTCCCAGATTTGTATTTTAACAGCTTTCTTGCGATCAAATTACCTGTATTCTCAAATAACACAATCCAACACAAGAGTTTTGCTCGCCAAGCTAAACTAACATTCATTACTCGGGCAGTTTACAGTTACAGAGGAATTTTTTTTCCCCACTCGCTTTCATTCCGAGTAATAATCAAAAGCTTTGTAAATGTCTGTTTAGGTTTCAAATTACTACGGGTAATTATCTTTTCGACATCATCAGCAGGTATTTGATAATTAGATCTAAAATGAGGCGAATTGCCTACCTTACCCAATAATAATTTCTCAATTATCAGTCGGAATTTTTTTCCACGACATCGTCTTATCTTTTAAAAATTGAATCTAAGAATGTATTGGAAAAGGATAAGATGAAATTTGATCATTTTTAAAACATTATTTGCTTAATGAAATATGGTTCTAAAATTCGACGTGGGTATACTTTATATAAATGTTCTTTTTTCTTCCCTCTGCCTTTGTCTTTCGTAAATGAAGGTTCGTTTTACAAATGAGTTTGAGTAATTTATTTCTTTTCATTTTAGTAAATTCTATTTTATCTTTTCAGTTTCTGAGAATAGCTTTAAAATATTTGTCTTAGAAATAATATAACCGATTTATTATTATAGTTTTATAAAAGAAGACTGGGGTATTTCTGGATCAAATCGTTTCTCATTGAGATTGTTCTTTTGTATAGAGCAGAGGTGGCGAACTAACCTTTACGGATTAACGTGCCATTTTTTTTTTATCTAAAGAAGTGGTTAATGAGGTATAGACAGTGGCGCACAGGGGGGGGTGTGATTTTTTCCGATTGATTATAATTCTAAGTATATAGTACGTAAAACTTAATTAGTTAATTGTTATTAATGATTAATTTTATTAATTATTGCTAATTATTTATTCAAAAATTAGTTTTTTACTGTGTTTTGTTCCCGAAAATCGACAAAATCAAAAGGAGCATGATAATACAAGAATGGTGAACTTTTGACCCTGGACCCCCCCTTGAAAAATTCCTGTGTGCTCTACTGGGTATAGACATGCCGTCAAATAGTTTTTAGTTGTGATTATTGCGAAAATAATAAAACTTAATATTAACAACAAAAAATTTTTTTTATTTTCCACGGAAATATACCCTTTGCACTGTATAGTTATAAATGTTTTAGTTATTCGTGTAATTCAGTAGAGCACACAAAGATTTTTCCAGGGAGGGGTTCAGGGTCGAAAGTCCATCATTTTGGTATTGTGCTCCAGTACGCCGTCCTACATATTCTTTTGATCGTCGATTTTCGGGAACAAAAACAATACAAAATTAATTATTGAACAAGTAATTAACATTAATTAATAAAATTAATTATTAATAACAAATACATAATTAAATTTTACGTAATACATACATAGGATTATAACCAATAGAAAAAAAATCGAGGTCTATGGGGAGGGGGTGTCCGGACCCCTTGGACACTCTCCTTATGTCCATCACTGGTGTAATTCAAATTAAACTTTGGTGTGACTTCTGTTGTTGCAGATTGGATGGTAAATGACTTATATTATTAACTTATTTTGCCGTGGTTCACTTTTCTGACAAGAGGATTTGCGATTTGCTTCAAAATGCCGTTTTACAGACGATGTTCTACACACCACTATTGCAGAACATAAAACACACACCGCTTTGCCGTCTTTACTAATAATTCCATATTTTTAAATTCACCACATTTGAAATTCTCTGCTACACGTACTATCTTGCACTTTTTGTTCTTCTGCTGAACTGGCCATGCTAAACAACAATTAGAAATCGTATATATAACACAAATATATAAACTTTAAAATACAATTTGTGAAGGTCTCCTTGGACCTCACTTTGAGAACGAGAATAAATAGGAGTCACATGAAAGAACCAGTAGCCATTTTTATAAACAGCTTTCTTTATTTGGTTATCTTATCCAAATAGAATCAAAGACTTATTAACAAATATATCTAACTAGTATTATGAGGTTTTAAAGGTAATATCCTTTAAATTAACTTTATTATTGATCCAATTAACTAACAATTAAATAACGATCACGCAGAGGTTACCACGATAAGAGATCCCAGATTTATATTTATTAATGTTCCTATTGCACATTTAACTTTAATCTCACTCCTAAAACTTTAATGAGACTTTAATTATAAATCAATAATTACCAACGGAATCTCAACTCTTCTTGAAAGTAAATCATCTCCAACAAGAAATCTTCAATTTAACTTCACTATAACTTTCCGCTTCAATCTCTATCTCCTACTGCTCTAACTTTACTATTCCGTTTGACTTAAATACTTTATCTAATCTGCATAACAAGGAATCCTGACCGCTTTTTGGAGTTGATTGGAAATAGGTAGGGAATTAAATTTCCCTAAAAAGGACGACTCAGAAGGTTAGTGATAAAGTTTCGTATAGATTTGTCACAAATTGTGTCAATGAAGACGTAGAAAAACTTTGTATCATAGGGAATTGTAGTCCACGCCATAACTAAGGCAAGGCAATAACAAACGAGTGTGCTCCCCGCCGCCCCGCGACCGATCACTTGCCTTTGTTCGTAATAGTTCATAGTGAACTTTGTTATTTTGAAATAGAATGCAAACCATTTTGATCGCAGGAGTGCCCAAAATATTGTGTTACGTGCCATCAATGGCCCGTGTGCCACTGGTTTGCCATCCCTGGTATGGAGAATAAGAAAGAATTTAGGCATTGCTTCATCAAAAAGTGTGACTAAACCGAAATGCTCTTTCTTAATAATTCATAATGGATTTTATAAGGGAAACGGTTATAATAAACTAGGGTATGTCATTGATTTTTGTTTTTTTGTATACAATTTACAGTTAGAGGTACTCAAATTGTAATGTCTTTGAACAGTGGTACACACAGGAACTTTTCAAAGGGATAGAAAATCGAAAATTCACCATTCTCGTATCATACCCAAAACACCGCCAAGTATATTATTCCGATATAGGCGATTGTCGGGAACAAAAAACAGTAAAAAATAAATTATTGAATAAATAATTAACATTAATTAATAAAATAAATTATTAAAGTTAAATACTTAATAACATGTTACGTACTTTAATAAAGGGTGTTTTTTTAGAGGTATAGAACTTTAAATTGCAATAAAACAACGATGTATTATTCGATTGACATGAATTTTTTTTTATTCGAAAGATAATCTTGTGGCATTACATTTTAAATATGATTTCTGGCATAGGACTGCCACGGCTGGTTCGGATGTAGTCCAATCTGGACGTCCAATTTTCGATGACTTTTTCCAACATTTGTGGCTGTATATCAGCAATAACACGGCGAATGTTGTCTTCCAAATGGTCAAGTGTTTGTGGCTTATCCGCATAGACCAATGACTTTACATAACCCCACAAAAAATAGTCTAGCGTTGTTAAATCACAAGATCTTGGAGGCCAATTCACAGGTGCAAAACGTAAAATTAGGCGGTCACCAAACGTATCTTTCAATAAATCGATTGTGGCACGAGCTGTGTGGCATGTTGCGCCGTCTTGTTGGAACCACAGCTCCTGGACATCATGATTGTTCAATTCAGGAATGAAAAAGTTAGTAATCATGGCTCTATACCGATCACCATTGACTGTAACGTTGTGGCCTTTATCGTTTTTGAAGAAGGATTCCACCAGCCCATAAAGCGCACCAAACAGTCAGTTTTTCTGGATGTAACGGTGTTTCAACATACACTTGTGGATTAGCTTCACTCCAAATGCGGCAGTTTTGTTTGTTGACGTAGCCATTCAACCAGAAGTGCGCTTCATCGCTAAACAAAATTCGCTTATGAAAATCGACCATTATTTTCGAAATAAAATTGCACAATTTGAAAGCGTTGTTCAGGCGTGAGTCGTTTCATGATGAATTGCCAAACCAAACTGAGAATAAATCACTTGACAGCTGTTAAATTGGTCGCCATCTTGGAAAGTAATGCCAACTTAAACTTCTATACCTGGAAAAAAAAACACTCTGTACATAGGATTATAAACAATCGGAAAAAACAAACAAACAAGGGTGATGGGGGTGGTCCGCATCCCCCCTCCACACACACTTGTGTGCACCACTGTCCAATAATCAAAATGTTTGCAAAAAGAATTCAGTTCTATTAACTTTAAAAAAAAATATTTTTAAGAATACAGTAGAGTCTCAAAAACTCGGCACTTGGTAACCCGACAGTCCAGATAACTCGTTCCCACCCTTGCAGGTTGAAGATCCAGAACGATTCCGCACGCGCGCGAGCAAGAAATTTTATCCGATGCTGAAATTATTTCTGCTGTCATAGTTAATGAAAAAATACCGGAAAATGATGAAGACGTTAATGTTGAGGACATCATACAAACTACAAAATATTACATAGGAGGGACTAAAGGCTTTCGAAACCTCCCTTCAGTATTTTGAACTACAAGGTAATGGACTTCTAGTTCCTTCGTCGTCTTCGTGAATATATATATAGACAGCTTTATGCTTTCATAAAGTATTTTTCTGAGGTGTGTATGATCGGGTAAATAACTGCGTACTATGTATTAATTAGTTTTTATTTTCATGTAGTAAATATTTCATGCCTTCATAGAGTACGTACTTTTCCTTTGCTTATGGATATTTGAGCAGTTTATTTTCTGGTGTGTGTAGTGTTTGCTTGAGAATACAAGTGTAATACAATATTTTTTGAGGAAACACTTGTACTTGTTCTTTTTTAATCCCATTCTTTTTCACAAACTCGACCACCCTTTGGTCCGCATTAGGCTGAGTTTTTGGGATTTTCCGATGAATTTTAACATGACACTTACTACTTTTAATAATTTTTTTAAAAGTATGCTTGCATACAACATTTAATTATTAACTCATTTCGCGAAGGGTCTTTTTTGCCTAAATCTCGACTCCTTATCTATTCGGTATTAAATATTACGGGTTTATGTGATTAAAAATACTACTTTTTTTTGCATATTTAAAATCTACACTTGGATTCGTTCGCTACCCAATCAATCTGTGTAAATTGCAGGATATTCTACAGGTGTTTTACAAATGCTTGTTCATATAAATATGGCACTTAACAAATTTAGAAATAAAATGTGTGTCCATTTATTGATTGTAATATTTAATTAACAATTTTTCTACTTGCTTAGAAAGTTTTATTGTGACTTTTCCATTGCAAATACAGTCGGACCTCTATATAACGAAGTCACTAAATCCCGGAAAAAAGTTCGTTATATGGAAAATTCGTTATATAGAGGTTCATCTTTTAATATACTTTATAATCCACTAAAACAAATTTCAAATTCATAAACACTATATATTAAAAAAGTAATTAATCACGCCTTTTTTAAAATTAATATATGTTTATTTTATATATTTTACCCATCAAAAAAGAAAGAAAAACTGCAAGGAAAACAAGAAAAAAGTATCTCGAAGAATTCACTGTATTTTCAATATTAAGAAAATAATTTTATGCTAAAATTAATGAATTTTAAGGATATTTTATAATTTAAAGCATACAAGTAATATTAAACATACATTATTTTATAATTAGAACACGGAGATACGGGTAAACTTCACTGAGGGTGAAAGAGGATATCAAAGATGTTTCTAGTGAATAGGGCAATGGGGGTTAAAGCTTGCACTTCTTGAATGAAACGTCCAGAACTCTATTGCTCTAAGCGAGTTAGGATCTAATAAAACCAGTTCAAGATTTATGACTACCATAAAATCTATTAAAGAGAGAATAACTTGAAATTTTTTCAGAAACATTTTAAAAAATGTAGAACAAAAATTGAATCACAAAAGAAAAAGTTCGTTACATAGAAAATGCACTTCGCTATAGAGATTTCATTTTACGAAGAAAATCGTGAAATGTTCAAGGTTGCAGGAAAAAGTTCGCTATAAAGAAAAATTCGCAATATAGAGGTTTGACTGTACGTATCGATTATAGGACTGATCAAATTTGCAGGTACCAAATTTGAGCAAATAAAACAGGACACTCAAAAACATGAAAAATATTTATTTTAAAAAAAATTTATTCTTTGATGTTAGAACTTGACATGTGACCAGTTGAAAATAGCGAAATAAAGATGTGTTATTTTTGTTTTTAAATCTCGAGTAGCAGGCTGCTTTCAGCTCATTTCTGATATCCATTTCCTTCACTCCAATTTAAATAGCTGTGACGCCACAGAACTCATTGATGTAAAGTGGTAACTTTGATATCAAACTTCCTATTGCTAATCATCGCCACTTTTCTCTAACATCCCCCAAACTGAATAACACTTATTACTTAACTATAAATGAAGATTATTATTTTTTTATCAAAGATATATAAATATATTTTATGGAAAGTGTTTGAATTGAAAACATTTTTGTCGATGAATCGTCAATAAATCTTTAACGATGCTATACAGAAAAAATCTCAATTTTTAAAGTTTTAAATATTGTTATTGTTTACCTCATTGTAAAGAGTGCTATCAGTACAATAATCAAGGCGAAATAATTAGTGTAAACTATGATTTAATATTAAAAAACAACAATATATTGATATCAATTATAAGCTAGAAGACAATGAAAAGAATGTTTAACTTTCTTGGAAGTATGCATTCCTTTGTCCCTGGCCAAGATTTGTTTGGGACGCTTTAATAATTAAAGATAAGTAAAATTTCGAGAAACACATGGATCGATTTTAAGATATGAATAAATTTATTTAAAGGTTTTACTTTATTTCCTGTTTAGCTTTTTTTTGTTTTATCTTACTTAAAACAAATTATGAAAAGCAGAATCATCATATTGGGTGTATTTAGTAATTTCTGTTTTTATACACCTTTTTTAGGGTTTTTTTTAGGATCTTATTGAATCGTGCTAGTTCTTTAACATATCCAAATCCTAGAAAGGAAGGGAAATAACAGTATCGTGACATCTTTATTAAAGGAATAAATTTATTGAAGAAAATATATTCGAAAAAGGGCAAACAATAAACATTTCAAAAGGCTTCGGGTCGCATCTAGCGGACTGACTTCATAAGTTAACTGTATTTTATTAGTAATCAATATTACAAAAAACTGTAGGTTTCAACTGATAATTCAAAAAAAGAAAAAAATCAATTTTATTCGTCTTTACTTTTTACCCTGCAACCTTGTAATACATTCTTGAGCATCATTGTCGCTGGGTCAAGGTTGAAGTACTTCATTCTTTTTAGTGCATAAGAAAAGCGTCATCCCAAATAAGAGGGGTTTCGAGCTTTAAATTAAGCTTAACTTCAAAGTTAAGCCCCTATAGTCAGAGGTTAAAATCACAAGTTCATGGCTGATGATATTCAAGCTAAGTTGCGATTCGAGCCCCGATTTTTCCTAGACTTTCCACAAAGTATTGAGAAGGCTGCAGCTATATATGATAGAACTGGGCTCTCATGCATTGTGGAGAGAAGTTTAAGACAACGAGAAACAGGCATTGATTATTCTCTAGTAGTTCTTATATAACCCTGGAGAACGTTCTTTAACATGAAACAAAAGAAAAAAAGACCTTGTGGGACGCGTGATGTGGAAGTATTAAACGTGTGATTACCTTAAGTGGTACCTCTGAGACGGGGTGCTTCATCGATCACTTTAAGGGAGATTACAAGGATGAAACCTCTAACTTGCTCAAAAGCTGGTTAGGAAAGCAAGGATTTCATACAATTAACCAACAAGTTTTTATTTCTAACATGGGGAACTAAAGACAGGGGCGTAGCTAATGCCGTATCAATGATACGGGGCTTCCAAGCTCTGGGGGCCCTAAAACGCGAAAGCAAAAATCGTACAATGTTAAAAGGCCACTAGCAAGGGCCTCCTTAAGAGCTTTGATACAGGGCCCCCCTCAAGACTATATATGCCACTGACTAAAGTTAAAAACAAATTTAATTACGGATAACACCAAATTAGGGAGTGCTTTTGAGCAGATCTTCCCCACTGAACAGTACCGCAGCGCGCCAATGACGCGTCACCCACAACTCACTCTCCAGAATGAGGTTTTATTTAAAATGTTGGCTTTGTCACCATTACGTTATGGTCAAAATGTCCTCTTCTGGGACAAATAACCTGTTACACAATATTTATGAGACTTATAAAAATAAAGTAACACTAAGTACTTTTTGATAAAAATTAAATAAAACTCTTCGCATTATTTTTTATGTTTATATTTTTTTTAAATTTTCATCGTAGTTAAATGCATTTGAACGCAAAAAAAAAAAAAAAAAAAAAAATCGAAACTTTTAAATTTATTGTTTCACACTTAACATCTTAGTCTTTAAAAGAAAAGCAACACGAAGAACAATTGATCGGAAACCAAATGGTACCACTTTTCATCATGCTGTCTTATTCAGGGACAGCCGACAGGGAAAGAGTGCGAGAGATAAAAAGAACCCTTTCGTCTTCATATTATTTCTAGAAATGGGTGGCTTTCATTAACCTCCAAAAGGAATAAATGCCAATAAAAGGGAGCACCCTTCACCAAAATCGTTAATCATAGTCAACTCTCGAAACACATTATCCAAAAATCAATGGCTTCATTCGGTAACCGTTTTAATGGCACACTCATATACGTCCTTGAAAAGCCATAGTTATATTACGGGAACGCCTCTTGGAAGAGGGGGAAGTCCGTTTTGTTTGATCCCCACCTCTTCTTTTTTCCCTTTCTTGAGGAGGTTATTATAACGAAAATGCACCCCCTAAAAGTCGTCAAATCCTCATCAAGGCGTGAAGTGATATATTTGGGAATTTATTACTTATCCGGAATCCATATTTTATTCTTAGCATTCGGGAGAAGGAGAAAACTTTACTGATGAAGAAGTTATTAATAAATACTTCACGAGGAAAGTCAGAGAGTCGCATTAAATCGCTAATCGTTTTTTTCTAATGAGAAACTTGTATGGGAAAAGCCAGAGATGAATGGGGAGTTTGAAGATAGTTTAAATTCGCCTGTTTGGGAAAACTTGTGACTTTTGGAATGGGAAGTTTTCTTCTTAAGTATTTTTAAATTTTGAAATGGTAATGGTTTATTTGTATTTGGTTCACGGCAGGCTAATTGATTATGTTTGAGCTCATTTGTAGGGATTATTGCAGTGAAAATAGTAATGCTGCCATCATTCTATATTTTTTTCTTTGAAGAAATGTTTAATTTTTTGCTAATTTAAAATGGGCAAAATGTAAAACAAATTCTGTATATAAGAAGAAAAAAAGAAAGTCTATATCTGTAAATTTATTCAAATGGATATTTTGACTCTGAATAAGCACCACTTCAGTAAAAACAGAAGACAGAACCTGCGACATATGGATCCGAAACCCAGTAACTGCCCAATACCTGCAAAAAGAGCAATTAAAGTCGTCAGACCCACTTGACATTGCAAACAAAATTGTCAGACTCGCTAGACGCTTTAATCAAAGTCGTCAGACTCACTTGATGCAACGCCATTAAGCGCCAATGAAATGGCGCTTATCCAGAGGACAGAACCCGCGACCTATGAATCCGAAGCCCAGTAACATAACCACTAGACAAAAGGAATCGCCTCTGTCCGGAGGTTGTTTCTGGCTTATGTAGATGATACCGCTACAATGCTCTAAAAAGTGTTTCTTAAACTAGGGGCCATGACCTCGTGTGACTTGAGAGGTCACAAGATAATTTTAGGATTTTTGGTTATTTTTTGCGTAAAATAACTAGTTCGCCATTAAAAATAATAATTTAATTATTTATTTAGATTCTTATTATAGAAAGCAATATAGTATCGGGTGTAATTGAGTACCATTTTCCCAACTTCAGTCGTTTATCGTTATCGAGTAACCCCACCACTCACCTCCATTAGAGACACGTAGAACATGTTGAATTATCAACAGATTCGTGGTTACAAATTGATTTTAATAAATCCTTAGAGAGAAGAATCTTGGATAGGAGTTGCAAACTAATTTCCAACAATTTCTTAAACTGTTATACAGTATCTTTTACCTTTTTCTTCAACTTATTTATGTGAGACGACATTTTCGTCTTCAACAAACTTGAAATCAAGGTATCGATCAAATCTGAAGAACATTAAGGAAGTACTTCATCCGGCGGTGTCGACCACTATTTCTAAATTTATATATATATAATAACATAATTATAAATAATCAAACACATTCTTCCCATTGATACTTAAATTTTGCATATGCCACTTTTTAAAGTTGAGAATCTCAGAAATGAACCCTCAAAATAACTACACTTTCTAAGAAAGACTATAGTTTATGTAAATTTATCGTTTAATTACATCATGCAATGTTTTTTTTTACTTTGTTACTTAATTAAAATCCTGTATCGCTATATTCAAAGTAAAAATTTATTGCGGATGTTTATTACTGCACCACAATAGTATATTACAAATGAAACACATATAGAAATATCCAAGTACGTGTAAACTTCGTGCAGTGCTTATGGGGTCGCACCAAATTTTTGCACAAAAAAAAATGGGGTCACTACTCTGATAAAGTTTTAGAGATCCTGCTTTAAAACCAACTCAGTGCACCGAAACGAATACAAATGGAAATGTAAAATTTAATGAGCGTATGAAGAAAAATAAGTCAATTTTGAATATAACTCATGTTATAATATAACCCAGTGGTCAGCATATTTTTGGAAAGAAGAGCCAAGTTCCAAGAAAAGCAAGATAATTAGGGTATCAAAGAGCCTTATTTACACAAAGAGCCACATGTGCTCGTGCAGGAGGGGAAAGGAAAGCTGCGGTAGTAGTCACGATCAAGACTGCTGCACTCCAATTAACATTGTTTAATAAAGTTTTACACAAAGTAACATTTTCCGTTCCTCTCAAAACTAAGAATTTTCAAAAATATTTTTTTTCTGTGGCAAAATATTTTTTTCTGTTTCTTAAGTATTCAATTCACAGCAAAATGAATCCCTAATTTTGTTACATGCATTACATATAAGACACGGGGAAAAAATGGAAGTGATTGGTAAATAATTGCAGAAGAAGTAATATTTTGAATGCTAACAACACAAACCGAGAAAAACCATTTTAAAGTTTATAATTCTGAGAAAATAATTAGTATAAGCTGAAATATATATATAAACATAAAATACCACACTAAAATATTAGCTATATATTTTTCTTAAAAATAATAAAATCTAATATAAATCTTACTCCTCCGAAAACCACGCATCATTCGACTTGAAGAACTTTTCCATATTTCCCCTACAAACCTCATCCATATTTCCCCTACAAACTAGCAGAAATTTTTAACAATTTTTCGAAATTTTAACTGCTGCTTATCTTCACATTTATCAAAGACCGTTGCAGTCCTAACTATACTAAAAAAAAAACCCATTACTTTTGCGCTTTGGATTTTGCTCTTCTTTCCACACATTGAATAAGGCACGCCGATTAATACCATCGGCCAACGATGGAAAAAATCATAACTTTGGGAATTGCAGGAAGAAGAGTACTAAATTTGGTATTAAATTAAAGGTCTACATCTCTACTCTATGTGACCTAAGTGTTACTGTGATCAATCCGTGTCAATCCCAAAAGTTCTAGCCCATCAAACATAAAAAACTGACATACGTTAGTAGAAGTTACATGATGTGCTAAATGTTATGTTTTTACAATTTTCAATCAAACTTGAACCAAATTTGAAAGTCAAATCAAGAAGTTACTTACCATGGGCATGTATTTTCAAAAAAAAAAAAAAAAAAAAAACCCGCTAAAATCTGCAAAATCTCTTTCAGACGAAACGATAGAATTTGCGATTGGAAAATGAGGCTCGCAAGTGTTTCTTGTAGCAAGAAAAAACCCGATCTAAGACGATGATTGTTAACGATTTGCATTCGGGTACTGACAAAAACTGTTTACTACATGGCTAGGGAACTCAAGATGACCATAAATAGTGGGTTGTTTTTGTATCGCGTAATTTCAATTTTGGGGTTTCCGTGCGCCGGATCGGTAAAGCTGCCCACTCTGCGTCGTGAAAAAATGTCCATATGAATAATATCTTTAGAACACTTCATTCTGAAATTTCATCTTTACACTAATGATCAAAATTTATATTGATTGCTCTTATATATAAAAGTCATTTTATATTTAAGAACAATCTTTTTATATCGTTTTATTAACTCTGAAACATGTCACAAAAAGAGTCTCCCTAACTCATGTATGTAAATATGCAAAAGTTTCTGGAAATCACATAGAGGAGTGTCTTCCCATGGTAGCATTACTACCACAATAAATTAGACTTTTAATGTCATAAGAATGCTTATATTTTCATTGATTCTCAAAACACTTTATGAATGAAGAACAAATTAAAACATAAATTTTAAGCCAATAAAATGTTTAATTTTAGTCGCAAATAACTGAGGTTTTTTCAGTAGATAAAAGGAAATAATTTTTGGTAACTATAATTGTTTTTTTAATAATTTATGTTGGTAGAAGTCTTAAGAACCACAACCGTCTGTACAAAGAGTCGCGGTTTTGCAGACTCCTGGTATAACCAACGAAAGAATTGCACATTCCCTTCTTTCTATTCTATCGGCAGTTCCCTAAAATGTTCGGGAAAAAATTTTACATGCCATTTAAATAACAAAACTGTTTTCTGTATATATTAACAATGTATCTTAATAAATCCAAAATAACCCAATACTAATGCTACAGATTGAAAATTTTATAAAACTAAAGCTTTGTCATCAAGGGCAATATTTCTTTTTGTGTGTGTGTGAGTGTCAAAAATATTCGCAGTTCTTATTATAACACCTACGCATTAGTTAAATATTAATATAAAATACAAACAAATTTAGGAAGTTTATTGAGTTTTGTGATTGATATTTTAATTGCTTTAAATGCTACATAATAATTCTATTGTGCATGATCTTCATGCCATGGAACGGAATCAATTGCATATACGCGAAAAAAGTTAGACGCGTATTGTCCTTTAGACTGACATCGTTGAACACTTGTTTAAAAATGTAAAATAATGTACTTAATTAGAATATAAAAATACAATCTTTAACTATAAAAATTCATCCATTATATATATAATCATTGTAACCGTTTGCAAATTAACTATTGGTTTAGAAATAAATTAATGTAATGAGAATATAAAAATACAATCTTTAACTATTAAAATTCGTCCAATATATAAATAATCATTGTGACCGTTCGTAAATTAACTAATGGCTTAGAAATTAATTAATGCTGAAATCTTAAGTTTTCATTCATTAAGACATTAAAAAGCGAAATTTTTTAAAATAGTTTTCAAAGTACGAATGGAGAAAAATAAAAGAATTAAAAAAAAAAAACAAGTTGCGAATATTTTATTTACTTCACGTTAGTATAGTTCTATAGTAGACTATAGCAATTTAGAAATAAATGACAGCTCTTTCATGATTAAATTCCATTCAAAATGCTTGAATATTTTCATTTAATTGCTAAAGAATAATTTAGTAAATTATTTTAAAATAATAGTTCATTTTTTAAAGAATTGTTCGTAATAAATAATAAATGTTAATTAAAGAATAATTTTAATTAATTATTTCTTAAGAAAATTTAAATCTGGTGCCTCTTTTTCCAATCAATATTAATTTCAGAAATTAACTGTATTGAAAGTAATAATAATCTTAGTTTGAAATGGGCTGAATTCAAGAAGGTCACATGATAAAAATAAACACGTGTTCTTTATTGAATTCAAAACAGACATTCGACTGTTCTATTTGAAAAACTTAGACAAAATTTCAAATTTCATTATTGGGTAAAGATGTTCAAAAGATTATGAAAAAAAGTTTATTCAGAATGATTTTAAATTAAAAAAATCTTAATTTATACATGTACTTTTAAATCAAGTATATTTTGCATACTTATATACGCGCTATTATTTTTTGACAAATATGTATTTTTAAGAGAAAGTTTCTGCAAAGAGCAAAAGTTGGCAGCAACAAAGCTTATGAATTGATTAGCTGGAAACTTTGATTGTGTGTGTGTGTGTGTGTGTGTGTGTGTGCGCACGCGCTTTTATCCTTGTGACTATGATGTCGCGTGAGTTTTTGAACTGATTGGCTAGAAACAATTGGTTGTCATTATCATGTGAATATGACGTCACACGAATTTAGACTATTGGGGCGGATCTGGGATTTGTAAGAAGTCGAAGAGAAAAATACTAATATGATTAGTAAAAGTTTGAACTTTATTTTCAAAAGATCAAACGTGTAAAAAAGATTAAAATGTCTCGTAAAAGATTGAAATCTTTTTTATAAACAATTGAAAACAATTTAAAAAACAACAACCAGAATTTTATTTATAAAATTCTAATAAAATTCCTGTTGTATTTAAAATTTAAACATTGTGTACACGGCAATTCAGCGTTTGAAAATATAGATATCAGTTTTTGTAATTTTTATCAGTGATTCACCTTCTTGAATAATTACGCATTTATTAACAAGTAATAAACCATAAAATTAACTATAATTTATCTATGTAATTAACCTTCCTTTTATGAAGAATTAATATTCAGACATATTTTAAAGGTACTTATAAATAAAATTTATAGGACATTTACGTGAATTTTTTTTTCTGATTATATAGACCTTGAAATTTTAATTTAATGTTTATTTTCCAGGGCATATTTTTTTATGGAATGTAGTTAGTTCTATTCTCGAAATGAAACACTACCCTTTGTGGTGTGAATCAGGTCCTGTCCTCAGCAAATTATTAAACGAAAATTTCATTTATGCTAATATATATTATTAATAAAATTAAACTTAAGCATGAGCGAACATAACCAAAATAGTTTGAAAAGCTTCGAAGTATTCATTTACTCTAGTAATGGCTCCGCTATTGTTAAAACGATGTTTTGAGCCATGTTATGTGCACCATTACAGATTAATGCATTTATTTACTAAATTTGATTTTGAATTTCTACTTGAGTCACATTATTATAGGTATGAATTCTTTTTAGGAATTGAGGGAATTTTTCGCCTGCAATAAAAAGAACAAAAGCAATTTTTTAAAAAAAATTGAAAAATACTGATTATTTCTGTGATGTAGTCCGTAACAGACATGACAGAAAGGTAAGGTTTCTTTATAAATTTAGGCAAGGAAACTATCCAGCCAAGAGGTCTATGGCTCATCTTTTTTACTGGAGAATGGTTTAATGCTCTTTCATCTTGCTGGCAAAGGGGTTTATGGCCCAATATTTCATTGGTAAAATATTCCAAGTGATCAAAAAGTATTAAAAACTTCCTAATTCGAAGATAAAAAAACGCATTTTTTTTCTCAAATGGAAAAATTGGCAATGCTTAGCTTTTTTACGTTCAAAATTTCTCTAAATTTGCTAAGGTCGGCACAGAAATAATTATGGTCAAGAAAACTTCTTGGACGAAAGAATAAGATAAAAGAACTTATTCGGCAAAGGGCCGCACAAAATAAAAGTTTACGTTTTGTTAAAGTGAATGGGTCACAGAAATTTCTCACTTGCTATGATAAGTTAATTCAGCGAGTGAGTCATTGGCTTCGAGAATTTTGCTAACTCATATGAATAAAATCAATAGTGGAATTTATTATTTGTTAATATATAACTCTCGGCTGAAATTATTTTAAAATATAAAGAGTATTATTAAATTGTTTTTATTTAAAGAATATTATTTCTTAAAATTTTCTTCCCATTATTGTTTGAGATTTGTTAATATTAGATACATGTCAGAGTTCTACACTTTTTTGGAGACAATAAAATGAAAAGAACTCAAAATGTATATAATCTAAGACAGCGGTTCTTAAACCGTGGTCCGCCGATCCGCGAGAGTCCACAGCGCTTTCTAGGGGGTCTGCGAAGGTCTCTCATCTAATATCAAGAATTCCCTCTTTTACGGACTGTAAAAGACCTCGTGGAAAAAGATGTGTTATCATAGACTAGATTACTAAATTGTCCACAGTAAAAATATGTAAAGGGTGTTTTTTTAGAGGTATAGAACTTTAAATTGCAATAAAACAACGATCTATTATTCGATTGACATGAATTTTTTTTATTCGAAAAATAATCTTGTGGCATTACATTTTAAATATGATTTCTGGCATAGGACTGCCACGGCTGGCTCGGATGTAGTCCAATCGGGACGTCCAATTTTCGATAACTTTTTCCAACATTTGTGGCCGCATATCGGCAATAACACGGCGAATGTTGTCTTCCAAATGGTCAAGCGTTTGTGGCTTATCCGCATAGACCAATGACTTTACATAGCTCCACAGAAAATAGTCTAGCGGTGTTAAATCACAAGATCTTGGAGGCCAATTCACAGGTCCAAAACGTGAAATTAGGCGGTCACCAAACGTGTCTTTCAATAAATCGATTGTGGCACGAGCTGAGTGACATGTTAAGCCGTCTTGTTGGAACCGCAGCTCCTGGACATCATGTTTGTTCAATTCAGGAATGAAAAAGTTAGTAATCATGGCTCTATACCGATCACCATTGACTGTATCGTTGTGGCCTTCATCGTTTTTGAAGAAGGATTCCACCATCCCATAAAGCGCACCAAACAGTCAGTGTTTCTGGATGTAACGGTGTTTCGACATACACTTGTGGCAGTTTTGTTTGTTGACGTAGCCATTCAACCAGAAGTGCGCTTCATCGCTAAACAAAATTCGCTTATGAAAATCGACCATTATATTCGAAATAAAATTGCACAATTTGAAAGCGTTGTTCAGGCGTGAGTCTATTCATGATGAATTGCCAAACCAAACTGAGAATAAATCACTTGACAGCTGTTAAATCGGTCGCCATCTTGGAAAGTAATGCCAACTTAAACTTCTACACTTGGGAAAAAAAACACTCTATACTACAACATGTATTTCGATCAAGAATATTCATTCAGTTTTTTTATTATTTGCAACTACATAGCCATTACTAAAACGTAATATATAAAAAAAATGACTACTGAGGAACAATCTTGTGACTTTTGAGGAATTTTAAAATCATCCTTGCGTTAGGAGTTAGGGTGGAGTGCTCAAAACTTTGGTGGTCCGCGATATCAGGCTGATACAAAAAGGGGGGCCGCGGTGATCGAAAGCTTAAGAACTGCTGATCTAAGACATTGGGAACATTTGCCTTTATCCATCCATGTCTTATGATTTCTGTGATCGAAGATAAATACTACTTCGATGAAAGTTTTGAGGTTTGGAGGGAAAAATTCTTGGATGCCAGTTTTCACATTCTCAAGATCATCTGAGAGTTTTGGGTTTAAATGTTTAATCAAAGCATGAAACAGATTGTAGTAAATTGATGGTATAAGAATAGGAGTAAAGTAAAAACCTCCCAGACACCGATATTTTTTAACGAGTGAAAGATAACAGCTTAATCGCGTTGGTGGATAGTACCGGGGCGATTGAAAATGCTGGGTCAATGCTGATGAATTACACGAATATTACCCTTTACTTAGCTAAAGATCATTGAAGGCGGCATTAATTGTGCGGTTAGGAATTGTCATACTCTTCATTGCCACATGTAGAATTAAGTTCCGATTTCGATATTGATGAAGACGGCTCAGAGGGCCAACGCACATATCATTGTCACTTTACTTTACGGTACCTCATACACAGATCGTAATCCATTACAAGAACTTCATCTTGATAAAGGAAACAGGCAATAATTTACATGTTCCGTAGATCAGAAATGCGTAGATGTTGAACCCAATGATCCAAGCTTCTGGAGAAACCCAGCACCTCCAGCCATTTTTCTACTGCTGTCCAGTAAATATTTTGGACGTCTAATACGATGAATTTCTGAAACGTCTGTTAGATCCTTCCTTTAGATTTGATGCATATTATGTTTTAAAACTGCAGTACTATTTTTGTCGAACTCGTACAATGAACAATGTTATCACGTGCATTTTGTTCCTTGCTATGCTATATAGTATCAGATTTTTCAACAAATAGTACGAAAATTTACATTTCCGAAAACAGGTTAAACATTTGTACACACAATAAAATTCGGCGTATAAAGCGCACCTATACTTACGAGTTGCATGTTTTAATTTTTAGGTATATTCGCCGTATAACGTCCCCTGCCCCTTTTATACGAAAAAGCCTGAAATGTACGTATACACGTCCTTTATTCGAAGGTACTATCCAAGGTTTTTAAAAAAATTATATACTTTTAGAATTACAACTCTTGAAGTTCATAAAACATGTCATTTCTTTAAAATAAAAAGTATTCCGATCTATATGTAGAAGTCTAATTTTTATGCACCTCTATTTCTTTTAATTTTAAAGATATTATTTTAATATCTGGCATATAACGCGTACCCGTAATTTTTGTGTTAAAAGTGAGCTTTATACGCCGGATTTTACGGTAACTCATGCATAAGGTATTCACTTTGAAATTGACCATTGTTTATGAAACAGAAGGTAATAAGTTTAAACAACATCTAGTGGAAAAAAGTCTTAGCGTGCGTGTTTCTTACGATTCGTTTAAAAGTCAATGAAAATCTGATACATTTACAATTTTTTATTTATTATCCTCGTTGTATGAGTAACTGTATTCAATTTCTTATAGAAACAATTCTATTTAAACGCATGAATAATTTATCTATATTTTTATTTAAATATATTTTAATTATGTAACTATTTTTCTAAATTTTGGTTAAAAATTGATTATAGTTGTATAATGCGAGTAAGGATATAAATTTCGCTATTTTTTAGCTCTGGAAAATTATTCCAAAAGGATCAATTCTATTTCCGAAAAATAAAATTCCTCCTGAAATATTATCAGCAAAATAGAAAAATTGTAATAATAAATTAGACATAATCATAGTAAATCTGATATAATCCTTAAAAAAATGTTAATAAGGTTTTAGAAAATAATGCTCTTATAGCGTTTTTTAGAGGAATAACAAAAAAGATTTTCACAAAAAATATAGCTAATGAAGACTACTTTTATGCTTCCTTCTTTTTCTTTCTTCGAATTTCCATAGGATATAAAAATATTGTTAAAGTAATCATGTTAAGAGCAATTTAACACAATAAAAGGTTTCTAAATCGCAAAAAATGAGACGGGAAATTATCCTGTGTTTTTGTAATACTGCGTCTTTGTCTTTATGCATGGTTTTAGTGTGTTTTTTCTTGAAAAATTAAGCCTCAATGTAAAAGAAAAATTTAAAAATGCATACATAAAAACTTAGCAAGAATGTATGTGTAACTATTATCTTTTTCATAGTAAAAAATGAAAGTTAAGTTTATTGTTTTTATGTTTATTACTATATAACTTGTTTAATTATAATTATTTTATGCAAATTATATTGTAATAATAATATCTCTTCATATTTAAATAATTGTGGGAATTATAGATTTGATGCAATTACAACAAAGTCGAATTTCTTTCCTACATTACAATTTAGAGTCGAAATATTGGACACAAAACAGGAAAATATTATAGGCAAGAAAAAATGAATATTAAGTTAAAATATACCTATGACATATAAAATAAATATTTCAGCATTGAAATATTTTTCTTCGAAAAGAGTGTTCTGATCTTAAAATTCGTTTCTTTAATATTATAAAAGAATCATCCTAACATATGACAGGTACGGAGAAAGGGGGGAAAAGTTTTCGAATTGAGTATACATAAACATTCATTATATACAAATAATAATGTATTTCTAAAGCTAACTATATTTTTATGTAAAAAAATACCCAAAGAAATAACGATAGTAATATCTATAGACTCCACACAAGAAAAACTTCCTATGTTCACCTAAAATATCCCAGAAAGGGAACTCTTAACTTTAAAGTTTTATTGAAAGTTAAAAAAAATGATGCTTCCATTTTCTCACTATGAAAGCATTAAGTAACAAAAATTATTGATAAGCTTTATGGAAGGTCGAGTGAGTGAGTGAATCTTAACGTCGCACTGTTCAGTTACACGATGGCTTTTGGCGACGGACCACGTAATTTTGAACCATGGTCAAGTGACGTGGACGACACCTGAGCTGGCACCCCCCTCTCCTAATTATCACTCCACACCAACGGGAGAACGTTTCAGCTCTCGACAGATTTAACGTGCATCGCTCCCCTACACGGCGGGTCTTCTGTGGTACTGGGATCGAACTCGTGACATGCCTGCCATGATCCGATACCTTGACCACTGGGCTACCGCAGCCCTTTGTGGAAGGTCAAATCACCTTGAGTTGTGTTTCCATTTTTTTAAAAAATTTTCTTTATAAAATGTGTTTGTTATATTTAAAATCTAAATCGCAGAGAGAGAATCCCTTCTAGAATTGGGCCCAAGGTAGTCAAGTGGTTATGGTCACGAACTCTTGACCCGAATTATCGAGTCACGAGTTCAAAATCTAGTGCCACAGAAGAAGCCACAGTTTAGAATAGCTTATGCATTTTAAATCGGGCATGGCTCGAAGTTCTCCCGTTGCAGTTTGAGGTGACAGCTCAGGGAGAAACAAGATGTCATCCTTGTTACTTGACGATGGTCCAAAATTAAGAGGTCCGTCGCCAATAGCCCTCGTATTGATTTGTAGTACGACGTTAATGTGTGTGTGCGTGTGTATGCTTTCTCACTTTTATATGGACTAGAAATTTAAGTACCGTAAAATCCGGACTATAGCACGCACCTATACTTTCAAGCTGCATTTTTGAATTTTTGTGTATATTCGCCGTATAATGCGCACCCCCTTTTTTACGAAGAAACCTTAAATGTACATATGCAATGCTCTTATGTTTTGAAGTCATTTATTCTTGGTATTATCCCAGGCATTGTGAGGCATGCGCCCGTGGGTGCCCCACTTCTACATTATCTACGCGACCTGTTTCTGTAGGAAATAACGAAGAACCAGACATAGCATTCATCTCAATATCTCTTTATTAAGATCTTAACTTAATCACTGTACACAATGATAATAATAATTATAGAAAGTGGATCTGGAGTGAGAAGACGCAATTCGTATTACCAAATAATCGCGTAATTGACCACTATATCTAACTTTACAGCTTACGGCTAATCTCCTTAATACACGTAGTTCCTTATATCTTAATTGAAGAGTCTTACCGCTATATATCTTAAATAAACAGCAATTCGCTTGATCCTAACTGACGTTGCTTTACTCCTCGTGGAATGGTACCCACCTTTAACTTAATAACACGGGTACGAGTAGATTAACTCTTGAACTCATTATTTCTTCTCACTTTAACTTAAGCGTTTGTAAACATAGACCTCGTATATTCACTTCACATAGCCACCCCGCAAACGCTAAACTTCTACTATTTATAAGATTCCTAATTTGCATTCTCACGTTTTTCTTCTCGAGTTGGTTGGGAAAAATTGCTATTCTGGCCCCAAAGAACCCCAACAGGACATTAGTAGAAATCGTGATGAAAGCCCGTCACAGCATTAGAAAAAACACCCACTTTAAAAGGTCAGATTAATTGGAAATTTTGCATATTTATCCAAGACACAGAGATAATAAAACAATAATTTAATAATTTTGTTCCATTGTCTTGATCAGGATCATCAGGATTAACGATTTTCATTTTCAGATCCCATCCCGCATCTGGTGACTAATTTCAGATCCCATTTCCAGTTTTAGCGAAAAATTAGAAATTTGGCGACTAAAAGATTAAGTAACAACTTAGTTCGATTAACTATAAAAGGGTGTCTTTTAGTTTTTTAAACAATGTTTTTTTACTTTTAAAGCTCTCATTTTCACACCCGGCGTATAACGCGCACCCGTAAATTTCGATCTTATTTTTTGTGTTAAAAGTCCGCGTTAAACGCCGGATTTTACGGTAAAGGCTAACACAAGCAAAATTTTAAACAGTAGCAGTTATACACAAACTTAAAAAAAAAAATTAATGCTCGAAAACCGAATACATATTTTTGTCGAATTTAATTATCTGAAAAAACAATTTCATTGTATTGTCTATAAATACGACTTAACAATGCTTTCCGAGACTTAAAAATATTTAAAAAAATATTGTAACAAATGAAATATTGTTCCAGAAAACGCAGTCAAAGCAGATGAAGAATAATTTATACTGCAAATATAATTGAAAGCATGTGTTACTTGTAACAATACATTTGATGCTAAGCATTCGGGGTTTGACATTCAAAAGGACAGTTAGCTCGTCAACTTTATATATCCTCAGCAAAATAAAAGTAACTAAGCTTAAGCCTAAGAAACAATGCTAAAATAGAACCCAAATGTAACACATTCATTACTAAGAGTAATAGAACTGAACTTAATGAAGACTGAAAGAATAAAAAAAAGGGAATTATTGATTGCTGATAATGTATGTGCCTGAACCCCTTTATGTATCAACTCATCCTAATACTCGAGAGCTTATACATAGAGCCTCGCATTCCTCTTTAGTAAAGAAAAATCATCTCATCACTCGATTCTGGTCTAATTTCGGTCCATTAATCAAGACTTCCGCTTATGGGCGGGGAGTCCATATTTCATTTCTTTTTTAGCTTTTCATTCTCGTTTAGAAATAGCCTGTGGTAAAAGGCTAATAATAATGTGAGGAATAAAATTTATAAGAAATAAAGCTGATTTCGTAATAAAGGGTGGATGGAAAAAATATTTCGGGACAATGGTACACGAAATATGCTCGAATTCTGTATTTTAAAAGTCTCAAATTGTTTTGAAAATATTTATGGACCATGAAGCAAAAATCTTCTTGAGAACATATTTGCTTTTCTCCCAGGTTACGATCAGACTAAGAATAATTATAAGTGCTTTATAATTATGTAGTAAAAAACATATATACTCATACTCAGTGGATCACACTAGGGAGGGGGTCCTGAGGATCCGGACCCCCCTAAAGCCCTTGATTTTTTTCCCGATTGATTATAATTCTAAGTATATAGTACGTAAAATTTAATTAAGTATTTGTTATTAATGATTAATTTTATTAATTAATGCTAATTATTTATTGAATAATTTGTTTTTTTTACTGTGTTTTGTTCTCGATAATCGACAAAATAAAAAGGAGCATGATACAAGAATGGTGAACTTTCGACCCCGGACCCTCCCCCCCCCCTTGAAAAATGCCTGCGTGCGCTACTGCTCATACTCTCTCTCAAATTATATAAAAAATATGTCATTGTATGCTGTTTTTTAAAATTATTTTTCAAACAAAAACTCAACTCAACTCAATGGTGCAACATCCCATGAGGGCCAAGGCCTACTGTGCCAATCTCAGTATACGTGACCATTGGGTGCTGAGGTGCATGAGCAGATGTCCCGGTCAGGTGGTCAGTCTGAAATAAAGCCCCCAGTGCTTAGTCCCCAAGCAAGCTTGGTAATCATTTATCGACCCACTGAAGGGATGAATGGCTGAGTTGACCTAGCCCAGTCTGAAAATAGAACTCCGGACTTGTGGTGTGGAAGCACGATACACTTCCACTGGGCCTCTTTTAAAATAATAACAGTAAAAAATTTCCCAGTCCATAAATGTTACATAAAATCTGATTCGTTGCTACATTAAACACCTTTTTTCCCAAGCGCATAGGGGCATCGGTAAGCTAGTAGCCATGGTTACGGCCTCATGATCAACGTGTCATGTGTTCGAGTCCTAGTTCTACCGAAAACCCCTCCGTTTAGAGAGGCTAGTGTACGTTAAACCTGCCAAAGCTTAAAATTTTCCCATCGTCGAGGTGAAATAGTTTGGAGAGGGATGTGCCAGCTTGTGTGACGAATCTATACGGCACCTTATCACTAGTACTCTTAGGCGTCTTTTGGTATTGTAAATTCGCGTATATTTCCAACCAGCTCTGAAAGGAGAAAACGGAATATGCAAATGAATTAAGGTATTTAAGGAGAGCGTTGTAAGTTAGCAGATAGAAGGCTATTGAGCCAAGAGAAGTAGTGGCGAAGTTAAGAAGATTCAAGTGGATTGCGTGATTAGAGTCTTACTGTTATTAGTCAGTGAAATACCATTGGAAGGATTGATCTACCTGGAGAGAACGACATTATAGCCAGGTGATATTTAAAACTTAGTTTATCTGACCACAAGAGTTAATATATAATAGAGTTAGTGTTAAGTTAATGAATGTTAGTAATTCAAGTTGTGCGTATATTTCTCGATCCTCTTTTTCCGGTAAACCCGTTCGATATTGAGCTTAGTAGTTGATTAATATCATATTTTGTGATTTAAATTAATATTAAAGGTAAATTCCGTTGACGTAGACATATTGTTTAATATTTGAATTTAGAAGGTTGCTAATTGAATCAATTGAATAAATATAATTTGTTATTCTAAAAATGGCGTCTGGTAATTCTTTGCCTCAATTCAATCTTAGTGTCCAGGGTGGAACCCAGGGGGGTTCTCACAAGCTCAGGTGGTTCTTTACCGAGTTTCAAAGTTACGAGGTTCGTCACCAATAGTGCAATGTTATAAGATACATTTGTCGCATTTGGATTTTTACACATTTTTGAAAATATTGAAATTATACATAATCGATAGGTTAAAAAGCATTAAACTTTTGATAAGAGTTTAAGGTTTGATAAAAAGAAATAAAATAAAATAAACCTTAATGTGTTAATCTGCCACTATATTTAGAGTATAATAATTTTAAACACAAAACTTTTCATTTACATATTTTAACGTTGTAATAGATCACTACGTAGTTCGTCGAATAGTTCTTCAAAAGAACATATGTAATGTTTGTGTAACATATGTAATGTTTGGTGCGTATCTAGTTTATCCCTAGTTATGTTTTCTTGGCGACTTTTTTTCGCACCTCATACTGTGCGTGTTGGTACAGTTTGTTTTTGGTGTATTTTAAATATTTCAACAGTTTTCTTCGGGAATAAAACTTTATTTTTCGAATACTATTTTTTTAGTTTAGCAACAAACAGAAAGTTTTCATTTGAAAAACAGACTCTAGTTTCTCTGCGCCTAATTTTTTTTTCTTTTAAAAATTTCTTTTCTAATTATGTTTTTGAATTAACAAAATCTTTTCCCATTTTTTTTATTTATATTTATATGAAATAATTGTATTTTGATTTTTTTTTTATTCAAGTCGCTCTTTACAGCAATGCGAACGCTTTTGGCGATGGACCTCGCAATTCTGAATCTTGATCAAGTGATGGATATGACTTAACTGGCCCGAGCTCTCTAAACTTGGCTTCAGAATATCTATCTGATGCCACAGAATATCTACCGTGTAGAACAGGGGTACTCAACCTTTTTTCTGCTGGGTCGCATGCATATATCAGCTATTTCACGCAGGCCGCAACATGTGGATAGGTGGGGCAGGGGATAAATGCTTTAAGACTAAAATACCATTGGACATTTAAAATGTGGAAAATTGATCAAAATATTATAACTTCTGTTTTACTTTTTTTAATTATTTTGTATAGATTTTATTTTTATCACTAACACTAAATTAGAAGCATTTAAGAAATACTACTGCACAATTTCTGCATCAGTAAACGCTTTCATAATAATAATAATAATAAGTGAATGTTAACGTCACACTGTTCAACTACACGAACCATGGTCAAGTGACGTAGACGACGTCTCCCTCTCCTAACTACCACACCAAACCAAAAGGAGGACGTTTCAGCTATCGACAGATTTTAAGTGCATTGCTGCCTACGCCGTGGGTCTTTAGTGGTACTGGGCTCGAACTCATAACATGCCTACCATGATCCGATGCCTTGACCACTGGGCTACCGCAGCCCTGTAAACGCGGTTTCATATGATTACCAATAATATAACGAACTTCATAGGATGTCTTTGTTACCGCTGTGACATTACCGCTGACAAAACACTTTGTTGCTGTTGCAAAGATTATCCAAGAAAGCCTATTTATCACCTCTTGAAACAGATCTTCGAGGAAAAGTATCGTGGAATGAGATTCCTGTTTATTAGTATTTTTTAAATACAGCACTTTAGTGACAAATCAATTACTGACTTATCCATGTTTATATTTCACTACACAATAGTCAACCTCCCAATCGTCTTGAAACATATTTTCTTCGAATATTTTTCGCTTGCAAGATATGAAAGATAGTTAAAAATTAGTTCCCTCCATAAAATTGTCGCTACTCCATTGTTGTTTGTTATCACTAACCGAAACCGTTCCAAATATAAAAGAATATCAATTCGTTCCCATACGACACCAACAACAAAAAGCAAAATTGATCTGTTTAATGGGCCATGACCGAGCCAATTAAAAAGGCTCGGTGGACCGCAGATTGAGTATCGCTGGTGTAGAGGGTCGAGTCGAGGCTCAAAGTCCTTCCATTGGCGTTGTGAGAAATTTGCAGAGGGAGTGCGAGTCGTCACTTGACCATGGTTCTAAATTACGAGATCCGTCACCAATATCCCAAATGTTGCTTCAGAGTGTGACGTAAATTAGAATGTATCATTGAGTCTCGAGAGATTGAATATGCATCAGTCTGTTTACTCCACAGGTTGTTGGTGGCATCAGGGTTTGAACCCACCACTCGTCAACGCAGGGCACGACTTCGCGACCATGACGAAGTGGCCACTGAAAATATTAGTACAAAACTGTAAAAATCAAAAAACCTAACTGAAGCTAGAATGGCACAGCAAGAATTTAATATTTGTGTGGATATTACAGAATGAGAAATTCTCAGAATACAAAATTTGAAGAATTCATATAAGATGAAGGATTGTGAAAGTATTAAATTTATTAGAAACTGAAACACAAAGTCCAAACGCTTCTGTACTTGTGTTAATTTTCTCCTATTTTTGTAATATTATAATTAATTTAATTTCTAATTTAAAAGTTCTAAGATTTTATTATGGGAAAGAGTATTTGAACCCTTTAAGCGGTCATTCCCCCTCAAATTCTTAAAAAAAGGTACATTTTTTATGGTTTATAAATAAACACCATATTAATTCCCGGCTTCACTCATAAACAAATAAAAAAAATGCCGGACGAAAAGCATTTTAGTACCGTTGGCAAACTCCATTCCCTTTTCAAAATACTAAGTAATACACCATAAGAATTAAAAATAATAGCAAATCAAAGAAAGAAATTATCAGTTCCCATACAGCGTACGGGTAAACCAGTTGCGGCCAACTTTCAGTAGCCTGTACGTTGAACGGGCAAACCGCTTAAGGGGTTAAATGGGGAATAAGGAAATTTTTCTGTAGCTTAAATAAGTGGATTTCCTGAATTTTAGAAATGTGTTCATATAAAATCTATACTATATTTTTAAAATCATGCAATCATTTGTTAGACGGTTAAAAAAAAAGAGAGAATTCCGAGAAGTTTAATTATTTATCCAGTATTTTTTCAGACTATTTGATTTTGTCGCTTATTTAATTTGTAAAAATTTAAATATATTCTAAGATTTAATTACAAAGATAAGAGATGTAAATACAAATTAAAATATATTATAAAAAATCATTTTTAGTCATTTTTTTCAACTGTTATTTTAGTAAAATATGTATTGGATTGCATTTAAATAGTTGCTATTAACAAATCAACAAAATAAATTCTCTATTTTTAAAATAATGTGTAGCAATTTACATTTTATACAAAAAACATCAAAATTTTAAAACTTTTAAAATTTTTCATTATAAAGTTTAAGAAAAAAATTGATCAATTTTTGAGAGATAAAAAGAATTTTTTCCAGAATACTAAATATTTGTTAAAATTTTTATCATTTTTTATTTAATGTTAAAAAATTTAACGATATACGCTTTATGAACAATTTTTCTGGCTCTTCAGATTCGAAACAAAGTATCCATTTGAAAAATGATATTATTATTTAAATTTCTTTTGTGTAGTCTTTGTAGATAAAAGTACTTAAAGTAATTGAAATAGTATTTTCGAAAAGGACTGAAAGTTAATAAATAATATAAAGCTAAGTTTTTTTTTAATTAAGAAGTTTGTTTCTTTGAAATTAAAAAAAATTAAAACATAAGTTTAAATTTAAGCTATTTTACCAGTACCATCAATGTATTTGTTTGCATTGCAAAATGTAAGTTAAAAGAATAGTTTTACTTTAAACAATTATTTGTATTTTTGATAAGAAACAAAATGAAATAATACTTCACTTTTAATTAATGAAAATTATATGATTCTTGTGGCTTCTTGTTTCTAAAGCAGTTTTTTAGTATCAATTGGCCATCCGAGAGAAAGAAATACAAGATAATAAAAAAACACATTCTGGGTCTTATTTTCACTTAAGAAGAATTACCTAGCTATTATTAAGTGGCAAATTTCTATTTTTTTTCGTTTTATCGTATCCATTTACTTGTTCAAAAAAGCAATTACTTTAAAATAAGTAATTAATAACAACTAAAACAATTTTAGAATCCACGGAATTTTTTTTAGTGAAGTTTTCAATTACATTTAGCTGTGTTAATGAGAATGCTTTTAGCTTAATGAATAATTCTTCTAAGCTACGTATTTTTAGCTTGAATTGTTTTTGTTTATTATAATTTACAGATGGGACATAAAAAAGTGACATTAAAGTGTATGGTATTTTTTAACATGTGGTATCGTTTATAATTAATTTATATCGAATACAATCTCTCTTTTGTAAAAACTATCTCTTAATGCAGTCTAAAATTTTCAGAATTATTTTAATCCTTTTCTTAAAAATAAATTCAAATTGAATATTATATAATTAGTTAAAACAATAATTACAAATGTTGGTATCGTCCTGTATAAATTGGGTAAACGAATTTTTTTCCACCGTTTTCATCAATTTGATATAAATTAATTTAAAATGTCATCATCTCGCTAAGTATTAATTTCGTAATATTGCAGAAGCTATATTTTATGCACATATATGCACTGTAATTAATAAATTAATGCATTAAGTGCAATTTCAACTTGGAAATTTTCCTATGTTATTTTTTCAAAAAATCTTTCTAACATAAAATGCTTTATTATAAGAATTATTTTAAATAGGAAACAATTTTAATTAAAAACTCTCAAATTAAACTTGAAAGGTATTGCATTGAAATATACAACTACGACCTTAATTATTTAAAAAAAATTGAGGTATTTAAAGGTAATTTCGCAAATTACGGTAGTAAATTTATTTTCTTGTATATAATTACTACAGGAGTTGCACTAAGTATATATAAATATTTAAAATTTTAATTCATCTGTTGTTTTAATAGACAATTTGTTGCTATAAATCAGCTAAAATGTGTTTGAAAATTCTTCGCATTTAAGTGCCAAAGCATTTCATAATGAAAAAATTTGTATCTTTATACCAAAAAAAAAATACTTTTAAAAAATTAATTATTTATTTGTTTATTTTTTTTTTTTTTTTTTTTTTTGAAATCTTATCCTAGAAAAAAGAGAGGGAAAAAGAGTATTTCTAAGTTTTCCTTGACCTTCTCAATAATTTAATATTTTAAAAAAAATATTAATTTATTTCATTACATCCACGTAAAATGATTTCCTTTTGGCTGAAAACTTAAATTTTTGTTTCAAATGCTTAAACTTTCAATAAACATGTTATCACTTTTAAAATTACCTTTTTAAGTCTCAAAAGTATGATGTATATATGTTTTTATTTAAAATTCATTATATTTCTTGCATTTGTTTTAAAATTAGTGTAATTCATTCATATTTTTGTAATTTTAATTTTCTTTTGAGCCTTATTTCTTTTAAAAATTTATTGAGCATTGAAGAAACGTGATTTTATTTCTCGTTTCAAAAAATCTTTTTGTAACATTAATTAACGTAAACGAGAGAGATAAAACACATATTTGTGATCGATTCTATCCTATTGTAATAACGATTGAAATCCAATTCAAGGTACTGACCATTTTTATTTTAAAAATACTTTTTATCCTGTGTATTCTGTTCTCAGCTTTTGCTATATTTTTGAAGCATTACTCAATAAAACCCCTTAAATTACTTCAATTTTAATAGAAAGCTAGAATAATTTTGTTTATTGTAACCTCTCTGAATAAAGAGTAAAGATTATTTAAAATTAGTATTCACACACTCACATACATACACAAACACTTATAAATATTACGTATTGCACTTTCAATAATGCTTATTTCTTTGTTTTTAACTATAAAATCATTCAAATCTGATAATCAAAATTTTCCTTAAATGTAACTATATACAAACAAATATCTAATAGCCTTACAAATATAGTGAAATAAATAAATTATGTAAATGGAAGTTCTTTTAATACTTCATTCAAATAACAAACTTTTAAAAATATGTTTCGAACTAAAATTAATAAATATTACATTTTTTTCATTAAAAGTTCTATTTTTAGATCCTCTCTTTCTTCCTGCCTAGATTATAGACACTCTCTTTTTCTTTTTTTTTTCATTCTCTCAAATGGAGCTGTGCACTTTGCTTGTTACCATTGAAGACCTAGTACATTCTTTCCTAGGCATCACTTTTTAATGTAACATCATATAGGTGAATACCTATTGCCGCAATGTAACTTTGACGTCCAGTTTCCTTCCCAGAGGAAGGCACTTGAGCTCTGATGATACGAAATTGTACTTGGACTTGATTTTACCGAGAGCACCTAAGCCAAACAGGCACTCTAGAGCTCTTTAACATGCCGCATTAACATATGAATTTTTTCCTCATACATGTTTGTTACACTTTTCACGATTGTTTGTAGTTTTGCTTTAAAGCAATATCTTATTTAACACTATTTTCCCCCACCTTAATTCAAACTTGAAGTAGCAAATGTTTCGATATGTATACTATGTATGGTCAATATATCATACTGTATAACTTGTAATATTCAAATAAATTAAGCAATCTAATGCAACAAATACTAGATATAGCAAACTGTTGGTTGTTTCCCATTCGAACATGTGATATAGGGAATTTTCTATAATGGTCTTTTTTCTTCACTGCACCTCTTCTGCTTTTTTGCTAATGCCATTGGAAACGTTTATTAACAAAATTCTACCCAAAATGATTTTCATATAACCATTATGCATAATCTGTAACACAGGATGTATCAGTAGAACGATTACAAACTTTAGGACAGATAGACGATTAGCAATGCATGGTCGGAAACGCTTTTCTGTGACGCAGTAGAAACGACATAAGTAAGAGGGCATAAATAAGAGGAGAAAACATGTTTATTGTTCGAAGAATAGCAAAAATCTAAGGAAAAAGAACATTAAAGAGACAACAATTGTCATCAAAGTAGGTGTTTGAAATTACGGTCATGAGCATCACATCTACGGCGCATTGAAGATTGAACGTTATAGAGAATACCGAGTATGTCCCGGACTTCCCAAACAGCTACCGCGATACGTGCAACAAGGTCCTCAATACCGTTAACGGGAGTTCGTACACTAGAGACTGATGTACCCCCATAAGAAGTAATTAAGGCAAGGAAGGTCTGGCGATCGAGCGGGCTAAGGCACTTGACCACCAATGCTTCGGTTTACAAAGAGCCATTTATCACGTACACTATCCCAAGACTTCCCAACATTTTTGCTGAACTAAGAATAATAAGCATGTTTTCTCCTCTTATACATGTCCTGCCTTTCTTGAGTTTGTGTCGTCATTATCGCGTCGAGGAAGTCGTTTCCGACCATGGATTGCTGTGTGATTTCCCATCGTCTAGGTGTACTTTATCTGTCCTGAAAGTTTATAACCGCTGTACTGATACACCCTGTACAACGAACTCAGATTCAACGAACGATAGCAGTTCGAAAACGGAAAATATTAGGAACCCTTGCAAAGGGTATGGTTTTGGACCCTAGGTTGGATCTTACATGGCGTCAGGGAGGATTTGGGACCTTATGCGGGGGGGGGGGTTGCGGGAGTGTACATTACACACGTCCCTGACAAACAGACTCTTAGAACTCATAAATAATGTTCTTCACCCTTATAAAAAGGAGCATAAATATATAATCCAGTGGGTTTGGCACGCATTAGTGGCCGCGATAGCCACGTGGTCAGGGTATCGGATCATGGCTGGAGTGTCATGAGTTCGAGCCCAGTACCACAGAAAACCTGCCGTGTAGAGGAGCGATGCACTTTAAATCTGTCGAGAGCTCATACGGCCTAGCATTGATGTGGTGTGGCAATTAGGAGAGGGGGTGCCAGCTCTGGTGTCACTTGACCATGGTTCAAAATTACGAGGTTCGTTGCCAAAAGCCCTCGTGTAGTTGAACAATGCTACGTTAATCTTCTCTCACATGGCACGCATTAACTCATGCAAATATACATTTCATATACAGCAACGGGTCATTTGACGCATAGAAGTACAGTCGAACCTCTATATTGCGAATTTTTCTATGTAGCAAACTTTTTCCTGGAACACTGAACATTTCACGATATTCTTCGTAAAATAATATCTGTATATAGCGAAGTGGATTTTCTATCTAACGAATTTTTCTTTTGTGATTCAATTTTTGTTCTCCCTTTTTTTAAAGGATTTCTGAAAAAAAAATTCAAATTATTCACTTTAACGCATTTTATAGTGGTCATAAATCTTGAACTGGTTTTATTAGATCCTAACTCGCCGAGAGCAATAGAGTTCTGGACGTTTTATCCAAGAAGTGCAACCTGTAGCCCTCACTGTCCAGTTCACTAGAAACATCTTCGGTATCCTCTTTCTCCCTCAGTGGAGTTGTCCCATGTCTCCGTGTTCTAATTATATAAAAATGGGTGTTTAATATTACTTGTATGCTTTAAATTATAAAATATTCTTCAAATTCATTAATTTTAGTTTAAAATTATTTTCTTAATATTGAAAATACACTGAATTCTTTGACATTTTTTTTCTTGTTTTCCTTGCAGTTTTTCTTTCTTTTTTGATGGGTAAGATATATAAAATAAACATAAATGAGTTTTAAAAAAGGTGTTAATAACTACAATTTTAAATATATAATGTTTATGAATTTAAAATTTGTTTTATGTGGGTTTATAAAGTATATTAAAAGTTGAACCTCTGTATAACGAATTTTCCCACACAACGAACTTTTTCCGTTATATAGAGGTTCGACTGTATTTACTTAATACATATGATTTAAACTTCGCATTCTGAAGCAACACAGGGATTGTCAAATGACAAAGACGACGCACCTGAGCTGGCACTCTTTCTCCAAACTTCCACAACGCTCCTACGGGAAAACTATGAATATCGACAAATTTAGTATGCATCAGCCCCTCTGCGTTACGAGTCTTCAGGGATACTAGGACTCGTTCCTGCTTATCGACAACGCCGGCTTCCAGTTCACGACCATGACCACTCGACTACCGTCGTCACGTTACAGTAAATAAGACAGATTGTATACTTTTTCCCCTAAAAACAATGAGATGGGGGATTTTTTGATAAAAGTAGTAAATTCAAATGGTAGTTCAAAAAAAGTCATAACACCTTTCGTGGTAGGTTTAGTATTAATAAAGGGTGTTTTTTTAGAGGTATAGAACTTTAAATTGCAATAAAACAACGATATATTATTCGATTGACATGAATTTTTTTTATTCGAAAGATAATCTTGTGGCATTACATTTTAAGTATGATTTCTGACATAGGACTGCCACGGCTGGCTCGGATGTAGTCCAATCTGGACGTCCAATTTTCGATGACTTTTTCCAACATTTGTGGCCGTATATCGGCAATAACACGGCGAATGTTGTCTTCCAAATGGTCAAGGGTTTGTGGCTTATCCGCATAGACCAATGACTTGACATAGCCCCACAGAAAATAGTCTAGCGGTGTTAAATCACAAGATCTTGGAGGCCAATTCACAGGTCCAAAACGTGAAATTAGGCGGTCACCAAACGTGTCTTTCAATAAATCGATTGTGGCACGAGCTGTGTGACATGTTGCGCCGTCTTGTTGGAACCACAGCTCCTGGACATCATGATTGTTCAATTCAGGAATGAAAAAGTTAGTAATCATGGCTCTATAACGATCACCATTGACTGTAACGTTGTGGCCTTCATCGTTTTTGAAGAAATACGGACCAATGATTCCACCAGCCCATAAAGCGCACCAAACAGTCAGTTTTTCTGGATGTAACGGTGTTTCGACGTACACTTGTGAATTAGCTTCACTCCAAATGCGGCAGTTTTGTTTGTTGACGTAGCCATTCAACCAGAAGTGCGCTTCATCGCTAAACTAAATTCGCTTATGAAAATCGGGAACAACGTCAATCTCGTTTTGGGCCCATTCGACGAATCTACGCCTTGCTTGATCATATTTAAAATGTAATGCCACAAGATTATCTTTCGAATAAAAAAAATTCATGTCAATCGAATAATACATCGTTGTTTTTATTGCAATTTAAAGTTCTATACCTCTAAAAAAACACCCTTTATATTTGATATTAATTGGAACTCAATTGATTTAACACAGCGTTGGCGTGATAACTCTACAAGGGGGTATATTGAAAAGTCGAAAACAAAAGATTATTTTAAAAAAAAATTACTAGTTTACTGAAAATAAACAAACAAAAAATACATTCTGACATAATAAAAAAATAGAATACACATTTACACTGATATAATACACTTATAAAAGTATCAGTACTGCATAATGTATTTCATAATTAATTTAATAATACTAAATTAAGAATAAGTAATAATTGCCACCATGGTTGTGTCCCTACATACAAAAATTAATACTTATCTTGATAATTTGTGCGGTTTATAATGAATCCCTTAACTGCCGATTAAAAGTTATGCGATTCACTCCCCAATGCCACCGTTTTCCACGTAGGCGTGTTTATATGATGTATTGGGGGAGGAATAAAACTAAGCAAATCCTCTGAAATATATGTACATCCTGCGCAAACACTGTCGTTTTATTGTATTCGAAAGCCTGCGGAATATTAGAAGTGCACAGAAAAGATTGTACTTTTGACTGACGCATATATACGTCCGGGAAAAGGAACGTTTTAGCTGAGCTAGACGTTTATATGCGCGGGTGGAACTTAAGAGACTTAAATCCTATTGTCGATTTAGCATCAAAGTATCGTATTATTGAATTCAATAAATTGTTATTGTATGGAGGGGGTGCGATGAAAATTATGTTTGAATATTGGGTGGCAAGTATTAAAAGTCTGAGAACCACTAGATTTAACATGTAAAGAAAAAAATGTGTGATAACAGAGAAAACATTGATATAAAAGAACAGTAGTATAGAAGAGAAAAGAATTTACATGCTATTATTAAAAATTCACTATAAAGCCCTTAAAAAAATGTTTTATTTAAGAAGAAAAAAATAGCGTTTTCTTATATTCAAATTTCTATAGATAATTTTTTTTTGAATTTCAAAAGACGATTTATTAAAGTCTTTGAAGCTTTTCAGACTTCTAAACCTTTTATTTTGTTCGTGTATGTATCATATTTCCATTTATTTCTATTCATTTATTTCTTATTTCGGATTTTTCATTCAGACGATACTCCTGTCATTTTTTTATGGATCTTCTAAGCAATTATTAAATCACAAACGAACGCAGACATCAAAGATAAATGGGATTTCTGAAAGGAATTTATTGCTTAATATTAAAAAACAAATATTCTCCCAGCACAATGGTTTTCTAAGTGTTCAACATCGTACCCACAAAATGAAAAACAATAAAGAAATCGCAATTCTTGATTTCAGGAAGCCATTTTGAAACATTATAAAAGAAAAAAAAGATTTTAGCGAGATCGAATAGGATGAGTATTTTCATAGTTTTAATGACATCAAGCTGATTATGATTGTTCACATTTATGATGTGAAAATTTTTGATTTTGTACGAAAAAAAACTTTCGTCTTACAAGAGGAGGGCACGACTAAGGAAATTCATTCGGGGTCGAGACTTGGTGTAATAGTAGTACTCCTTTAGGGTGTTCAACCCTCAATGTAATTCCGCCGAATGGCCAGTCAATTCGGAGAATAAAGCCTTCGAAATTCATGCTTAGCTTTTATACAATTAAATTTCAATTTCCTCCAACGATTTCGTAGCCCGGTTGATATATCGTCTGCATGCTATGCGCGAGGTCTGGGTACGATTCATCGATCAACTTTTTTTTTCATTTCATTTAATTATTTTTAAAATTAAATAAACTTATTTATGAGAGGTTTATTAAATATTAAAAGATATTTTATGTAATTATTTTGCATTTTATATAGTATAAAAAAAATTAAATAAATTTATTATTTAAATTATTTATTATAATTATTTAAAATAATTATTAAATAAAATTATTTATAATTATTAATTAAAATTATTAATAATTAAAAGTAATTAATAATTAAAAATAATTAATATATTAAAAATAATTTATATATTAAAAGTAATTAATATATTTAAAAATTAATTGTTAACATAATTAACAGTTAAAATAATTAATAGTTAAAATAATTAATAATTAAAAATAATTAATAGTTAAAATAATTAATAAAAATAATTAATAGTTAAAATTAATTAATAAGACTTATTATTACTAAGAATTATTATTAATAAGAATTATTATTAAAATTATTAATTTATTTTTAAAATTAATTATTTTTTATTGAAATGATTATTAATTTTTTAAAATTATTTAAATAAAATTTTATTTAAATTTATTTAAAAAGGACTTATTAAATATTTTATAAAATTATAAAATTAAATTAATAATACATAAAAAGACATTTTTTATTATGTTAATTATAAAAGATTAATTTAATAATATATTTTATAAATTATTTTATATTATATATAATATTTTATTTATAGTATATTGTATTTCACATTATAAAACTATTTGTAACTAATTTTTATGTGTAATATCCTTTAATATTCATTATATATTTTTTATTATAAATATAATTTATTAATATAAAAATATATTTATAAAATTTAATATAAATATTTATATAATTACAGTATTTTTTTTTACTTTATAAAATACAAAATAATTACATAAAACATCATTTAATATTTAATAAACCTTTTATTAATAAGTTTATTAAATTTTAAAAATAATTAAATGAAATGAAAAAAAAAGTTGATCGACGAATCGAACCCAGACCTTGTGTATAGCATGCAGACGATATATCAACCAGGCTATGAAATCGTTGGAGGAATTTGAAATTTAATTGTATAAAAGCTAAGCATGAATTTCGAAGGCTTTTTTCTCCGAATTGACTGGCCATTCGGCGGAATTACATTGAGGGTTGAACATCCTAAAGGAGTACTACTATTGCACCAAGTCTCGACCCCAAATGAATCCCCTTAGTTGTGCCCTTTCCTTGTTAGTATATATTGTTTCTTAATGCTGTTTGGGTTCATAAATGCTAGCTGCATCAGGTATTTATTAAGTCTTTTATTTTACACTACGAAGCCATATTTGAAGATCATTGTGTGGTCGCAGTTATCGACTGCTCATCGGCGACATTGTTTCCCTCAAATTGTGGGTTCGAATCTTGTGTGTGTGTGATGTCTCTATAGACTTCCCGTGTAGAGGTGTTGATGCACGTTACTGAGGCTCGTTATGGTATGGAAGATCGAAGAGTGGGATGCCAGATAAATTGTTATTATCGTCACTTGACTGTGATTTAACATTACTAGGTCGTCGTCATTGACCTTGTAATGTTAAATCACGGTCGTATTAATTTCACTTGTGTGCAATATTTTTATAGTTAAATTTTTCATAATATTGTCATGGAGAAATGACCATATAATGATCAGAAAAAGACGTTGATGCTTGAGTCCTGTCACATCCTGTTTCCAACAAAGATAATCATGGGGAATGAGGGGAGCTAATGCCTTTTTAATTTCAAATGACCCTCAAAGTCCTTGCACGATGTAGTGTGGATGTTAGAAGTGTGAGGTGTATATCAGCACAGGTGTTTTTGCCACCTGGGCTGAATTGTTAAAGGAATTTAGTTTCTTTAATTTAGAAGTGATACACTAAAGCAGTGCTTCTCAACAATTTTATTGCTGCGGAACGGTCAACGTTTGATACAATTTTACCACGACCCACTGTGGGTGGGATGTTGATTGGTTATATTTTAGATTGTTTTGATTTAATACTTTTAATTTTATTGTATTTCAGCATGCCTTCAGAAATAAAATTGAGTCACATCAGTAAATGAATATAAACTGATTTGTTTGGAAAGTCGCACAAACCCGAGAGAAATACACCACAGTAAATAAAAAAGAAATAATTTAATGTTCCTTGGGTGGCCCGGTACCATTTGATCCACGGACCGGTACTAGTCCATGGGTTAGGTTTGGGGACCACTTCTCTTAATTCTCTTAAGTATTTAAACGTTTATACTTTTTTTTTAGCGTTGACTTTTTTTGGTAAACGGGTGACGCAATCCGTGGGAGAACTAGCGATATCTTGATTTTTGACTTTCTTTTGGTCTCAGGAATTATTATACTTTTCATCCTTTCTTCACCTTACATTTAGATCAAATGTATCCATATGTAGGAATTACTTAAGTGGTATGACTGGTTTCAAGTAAATTAATTAACGCAGTGCTTCTCAAAGTTTCAGTATTCGCGACCCAATATTCAATCATAATTTTCATCACGCCCCCTCATACAATCACAATATTTTTAATTTAATAATACTATACTTTGACGCTAAGACTACGAGACCGCTTTAATTTTTTAAGTGTCACTGGCGTATATAAACGTCTCGCTCAGCCAAAGCGTTAATTTCCCCGGACGTATATATACGTCCTTCCGAAGTACGATCTTTTCTGTGCACTGCTATCCATAACATTATTCCGAAGACTGGAATGCAAAAAATTACACTAACAGTATTTGCGAAGGATTTACTTATCAGATTATTTGCTTCTTTAATCTCTCCCCCCATACATCACCGCGCCTACGATGAAAGCAGTTAAAATTCGGCAGTGAATCGCGTAACTTTTAATTGGCAGTTAAGGGATTAATTATAAACCGTACAAATGATCAAGATAAGTGTTAATTTTTGTATATAATTTTTTGTATGACAATCCCATGGGGGTCACTGGTAACTATTAAACTTGTTCTTAACTTTATATTGTTAAACCAATTCTAAAATATGTTTGCAGAACTGATAAATTTATAAGTGAATTATATTAAAGTATTTTATTTTTTATTATGTCAATTGTATTTTGTTTGTTTACTTTCTGTAAATTAATAATTTTTTAAAATCTTTTGTTTTCGACTTTTCTATATGCTCGCACCCTCGTAGAGTTGTCATGCCCCCACAGTTAGAAAAACGCTGAATTAACGTTTGATGCAGTTTCTATATTATCTTTACGTCATTTGACATTTTGCCTTGTATCTGTTATGAATAGCTGTCACCTTTTTTTTTAAACTCTAGCATTCCACTTCTTGAGTAACCTAACGATTTCAAGGTAAACACTGTTTTTTATAGTATAACGTGTAAAAACAGACGCGTTTTTATAGTTATATAACAATAGTTTCCTAATAGTTTCAAATAACTTTTTAAAAAAAAAAGCTCCAAGACAACAATTATAAATCATTGCCCTTGGCAGTAAATTTAATTCACTAACCAAGTAGCATTTTGGGGTAACTACCAGATGACATTTTTTACAACTGAAAAAATTTATAGATTTAAAATAAAAATATTTTCTTTATAATATTCATAGCTGTTCAGATTGATTGTGCAACGGATTCACATTTTGTTAATGAACAAATAAATCAGTGTATAAAACACACTAGTGCAGATAGTCTTCAGTAGGCTCTGTATCAAAATTATTTGAGGCCCTTTTTTAGAAATGGGATCTTTCTTAATGGGACCATTGATAACATTTTACGTTTATTTTCTTTGGGCCTCGTATCATTGATAATGCTGTAGTTACGCCCCTGATAAAACACTAGGTTACTCATCTGTACTGGGAAAGAAAGAATGACTGACATGGATGTGTTTTTTCGTTTAATTATACGAAGCTTTCAGAAAAAATTTATGGGGATTTTTTTCGGGCTTTCTCTTGAATCCAAAACTCAGTTAAAATACTTGAAAAACTGTCTACAATTTTATTACTAGTTTTTTATAAGACTAACATTTATTATTTAACATGTATCTGTCGATGATATGACCAGTATATTAATGTAAAGTTTATGTAGTTAGATATACGCGCCTTTTTCTATTGCAAGTTTTAATTTGTATCATCCTGATACTTTTAATTTTGGATTCTTCACTTATATGTAATTCATTTATTTTATTCATTCAATATAACAGGAAGTATATCTAAATTAGAGCTAAAATCTCCACAGCTTAAAGCAATTTTTTAAAAAAAATCAATGAAATCTTTGCTAGGAACTTGCATTGAGAAGTTCACCAAAAACAAAACAAATTCCTCAAATTTTCTCCCTATAACCAATCTAAATTATTACAAACCATCAACTTCCATCTTCATTAACCACACATGCAAATGGTCCCAAAACATGTCCTGATCATCCACCTCCTTCAATAAACACCTCCTTCCTTTACGAATTTAAAAGGAAGGAGGGTGAATCCTTCTCTAGGAGTAGAAGGGAAGGGGAGAAAGCACGGAATTAGGTTAAGATTAGTCCAGATGCATGTTACCGCAGGATATGATTGTCACTGGGCGGTGACAGGCGATGACAAATGACGTCATATCGGGCACCGCCCTTGCAAAGGGGCCGATTTGCTCATTCGACTGATTCAGAGAGCCGATGTAATCAGCGCTGAGAGGTTGCTTAATGTCCATTTTTTTGCTCACCAACCCGTCCTCCACGAAATGAAATGAGCGAAATTATTACCACGTCCAAGTGTTTCTTTTTAGAGCTCACTTCCTTTTCGACTGAGACCTTCTGCTCGAAGAATGAATTATCACATTTGGTATCGAGAAGAATTAAATTATGGTCCTTGTGCAGTGGCTTTTCTAATGATTAACCTTTTTTTGCTGCTCGATGTTTGTATCGATTAGTCTGATTGGGTTTCGGTCATTGGCTGTTAAGAAGGTGTAAAAAGAATTATTAGCAATGAAACATTTTTATTTCACAATAGAACGTTTAAAAAGCTTTCATTGGATGAAATTTCTCATACGCGCGTAAAATGGATTTCTGTTTTAGGTAAAATATTTCTTCCCGAATATACTCGCAAAAAATTATATTCATAGGATTTCTTGATTAAAAAAAATTACATTAGTCTTTACTGATAGGTCATAATATATATTATACCTTCGACCAATTAGTCATATGAAAAGATGTCTCCAAATGCCAGAATCTGCTGCCAATAGTGGAACACGTTTTCATTGCAAGTACAAACAAAATCTTGTTCGCGTGCTTCGTATATTGTAAACTATTTTAATATCTTTACTTTATTTTTGATTTTTTTAACATACTCATTATTGACTAATTAAATTATACAGTAATTATAGATATTGTTTAGTATGAAAATTCTCTTCCATATTATTGTCTGATTTAATTCACACAATTCATGCAACTCTAATTTATCTGGTTACTTAATTTATTTGCTGATATATAAATAAATCCTTTGTTGTTAAAGCTATGTATCTTAAGTTGGCATCTTTTGTAATTATTCTAAATATGCTTTTTCAGTTGGAGAAAAGAATTGTAAATTATAATCGACGCTAGAGTTAAACTTAATATGCATTTAATTTTTGTATATTTTCGAGATATTATCATTCATTTGGAGCCCCTTTTTGTGATTTAAACAATCATAAGAAGTAAAAGGTGTCTGTGGAATAAACTTTGGCTGCTATTATTCGAAATGGCAGCATTTTTTAGGACGTCTTTTCATTTGACGAAATTGCTATATGGTATAATACGTAAGTTTCTTGTATGCATTATTGTTACATTTTTTTAATATAAAAAACTCAAGATTTATTTTAGGAATTAATCTTTTAATCTGTTTTTCGAAGATATTTAAATATTTTCTTTTCCATATAAATGTCTACGTTTTTGCCTCTTTCAATAAAAAGGCTTATTGCACGTAGCAATGAAGAAAAACTGGATTATAACTTATTCGTTGTACAATAGCTTTTCACTTATTTTTTAAAATTTATTGTATTCATTGGTGTGAGTTTTTCAATTAAATTAGATTTTTACGATACAAAATAATTTATTTCCTCAAAATTACTAAAAGTTCATAGTAAGAAAAACTAAATTTTCCCTTTGATTATTAAATAAATTGCAATTTTAAAAGGTTTTTTTTCTTGTGAAAAATATAGTGAATTTTTTGTTACAGAATTTTAAATTTTTGCCAAAATATCTTAGATTCAAGCAATTTTTTTTATAAAATGTTTTCTTATTTTTTGCTAAATAACAAAATCGGTACATATTTGTATTTTCTTTTGAAAAAAAATTAGGAACTTTAAATGTATTTCAGAGTATAATCCTATTCTTTAAAATTATTATCAACATATTATATCATCAATTTAAGACATCAAAAAACTTTCTGTACTACATAGAGTAATAACTTTCTGAAATCTTTATTAATAATAATAGCTTAAGTATTTTGATTCTCGGAATGTTTTTCCCAAGAACTTGCTTATATATCTGTCTCTTTGAAAAATTAATTAAAAATCTACTCGAAGTGCTTATATTCTCATTAGTTTTACTTTATTTTGGTCTAGGTAAGATAATTGTGTAGTATTTATGTTCCATAATTTTATTTAAAATTTTATTCTTATAAAAATTGTTAAACATTTTTATTTAACAAAAACTTTAATTTTTTCTCAGAAGTACGTCTTAGTTAAATTATTTATACGAAAAGACAATGCAGTTATGAAAATAAGAGAGTGGTAAAAAAATGAACATTTTTTTTTCTTACTGATGTTTAGGAAGTTAAGATGTATAGAAGATTCTAATTTATCTTTAATTAAATATATAGTACTTTTCTCACTAAGGAGTGTTTTTAATTTTTAAAAATATTTTAAAATGCAATATATTTTTTTATTTTATAGTTAATTTTTCAAAGTTCTTCCAAATTGCATATCGATGCCATTAACATATCTCTATTTCTAAATTACTTCCTTTCCTTTCATCAAAATACGTTTTAATTGTGTCTAAATGAAGATATTTTTAAGAATTGTATGGTATCAATAATATGAATCTATAGAGAAGGTTGATAGTAATTTTTATACAGATTGTTTTTAAGCATGAGTTTATAGAACTTTTTTTTTATTGTTCCCACTTTTCCCCCTTTCTTTTTCTAAACTTAGAAATGTTTTGAATATTCAAAGGGAGAAAAGTAATTGTGTGCAATCGTATTGAGGAAGTATTCATGATTGATGCAGATTCTTGTTTTAAAATATGAAAATAAAGAAAAAAATTAAGCTTGTCTTTTATAGGCTTCTTGGATTTTAATTAACATATATGTTATATACAATATCCATTGTAATCTAGGAAGTATGAGAAAGCATTTTTGTTACCTTTTTGTAAATCAGTTTTTAATCTGAAAAACATGCTATTGTTTTCTGTTGAAGAAGAAATTTCCCCAAACTCATTAAAATGACTAACATGTAAAATGCGGGAACAAAAGGCAATTTGTTTTGAAGACAAAAAAACAATTCTCAGGACATTACTTCAAAGTCATACATTGATCCTACCCAAATGTTAAACTAAAATTTTGTAATCGAATGGAAAAGATAATTAAAAGTGAAAGAATGTTGAGAAAACAGGAAGTTTACTAATTTTGCTTCCATTGTATGAAGAAATAAACGTTTTTTTAAATCAAAAACAAAGACATATCAATGCTGTTTAGCATATTTTTCCCTAAAGAATATTAAGAACAAAGCCAAGGTAATACTTCAGATATTTTGTTGACCGCATAGCAAAGTAAATGCGCATTCAATTGTTTTAGAAAGTTATGCAAACTTTTATTTGATAATTTTTATATTGGGTACGAGGTTGTTTTAGAAGCGGGGGTGTACGTTACGCCACTGAGGACGCAGGTAACTGCAATGACCATTGATAATCGACTCAGTGAACGATGGCTCAGGTCTCGGAGGTCATTGCGCTGACTATCTTTATCGTTTTATACTGTCGAACGCGTTTGCAACAATGTTGGGCGCATTCATCCTGGAATCTCACGGATTGGGGTGTAGAATTGTTTTCAGTAATGAGTCCCATTTCTAATAGAGTCATGATGACCAATGAAGACGAATCTGGATATGTCCAAGATTGTCTTCCATCACATAATCCCGACCACCATGAATGAAGGGCTACACCATTTTATTGCCTTACTTTTCTAGTTTTTATCCGTGGCACTCTTACAGTAAAGCAGAATGTCGATGAAGTTCTTAACCTCGTGGTGTTGCATTTCATATTCCTCTGACTCTTGGGTTTACATTTCAACAAGATTGGGCGGCCAGGCACACATGGCACGTCGTCTTTCTACTGCTTATCTTTGTGCTTCACCAACATTACCCTGGCCGGCGGATTTCTGTTCAGTCGTGGTTTCAAGTCCTGGTTCAACTAAATATGTACCGCGTAGAAGGACTATTACTTGTTCATTCCATTGAAGCTCAAAGTTCTGATTTTAACATGGAATGGAGAAGTTTGATGCCCGCTCAGGTGTTATCCTTCTCACTTGACTATGACTCAAAATCACGAGGTTCGTTTTAATAGCCCTATGAACAATCAATAAATAAAACTAACAGGTGTGATCACAAATATCTTCCTAAAGAGCACCTTCGGATTTTAATAAACAGGCGTCTCCGACCGTCTTTAAAATGCTTTGAGCTAACTCTTTAGTTGGAATTGGTATATGGCAAGTAATCTCATAGGAGGACATCCAAAAATTGCCAGCCAAATAAAAACTTGCATTAGGGCTAGAGATTGTGGCCAATTCATAATTGAATACATTGCTGCTGCATCTGTATTTCCTGAAAGAATCATCCAGATCTTAATGATACTGTTAATGTCTCGTTTTAAATAGATGTTGTTGTTGTGGCTAATGCCACCTGTCTGACGTAGTCAGAACGAGGCCCACGAAATTCATCGTGGTATGGGCAGGAGGTACGCCTGTCGTTGGCCTTGAGCACCATACAGGTGACAGTGCGATTTAAGCTCAGAGAAACTTCCCCGAAGGGACGATAGATGGCGACACGACCTCTATCTCCACCTCCACAATTTCTGCAAGTGAACTGAAGGGGAGGGAAATATTCTCCAGTTCCTGCGCTAGTGAATAAGCCCACAAGACTACGGACCCACTGATTTAACGAGCACGTACTCCGTGTGCACTCGGAGGGTATTTGGTGACATCGAGCATCGAACCCAGGCCTTCCGGTCTGGAGTCCGATGCTCTAACCACTAGGCTACCCACGGCCCATAAATAGATGTACATCATACATACTGATTTTTATTCCACCGGATAATTCTTTCTTGGTGTGTCGCTTTTTATTTTGTAAATTGGATGTAATATATATAAATATTATGAAAAGTAATTGTCACACAGTTAACAAATTTTGATTGTTGCAAGCTCTGTAAATTTTAATTGCATTCTTTTATTTTTCGTTTTATTTTTCAAATACACATATTCATTATTCATCTCATAAAAGCGTAAGGTAAATAATGTACTTTCAGCAAACTTGCTAAACTGATTATATTAAAATTTTTAAAGTAAAATTTGTCTATACATGGTATTACTTATGAATACTTAGATAGGTAATCTTGTTTAGATAGGTTTCATGATACATACCGTATAGAACAGTGTATATACATTATATATAAAAAACAATGAACAGTTACAATGCATCCATGTAAAAACATTTAAATTCGTGTTAAAACGTATATGTGGGAATTACAAATATTTAATGAAATGAATAATAAAATTAACAAAACAAAATGTTTAGTGGTAATAAAATTAATATTTAATAAATGTATGAATATATTTTTAGTTGTAATATGATTTTTTAAATAAACTCATCAAAAAATTAATAGAGTTTTAAGTCAACTTTTGTAATCTTAAGATCTTTCCCAATTTTATATAAATGTCAAAACCGTGACCCGTATTTCCTTAAATTCTTTCTAAAACTAAGAATGTAAGAAAAATAAGTATTCGATTTTTTAAAACTCAAATTAACCACCAAACCATTCTTGCTGAGCAGAAATAAAAGTATTTAAATGTGTGTCCTTCTACAGAGAATGCTTGAATTATGAGATTCAAAGGTATTCGTACTTCAGACCAGGGGCCAGCGACCTTTTAGTTGTGGCTAGCCAAACCAATCTACCAATATGATTCAGCGTGCCACACAGGCCATTTTTGAAACAATTCGATTTCCGCAATTATGGATGCAAAGTTGGAAATATAGGTTTATAATAAAGATTAACAGTTTTTATGAAATATTAATTTTGAATTATTTAAAGATATTTCTTAATATAAAAATAAACAACAAACTACAAAAATTTCAACAAAAATAAAAAATATATGTAATTGCACATATATTATGCATTTTTAAACATATTAATTAAAATAAGAAATAGACAACGTAAAATATAAGCATTTCCCTTTATTATAGTTAAAGAAAAAGAGAAAAGTTTTAATGCTAACCCAGTGCTTGCACTACTTTACCCTTTCCTGTCGCAAAATCAGGGGTATAATGTGTGACTTTCAATTTGACACAATTCTAAGCATTCAGTTGTTAAACAATTTCTTTGCGGATTGGAAATTTTTTCACATGAGAAAGATTTTTTTACTTAGATATGAAGAACCGAAAGCAGAAAGAGTATATGCCATTTTTTCTCTTTAAACAAGTAAATCTCTCCAGCAATGACATTCAATATTTTACAAAATAGCTGTAAATTTACCTTTAGTTATCTTTCAGATTTTTTCGTAATTCCGTAAATGTCCGTAATTCTGAAAATGTTTATCAAATAAAGCCCATTAGAAATTTTTCAATTTCCATCCACTTAAAATAGACAAATATGTAGAGTAGTGCAGAGTGCCACTGAGAACTGTGACATTAGGCACGCGTGCCATAGGTTGCCGACCTCTGCTTTAGACCATTCTTCACGTATGATAATGCGGGCTTGTATATGTTAAGTTCTACGAGCCATCAAAATGGATATATGGTGTTGAATATTATTTGGGAGCAGTTTATCGGTTTACTCTTATTTTAATTGTATGTTTAGTGTTACCGAAAGAGCAAATATAACATTTTTGTGTGTGTGTGTTGATTTTGAGGGTTAATTGCATCAGGATGCACTAACACGCATTACAAGATTTGTCATAGATATCTGATCATAGTTCTTTACGGTGGCCATGATAACCTAGTGGTCATGGTCACTAGTGAGTGAGTGAATATTAACGTCGCACTGTTCAGCTACTCGAGGGCTTTGACGACGAACCTCGTAATTTTGAACCATGGTCAAGTGACGAGTACAACACCTAAGCTGACAATCCCCTCTCACCAATGGAACCACACCAATGGAAAAAAGTCTGACCTCTCGACAGATTTCATATGCATCTCTTCCCTACACGGCGGGTTTTCAGCGGTACAAGGGTCGAACTCGGGACACGCCAGCCACGAGTTCGTTACCTTGACCATTAGGCTACCGCGGCCGTCATGGTCACGAACTCGAGAAGAATGCGTCGTGATTTTGAGCTCTAATGTTTCTAAAGACTCACTCCCGTTGGGATGGTGTGGAAGTTAGGAGAGTGGGGTGTCTGCTCAGGTGTCATCCTCGTCGCTTGACCGAGGTTCAAAATTACGAGGTCCATCACCAAAAGCCCTCGTGTTGATTTATAGCTTGATGTTAATTAATGAACTCTCACTCCGAGTTCATTTCATTACGATGTCCACTGCAACAATCCGCGTGTTCTTTCGAAACTAATGACAGAGAAATAATATGAAAAGTACATTACATTTACTCTCTTTTAGATTCTCTTATGAACTCTCTATAAATTAACTAAATTCGAAAGGGGGGAAAATAAACAACCTCTACATGGGACCTTTTTATTTTATTTTTTTACTTATTATTTTTTTATAGCTAGCTTTTCTTTAAACTTAGTATGTAGAATGTATTTAATCCTTCAACCTCGTGAAACGTGGATATCATGTAAAACTTTTTCAATGCAGTTTCGCGGGTCACGTTACTATCGCGTTGTATATAAGTTCAATTATCTTTATTCTCATATTTATTCTAACATTATTAATTGATATTTAATATAACCCTTATAACTTTTATAAAGAATAATTACTCAAAACCCGGGGAAAACGTCCCTCTTTTGGTCACGTGGACCAAAGAGGGACGGCCTTGGAGAAGGGGTGGACGAGAAGGAATTTCCGACTAAGGTCGAAAAAGGCAGAAAGAGCGTTGCAAATCCGAGCGGGACGCTCATTCGAGTTCACTCTCCAACAAAACGCATTAAAAGAAGTTATCACTTCAAAAATTGCGTTTTTATTAAAAAGCAAGTTTTAAAAATCTTCTGTAGTTGAGAGGATTTTTTGTTATATATAAGGCTTAACTGGGGGGAAGCAGTTTATCACTGCGCAGTGCTGCATTTTGTTACATTTCAAACCAACGATACTTTTTTCCAAGTAGTTTCTTCTCGTTGAAAGTATTTTTTAAGTAAAAACTTGAAGAGTTTTTTATCCATTGAGATGACCGTATACATCACTTGCTCTATTATTAGGCTTCGTATACGTTCATTGAATATTCAATTGACCGTAAACAATCACTATATTAAAAGGATTAGTATCCCTGCAGCAATGTGCGCTACTGTGTGGCTTTCGATACCATTTACTGTAGATCTGTATTCATTGATGTGCATGGCTGAATTAAGGAAACAGGTATTGCCTTACTACCGAGGGAAATTGTGTAGTACTTCCGTTCCGCATTCATAGATGTCGCTTGAAAGTACTTCGTTTCGTTTTAAGTAGTATTTATACTGCGAACGGTTATTTATTTTGAGAAAATTTTTGCGTATTTGATTTCAATTCTGTATTAAATTTCTTCCCGCTTTTGTATGAAAATCATGTTATAATTGATTTTCTTTTTTGTTTCCTGTAATTGAGAATGGTATTCACAATAAATTATGTTTTTATTTTTCAAAAATGCGTTATTAAAATATTCAGAAAAGTGATGTAAAATTAATTTTAAATAACATTATCCAATCAATTATGTGAATCGTGTGTGTGTGTTTTTATTATTTTTTTTTCATATTTAAATCTCCTTCGTTATTTTTAGACATCTATATTTTTTTTTAGCTCAAATGGTTATCGTTACTACAAACTTTATTCGTATATATATACCGTAAAGTCCGGCATATAACGTCCACTTTTAACACAAAAAAATAACATCGTTATTTAGGGGTGCGCGTTATACGCCGAGTATAAAAGGGACATCTTTAAAAATAATGAGAAGATAAGAATGAAAAAAGTAAGACTTTTTCACATACATCGAGATTCTGTTTATTAAAAAAAATGACGTACCTGTACGAACTTAAACGGATTTATTTCTAGAAATATATTATTTTTTTCTAATGCCTGGGATAATATCTCGAATAAATTACTTCAAAACATAACATTATTGCACACGTACGTTTCGGTTTTCTTCGTAAAAAAGGGGATACGCATTATACGGCGAAGATACCTATACACCGGATTATACTGTACATATATATATATATATATATATAATGTATAGTATGTATCGCAATAAGTTCTTTAAATTTTAGAATTATTTTTTGTTTAACTATAGGAGTATATTTAAAATTGGTTCACACAATATATAAGTCAATGTAGTCCAAACAGGGAAATAAATGTAAAAGTGTGAATTAAAATTAAACAAAAAAATAGGCTTCTTGAAATTGGTAGAAGCAATTTTTTTTTCAGGGGGAGTATGGGAAAAATATAGCTTTTAAAACAATGTTATAAAGTAATGTCGTAGATAAAGATATAAATAGTTATAATATTTCAAATCATTTTGTGAAAAGTAGACCAGTAAGACAAAATATAAGAATAATTTTTTTTTGAAAATATTTAAAAACAGATATTCTGATAAGACTAATATTGCATCCACATTCACTAATATATTATCCAAACCCGTTGAAAAACTATTACTTAAGCTTATCACTTTGCAACAGAAATCATTCTGAAAGGATCATAAATTGCTTACTTTTAATTAAGATTTTGTAAAAATTAAGAACAGGTACACCTTTTTAACGTAGGACTTATATTTTATTTAAAATCATTTTATAATATTCAAAATGTTTAAAGTTGACATTTAGATAATAGTGTTTTAAGCATACATTAATACAAAAGAAACACTATAAGAGAATAAGTTACATCAATAAAATAATAGATTGTTCAGCCAAATAGTAGGTTCTACAGTTAGCAGCTCTCGCACTGTACGCTTGCGCAAAGATAATTCTAAAACAGAAATATCACCACATATTTTTGGATTATTAAGTTTAACTGCTGTCATATTTCCCCCTAATTTTGATTAAATACAAGGCTTCCCAGCTACCCACTGTTTTAATGTGTGTGTGTGTGTGATTTCATTCTAACTTTGGAATACCGAACAAAATAATCAGCTATAGGAGCTTATTAGAAATTTAGAGCGTTTATTTAATAAAGTTATCGTTACATACCAGTGATGTTCGCGACAAAACCTTGGTTAAATGTATTCACTAAAATAAAGTAAATTTTGTCGTTAATAAAACAAATATTTTATACTTATTTTTATAAGCTGCATAAATAATATTGATGGGATTTTAGTTATTATTTTTGACACTGAAAATAAACACTTTCCTTTCCAGGACTATGCGGAGACAACCATGAATGAGCTGCTGGGGTGGTATGGCTACGAGAAGGTGGACAGCCGTGATACACAGGGTCTGAACCTCACTCACTTTGCCTCCAACAATTCGTCTGCGACAGGTAACACCAACAACCCTTCCAGCAACGGTGTATCGCCCCCCTCGTCAGCAATAGAGGGGAGCGATGGTTCCGAAGATGCTACCTCCCACAATGAGGGACTGGATGATCCCTCCAGGCTTCGATCGGACAGCATTAGCCCGGGGCAAGATGGTAAGTAAGAAATACTAAAATTAAGATAAAGCTCCAAGCTTCTTTTTGTTTTGTTTTTTTGTCAAAAGAGAAGGCTACGTGCATTTTTGAAGATTATATGTTTTCTGTTTACTAAAAGACGAAGACTACTAACCTCTTCTGAAATAATATTCGTGTGAGTACATAAAATAAGATTATGAAGTAAAACTTATATTTAAATATGTCGAACAAATGTGTATTTCTTTACTGGGGGGGATGTTACAAAATTTGTAACGTGATATTACTTTTGCATTTATTCTTGACTTTAAGTATACAGTGTGTGATCGGTTAACGAACACTTTGTGACGTCTTACGCGTCTTTTCTTTAACAAGTCCTTTGGGTTCTTTGGGCCAGAATTAATGGCAACTCTTTTCCAACCAAATCCAAGAAACGAGAAGTGAAGAGATGCAAATAATATAGGATAAATATAGGATCTTAGAGTAAGCGTGATGGCAATGTAAAGGAATGTTAGACAATTGACGTGCGTTGTGGCAGTTGATGATTATTGAAGTTCTTCGTTCAAGATTTAAGTTCTACGTGTCGTGGATAAACATATTGGTGATCGACTAGAAATTAAACGTCAAGCTACATACCATTGCAGATAAAGACAAGTTTATTATACAGAATAATATAAGGTAGGATTGATTACTTATTATTATATTTGAAGATTAGGTGGTTTGATTATTGAGATTGGTCTGAATTATATTGTGTGCTGCGTATTGCGTAATCGTAGATTCTCTCATTAATTATTAATATTATATTTGTTCAAAAAGTTTAAGTTGAATATCTTAATAAAGTCATATTAAGATAATGTTTGATCCTAGTTCTTTCGTAAACCCTACACCTCTAGCTCACGCTGATGCTTCGAGGGATGTACTTCCAAGGGGAGGTACATCACAACTTTCACGAACGATTTTTGTGTTCGGATAACGAACACTTTCACGAAAGATTTTTGTGTTCGGATAACGAACACATAATCGGATAACGAACACTTTCAAGAAAGATTTTTTGTTTTTGGACCACGAACACATACTCGGAGGTGATCAGGGATACACCCCTGAAATTATGGATGAAATTTTGACAACTGCTAGAGATCTGGAATTGGAGGTGAACGAGGATGACATAGAAGGGATGATAATGGGACATGAAGATGAACTGACGACAGAAGAACTCCCAAGAAATTTTGAATGAAGAACACCAAGAAACACAGCGAAATGTGTCTCCTTCTGAACAAGAGGAAGACGAAAGAGGACCAAAGTCGACATCTGCCGTTAAAGATCTTTTGAAAAAGTGGGCGGATGTCAGAGCAATGGTCTTAGAATGGCACCCAAACCAAGCTGATGTCAGTAGGGTTGGGGATCTTTACAACAACAATGCTATTAATTACATCTGGAAAATCCTGAAAAAGAGAGAAAAACAATCGACATTGGACATGTTCTTCAACGCCCCATAAGCAAAAAATGAAAAGGATTGTTTAATATGCAATACTATATGTATATATTATTTTTTAAAAAACTTACTAGGAAATTATACATTTTTTAAAATTTAATTTTTAGGGTCTCCAGAACGAATTAATAGATCTCACATAGAAGTCTATGGTGAATCGATGATCGGTTAACGAACAATTCGAATAGCGAACAGTCTTGGAACGGATTATGTTCGTTAACCGATCACCCACTGTAACTTATATGCAATATCACAATTTCTTGAGTACGTTTACGAGAAACTGAAATGTATTCAGATATTTGAAAAAGAAATGAAAGGGTTAATTTTTCTCTTATGAGCTCACACTAATCTTACAAAAGCTTACCATGTAATTCTTAGATGTCCATGAATATATTAAGAATCTCTAAATCTAAACCTTAACTGTCTGGTGGCAGATTTGGGTCTTCATAGTAAGAAGTTTTAGAGTTTAAGATTGGAAATCATATAAGGGATAACGGGAATGTGGCTGTATTTAATATATAAAATTAAAAATGTGTGTATTTTTTTGGGTCTCTGTTCATAGCTGTTTTCACCAATATATAATGAATTTAATTTTCAAAAATATATTATAACAATGAACATTTTCTTTATTAGTTCTTTATGGAGCAGAATAAAACTCGCATCTGTCAATCGAAGTATTATCTTAAATTATGTGTATAATCAGAAAATCCAAACCATGACTGATAATAGGGTAAAATCCATAATTTTAAGAGAAATATCAAGTCATCCTGTTTAGTTTGATACCTTAAATTATTATATCTTAATTTGGAACCTTTTTTTTTGGCTGATTTGTGTCAAAATGATTTTCATATTACGTTCAAATATATTTCCACTTCTTTTTGGATCTCCTTTATTTCTGTATCTGCCCCTTCCATTGCATACAAAATTTTTAGCAATTCTTCTATAGATCATGCCATGATATTCTGTGTGATATAGATAAATGCAAACACAATTTTTTTTGTGGGTCAATTTATTGAACAGAACATTACTGACTGCATATTTCTGCTCTACTCAAAAACCTACGTCATTCAAGATAATACTCCCTGTTATTCTGAATCGTGGTCAAATGACGAGATAATTACTTGAGCTGATATCCCGTACTCATCTTCCACGTCGAAGACATACTACCTCGAGTTATTTAACACGCTTCTAACCCTCTACACGCTTGGCTTGGAATTAAGAGGTCCAAATACATTACTTTTCATTTACTGATGCCAAAATTAATGTAATGTTTTCATTGTTTAGGCTTTTATTTATTTTTAGGTACTTAAGTATTATACCGTCGACCCATTTTACAAAATCAAAAGATTCCACAAATTTAAAAAATGTTGTCAAATGCTGTAATTGTTATCAGGTGCCAAAATGCCGGGAAGAGTTCCCCCTATTGGCTGTACGTAATGTCGCGGAATTTGACAATGTCTTTTGATTTGACGAAATTATTCGACAGTATAATACGTAAGTACCCTATTTTAAAAACATATATTAAAATAATCATCAAATGAGTCCGTTTTAATTTTTCCAAGTGTTCTATAATTTAAATGATAGAGGTTTCATATTATAAATTTTAGTTTGATCATTTCATATTTCATATAAACTCTTTTTATTTTCTAACTGATAAAAATTCGAATTTTTTTATTGTTATTGAAAATAAAAAGGTTTGATTGTAAGATATATCCAAACTCGCGAATGAAGAGATAAATAGATATGCATAATTAATGATGCATTTTGTCATTGTGAAATATTTGTATGTCTTATTTTTGGAGGGGAAAAATAAAAGAGTAAACTTTTCTTTTAAAACAAAATATTATAACTATAAAGAAGAGGATAAAAATATTGTGTATTTGTTGCATAAAACAGAATATATTTAATAAGGAATCAATTTAGAACCGAATTGTTTGAGAGGTGATTTTTTTAAACTGAAACTGAAGAAAAAACAATGGTGAAACTAATTACTTTTAACACGCTTGTAAGATATTTAATTAAAATTTTATCGATAGTTTCGACTGTGTTTGTTCTTTACAGAATCGTCAAACTTATTCGACTGCTTTTGCAGCGTAACTATGGTAACACTTGCCATTCAGAGTAAAAGCGTTTATTCGATAGGAATAATGAAAATGACATTTTTAATTAACTAGCTTACCTCCAAAACTTTTTATGTAATAATTATATTTGTTTTATAAATAAAATTGGATAAGAATTTATTTTGCTCAAATATTATAGAGCAAAATAAACTCTTATCCAGTTTTATTCGACAAAAATTAGTGGCCACGCTGGCCTAGTGGTTAAGGTCACGGACTCGTAGCTGGCTTGTCATGAGAACCTAGTGCCGCTTAAGATCCGTCGTGTAGAGATGGCCAATACTCAAATGTCTTTCCGTTAATTAGGTGTGGAGGTTAGGAGAGGGTGTCCCAGCTCACAGATGTCGCCCTCGTAGCTTGATCATGGTTCAAATTACGAGGTCTGGCTCCAATAGCCCTCGTGCAGCATTATAGTGTAAATATAGCTCACTCGCTCACCCAACAAAAATATAATTGATTAAATTAAAGTAGCAACCTTTTAAAAAAATCTGTAGTAAATAATTTTTAATGTGCAAAAACTATATAGCGATTTCGTACTCATTTCTACCTAGATACAATCAAACTGAAGCTCTGGTAAAAAGTAATAAACCTGTAAATTTTTTTTATGTATTTCAATGTTTGTCGATTTTTTTTTCTTTTGAAATTCTCTCAACCATGTTTTCTACTTCTAAACAAAAGTTAAAGATAACCATTGACATTGCATAAACTTCAATATATTTAAAGGGTCAGTAAACTTTAACATTAAAAAGTATGAGCTTTTAAGAATTTTTAAAAATCTTTTTATGCAAATAAAATATTTTGATTATTCAAAAATGCATTATGGTATTTTGTTACGGTATCAAATTTTTTTTTCTTGTAAAGCTTTGTTTCGTCACAACTTCGAATACGAATAAATATAGCTAAAATAAAGTGCTGTGTTGCGTGATAATTTTTTTTTTTTGCTTTTTATTATAACGAGACTTCTAACAAAAAAAACACTGTTTGTTAAAGAATATGAATATAACAACACGCAAAATATTCATTAAAGACAATTTCCTCCAAATCAATGTTTTTATTTTAAGAGTGGAAAACATTTTTTTATTAAGTTGAAATTATCATCCAACAGAGGAAAAAAAAATTTTTTTTTTTTAGTTCAGACTTTGAAATTACTCGAACATTTAGCAAAAGAATGGAAGATATTGTAATAGAATTAATCTTAAACTTGAAAAGTTAGGAAACAAAATTAAGTTATTCATACTGTATCGTCACAAAAATACTTTGCTCTTTGTGCAAAAAATAATTTTTTATTAAGATTTTTTTTAAAATAAGCTTTTTTTATTAAATAACTTGGAACCGTTAATTCCTGTTTCTTTGCACTTTTTTCAACCGTAAAAAAGAAACAAATATTAAATGATAATCCGATTAAAACATTTTTTAAAATTTTATTCTGAAGCAATATATACGCTATTTCTCAAGGGAATGTGCGGTCTGTTTTTAATACAAGTTTAAGATTGATTTTTTTATACATTACTACTCAGGGGAGTTTGTAAATTTGCTTCCTTATTATAAGTTTGTTTTAAATCAATCATTAATACGATGAAACTTTTTTACGCCTTATTATTTTATTTTCAGATGCATTCCGATTCACATTAGTTGTTTTTTTTAATTCGTATTTAAGTTAACGCATTAAACACATGCATTAAATATCTTACATATAGTTAGAATGCACAGCCTGAAGAATCTGAAATTATTTAGTCCTTTTAAAAAATTATTTATTTAAATAATTTTTAAAATAATTTTTATGTTTATTTTAACTCTCAAAAATTATTCTGAACTGCGATTATTAAAACATCGCTCTTCAAATATGCTTTGTGGATCAAAGTGGAATGTGAATGTAATTATTTTCTCATTTCACCTATATTTCAAAATTTCTGACCTCAGTGTTTTAATTTCTCTTTTGAATAGGATTCTTCAAATCTGGGCCAATTAAAAGTTCTCACTGTAAAATAATTCCAAAGAAAAATTAATTTAATATTATCTCATCTAAAAAAAAGAATATATATTGTCGTTTCAAACGAACTTATAGCTATTTTTGAAAAAGATATTACATCATAGCACACACATTATTATTCCAAAATTTTAATATGCATTACATGAACAAAAGAAACTGAATTCTATTCAAAATGTAAAAAAGAAATCAATCGATCATTATTCTCTGTCACACAGTTTTTACTTTTCTAAAATAAACAATGCAAATACTTATTATAAAGATCTTTAAAAAGAAATGAATTATATTGATCACAAATCACGTTATTTTTAATGGTGACTTGGTTGTACCTTGTGTTCTGAAAGGCATTATGATGCAAACATTACAAAAATTTATTGTTGTTGACTATTAAATAAATACAAACGGAAATTATGACAGTTTAATGGTTACTTTTCGTTCAGAGAAATGTTTGTTTTTCTTGGTTTTAATAATGCATTAAAAATCATAATTGTTTTTTAAAAATATTTGCATGCACATCTTGAATAGTTTAATATCTTTACGAATATTGTAGAACATTTAATATATTTTATGCGCGTTTCCCATGATATACCTACTATATTGGTAAGAATATTTCAATTACCTAAAATCCGGCGTATGACACGCACCTATATTTTCAAGCTGAAATTTTCTATTTTTAGGTATATTCGCCATATAACACACTCACCCATTTTATGAAGAAATTTTAAATGTACGTACTCAATGCTCTTATGTTTTGCAGTCATTTATTCGAAGTATTATTCCAAGCTTTAGAAAACAAAATAGTATATTTATGTAATTTCGTTTAAATAAACAGTATTTTGATATCTACACTGGTGTGCAAAAATTAAGGACGAAGTCGAAAAATTAGCATATCAGCTGAACGAAGAGGCAGAGCGGACAGAAAGACCAATCAGGAGATTCAGTAAGGTGATGTACGGTAGCACATGCGCAGATATGCAGGTAGACGTAATGGGGGAGTGTCTGAGTAGTATAAAGCATGTTGTCGGTGTAAGATCAGTATTTCTAGCAAAGAGATTGCACGCCGTATAGCAGTTAAAATCACACCGAGTTGCTGCCTCAGCGAGAAATGGCGAATAATCAATCTGTTAGACGACATCTGGATGCTTTTACCCGAGGTCGAATCATTGGGAAGTTGGAGGAAGGCCGCAGTGTGACAAGTGTGGCTGCAGAGTTCGGAATTGCTCACAGCATCGTTTCACGACTTTGGAGACAATTTCAAACTACAGGAACAGCTATCCGGGGGATCAGTAGTGGTCGTCCACGAGGAACCACACCCGCAGATGACCGGTACATTGTCTTACAGGCCAGAAGAAACAGGCGGCAGACAGCGGGAGAAATCGCTAGACACACGACACAGGCGACTGGACGACCGATATCGCGTTTTACCGTGGCCAGAAGACTGCACGGTGGTGGTCTGTTTGCACGACGCCCGGTACGGTGTGTACCTTTAACGCCTGCCCATCGGAGAAGGCATTCTCTGTGGTGCCGGGAACACCGTAATTGGAGAGACAATGAATGGGGACGAGTACTCTTTACAGATGAGAGCAGATTCAGTTTGAGTAGCGATTCTCATCGCATACTCATCTGGAGAGAGCGGGGAAGCCGCAATCATTCCTCGAACATCATTGAAAGGGACAGGTATGGAGGTCGCGGTGTTCTCGTTTGGGGAGGCATCATGCTTGGTAGTCGTACAGACCTTCACATCTTCGACGCAGGTTCAGTCAACGGGACCCGTTATTGTAACGAGATTCTTCTTCCATATGTGCGTCTTTTTTAGAGGCGCTATGGGTCTGCAGTTCCTTTTCATGGACGACAATGCACCATGTCATCGCACAGTAGCTGCCGAACAGCTCTTAGAGAGTGAGGATATTGAACGTATGGATTGGCCGGCACGATCTCCGGATCTCAATCCCATCGAGCATGTATGGGATTTTCTAGACAGACGCTTGGCAGCTCGTACCTTACCACCAGTAACGATTCGGGAGCTTCGATTGGCGCTGCAAGACGAATGGGCAGCAATGCCTCAACAACTCATTGACACCCTCATTCTCAGCATGGGCAGACGCTGTGAAACCTGCCTAGCAGTCAGGGGAGATCATATCCCCTACTAAAGACCGGATGTTTCTTGCTGGACACCCATCACAGGGATGCTTCGGCCTTCAGTCGCATTGCGCTCCATGCTACTTTTTCAATCAAACTTCTTTTTATCCCTCTGATTTCTCTTTTAGTAAGTGTTGCTTACATTACACATGTCCTTAAGTATTGCGGATCTTACGGTATTAAATGTGTTGATTTGGAAAGCTTTTGTACAAAGTTATATTGAAAAAACCGTCTCGTCCTTAATTTTTGCACACCAGTGTATGTATAGTAGTCTAATTTTCATATGTTTATCTTTTTTTTATCTTTATTTTTGAAGTTATCATTTTCATATCCGACGTTTAGCTGCGCACCCGTAAATTTCGATCTTATTTTTTGTGTTAAAAGTGCGCGTTATACGCCGGATTTTTCGGTAACATTGTTACGGCTCTGTTTTTAAGAATCGATGAGTGTTTTATATAAACACTGTTCTATTCATTATAAGTAAGTGAGCTCCTAAGCAATGTTATACATTCTTCTCCTGTATGTGATATTCCCCCTCTTGGGAGAATATCTCTCGGAGTGTCAGTGTGAGCTAGAGGTGTAGGATTAACGGAAGAACTAGAGGAATACATAATCTTATTATATCTTTATTAAGATTATGAACTTAAACCTCTAACAAATTAAATTATAATAATTAATGTGAGAGAATCTACGATGGCAAAAATACGCAACACACAATATATATAGATAATAACGACTTAACCTAATTCGGACCACTATCAATAACTGAATCGCCTAAACTCAATTCTATCACTGATTCTAATATTAAATAGTCAATCCTACCTTTTTGCAGTCTGAAGAATTAATCACTAATATCATAAAGGGAATCTTGTGTTTACTTCCATGCACTGGTATGCACCTTGGTACTCCATATCTTTATCACTTATAACTTCTAATCACCGCCACGTAATCTTATCCAAACTTGAAACACGAACTATATTAACATTCCTCTACTTGCCATCAACTGCCACAAATTACTATCGCGCTTACTCTAACTTCTGATATTTAAGAGGTTCTTAATTTGCATCTATCTTTCACACTTCACTTCATGGGTTTGGTTGGAAAAGAGTTGCCATTAATTCTGGCCTCAAAGCTCAAAGGAAATGTTAAAGAAAAGACGCGTGAGCCCGTCACAAGTATGTTATATGAAGTATAAATAATCGATTATATTTAAAATACAACAAATTAAATTTTCATCGAAATTTACATATTAGTAAAAATTACATCAATATTCTCCGAAAATGAGAGGCTAAACCATTCTTTGCATGATTTTTCTCTTTTTTTGTGAAATAAATCTGGAAGATATAATTCATGCTCTAGATCAGGGGTGTCTAACTCGCGGACCACAGCGAACATTTTTGTGGCCCGAGCAATATATCTCCACACAATAACACATAATAAAATTTTTTACAAAAATTCTCCTGAAATCGGAATGGTAGCAGTGGAAAAGAGATGTCAAGTGTGTCAGGATATAAACAATTTTTTTTGTTCTTTTACATTTGTTTATTATAATGTATTATTCGAAATAAACCTACGTTTCTTGAATATTTTTTTTTGTAGTTCATCCAAAGTTAAATCTTGTTCGCTTGGCCCGAGTTAGCTTTTGAGCTCGGCACCCCTGCTCTAGATTAAAGGGAAACTGTTCAAAAAAATCCGAGAGTGTGAATATATAATACAAAATAATTAAAAAAACAAGTGTGTTGGAAATATTCATCATCGTGCACATTTACAACTTAAGCTCAGTACAAAATAAATAAGAAAATATATCTGTATCATTTTTATTTTTGACGAATATTAAAAAACAACTATTATTTCATTTGCATCGTGGTACTTCGTCGTCGAAATTTTCGTCATCAAGACCATCTTCTGATAGCCAACTGCCTTCTAACTGGTACAAGTTATCTTCAATGTCCCCTCTCTTCTAAATTTCTCGATAAAAATAACATAAAATAAACATACAGTAAAAAAACATTTTCGTCATACATTAGAAGAGAGTGAAACAACTGCATAGTGATGTAAATTTCTGTCACATGATTTTAGGAAGAGTAATTGGGGTATTTGATGTATATTGCACAGAAAATCAAAAAACAAACATTTTTTTGACACATTTTTATAAGTTTCACTAGTATGTAATGGAATCTTTGAACTAGATTTTTACCCACTTTAAAAGGTCAGACTAATTCGAAATTTCGCACACTTGTCAAGGACCCATGACAATATAATAATTTCATAATTTTGTTTCATTGCCCTGATCAGGATTTTAAGGATTTACGAGATTTGGTGACTAATTCATTATATCGTTTCTTGGTTTGGCGACTAATTGCATAAACCATTTTCAAATTTGGCGACTAATTGCATATGCCATTTCTAGATTTGGCGACTAATTCCAGAATTAGCAAAAGATAAAGATACAACTCTAAAACCGCTAAATAGGCTTCTGGTTAGTAAAAAATAAAACAAAAAAAAGTGTTCTTTATGTGAAAAAAGGGAGGATGGGTGGGTGCGTACTTTTCTGAAAAAGGAAATAAAAAAAGACTAGTGCATGTGTGTGAATACAAATAATTTAGATTCTAATTGCTAAATATTTTTTATTTTTATAAAGCAATGCGTTTAGAAGTGATGATACGGATTAACATAATAGCAATCCGAGGCCCCGTTAACGGAGAGAATAAATACCCTTCAGGTCCATTAATTAATATCCATTAAAGAGCAAGACTAATTCCAGCAGCCACATAATTCTGGCCCGAAATATCAAAATCAAGGATAAATTCAGCAAAGGATAAATGATAGTTTTAAAAACTAAAAAAAAGAGGCTTTTATTGTATTGTAGATTGAACTAAAAAATAAAAAATAAATGATAGTTTGCTTGTTTTTTTTAAAAACTAAAAAACATGCTTTTATAATGAGAATCGAACTAAAAAAAGTACAAAAAATAATTCTTAATATAAGAATAAAATGAAAATTAATGTCATTGGGATAAAAGCGTGGGGTGTGTGGTACTACATTTTTACATTAACTCAGCATTTCGGAATAGAACTAGTAAGAAATTATAACAATTAACATATAGAGCACCCCACGCTTTTATCCCAATGACATTAATTTTCTCGTTAATCATTTTATTCTTATATTAAGAACTATTTTTTTACTTTTTAGTTCGATTCACTATAAAAACGTGTTTTTTAGTTTTTTTAAAACTATAATTTATTCTACTATTATCGGTTTTATTAGCAAAAAAAAAATCTTAGATTAGCCATAAAAAAAGTATTCAAGAAATCGCACGTTTCTTCCAACCACAACAAACAGCGGAATGACAAGTTCAAACCCACTATAATGATTGTAACACGTGATTTTTTTCATCGCTATGTTCCTTTTCAAGCAATAGTCGTGAAAAAAGTTGCCATCAAAAATCAATTTACATTACACCCGTTTTGAGTATAATTTTTTGTTTACTAAATGTTACGATGGATGTATGGATCATCATGCAAGAAGGGTTAAAGCTGTCTTCGCTAAATGACAAATAACCTAAACTAAATTCGGAACACATTTTCAAACAAAAAATTTAAGATTTTTTGTAAAAAAATTGCTGATGCGTTTTAAATTTGTTGAGGTTCAAAGTCCTCACGTTAGCGCGGTTGAGAGAGGGATATCAGCTCAGATATTCGTATTTTGACAGAGATTAAAAATTATGAGGTCCGTCGCCATTAATCTTTGTAAGACTTTGAAGATCAACGTTAATTAAATAATCAGTCAATCGTACAAAATTATCTTGATTTTCATGTATAAATTCATGATATCGTTGTACATGTTTATGCTTACAAAAATGAGAAATTTGAAATGTACCATCAATACACAAGTGTTTTCCTTTATCATGTAAAAGATTTACTCTTCTAATTTTCCTTTATCATGTAAAAGATTTACTCTTCTAAAAGATAGCGAAATGTAATGTTCGCGATTTTTTTTCTTTCAAACGAAAAAAAAATGCTAGGTATTTAAAACAGCGTTTTTAAAACTGTGGGGCGTACCCCCCTCCCTTGAGAGACGTTATAACTCTACACGGGGACGGGGGCATATTGAAAAGTTGAAAACAAAAGATTATTTTTGAAAAATTACTAATTTACTGAAAGTAAAATAAAACAAAAGATACATTCTGACATAATAAAAAATAAAGTACACATTATCACTGATATAATAAATGTATATGTATCAGTACCACACAATAGCGGTATTATTGGATTCAATACACATTGTTACTGTATGGAGAGGGCGCGATGAAAATTAGGATTGAATACAAGGTCGCAAATATTGAAAGTTTGAGAAACACTGATTTAAGAAGGATTTAATGGGTTTTTTGTATATTGTTTATTATAGTACTCTCTCGCACTCCCACACATTCATACATGAAACTTTATTATTTTATTTTAAAAATACAATGTATTTAAAGGAATATGTATTAATAATCAGTTTGAATGTAAGATGATCTGATTTAATTATTTATTAACATCAAATTTTTAAACTACCTGAAAGCTTTTGTCGACGGACCTCGTAATTTTGAACCTCTGTCAAATAATAAAAGTAAATAATGATTAGGTTTTACAGTTGTCTTATCACATTCTATTAGCAATATTCTAATAAGTCATAAATAAAATAAAATCTACATTTTATATAGAATAATACATTTACGATATCTTCAAATTATTTAAATATTTTTATTAAACATTTTCGTTAGAAATATTATTAACTTTGGATATCATGATCCGATTTATATTTTAGGAAGATGCTATTGGTCCAAAATTCACTGGAAGAAATTTTAATCATACTTATTATGCGGAAATTCAGAACCTACAGCACTTCAACCTCATGGTTAGATCAAACGTCCTATAATTAGTAACGAATAGTATAAAGATGTGTGCAAAAACTATAAAAACGCGTGAGACATTGAAGATAATTTAAACATGCGAAAAGTTAGATAGTATTTTCATACGATGCCATCCATAATTATTTACATCTTAAGTGCAAACCTCAGTGTCTTCAATCTTTTGTAATTATTAGTATTTCTTCCCGTTAATGCATTTTTGATTTTCCTTTAAGCACCTTAATAATCAGCAGTGCTTAAAAGCAACAGCGTATAAGCCATTTTCCATGAATTATGCTGAATCTTAAACGAAAGGCTCTACGCGTAAATCATCCATTTAATATTCGTTAAAAAAACGTATCACGTAAAAACGTGTATTAAAAACAAAATCTCAGGTGAGCAGTTCATAGGGGGCGTGGTTGTACTTTGTTTTAGAAGTTTCCGCCAATGGCATCACCTTACAAACCATTAAAGTTCAGTTTTTACCTTAGCATTCGTTCCGCTTTCACGTAATTAAGGTAATTAGAAGATAGCATGTGGGCAGGAAAGGGGGAGAAGGTAGCTCAGGTGTTGTTCATGAAGGGGGAGGAAGATTTCATTCTGGGCGTCTCTGCTTCCACAGGATGTTGCTTTATTATATCAAGCTTTTTTTCTGTTTAATAATTCGCTCTTGCTGGAGTTTTTGCTTGCTTTCTGCCGGATTTGGATATGGTTTTATGTTTCAAAAATGAGATGCCAAAAGTATTTTTTTTTTTTGCTTATCCCCTCCGCTATCTTGCTAATAATAATTAACATTAAAACAAATTGCTTTGCTGTCTTAATTAGATTTATTTATTTTAAAAAAAGGTAAATTTTTATCTCATAGATAATACTTAAAAAACTAATTTGGAATTTGAGGATTCTAAAATATTTTTTTCTTTGTTTGGGGATAAAATATGTTTTTAAAAAATAATTAAACTAAACGTATGGTGTACATTTACAATTTTAATCTTAAGCTCACTTTTTCAAAAAAATCATGAATTTGATCACTTTTAAGTTGTAAAATTTGAAAAAATTACAAAATTTATTGTTAATTAAATTAAATTTCTTTGTTTTGTATTGTTATTTAATCAGGTTTAAGTTTTACTTCAGGTGTAAAATATTTGTTTTTCTTTTTATATAGTGTCTATCAGTAGCGCACACAGAAATTTTTCAAGGGGGGGGGGAGTCCGGTGTCGAAAGTTCACCATTCTTGTATCATGCTCCTTTTGATTTTGTCGATTTTCGGGAACAAAACACAGTAAAAAACTAATTATTCAATAAATAATTAGCATTCATTAATAAAATTAATCATTAATAACAAATACATAATTAAATTTTACGTACTATATACTTAGAATTATAATCAATCAGAAAAGAATCAAGGGCTTTGGGGGGGTCCGGACCCCCAGGACCCCCTCCCCCCTCCTTGTGTGCGCCACTGGTGTCTATACGTAGGGCTTGCTGTTTTGATGAACAAATCTTTTTGTTCCTTATAAAAGTTATTTAAACAAATACTTTTTTAAATTTAAACATCTAAGCATTTAACTAGCAAATTTAAAAAATATTAGGAGTTTGCATTTTTATTGTTTGTAATTATTGTTAATAGCTCCAGCTCGAATAATAAGTGGTTTAACAAATTTTTCCGACTTCATTCGATATTATGTTAAAACATATGGATTTTTTTACTAACATTTAATTCTAAAAAAAGTGGTTTCCTTTCATCTTACTGTGTAAATTTATGTGTTTACTTTATTTCTTCAATTCATCTTTCTAAAATATTTGATAAAATATTTTTCTTTAAAATATTTAAATTCTCGAAAACGGACAATGGAAATCTTCTAAAAGTAAAATAAAATAACATTTAATTTTAGTAATTTTTTACAATTATGGGCCAAAGTTATTGAATTTAATATAAATGACAAAAAAAATCGGCAGAGATATGAATTTTTCTCATGATGCAAGAAATAAAATTTAATCTCAATAATGGGACAGTGGATTGATCGATTGATTGAATATTAACGTCGCACTGTTCAGCTACACGAGGGCTTTTGGCGACGGACCACGTAATTTTGAACCATGGTCAAGTGACATGGACGACACCTGAGCTGGCACCCTTGTCTCCTAACTACCACACCACACCAACGGGAGGACGTTTCAGCTCTCGACAGATTTAACGTGCATCGCTGCCCCACACGGCGGGTCTTTAGTGGTACTGGGCTCGAACTCGTGACAAGATAAGCCACGGTCCGATACCTATACCACTCTGCTACCGCGGCCACAATGGGACAGTGGAGCTTCAGTGTTAAAAACTTTCATTTTTTTACAATATTAGGCATTATAATAAAAATGTTAATGTCAATCAACAATTTTGAAGAATTATTTCAGAATAAAAAATTCTTTGGTTTTTTTTAAATAGTCTGAGATTTGTTTGTAATCCTAAGCACGTCATTCCTTGTGGTACCAATTAGCAACTATTAAGTTTCATCTTTGACTAATTGCCATTGAAATATTTTTGCAAAGCATATTTTCTCTCTCTTCCCCGGTAATTTGCTCAAATTTTTATCTGAAAAATTGAAACACTATAGTACGAATGTAACATTTTCTTGTAGTCAAAATTTTGATTCTATTTTGGTTTACCTTTAAAACTCGTCTATTGTATTTATTTATAAGAATACAAATACTTATTCAAACTTATTAAAAACATTTTTTCTTCAACCTTCATTTCTGTTAACAATAAATAATAATGTAAAATTTCTTTGTACTTAAAAATTTGATAATTAACGTGGAAGCAGAAAAACCTAATCATGAAATATAACCTAAATAATGGAAAATATATTAAAATATCTAATATAAATGGTATATATATTTGATATAAATGTGTTTGCATTAGGAAAAGTGAAAACACAGCAATGCTTCACAGTCATGAAAAATTTATTGAATAAATTCAAAAAAATCTCAAACAAAAAAGTATAAAGAATTTTAAGTTTTTTTTTCTATTTTAGTAATTTTTACATAATTTTACTTTAACGAATTTTTCCGAGGATCGAAAACAATGAGTAGCTATTAACATTATTGTTTTAACATCTAAAATAAGCTCAAATAAATCCCACTAGTAAAATTTAATATTTATGAATTCGATATCTGAGTTTGCGAAATTAAATTATCTCATTTTTTTATTAATCCTACAATTAAAATGTGGTTTCGGTAGCCTAGTGGTCAAGGTATCGGATCGTGGCTGACATGTCATGAGTTCGAGCCCAGTAACACTGAAGACCCGCCGTGTAAAGGAGCGTTGCACGTTAAACTTGTCGAGAGCTGAAACGTCCTCCCGTTGGTGTGGTGTGGTAGTTAGGAGAGGGGGTGCCGGCTCAGATGTCGTCCTCGTCACTTGACCATGGTTCAAAATTACGAGGTTCGTCGCCAAAAGCTCTCGAGTAGCTAAACACTGTGACGTTAATATTCACTCACTCATGCGTAGCCTAGTAGTCAAAGTCACGGGTTCTTGGCTGGCGTGTCATGGGTTCGAGCCTGGTATCGCTGAAAACCCCCCATGAAGGGGGGCGGATGTTGCACGTTAAATATGTCAAGGCAAATTATATTTGCTTTGTATATTTGTAAAGGGTGTTTTTTTAGAGGTATAGAACTTTAAATTGCAATAAAACAACGATGTATTATTCGATTGACATGAATTTTTTTTATTCGAAAGACAATCTTGTGGCATTACATTTTAAATATGATTTCTGGCATAGGACTGCCATGGCTGGCTCGGATGTAGTCCAGTCTGGACGTCCAATTTTCGATGACTTTTCCCAACATTTGTGGCCGTATATCGGCAATAACACGGCGAATGATGTCTTCCAAATAGTCAAGCGTTTGTGACTTATCCGCATAGACAAATGACTTTACATAGTCCCACAGAAAATAGTCTAGCGGTGTTAAATCACAAGATCTTGGAGGCCAATTCACAGGTCCAAAACGTGAAATTAGGCGGTCACCAAACTTGTCTTTCAATAAATCGATTGTGGCACGTGCTGTGTGACATGTTGCGCCGTCTTGTTGGAACCACAGCTCCTGGACAACATGATTGTTCAATTCAGGAATGAAAAAGTTAGTAATCATGGCTCTATACCGATCACCATTGACTGTAACGTTGTGGCCTTCATCGTTTTTGAAGAAGGATTCCACCAGCCCATAAAGCGCACCAAACAGTCAGTTTTTCTGGATGTAACGGTGTTTCGACATACACTTGTGGATTAGCTTCACTCCAAATGCGGCAGTCTTGTTTGTTGACGTAGTCATTCAACCAGAAGTGCGCTTCATCGCTAAACAAAATTCGCTTATGAAAATCGGGAACAACGGCAATCTCGTTTTGCGCCCATTCGAAGAATCTACGCCTTGCTTGATCATACTTAAAATGTAATGCCACAAGATTATCTTTCGAATAAAAAAAAATTCATGTCAATCGAATAATACATCGTTGTTTTTATTGCAATTTAAAGTTCTATGCCTCTAAAAAAAACACCCTTTATTACCTTCACGCACATATATGTATATAGTGCAGTTACCTTTAAATTTGTATTTTGTTATTTTACTGTCTTCTACTGTTTATAAAATGTAAACTTTGATTTTTTTTTCAATTAAGACTGGACGTGGGGGTGGTTGTTTTCCGAGGGATCGGTTTGTAGCTCTAAACTTTTTTTGGGTGAGCTCGGTTCCTTTGGGCATTCCGCCAATAGTCCTTGTGCAGCTTTTTAGTGCGACGTTAATGTAACTCCCACTCTCACTCTCCTAAAATTTAAATAAATATTTAAAAAAAAAGTCTATTTCTGTGTTTTTAATAGGTAATTACAAAACCTTGAATACTATCTTGAATGCAATTTTCCTTTTTATTGCCTTTCAAGTTTCAAAAACAGTATTGTTGTTGTCGTGTGTTTTTATCCCGGGATACAAATGAAATACAAGGGAAGAACAGAAATCTACAATACAATCAGAATACAGACATTTATTACAAATGATGATCCCAGCATATAACAGGAGGGGTGCGGTGCTTTCCATTCGAGACGGGAATCCACCATTCTCGGGATTCGTACCCGAATCCACTCGGTTACAAGTCGAGTGTCCTATCCACCATACTGGAGGGGCGGCAAAAAAAACAAGTATTAAAATGTCAGATTTAATCCCTGAGGTGAATTTCAATATTTTTTAAAAAAAGTATTGATACATTTTAAAACTGATATAATTAATAAGAATAAAGTGTAGAAAAAAATAGTGAAACATGACTCATTTTTTGTAAGAATGAGCTTAAGAAATCAATGTTTAAGTGCCCGCTTAAAATTTTTGACTTAGTTCAAAGTTTCGTTTTCATTTAGTGTTAAAGAATGGAATTTTAGTTCAGAATGTATTTTTATAGAAAAATATCCATGATTTAATGTTAGTGTGACTTTACTAGAAAATAGAAAACAGTATATTTCTTATTAAGCTATTTATTTGTGTTTAAATCAATCCATTTTTTAAAGTAAAATTTATATTCCATGTTTTTATTTTCACACTAGAATGAAAGGTGTGATTTTTTTCGTTCTATATATTAAAAAGTTTGAATAAATTTCATATTTATAGAATGTTTTTGTGTATGTGATATATATATATATATATATGTATATATATATATATATATATATATATATATATATATATATATATATATATATATATATGTGTGGCATGCAGCCAAAACCAAGCAGTCTTCGCGCGCAGGCGCATCAAAGTAAAAGCAGAACTGAAACTTGTGAATCAGTGAAAGTGAAACAAAAACTTTTAAACATTAGAGCAGAGAGAAAAGGAGAACGCGAGAGGTGCGCGAGCAGGCGTTACCTTCTGAAAATCATCGTCAATCTTATCTGTAAAAACTTTTCTACCTTTTTAATTAATTTTTGTTTAATGTTAAAATAAAATAGAAGAAAGACCAACGTCTTGGACCCCTTGTTGTCTCCCACAAATTATGGGGGCTCGGCCGCGATCAAGGGATCGATAAACTTTCGATTTTGAACCAAAGTCTGGACAATGAACAACAGCGTCCGTGAAGGAGACGCTCCGCCATTTTTCGGAAACTTCGTTCAACCTGTGTAGAGGTTAAATTTTTCAACTTCATTCCGCCTGTGTAGAGGTCGGAACAAATAACAAAATAACCTGTGTAGAGGTTTATTTTCAACGAACCATCGACAAATATTCCGCCTGTGTAGAGGTTGGAAAACCCATCGACGAAAATCCCGCCTGTGTAGAGGTTGGAACTAATTCAGTGTGAATAATCCGCCTGTGTAGAGGCCGGAACTACAATTTCAACTATATTACCTGCGAAGAGGTGAAATCAGTGGAATCAACGTTGTTATTGGATACATCGTACGTGCGAGCAACAAGGGAGCCAGAAAAAAAAAGGTAGGATCTTTCCATTTCTAAAATGTATAAAAACGCTCTTAAAGAGGATCTCATAAGAGTAGTTCAGGAGCTAGACGGTATTGTCGAAAGTACTGACACTATAGTTAAACTAAAGACTAAAATTGAGAACAGTAGTACATTTGAAAGTGATCCAGATTTCGTTAAAACTTTAATTCAAAACTGTATAGATGAGAGAGTATCGCAAAACGAAAGAGAGGTAACTTCAGAACAAAAAATTGAGCTCGCGAAACTTCAGTTAGCAAAATTAGAAAAAGAAATCGAACTACAATTGGCTAAAAATAAAGCATTAAGTTTAAATCCTGCAGCTAAAGTCGAAGAAAAACAGTTCGAAACTAACATAGAAAATATGATAAAAAGTATAAAAACTTTATCTCTTCCTGTTCCCACCAGATCTGAAAATTTTAATCTGTTCTTCCAATCATTAGAACGCGCATTTTTAACCAAGAAAATAAATGACGAATATAAATCTGAAATTTTAATAAATCTTCTGGGCGAAAGAGCTCATAACGTCTTACTGTATATTAAAGAAGAGGAATTAAATGACTATGAAAAACTAAAATCTATAGTACTCAGAGAATTCCAATTAACCCCTCGCGAGTGTTTAAACTCATTTAAAAATGCTGTAAAATCATCAGGCGAGACATACATCCAATTTGCTGCAAGATTGACGGCAAACTTCCAATATTATTGTTCGTTAAGAAAAGTTAATTCCTTTGAATCTCTATGTGATCTTATAATTTCTGATAAATTATTTGAAACTTTAAATAAGGAAACTGCAACTCATATTGGCATTCGAGAAGCAGAAGATTGGTTTAGGCCTATTGATTTAGCTAAAGAGTGTGATATTTATATTTCATCTAGAAGCGGATCACATAAAGAAATTCCTATTACTTATGGATATACCCAAGACCCCTTTAAAAATAAATCACAAAACTTCAAAACAAAGATTAAAGAGAACTATCCCCAATATCTTGAAAGAGAAAATAAAAATTGCTTTATATGCGGTGATTCATCTCATTGCGCAAGGGACTGTGAGAAGCGTTTTAAATCTAAAGAATCTAATGATCACATCCATAATAGAATAAATGTGAATACTTTGAAAGTCGAGAGCGAAAAACAAAATAGCGAAGAATGCGCAAATCTTCAATACGTAAACATTTTTGTGGAAAATCAGCCCGTAACAGCATTGATTGATTCAGGTTGCCAGATCCCAGTTTTAAATTCCTCACTAATAAGAGTGCAAACACCTTCCGAAGAAATCATAACATTAAGCTCATGTTTTGGCGAACAGCGTATGGTAGAAGTTAAACCCATAAATATTTCTCTTAATCAACACTCTCCTAGCTTAAGTGTTGGAACGGCAATATCACCGACCTTGACCGAAGAATTTATTATACATCCCAGTGTATATTCTGAAATAGAGAAACTAGGCCACGCAAAGAGCGATGTTTTATTGAATGAAAGTGAATCCTCTTTAGGTGCTCATGCTTATGCTTATTCAAGTGTTTCTTTTCCAAATGTTTCTGTTTCAAATGTGATAAAAAACTGTAGTTATGATTTGCCATATGTTAAAAACTTTAATACTAGGAATGATTCGAGTTCTCTAATTAAGGATTATAAATGTAATAAAATTAAGAGTACTAAGTTAAAATTGAGTATTGTAAGAGAAAAATGTTCTGATATAGTATTGTGTAAGAAAGCCAATGGTGCCATGAAAACGAGTTCCGTGGAATTTATCTCCCGATCTCCTACCCCTTCACCTATGAATAGTAATTATCGACGGTTTGTGTTGCTCCGAAAAATTTTTGAGCCTTGGCAGTGGAAGCGAAGGAAAAAGAGAAATCGTTTCGAACAGACGTCCAGAACTCTACAGAGGAAAATATCGATGCGTTCAACCAAAGATCAACTTGTTGAAAAAGATGTTCTTATGCCAGTGAAACACAATGTTTTCCTGTGGAACCTTCCGGATGTCGAAGAGATGCCTTCACATGATGGAGAAACTGTCTAGTTCAGAAAAATTTTGATATGTTTAATCTCTATATATTTGTCGTATAGTCCTTGTCTGTTCCGTTTTTTTTTGTATGTTTCAGATTCTCCTCTGGTCTCCATGGAAATACCGCTGCGGACAGCGTACGGTCAGGCTGGCCGTTGTGGCATGCAGCCAAAACCAAGCAGTCTTCGCGCGCAGGCGCATCAAAGTAAAAGCAAAACTGAAACTTGTGAATCAGTGAAAGTGAAACAAAAACTTTTAAACATTAGAGCAGAGAGAAAAGGAGAACGCGAGAGGTGCGCGAGCAGGCGTTACCTTCTGAAAATCATCGTCAATCTTATCTGTAAAAACTTTTCTACCTTTTTAATTAATTTTTGTTTAATGTTAAAATAAAATAGAAGAAAGACCAACGTCTTGGACCCCTTGTTGTCTCCCACATATATATATATATATATATATATATATATATATATATATATATATATATATATATATATATATATACAGTCGAACCACTATATTACAAACCTCTATATTGCGAATTTTTCTTTATAGCAAACTTTTTACTGGAACCAAGAACATTTCCACGATTTTCTTCGTAAAAAAAAACTCCCAAGAGCGAAGTGCATTTTCCATATAACAAACTTGTTCTCTTGTGATTCAATTTTTTTTCTCCCTTTTTCAAAGCATTTTCGGACATTTCAATTTTTTCTTTCATCTAATTTTATGGTGATCATATAAATATTAAACTGGTTTTATTAGGTAACAACTATACCGAGAGCAGTAGAATTCTGGGTATTTCATCCAAGAAGTGTAACCTTTAACCCCCATCATCCAGTTCACTGGAGACATCTTTGATATCTCCTCACACCCTCAGTGGAATTGTCTTGTTATCCCGTGTCTTTGAACTAGTCTCCGTTCATTTGTAGTGTTGATTAGTCGTACTGTTTCTTGTGGCTCGAAAATTTCAAAACGTAAGTGCTTGAGCATCAAAGAATAACAATAAATTCTTCAGGAAGTGGATAAAGGTGTCAAAGTGTAGTGAACGTTGTGGAAGTTTGGAGAGGGGGGATCAGCTGAGGTGTCATCCTCGTCACTTGACCATAGTTCAAAATTGCGTGGTCCGTCATCAAAAGCCCTCGAGTAGCTATTGCGACGTTAATATTCACTCACCCCCAAGCCTTTGTTAAATGACAAAGGTAGACCCTGACAAAAGGCTTCACCAGATTTCAACCTTTTCCCGTCGCTTGACCTTGGTTCAAAATAATAAAGTCCGCTACCAATAATTCTCGTAGGCCGCGGTGGCCGAGTGGTATAGGTATCGAATCGTGGCTTGCCTTGTCACGAGTTCGAGCCCAGTACCACTAAAGACCCGCCGTGTAGGGCAGCTATGCACGTTAAATCTGTCGAGAGCTGAAACGTCCTCCCGTTGGTGTGGTGTGGTAGTTAGGAGAGGGGGTGCCAGCTCAGGTGTCGTCCACGTCACTGGACCATGGTTCAAAATTACGTGGTCCGTCGCCAAAAGCCCTTGTGCCGCTGAACAGTGCGACGTTAATATTCAATCAATCATACCAATAATTCTCATGTTGCTTCTAAAAGACGTAAGTAAACAAACAAACCATCAATCATCATATTTCATTTCTCTCTCAAAGAATTTGCATTTTATATTCAATTGAAATGCAACATCTTTTTGCTATTCAATAGGAAATAAATTAGTGGAAATTTGAGCTTTAAATAAAAGGGGTATTTATGTTAACTCAATTTCAAAGTCCCATTTATCATGTTGGGGAAGTCAAGAAAATAAAGTGTTAGATCAAGTGTCTTTATTATGGTAATAAGTTATTATTTGATTAGTAATTATATGAATAAGTGTGAGTAGTATTGTAATTAATAAACCATATATGTAAGATTGTTAAAATAATAATTTTTTGTTAGATAAGAAAAATTTTGGTGTGCAAGCCACAATCTGCACTTACTTTTATTGAATTGCATATTTAGCAATATTATACACTTTAAATTGGATGAAAAAGAAAAATATACAGATTCAGTGTTGTGATATTTTCATTGGATTTCAAATAGTTTTGAAACTTATCTTATGTATGTAATGGATAGATTCATTATTACAAATCTAGCTTTTAGTTAAAATCTATTATAAAAATTATAAATTTTCATAGATTGGATTATTCCATATTGAAATAAATATATAACATTCCACAATAAATAAACAGTTTTGACGTATTTTTTTATTTACATATTTTTATCTACGAGTATAGTTATTTGCAAAAGAATTTCTTTATAAAGAAATATGTATTTTATAGGTAGTTGTTTTCTTGGAAGTGAATACTTTTATAATAGCAATATTCATCGCACTATGAATGCTGGGACAGTTAGATTGTTATTTTTAAGTTTGTGAGGTCACCGCCGCCGGGGAGCTCCGTTCTATACTATCCACGTGACCTGTCTCTGTGGGGAGGAAAGAAGAACTATACTAAAATCATTCATACTAAAATCTGTTTTTTAAGATCTTAGTTTTTAAACACAATACAGCAACAAGAATAATCTAAGGAGTATGATCAAGAAAAGAAGACGCAACACGTGTTACTAATCGAAGGCGCAACTAACCACTGAATCTAACTTTATAGATTAAATATTATCTCACTAGTAAAGGTTTTATACCTAAAGTTTAACTTATTGAGCTTACCGCTATTTCCTAGTTAAATAGCTACGGTCCTTATCACTTCTATTCTGGCTTTTTAATCCGGCTAGACTCCGTTGAGCTCGGACCCTCTTTTGGTTAATTTTCACTGACACTGTTAGGCTAATTTTCAGGATTAAGATTCCTCTTCTAGACTATATCTCATATCAACTTATGACTACCTTTCTGCTTAGCAAACACACCTAGAGACTCCACTTAGCGACCACGTGAATGCTAAACTTCCCATATTTATATGATTTCTAATTTACATTTACACGTTCTTCTTGAGTTGGTTGGAAAGAATTGCCATATTCTGGCCCCAAAGAACCCCAAGAGGACAGTTAATAGGAATCGCGATAAAAGCCCCGTCACAAGTTTTTTGAAAATTTTGTGTCAAAAACTTCTTTATTTCATTGATTTTTAATATATTTAGAAATCAATTTAATAAAAAATACTTGCTGTCAATTTTTATTTTGAAATGCAAATATATTTCTTATAAAATCAATTCTTATTAAAATGAAGGAAAAAGTCAAACAATATCATCTTGTTTAATATGCACTTTTACCATTATTTTAGAGTATATGCACACTTCCTCCTTTTCATAGAATTTTTCAAACGCGTCCTATTTAAATTGATTCAGTAGCTATTGGTTTATATCAGCAATGAAGACAACTCCAGAAATCATCACTTCTTTTCTTTTCTTTCGAATGCTTCTTCGCAACCGTCGTGTGGCCGCGGTAGCAGAGTGGTATAGGTATCGAATCGTGGCTTGCCTTGTCACGAGTTCGAGCCCAGTACCACTAAAGACCCGCCGTGTAGGGCAGCTATGCACGTTAAATCTGTCGAGAGCTGAAACGTCCTCCCGTTGGTGTGGTGTGGTAGTTAGGAGAGGGGTGCCAGCTCAGGTGTCGTCCACGTCACTGGACCATGGTTCAAAATTACGTGGTCCGTCGCCAAAAGCCCTTGTGCCGCTGAACAGTGCGACGTTAATATTCAATCAATCATACCAATAATTCTCATGTTGCTTCTAAAAGACGTAAGTAAACAAACAAACCATCAATCATCATATTTCATTTCTCTCTCAAAGAATTTGCATTTATATTCAATTGAAATGCAACATCTTTGCTATTCAATAGGAAATAAATTAGTGGAAATTTGAGCTTTAAATAAAAGGGGTATTTATGTTAACTCAATTTCAAAGTCCCATTTATCATGTTGGGGAAGTCAAGAAAATAAAGTGTTAGATCAAGTGTCTTTATTATGGTAATAAGTTATTATTTGATTAGTAATTATATGAATAAGTGTGAGTAGTATTGTAATTAATAAACCATATATGTAAGATTGTTAAAATAATAATTTTTTGTTAGATAAGAAAAATTTTGGTGTGCAAGCCACAATCTGCACTTACTTTTATTGAATTGCATATTTAGCAATATTATACACTTTAAATTGGATGAAAAAGAAAAAATATACAGATTCAGTGTTGTGATATTTTCATTGGATTTCAAATAGTTTTGAAACTTATCTTATGTATGTAATGGATAGATTCATTATTACAAATCTAGCTTTTAGTTAAAATCTATTATAAAAATTATAAATTTTCATAGATTGGATTATTCCATATTGAAATAAATATATAACATTCCACAATAAATAAACAGTTTTGACGTATTTTTTTTATTTACATATTTTTATCTACGAGTATAGTTATTTGCAAAAGAATTTCTTTATAAAGAAATATGTATTTTATAGGTAGTTGTTTTCTTGGAAGTGAATACTTTTATAATAGCAATATTCATCGCACTATGAATGCTGGGACAGTTAGATTGTTATTTTTAAGTTTGTGAGGTCACCGCCGCCGGGGAGCTCCGTTCTATACTATCCACGTGACCTGTCTCTGTGGGGAGGAAAGAAGAACTATACTAAAATCATTCATACTAAAATCTGTTTTTAAGATCTTAGTTTTTAAACACAATACAGCAACAAGAATAATCTAAGGAGTATGATCAAGAAAAGAAGACGCAACACGTGTTACTAATCGAAGGCGCAACTAACCACTGAATCTAACTTTATAGATTAAATATTATCTCACTAGTAAAGGTTTTATACCTAAAGTTTAACTTATTGAGCTTACCGCTATTTCCTAGTTAAATAGCTACGGTCCTTATCACTTCTATTCTGGCTTTTTAATCCGGCTAGACTCCGTTGAGCTCGGACCCTCTTTTGGTTAATTTTCACTGACACTGTTAGGCTAATTTTCAGGATTAAGATTCCTCTTCTAGACTATATCTCATATCAACTTATGACTACCTTTCTGCTTAGCAAACACACCTAGAGACTCCACTTAGCGACCACGTGAATGCTAAACTTCCCATATTTATATGATTTCTAATTTACATTTACACGTTCTTCTTGAGTTGGTTGGAAAGAATTGCCATATTCTGGCCCCAAAGAACCCCAAGAGGACAGTTAATAGGAATCGCGATAAAAGCCCCGTCACAAGTTTTTTGAAAATTTTGTGTCAAAAACTTCTTTATTTCATTGATTTTTAATATATTTAGAAATCAATTTAATAAAAATACTTGCTGTCAATTTTTATTTTGAAATGCAAATATATTTCTTATAAAATCAATTCTTATTAAAATGAAGGAAAAAAGTCAAACAATATCATCTTGTTTAATATGCACTTTTACCATTATTTTAGAGTATATGCACACTTCCTCCTTTTCATAGAATTTTTTCAAACGCGTCCTATTTAAATTGATTCAGTAGCTATTGGTTTATATCAGCAATGAAGACAACTCCAGAAATCATCACTTCTTTTCTTTTCTTTCGAATGCTTCTTCGCAACCGTCGTGTGGCCGCGGTAGCAGAGTGGTATAGGTATCGAATCGTGGCTTGCCTTGTCACGAGTTCGAGCCCAGTACCACTAAAGACCCGCCGTGTAGGGCAGCTATGCACGTTAAATCTGTCGAGAGCTGAAACGTCCTCCCGTTGGTGTGGTGTGGTAGTTAGGAGAGGGGGTGCCAGCTCAGGTGTCGTCCACGTCACTGGACCATGGTTCAAAATTACGTGGTCCGTCGCCAAAAGCCCTTGTGCCGCTGAACAGTGCGACGTTAATATTCAATCAATCATACCAATAATTCTCATGTTGCTTCTAAAAGACGTAAGTAAACAAACAAACCATCAATCATCATATTTCATTTCTCTCTCAAAGAATTTGCATTTATATTCAATTGAAATGCAACATCTTTGCTATTCAATAGGAAATAAATTAGTGGAAATTTGAGCTTTAAATAAAAGGGGTATTTATGTTAACTCAATTTCAAAGTCCCATTTATCATGTTGGGGAAGTCAAGAAAATAAAGTGTTAGATCAAGTGTCTTTATTATGGTAATAAGTTATTATTTGATTAGTAATTATATAAATAAGTGTGAGTAGTATTGTAATTAATAAACCATATATGTAAGATTGTTAAAATAATAATTTTTTGTTAGATAAGAAAAATTTTTTGGTGTGCAAGCCACAATCTGCACTTACTTTTATTGAATTGCATATTTAGCAATATTATACACTTTAAATTGGATGAAAAAGAAAAAATATACAGATTCAGTGTTGTGATATTTTCATTGGATTTCAAATAGTTTTGAAACTTATCTTATGTATGTAATGGATAGATTCATTATTACAAATCTAGCTTTTAGTTAAAATCTATTATAAAAATTATAAATTTTCATAGATTGGATTATTCCATATTGAAATAAATATATAACATTCCACAATAAATAAACAGTTTTGACGTATTTTTTATTTACATATTTTTATCTACGAGTATAGTTATTTGCAAAAGAATTTCTTTATAAAGAAATATGTATTTTATAGGTAGTTGTTTTCTTGGAAGTGAATACTTTTATAATAGCAATATTCATCGCACTATGAATGCTGGGACAGTTAGATTGTTATTTTTAAGTTTGTGAGGTCACCGCCGCCGGGGAGCTCCGTTCTATACTATCCACGTGACCTGTCTCTGTGGGGAGGAAAGAAGAACTATACTAAAATCATTCATACTAAAATCTGTTTTTTAAGATCTTAGTTTTTAAACACAATACAGCAACAAGAATAATCTAAGGAGTATGATCAAGAAAAAGAAGACGCAACACGTGTTACTAATCGAAGGCGCAACTAACCACTGAATCTAACTTTATAGATTAAATATTATCTCACTAGTAAAGGTTTTATACCTAAAGTTTAACTTATTGAGCTTACCGCTATTTCCTAGTTAAATAGCTACGGTCCTTATCACTTCTATTCTGGCTTTTTTAATCCGGCTAGACTCCGTTGAGCTCGGACCCTCTTTTGGTTAATTTTCACTGACACTGTTAGGCTAATTTTCAGGATTAAGATTCCTCTTCTAGACTATATCTCATATCAACTTATGACTACCTTTCTGCTTAGCAAACACACCTAGAGACTCCACTTAGCGACCACGTGAATGCTAAACTTCCCATATTTATATGATTTCTAATTTACATTTACACGTTCTTCTTGAGTTGGTTGGAAAGAATTGCCATATTCTGGCCCCAAAGAACCCCAAGAGGACAGTTAATAGGAATCGCGATAAAAGCCCCGTCACAAGTTTTTTTTTGAAAATTTTGTGTCAAAACTTCTTTATTTCATTGATTTTAATATATTTAGAAATCAATTTAATAAAAATACTTGCTGTCAATTTTATTTTGAAATGCAAATATATTTCTTATAAAATCAATTCTTATTAAAATGAAGGGAAAAAGTCAAACAATATCATCTTGTTTAATATGCACTTTTACCATTATTTTAGAGTATATGCACACTTCCTCCTTTTCATAGAATTTTTTTTACGAACCACATAGTGGGAGTGACTTCTTTTGCACTATCAATCTTTTCTAAACGCTGATACGTCTGTTGACAAGTGTGTTATTTTCTGTCTGAAAATGACACTTTTTCTCAAAAGCCGAATAGCCCAATGACTGATTTCTATTTCATTGTAATTAAGTATGGAATTTTGGGAGTTCGAAGTAAATGTCAAATGTTCTTGTTTAAAAATAAATCAGAAAATAACTATAATGGTGAAAAGTTTTATGGAATTAACAGTTTGTTGAACAGTTTATTTTACAGCAATTGATCGTTTTGAAATATATTCTAATTTATCAATAGTTCTCTCTGTTCTTTTAAAATGAGTAATGTTATACATAAAATTAATTTTTCGAATATATTTTTAGCAGGAAATTATATTTAAAAATACAAATTATTTGCAATATCAATTATTAATAAGAAGCCAGATTTATGCATGTGCAAACAGAAGAAAATCAAATACAAAGTTTTTGCTATTGTATCCGAAATTTTTGATAAATCGCTATTTATAGTTTAAGAGAAGTAAATTTAATAATCAAGTGTAAAAAAGTGCCTGTAAAATATGACTACTGTATTTCTAAATTTATTTTTCTTAGAGTAGAATTTTACCTTACTAAACTAAAAAAATTTCACCGACAAATACTAATTTATTTTATTTCGACGAAATTCTAAATTAAAAATAAAAATAAAAAGAATATTTGCACATTTAAGTGCAATTTAAATAAAAAGAAAAAAATACAATTACGTTAAATTTACATTCAGTTATATTATCATTAAAGAATTTTTCTGTTATATTATTATCTGTTATGAAAAATACGTTCAGTTATATTATCATTAAACAAATTTTCTGCACCTCGTAATGTAAGTGGATAAATGATCAGAATGAAACGAATTGATAATGAGATGCTATTTTTTATAACCAAACTTTAATGAATTAAATATTTAACACAAATCACAATTGTGGTTTTCAACGCTTAAAAATAAATTTAGACATGACTGAAGAATAATTACAAGCGCGCGTCTATGTTTAAACTATACACATTAATTGTAAAATTTTATGAAATTATTTATGACTTAGAAAATGATTCAATGAAAGAGGACTTCCATCTCTTTCTCTCATTTTTAATCATTTCTAAATTTAATTTCATTTTAAAAAAATGAGAATATAAATAAAATCATCATTACTTTTATTTTTAAAATTTTAACTCCATTTTGTTTTATCTCTTTCTATTTTAAACTCTTCTTATCTCTTATTTTGTCTTTTAGAAATAACTGCTTTAAATCTGTCTATTAAATATCAATTCTCAGAATTCTAATTAAAAAAAAACCTTTTTCTCAGAAGGTTTTTCATCCATACTTCAAATTAATATGATTATAACTGAGACTCGTTTTAATAGTTAGAAATATTCATAGAAAAATATTCAATAAATGCATTGTTTTTCATTTACTACGTATTAAAACGTACACACAACTTTAAAGTATAAGAGATGAAACATGGAACCTAGTTTATAAAGCAAAAAAGAACAAAATACTCATTAAAATTGTATTAAAATTAGGATCCAGTTTGGGTTCTATTCTTTAATGCTATAGAAATACAACTCTGTACCTCCATAACATACCATCGACCAATTTTATCAAATAAAAGGCCGTCGCCAAATGCCATGAAATTGACATTGCCGTTAATATTCCTGAATCTTTTTAGAAGATCAGGAGAGAAAGAATGGCGGAGAGCCTTGTCACGAAAAATATCTCTTTTTAAATAAAGATAGCTTAACAAAGACATTTTTCCATCCATTAATAAGAGACTGCGAGAGAGAGAGATGCCATCATTTCAATTCCTTCTATTAGTTCACTATATGCTCTCAATAGGGTAAACCCATTCTCATGCATGTTCGAACACAATTATAACAACGATGGCAGTATTTGGCAACATTTTTTGAATTGGCGAAATTAATAGATGGTATATAATATGCACAAGTACCAATAACTTTGATAGGTTTTGCTTGAAAATATTATATGAATATTTTCAATCTTATCCTAACGTTAAGAGTTTGTTTTTAAAATATGACTGATTGATTGCTTAAACGTCATATTCAGAAAGTACGTGAAGACTATTTGTAGCAAATCTTGTAATTTTGAGCCACCATCTAGTGATACAGATGACACCTGAGCTTTTACCTCACTCTCTCTATTTCTACAGTACACATTTAATAAGACGACTAATTATAAAAATGTAAATCATTATCTGAAAATATTTGTTATGAAATAAATATGGAAAATGGAGAATTATATTTATTAATCTTCAAAAACTCTAGTTCTTGTTTATTAACGTAGAAAATAATTACTCAGAGTATTAGACAGTATCATCATGTGCGTTGTGAATATTGTATCACTTTTTAACCCCTTGACTACCACCGGCGTATATATCCGTCTGGCTCAACCAATGTTTAGCTGCCCGGACGTATATATACGTATTTCCAAAATACGATTCTTTACTTTGCGCCGCTTTCAGTAAAACTATTCCAGAGGCTTTGGAATACAATAAAATGAGTTTGACAATGTTTGAGAAAGATTTACTTATTTCAGAGAAAAATTGGCTAATTTCTTCCTTTTTCCGTAGTACACTGCATACGTTCGCCTATATGAAAAACGGCTGCACTGGGGAGCGAATTAATTTTCGGTTTTATTATTCGAAACAATTTTTAATAACATATATAAAGGTTTATGCACTCTTATATAAACTAAATATTTGTTGTAATAAATAATCCAGTTATTTTACTCTTTTAATGAAGCTTGATGCAAAATTAATTAACGAAATTGTTAAATAATTAAGTAATAATTAAACAGCATATATAAATAAAGTAGCATCGAATATTTTTAGAGATTTCAATAAGTTTTAAATATTAAATATTTTTTTTCCTCTTTTAATAATCATCAATCCTTTCAAGTCAAAGAGAATAAAAATTAAAAAAGCCTCCTCTCTCCAAGCCATTCAAATATTGACTGTTTTTGAGAAATATAGAGCTTAATTCAAAAGAAAACCGAAAAAATCACTTTCGCATTTCCGCTCTTGAGAAGTAACAATGAATCCGCATCTTTCTAAAAAGCTACCATTCTTTAAAAAAATATTCAAAAGGCAGCTATACTTTTCCCCATCTGATCTAAGATTTCTACCTCTCCTCCCTTTCTTTTGCAGTCTGGTTTTTTTTTTTCCATATCTTCTTCTTAAGCTCAATTAAGATAATTATAAAGTAGCTTTAGAGTCTCATCGGTAAAGGTTGGCGGGTTGTCTTCCCACCAGATGTCCGCGGAGAGGCGGTTTACTGTTAAGGGTTGTGTTTCCTTCAGTAATTGCACGTTCAAGCCCTATTTGGCGAACTTTTAAAAATCGCCAACTTGGTAGATTTTACAGTACAACATACATAAAAATTTTCTATGAGCACTGAGGAGAAAATGACTTTTAGAGATCTATATATACTCTGAATTCGCATATGCCTAGATTAGTTATAAAAAAATGATTTTTGGCTTTGTATTCATATCTTTGGTTGACTCAGATTTTGGAAACTGTATTCAAAAGAATTTTTTAATTCCTAAATAAAAAAAAGAAGTTCCTAAAATACAGTATGATTTATTCAACCAATAGTTTTTATGACAATTTTATTCATTTTTTCCTATTACTTTCTCTTTATCAAAATGCTTGCATTGAAGTATAATAATCTCTCTCTCTCTCTTTTGTGGCCGCGGTAGCCGAGTGGTCAAGGTATTGGATCGTGGCTGCCTTGTCACGAGTTCGAGTCTAGTACCACTAAAGACCCGCCGTGTAGGGAAGCGAAGCACGTTTTATCTATTCAGAGCTCAAACGTCCTCCCGTTGGTATGGTGTGGTAGTTAGGTGAGGGGGTGCCAGCTCAGGTGTCGTCCTCGTCACTTGACCCTGGTTTAATATTACGTGGTCCGTCGCCAAAAGCCCTCGTGTAGCTGAATAGTGCGACGTTAATATTCACTCACTCTCTCTCTCTCTCCTCCTATAATATATATACAAGGTGATCAGAATTAAAACACCCCTACTCTGAGCTCTCTATACATCGAACTACTCAGTGTAGAGGCTCCAAAATTGTTGAACATACTATTCAAGACATGGGGAAAAGGATTTAGCGAAAAAAAATTAGTTCTAGAAACACCGATAGATGGCACTGTGTAACAGAGAATATACTAAAAAGACACAAAATACACATTTGTAACACATTTTATTCGATCGCACCAAACATTCATATCTTATCGATGTAGGGAATGCTGCTCAATATGGTTCCCTTCTTCAAGATGTAAAATCTGCAGTCTGTGGAGAGTTTGTTCAACTGCTGATCGTAATTGGTCGACAGAGATGCTTCTCACATGCAGAGTGATACTGTCCTTCAAATCTGCCAAGGTTATCAGACGTCCTCGATAAACAATATTTTTTAAATATCCCCACAGCCAAAAGTCACAGGGATTAAGATCTGGAGTACGAGGTGGCCATGCTGTCGGAAACGCACGACTATTTACTCTATCATTAGTAAAATGTTGCCGAAGAAACTGCGGCACACAGAGTCCAATGTGTGGAGGCGCTCCATCTTGCATGAAGGTAATTGAATCAAGACATTGGTGTTGTAGCATTTGGGGTGCTTCAAAATTTCCAAACATGTTTTTGTACCTCCTGGCCATCACGGTGCAGGTCACAGGGCCATTGCGAGTAGTCTCTTCGAAAAAGAAAGGTCGAAGAATGAATGTGGCTGTGAATCCACACCAGACTGTAACTTTCGGTGAGTGAAGTGGAATCTCTTGGAAGGTGCGTAGGCTTTCCGTGTCCCAAATGCGACAGTTATGGGTATTGACTGTTCCACTTAGATGGAAATGCGCTTCGTCACTCCATAGAATTTTCCACGGCCATGATGCATCCACTTTAACTCTAGCCAGGAATGTCAATGCAAAGGTCAGTCGCTTCTCCCTGTCGTTGGCCATCAACTGCTGATTGTGACGAATTTTGTACGGGAAAAAATGCTTCACTTTTCTCAGTACATTCCACATTGTGCTGTAGAGAACACCCAAGTGTCGTGATACTGCACGGACACTACTACAGCCTATGACGTTATCCATTGATTGATCAACAATAGCGGTGGCAACATCTTCAACGACATCTGAACTGGTTGATTTGCGTCCTCGACCCGGCTGAACACCAAAATGTCCAGTTTTCTCAAATCGAGCGATCATTCTCTTTAGAGCTTGTGGAAGTAATGGTCCTTTGCGTAAATTTTTAAGTCGACGAAACTCCCGAAGTGCAGCTGCAGCATTTCCTTTGCTTTCATAAAACAGCTTCACAAGCAAAGCGCGTTCGGGCAGCGTGGCAGCCATCAATGATAAGAATGACATTTTCCCAGTTTCATCCCTTTTTATGCCAAGAACATAGCTGCAAACCAAGGGTTTATGCAAATTTTTGTGCTTACAGGGCGAAATTTCAATTACAATGACAGTTTAAGTTTCTTCACTTTTTCATCTTTTTTTCATATCAGCAATAGAAATCAAAAAGGAAAATTACGTATTGCATTTGTTTTGTTTTTGTTTTGTGATAATTCTTTCCTTTTTTCAGATTATCTGGTGTACAGCACCATCTATCGGTGCTTCTGGAACTATTTTTTTTCGCGTAATCCGTTTCCCCATGTTTTGAATAGTATGTTCAACAATTTTGGAGCCTCTACACTGAGTAGTTCGATGTATAGAGTGCTCAGAGTAGGGGTGTTTTAATTCTGATCACTTTGTATGTATGTATGTATGTATGTATGTATGTATATATATATATATATATATATATATATATGAGTATTCATTTCAAATAGTTGTTGCCGTTTGTGTGATATTCTCCTGTGAAATACTTCGATTGCTTATGTAAGTTTTGTTTGGTTAAATATTTTTTGTTATATAGCTATTTTAAGCATTCTCTTTTTTATTATATTATTTTTATTTTTTACATTTTCTTAACATAAAATGTCTCTTGAAAATTTCTTTTTTAAAAACTTTAAAAATATATTTTACAATTTTTATTTCTTTAATCATTTTTATACACTGATGATCAAAATCGTTGGACAATAATTATATATTCAGCAACCTACGCGAGAGCTTAAATTAAAATGAACTCGAGCGTCCAAATTTGGTAATAAGGCCGAAACTAGATGGCACCACCATGAAATGGCCCTACCATTTGAGGATTTGCCATGTCCGCAAAAGCTAAGTTGCTGAAATGCAATCCCATTGGAAAAAAATTAGTAAAATTTTTTTTTCTAATTTTATAGCTTTAAATGAAATCTGATCTTACAATTAGTGATGTTTCGAAACAGAGAATAATGTCAAACATGTACCAATGACAAATCACTAAATTTCTTTGAATGGGAAAAATTCCAATTTGTTTTAAAGAGAATATTCAAAAGTAGCATTTTCATTGCCAAGATTAATTTTTGCCAAAAAATTTAAAATCTTTGTCAACACATGCATTTTATTTTCTTTTATTTATCTTAATTATTGGTAAAATGTTAATTTCCGTTAAGAAATTTGTTCTCTGTTAATCATCACTAAAAATTCTGAAAACTGAGTGTTGCCGAATTCGACCGACGAATTCAGAGGGGTGATGATAATAGGTGCGACATTAGGCGCCAAGGGGACGAAAAATCAACATGGAACATGAGGTCGCAATCCACATTAGTCGGTGAAAATCGTGATAATAGCAGCCGTCGTGAGAACGATGATCCAGACGAGGAGAGGGGCCAGATTAATGCGGGGATATACATATAATCTCCGAATGCTTCAATGGCGCTAAATGCCTATTGTTTTCTTACAGCACGTCCTCCCATAGTTGCTGCAGGGAGTATTGGCCACTGCGCACCAGAACGTGTGGTTTATGCACGATGGTGCTTCAGCACATATTTCGATTGTGGTGCGCAATCACTTCCATGCCACATATCCCGCGAGGTGGATTGGACATGGCTAATCTATTGTTTGGCCTCCACGTTCCCCGGACCTCAATCTCTTGGATTTCTTCTTCTGGGGCCACCTGAAATCGCTTGTGTATAAGATGCAAGTAGCTACAGTGCGAGATCTCATGGCACGAATCGTCGTCGCTTCAACTGACATCTCCAGCACACCGGATTTGTTTGCAAGTGGCCGACAATCATTTGTCCGTTGGTGTCGGCTGTGCTATGACCAACGCGGCCGCGACTTCGAACAATTCCTGTGGCAATTACTTGTTGCATTTATGAAATCGAGTTGTGTAGCATTGTTAATATTGTTAACATACTTTACATCTAATAAATATATTTATTACCTATTATTGCCTCTTTTTATTCCACTCGACATTAGACACTACTGAACTGTTTTAATGAGTTAGTCGGACAAAACGTGGTTTGCAATCCCATGTTCTACGGTGATTTGTCGCCCCCATGCTGCCTACTACCACCCCTCTGAGTTTATCGGTTGAATTCGGCAACACCCTGTATACTTGTTGTGAAGAGCTTAAAGAATTATATATTAATCTTAAGTATTTCAGGAATATAAAATTCCCAGAAAATATTTATAATTAATGTTTGAAGCTTCTGAAACTAAATTTTAAATATAAATTTTAAAACTCATTTTAATATGCGACAAAAAATTTCTTAGATTTTACAGGAAGATGTCTAATTACTTGAAATAATTATATATTGCTAGTAAATATTTTATTAATAAGGAAGTCAAAAGTCCTTGGAATGATTTCAGGGTGTTTATGAGAAAGTTTTCAACTTGTTGTCTTTATTATCAGCATCAATTAGTTATATACGGAACTACTTTATTCCTTACAAGCGTACATAATAAATCAGTACTAAGTATATCTATATTTAAGTCTGACATTATATACAGTGGTTGAAACTGACTTTAATTTGATATTCATCGAATTCAGATTAAAATATTAACCGACTTTTAATTACTACTTTTCCTTCCCCCTTCCATTTATTTGGTTGTCTTTTTCCCTAACGTAGGCTTGTGTTTCATTCTTCAAGCTGAGTGTGGTTATAAAATAGATAATTTTAATAAAAAAACCTTTGTTCTTAGTGCTTCATAAAATCTTGTGCTTTCATCTCTTGATACGCACGAATATTCGACAGATAACCGAAAGGACACCATAGAATTATACTTGTGGTTCCTGTAGTAACTTTATTTTGGGATTACATTATACCTGTCCATAAAGATAGTGCTCCTCGAACTTTCAATATTTGCGAGCCAATTTTCAATCTTATTTCATCGCGTCCCCCCTCCCCAATAATAACAATGTATTGAATGCAATTGTAATGAATTTTGACGTAAAAAGCTGTAATACTACCTTAATTATAACTCATGCAAATCATCAGAATAAGTGTTAAAATTTGTATATGTTACTTTCAAATATATATTTTAATTTATTTTTTAAAGTAATAAAATAAGTATCATGTTGCTTTTCCTTTCTATTTTTTTTAATCAGAACAGATCGAAAAATTATTTTTAATTACATTAAATGCTTATTTCCTCAATCATCCTATTCTATAAAGTCTAATCATTCATTTTCAACATCCTACCTTTGTGAAACCGGATTTTATACGGTGGCTGCTTTTTAGACAAAATATAGATCTCAGCTAATTATGGAAAGAGAACTTAGAATGTCAATGTCTAACGCCCCTATTCACCGCTAACTTGACCGCCGGTTAGAGGAAGGAAACCGGGGTTTCGCCGAAAACGTTATTCACCATCGCAAGTTAATAACTTAACTCCGGTTCAAGTTAAAAAATCCTTACCCAGGGTCACAGATGGGTTAGTTTTAACCGCACATGCGCAGTAAGCGATTTTTCGAGTGTTCACGTTTTAGTGCAAGTTTTGAAGTAGTTTGAGTTTGGATAGGTTTTTAGTTTACGATGAATACCATTCAAAAAGTTTCCACTGTTACTCAATTGGATTTTTTAGAAAAACTGGAAACCAGAAAAGTCAAAAAATTCTATTATATGTAAGTGCGGCTTCATCAAAGCCAACACCAACTCTCTTTTTTCGTACTGCGTAAAATAAATTCTGTTGGCATTCATTTTAAACAGATAGCGATACACGAGGTTAAAAACAAGCTGGCACGAGGCGAAGATAGAAATTGTAGCTCCAGCCGGAAGTCACGGGGTTTATTTCGACCAATGGGAATCGACCAGTAAATCCAAGTTAAGAAACTCAGAGTCAAGTAACTGGAGGTCGAAAAAGAGCTGTGAATTGGAGTTCCAACCTGTGGTTGACTGTCGGTTACTTAACTCCAGGTTTCATCGCTGGGTCAGGTTAGCGGTGAATACGAGCGTAAGTTATCTTTGGAAAACTATACTTTATAAGACAAGCTTATGGGAGTTGTGAGTAAATATTAAACTTGTTCTCAATTTAGTACTTATAAATCAATTATCAAATACGTTGTACAATACTGACACATTTATAAGTGTATTATATCAATGTAAATGTGTATTTTATTTTTTTATTATGTCAGAATATTTTGTTTTGCTTCCTTTAAATAAATTAATAGTTTTTCGATATACTCGCACCCCCTGCGTAGGGTTGACACACCCCTTAAGGAGGGGGAGGGCAACTACACTTTGAGAAACGCTGCCGTAAAGGAAGGTAGGGTCCAAAAGAGTGTTTGTTGAGAAGTTTTATTTCTGAAGAGTAGTCCCTTCGCTGTCTCCATTTTTGCAAATGGAGTGTCGATTCCCAGGTTCGAGACCTAATGCTATTAAAGACTTGTCATCCGTAGGGGCTGATATAAGTTAAATATGTCATGACTCAAAATGTGGTGTGAATGCTTGGAATGTCTTGTGCCATCTCAAGTGTGTTATGCCAATTGACAATGGTTCAGAATGACGGGGTATGTCACCAATAGCCCTCGTATCGCTTTTAAATGCACCATTAATGATTAAATCAAGCCCTCACTGGTAAATGAGGTCATAGTCTGTGTAAGACTGCCTCTTTTCACTGGAGCCTACATATCATATTCAATAAGGATAAATCTTGACAAAAGATATCGCTATCAAACTGTAAACTTATTATTCCCTATCAATAAATTTTAACTTTGTGAACTATAAGGGAAAATAAAATTAATAATTTTAAAAAATTAAAATATTATAATGAATAAAAATATCAATCAAGAAGAAAGCAATCTTAAATTATATAAAGGGTGTTTTTTTAGAGGTATAGAACTTTAAATTGCAATAAAACAACGATGTATTATTCGATTGACATGAATTTTTTTTTATTCGAAAGATAATCTTGTGGCATTACATTTTAAATATGATTTCTGGCATAGGACTGCCACGGCTGGCTCGGATGTAGTCCAATCTGGACGTCCAATTTTCGATGACTTTTTCCAACATTTGTGGCCGTATATCGGCAATAACACGGCGAATGTTGTCTTCCAAATGCTCAAGCGTTTGTGGGTTATCCGCATAGACCAATGACTTTACATAGCCCCACAGAAAATAGTCTAGCGGTGTTAAATCACAAGATCTTGGAGGCCAATTCACAGGTCCAAAACGTGAAATTAGGCGGTCACCAAACGTGTCTTTCAATAAAATGATTGTGGCACGAGCTGTGTGACATGTTGCGCCGTCTTGTTGGAACCACAGCTCCTGGACATCATGATTGTTCAATTCAGGAATGAAAAAGTTAGTAATCATGGCTCTATACCGATCACCATTGACTGTAACGTTGTGGCCTTCATCGGTTTTGAAGAAGGATTCCACCAGCCCATAAAGCGCACCTAACAGTCAGTTTTTCTGGATGTAACGGTGTTTCGACATACACTTGTGGATTAGCTTCACTCCAAATGCGGCACTTTTGTTTGTTGACGTAGCCGTTCTACCAGAAGTGCGCTTCATCGCTAAACAAAATTCGCTTATGAAAATCGGGAACAACGGCAATCTCGTTTTGGGCCCATTCGACGAATCTACGCCTTGCTTGATGATCGTTTTGATGAATTGCCAAACCAAACTGAGAATAAATCAGTTGACAGCTGTTAAATCGGTCGCCATCTTGGAAACTAATGCCAACTTAAACTTCTATACCTGGAAAAAAAACACACTCTTTAGATAGTTTTTCATTTACAATAAGTTATACAAAAACTGTGATAAAATTTCGATTATTAACTCAAATAAAATTAACAGAAACGTTTCCCTGTGAAGCTTATTTTTTTAAGACTAACATAATAAGATTTTTAGAATGAAAATGTTGAGAGATTTTTTTCGCATATATTTAAATAAACTCTGCATTAAATGAGAACGAAACGTAATCCAAGTTATGAAAAAGTGTTTCATTTTTGTGTCATTTTTATTTTGGATTTTCAATTGTATTTGATATGCGTAAAATTAATAGCATAAAAGTTGTTGCGTATGTTTTATTGTTATAAATTATCATAATTATTTATTATTTGTTTAAATGCTTTTTGTAAATTACACTACAACTGTTTTCTCAATGTTGAATGTGAAAGAGATGCGAAAACGTAGGGTACAAATTAAATGGAATTATTTCTTAAGAAGTAAACTTAAAATTAGATTCATGGTTAAAAATAATGATGGTGATTGAGAAACGCATTGTAAAACCTAGGGTCTGGATTGTGTAAAAACTTACACAACTACGCTATAAAATACCTAATACCTACTTACTAAAAATACCTATAGGTATTTCTAAAGTACCTATTTACTATAAAATACGTAAATCAGCTTGTTAGAAATTATTCAATTAAGAATTCCTTTCGAGTCACAACCATGAGGGATGTGTCTTGATTTCTTTAAAACCCAATAATTGGAATAATGGGAAATTTTACGGGTCGAATGTGCCGTTGAAGTTCATCTAAGGAAGTATAGCAATTTGATGAGTGAGATATCAATTAGGGTGATATCTTCATTTGACCACCTTTTTCCCGTAGCATAGATTTAGTGCTATGCTAATTTACCAAAAAGAAAAAAAAATCCTAAAAAATAAATTTCTATGAAATATTTGATGACTATTGTTTGAAATATCGTTAGAAATGTAATCTTGCATTGTAATTTTGAATCTCATAAAAATATTGGAATTTTCTCTTATGAAATTCAAAGAAAACTAAAGATTAGCATAATCTAGTTTTAAAAAAAGTGAGATTCATGACGCAAGTCTGAATCCACGAAAACGGTTTATATACAAAGGGCGTTGCATTACATTTCAAATGAAAAAGTAGATTTCTAAGTCTTTTTTTTTTCTCAGTCAAAGCTGGAAAATCTAGATTCCGAATCATCCTCATTTCTTGACCGTAGTTCAAAATTCCAGATTGATGTCGCTCAAAGCAGAAAAAAAAATAAGAAGAAAGATAATAATTAATGAAAAACTTTCATTCTGTATGTACAATGGATCCTTTTTTAAAAAAATGGTTGAATTATGTGAAAATTTGCAAATGTGTAAGTCATACATTTAGGCATCTTCTTAAAACGTCTTTCAGTACTAAATTTTAGAATATCATTTTCACATTTCGTTTCGATATATATTCAACAATAATTAGGTCATTTTGAGGCCATATCACAAGAGCGTGAACTTAACTCGGAGCACATTTTCGGACAGAAAAAATGCTTCAATTTTTATAAAAAATTGTGATATTGTAACTCATGCATTTGTTTATAATATAGTGTTTTTTAAAATTTCATAATATTTCATAAATAATTAGTTTTTTTTCTTTTAACATGTAAAAGAATAGCTCATTTAGCATTACGGTATAGGAGAAAAGATGCGAAACACATTTTATAAAAGAAAATGTATCAAATCGAATAAAAATGAACATTATGATAAAATAAGTGATTCTCTTCAGGATAGTGAAGCCAGAATATAATATTAATGTTTGAGTACTTTAGTATCTGGAAAAATATTCCGAATTTGGCCTCTATTCTTTAACATTATTAGCCTTAAGATAGCCTTAACCAGTATAATTTTCCAAAAAAATCAGCTAGCTCCGAGAGTGGTGGTGGGGTGATAGGTAATCAGCAATGGAAAACATTTTAAATTTAAAGATTAATTATGTTATACTTCGAAATCTTTAATTAATATTTTACAAAAATTGTAATACAATCGTTCATTATTTTTAATTAATATTAAATAATTTGCATTTCACAACTAAATGTTTTTTATTGTATGAAAGAAATGCCTGTTTTATAATTTATTTTTCACGGGAACTAACTTTTCTTGGGATATATTTTTGTTTTTATTGGAACTAGCTGTGAGAGAGATTCAATTTGTGTAGTCTATGTATTTAATGAATATAGGATATTAGTTTTTTTAATTTTTCAAAGTGAAGATATTAACAAAATTATTCTATCTGAATTATACATAAGAATTACATACATGCAGCATTGGATGTAATAGAGAGGGAATGTGTTAATTTTTTCGAAATCTGGCAGCCAGATTTTCTCGAAAATTATTATTCAAAGAAATGTTTAGAAAATACATTAAATATCGTAAGTAAGGTATGGAAAAAAAAAGTTCGAGAGTGACTTTCTTAAATATTATCATCATTCTAATATAAAAATTTATAATAATTTCATTCTCATCTATCTAAACAATTCCATTATATTATAGGCCCTATTTAACAATTATTGTTCTTATGTGTTTGATAAATAAATAAACCTTTTCCTAAACAAACAACGGAAATAAGTTTTAAAGAATGGTATTAGGTTTTATGCAATTGTCTGTTTATATTTCATTCCTACGTAACTCGTATTTTCTCTCTTCATTTTTTTCTAGTTTTCTTTTAAAAATTCATTTAACTGAGCATTCAGTTCATTTATTTTCATCAGAAAGATATCCACCAAATTGGCAAGATGCCTAAATGTATTCTCTACGTTGCCATTGTTTTGAAAATTAGACGATTTGTGTAGTCTGCAAAAGGGAGAACCCGCTTTTAAACACACATTCACACATCTCGCAGTTCTTCAGCTTTTCAAACATTTTACCACTGACATTTCTAAATTCTTTTCCAAGCGGGAAGCATTTGTGTTCTTTCTTCTGCTTAATTTAGTTTTCGCACTCAAATATTTCTCCAGTCCCATTAATTTCGCTTCTTTTCTCTCCTCAATTTGCCGTTTTGCCTTCCGCTCGGCGAAGCGCTTGTTGTTGTTTGACAACAAATTCCGAGATTGCTTAGCGTTAAAAAACAATAAATAATCAGACAATGAAGAGAGATGTGTTTTGGAAATTATGAAGTGATAATCATCGAGTTGGCGAATGGGATTTTAGTTAGCAGAATGAAGAATGGATGGGATTGATTTGTGAATTTTAAAAACCAGTTTTAGTTTAAAAAGTGTTTTGAAATATATTTATAATGAGATTTCCGGGAAGGAAGCTCTTTATTTGAGAAATAAACTATTCTGGATTAATGTTTTCTTTGTGGTATAAAATTGCACGTAAGTTATTTCAAATTTAATTTAATTTCGTGTTTTAAACTTTTAGAATAAACTATGAGAACACACAGTTGAGGATATAAGTGAAAAATAACATGATAAAATTTTTATCAAAACTTGAAGAATAACTCTATTCTCTCTCTCTCTCTCTCTCAGTACAAATATTTTTTCAAAATTGTTGAATTAATAGTTTTTGCTGATTATATGATATCAATAGCTCATTATTATGCATTATTACTTTCATTATTTTAAATGTGAATAGAATGAATTGTACATTTTAAATGCAACTTATGTAGCTCTATATTTAACGAATAGGTACGAGAGAGAATATATGTGGAGTGTAATTAATGTAATTTTGTCTGTGAATCTCTCAAAATAAAATATTTCAGTATAAGTAAAAGCCATTGAATGTAAAGCATCATGGGTTCAAATCGAAATTCATGCAAAGTAATGAGACTTCTTTTGATTAACTCATCATAATTAAGTACTATCTTTTAAGTGAATTTTTTTAACAAGTGTATATTACTTTTTTATCCTGATATAGTAGCAATAATTATAAAAAGATTAAAAGAAAGATCTAATTTTTTTCCTTTAAAAAAATTCAAACTACTGAAATAATAATTTAAAATGGAAATTTGTTTTATTTTCTAAAATTTCTGTACATATTTTGTGTTATTATTATTATTATTTTGCCATTACTCCTGAAAAGTGTATAGGGTTAAAAAAGCGTATTGAAGCGCCTCTTCAATTTGAAAATACTTTTACATAAAATTGCTTTGATGATAAAGCTGAAAAACCATCTAATATTTGTTAATGTAAATGTAATTTTTCTAAGTTAAACATATTAGCTGTATAATTGTCATCAATTTGGGATTGTGCTTTTATTATTAGTAATAATTTTAATACTTCTATTTTTATTCTCGTATTATTATAAGTTCTGGCTTATTCTTATAATATTCTTGAACTAAACTGAATGATATATTCTGTTTAATTTTAGTAAATTATGGTTTTCTCATTCATATTTGTTTCCTCCAGATAATTCTTATTTTGGAAAATATTACGCTTGATAAATCAATAATAAGCTGTTTTTGCAAATGTCAAACTTTTATAATGAGTATTCTACTATCTCATGTTTAATATCAACATGATAGTTTGGAATCTCAGCTTGATTTTGGAATGCTAAAGCTGGCATCCACTAAATGAAATATCTCTAACAATAAAAACACCTCATGAAGAACATTTCAGTATCCTGAGATGTATTTAGACAGCTGGTAAAAAGATGTCAAAATATTTAATGTAAATCATGACTTGCACTAAATTTAACAAACATTTATATATATATTTTTTAAATACACCGATTGATTTATTCGTATCTAAGTCGCACTTTTTTTCCAATGCTGCTACTGAAACTCGGATTCGGCTTAGAATAGAAAGCGGGAAAATTCATTGGATAGAGAATATTGAACATGATATTGACGATTAGAACAGTAACAAGTTCGTGTATGTATTTCAGATACTTTTAATACAAGTAAAATAAATTTATCATTCGCTTCTTATTTCAAAAATTTTTATTTCGAAAATATCAGAATTCGATAGACCGTCTTACATTATTGTTTAACTTTTCAAAACCCCGACTGGGCGTAAGTGGTTTGTCGCTGGCCTTGTACTCCCAAGTTTGAAGGTTCGATCCCGGCCCAAGTCGGTGGATTTTCATGATATAGAAAATCGATAGCATCCATATCGAATGGTTATGCGGCATGTTAAAAATCCCTAGAGTGCCTGTTTGACTTGAGTGTTCTAGGAAAAACTAAAAAATCCTAGTGCTGTTTCGCATCATCAGAGTTCAGGTGCGCCAAAATTACATTGCTGTGATTGGTGTTCTAATTATATGGTGCCGCACTAAGAAATGATACCAGCTCTCGAGGAATGTACTAGATCTGCAATGGTAAATACCAATTCGCAGCCCCTTGGAAAAAAAATCACAAAAATGTGTTGAGAGTTTGGGGGTGCGGTGAAGAATTGATGGTGGCTTAGATTCGAGTAAATACGGTAGTTATTAGTGAACGTTATAAAAAAAAACACTAACAATTGACATCTATTAATCTATATTCACGATAAATGAAATAAAGATATTTTCAGATTTCTTATTGATCATATTACTCTCAAATGGTACAAGTTCCCATATAAATAAAATATACAAATACATGTTTCCGTATAAATAAAATATACAAGTACAAGTTCCCATATAAATATTGTTTTGTGACTCCATTTTAAAAGAAAATTACAAAATTATGCTTTAAAAATAAGTATTTTTAAATAATCTAACATACATGAAATAATTTAAATTTTTAGAAAGTATTTATAAATTCATATATATTTAGTATTTACGTGTTATACTTTTGACAAGCCAAAAGTTTTTCATGTTTGAGATGAACTTTAAAAAGTGGCCACCCAAGATTGCTTATTGTCGCTACTTTTATCATAGAAATACAATTAAGTAGTATTTCCATGACTCAGTTTTAAATGATATATATTCCCAAAAGGTCATTATATATATTTAAATTTTAAACAGGAGAGGAAAGAATAAATAGGTCATATTAGAGACATAATTATATACCTATTTTTGATTTATGCTCTGATATCAGGGGTGTATCTTATCAAGAGAAGGGGCGCGTGTGTATTATTTTTCTATTTAAAATATTGCGAATCGTAGTACTACACAGGGGAGAGAGAAAGTTCTAGATATATTAATTTATTTTTCTAGATATTAATATTTTTCAAATTAGAGGGATAGGTTTTACTCGATATTTTCTTATCATTCTAACCGCTTAAAAAATATTTTTTAAAAAAATTACATATTAGACTCTTTTGGTTTAGTTTAATTTAACATCACTTTCGGAATATGTTAAGTTTCTTGGTGTTGAGGTTCATAATTTTAAATTATTAAGGACAAGAACTACATTTGAGCCAAAATCTCATTTTTACAATATTAAGGTGACCATATTTTTACAATGAAAAGGAAGACGAAAAAATTTAAGAAAAAATTACAACTTAAATATATGAAACGTTTTATTAATTCAAACAAATATACGCTAATTATGCTTACATTCTTTTTAATTATTATCTTAAAAACGAGTATTTTTCCCCATTAAATGATTCTTTTTTTGGTCAAAATATCATTTTTTAATATACATATATATATCGGAAGGTTCGGTCAAAAAATATCCTTCATACTGAATTTTACGGTGAGCATTGTAGCTAAAATATTAACATTCAATTTTGATTTCTCACTAGTCACTTCACAAAAATCATTACCAACTGAAAAAAAAAACTCTTTCAACTGCTGCATGAGTTCCACAACGTAAATTCAAAAAGAATGACTAAATTTTTATATGGAATGGGTTCATTTTTGAAATGGTTAAGTATTCCCACCCATCTTTTATCAATTTCAGCATGCTGATGTTCCAATTGTTTCAATTTATTATAATTTAAATGTACATTCAGTCTTCCAATTTCATCAAACAAACCATTGTCGACGATTTTAATATCAGGCATTTCTTTTGATAAAAAAACCAACACAGTTTTCTATATCTGCCCAATTTACTTGCGATGAAGTCAAAAAACACGATTGAAAACTGTTATTTCCTGTGATATTTGTTTCAGACCATTCTTCGACATTTTGGAAACATGTTTGGTTCATCTCTGAAAATAGAGATTAACAGATCAATTTTAAACTATTGAAAAGGAGGACACTTTTCGAGGAAGGACAGAACATATAAAAGGAGGACGTTTGGTCACCTTTACAATATATCTATCATGCTAAGTGAAGCTCTATTGCTGAATCAGTTGCATGAAAAGTAGCATTTATTGGAATTTGAATTCCTACCCTTGCACTGTTGAACTAAGTCATCGCTAGCCATGACCTTAGTCTGCTTTAACTTCCATTGTGATTATGGGCATGCAAAAATAAATGATGTTGAACAAATATTAATTTTCTTACCTAATGGGTCGTTTCATCATTACGTAATTATAAATTAAATTCTTATCTTTGAAGAAGAAGAATCATATTGCTTTAAGTTAATCGTCGTTTTCGTTACCATTATCATTGATGGCATGATAATGTAGTTTATACCACATACAAACTGACTTCTTTAAATTCCAGCTATTAAATCAGAGATTCTTGCCATATTTTATTGAATTTCTATAAGGGTATACTCCACAGGTCGATTGCTTTGAATAATGTACATGAACTACTCTGATGCTAACTATAGAAATCTTCGTTTAAAAACAATCTGGAAAGCAAGTGATACACTTGTGAAAAATTGGTTAGTTCAAAAATGTTTTATGAAACAATTAATGGGATATTAAATATTTTTCTACAAATATTTGTAAGTTTGTTTTTTCATAAAAAAAAAGTTTTATAATCCTTGAAATATGTAAATCAAGCATTGTATAAGGATTTAACATCTAAATCCTTAAAGTTTATACTTTTCGGAGAAGAGATCGAAATTCGATGCATTCATTCTCTGTTATAATCTTTTCACTAACTTTTTATTATTTAAGAATAATTAGATATAAATTTTATATTCAGATCATAATGCCTTTTCCCAGTTTTTATTGGTACATTGAACTCTAATCAAAGAGGCAAACAAAAGGGAAAAAAGGAAACATTTACAAAACAGAAATTTTTATTCATAAATACTATAGGCAGTTGTTTATTACAAAAAACGAATTATATTCAAACTGGACTATTTTTCTGTAATCGTTTTCTTGATTCATTCAACGTTTTTCAACTACTTGCAAATTTTTTTTTCAAGTATATGTTTTGTCTTTCTTTTCATCTACAATATGGTCTTTCAAATTTAAATTTTATTTGAAAGTCATGAAATTTTAAGACTGTATTTTGTTTTCCTTTAGTAGAAAGTTCACGTATAGATTTTTCATTATCGTTCTTGTTGTTTTCTGATGCCACCTGTCTGACGTAGTCAGATCGAGGCCCACGAAATTCATCGTGGCATGGACAAGAGGTACGCCTGTCGTTGGCTTTGAGCACCATACAGGTGACAGTACGATTTAGCTCGGCGAAATTCCCCGAAGGGACGATAGATGGCGACACGACCTCTATCTCCACCTCCACAATTTCTGCATGTAAACTGAAGGGGAGGGAAATATTCTCCAGTCTCTGCGCTCGTGATTAAACCCACAAGACTACGGACCCACTGATTTAACGAGCACGTACTCCGTGTGTACTCGGAGGGTGTTTGGTGGCAACGGGCATCGAACCCAGGCCTTCCGGTCTGGAGTCCGATGCTCTAACCACTAGGCTACCCACGGCCCTTCATTATCGTAAAATCCGGTATATAACGCGCACTTTTAACACAAAGAATAAGATCGCAATTTACGAGTGCGCGTTATACGCCGGGTATAAAAGTGATAGCTTTAAAATAAAGAGAAAAGGAACACATAGAGGGAAAAAATTGGACTTCTACAAGCATCGGAATACAGTTTATTTAAAAGAAAAGACATTCCTTATGAACTTAAAGGGTTGTAGCTCTTAGAAGTATATTATTTTTTTTTCTAAAGCTTGGGATGTTACTTCGAATAAATAAATGACTTCAAAACATAAGAGCATTGCTCACGTACATTTCGGGTTTTATCCTAAAAAAAGGACTGCGCGTTATACGGCGAATATACCTAAAAATTTAAAATTGCAGTTTGAAAGTATAGGTACGCGTTATATGCCAGATTTTACGGTAATTTGAAAGTTTTTGTAAAAATTTCTTGAGTCTTGGAATGTTTCCTTCAAAAAATTTTTAAGAAATTAACAAAATTTTCTTTTTTAATGACATATAAAGTTCTTTGTCTTATATTTAAGCATGAAAAAAGATTTTATAAAAACATATTTTTTTTTTAAATTTTAAATGTCAAAGAGCAATTTGAAAACATATGAAATAAATTTGCGAAACATATCAATGACTTCATGCTGCGAAGACTTTTTTCAAGGAAAATCTGCATGAAATACGAGTACAAGAACATTTTATAGATATTTTGGGAGATTAATCCATTTGTGACCCATGCAAAATTTAAACCAAATTATAATGCTTGATTATTTTTAGAAGTCAGAGATAAAACTATTATTAAATTAAAATTGATTTCTAATATTAAATAAATGCAGTGGTGCACACAGGAATGTTTCAAGGAGGAGGGGTCCAGGGTCAAATGTTCACCATTCTCATATTATGCTCCAATACACCGCCCAACATATTTTTTTGATTTTGTCGATTATGGGGTACAAAAAGCAGTAAAAATTAATTAATTAATGGTATTAATAAATAAATGGTATTAATTAATAAAATTAGTTATTAATAACGCATGCTTAATTCAATTTTACCTACTATATGCATATGACTATAATCAAACGAAAAAAAATCAAGGGCATAGGGAGGAGAGTCCGGACCCGGGGCCCCCGCTTGTGTGCGCCGCCACTGAATAAACGTAATCAATCTGTGTAATTACAGTAATGGATTTATTTATTACTCTAAATTAAAAAATTAATTTCTTTTCTTCGCCAATGGCAAGAGATTATTTCGAACAAATATATCAGAACCACTAATCTACACTTCTCCCCATGTAGATTATGTGCGCGAATGTCCGCCAAATATGGAAGATAATGAAACCGTCGCACATCGAGAGGAGGAGATGACTAGAAGTCACAGGTGACGTGGACAAGGATTTATGTCGGGCGGAGAAGATATGCCGGATCAAACGAGATCGTGATTCGACCCTCCCCTCGTCTACCCCCCTGGCCGGACACGCCCCTTCTCTCTGACACACAATTTACCATACACCCTCAGCCACCCTGCCCGACTGCCTCTTTCTCTTCACAGTCTAGTCTCTTCCCCGAGATAACAGCCGACTCTAAAAAATGTAATTGTGAAGAAAGTGCCGTTTCTTTTTTTCTTTTCAGATGATTGCATTTTCTAAAAGAATAAGTTTTTTTAGAAGGGTCTGTATTTGTATGGGAAAATTTCTTTTAAATTTAGAAAATAGTATGAATGAGAATTGCGATAAGAACTGGAGGGCATATTTAAATTATATTGCTTTTATATATAAGCTTGGGTCCATTTTTTTTATTGTTATTATTTGCATCATATGCAATAGAATTGTTTTTATTTAACATTTTAGATAAACAAATCGCCTTTTTTTATTTCTTTGAATGTAGATTGAATCATATTAACTTGTCCTAAATTATGGGGTTATTAAAACTTCATTTCTAAATAAATAATATACGCTTACTTTATATAGCGGCTTATGCTAAAGATGTTAGGAAGAAAAAAACTTTTTTTTTTTTAGTGTTTTATTTTAAAGAAAGGGTGTTATTTAAATAAGGTCATCCAACTTAACTAGGTTATTCAACCGAAATAAAAGGACTAATATTAAGTTGAATTGATTTTGTTATATATGCATTGTAGGTGCTTCAAAATCGTAATAAAACCTCTTCAGTTGAACACATTTAAACAAACATTATTAAGAAAAAGGGGTGATCACCATGTACAACAAGGTCTACTTATTCATTCTTATGAACACATTTTTCTTTGTTAATTTTCGAAACAGTCATATAGTTTGTTCGTACACAATATCATTCAAAATCTATGCATTTATTTTATTTTCCAAGGGTTTAGTTATTATTTCTAAGAAAATAAACAGTTTTTGTCTTTTTTTTCTTATTATCACAAGGTTAACAGAAAGAACCTTTCAGAGCTAGGTTATGGTACTCTATAAATTTGAGTATCTCATGGCAACTGATTTTAATTACATTTTCAAAAGCTCGATATTCTACTCGAATGGGATTCGATGGAACTAATATGGAATTCGGTACAATTTAGAAGCTTTTCAGTTTTCCTGCTTGGTATTTGTAATGTATGATGAGTCTGTTTATAATCCTTCACATTATAAACTTGAACCATTGAGTTTTGAAATAATGTTGAAATTTGTTAGTCCTATCGTGCTGAAACCACAGAACATTTCGAACCGGAATCAGAACATTAATAAGTAATTTTGATGATACCTTTCACAGAATACTGTTTTATGGCTTGACTGAGTTGCTAAGGTAGGAAGTACAAACTAATTATAAAATCATTCTCAAAATGTTACATACGTTAACAGAGAACCGCTTCCGTAAAATTTGTTTACGTAGCATATGGGTTATAGATGCCCCACTCATGGGAATAATAAAATTAAAAACCTGTTAGTTCTTTAAGGTTTCTAATACGAGAAAAGTATATTTGCAAAAAAAAAGTTTGGAGTCACAATGTACTTTGCATAAAAAGTGGAGTCGAAATAATTTCTTCCCCCACTTTGCTATGCAAGAAAACGTTTATGTGTATTGCATCTTTCTTTTAAGTATGACCTATGAATTCAGCAAAGAAAAATCCACTTATTTTTGTTTGAATTCATGTTATAAAAGAAACAGAACACTCTTCAAAGTGAATTTTTTATCGTATTAGAAAAAAAAAACGAATTTTAATTAAAATTTCACTCACTTATTTTGAGATTGTAATATTACAAGAGAGTTAAGGAACGACATGGATGTAATGAACGAAAAGCTTAAAAAAGTCCTTTTAAAACTTCCTTTGGTTAATATTTATAAGCATGTTGGGAACTCTAAATACTGCCGAAGTAATAAACTAAATTCGAGCAACTTTTGCTCACATATCCATTTATCGTACTGTATTCTTACAATTTAAGAAATATTTCATAAGTATGCAATATTTCATTCCAATACATGTGAAGTTAAGTATAACATCAAAATGTAATAAAAATGTTAATTTTTTTAAAATTTGAAACATTTTTCAAATAATGCGTTTTTACAGTTCATGTCCACGAGTCCTTATTTCAATTTTTGAAATACTTATTGTAATGACACTAACACATTTCAAAACACGAACCCACACAACATTGAATATTCATTTTTAAAAAATCCGTTTTGTGGGTAGGCACAAAACCGATTTTAAGTCTCCTCCATCGGCCAAAGTTTCATACAAACTGACTGAATTCCCCATCGGTTAGGGAAGGTTCAAGCAAATATCCCTTTAGGGATTAGTGGGGAGTAAGTAGCCACAAATGTGTGTGTGGTCTCATTCTTTAACATTGATCTATATAAGGCAACCTTAACTAATATTTAAAAATTATTAAAAAGCAAAATTTACAATTTGAAAAGAAAAATGTTTAAATTTTTATTTTTATTGAGGAAATTTTTTAATTACATTAATTTATATGATATATCCTTATATATATTTGTAAAAAATTAAAGTATGATTAAAGAAATGTATATTAATCAGAAAATTAATTATATTATAGTGACAAACTTTTAAAATACTGCTATTAAGGTTTCGGTTAAAAATTTTGAAATTTAATGATAGTCAATTATTAAAAAATTATTCTTTTCTCGAATAAATTGAAATATGTTTCTTAGATCAATACAACTAATTCTTAAAAAGAAATTTAATTGTATAAAAATAAATATATTTTTTAACTAACACAAAATAATAATAATAAAAAAAAGGAAACTGGTTAATTAATATTTTTGTGAAATGAGATAAAATATCACGAACAAAAATTTTTTTAAAAATGATTTTGTCTTTGATTTAATTTTTCGACAGGGTTATGCACATAATAAATGTATTTTTATTGCATCATTTTAATTTTAATTTTTCGAATTTATTATACTTCATATAAGAACTTCTAATTTTTTCTCTATAAAGATGCAATCTTTTACAAATGATATGATATATATATGCACAGCAGTGGCGCACACAAGGGAGGGGACGGGGGGTCCCGGGTTCGGATCCCCCCTAAAGCCCTTGATTTTTTCTCTCGATTGATTATAATCCTATGTATATAGTACGTAAAATATAATTAAGTATTTGTTATTAATAATTAATTTTATTAATTAATGCTAATTATTTATTCAATAACAGCAAGTTGAAACGACTTTTCACATCGCGCCAGATTCATCTGCTATGGATTCCCTCCCACGTAGATCTAGAGGGAAATGAGATTGCGGACAATTTGGCCAAGGCTGGCGCTTGCGAGGTACTTGAGTCGTCGGCACCCTTCACCTTTTTGGAGATTTTCTCTAGAACTAAACACCAGAATAAGACCGCTTGGATTGTCCCCCCCCTCGCAGAGCACCATTGGTATCAGTGTTCTCGTACTGGAGGCTCTCTGGCTCACGGTTTTAAAAGACATTATCAAACTCTTCTAGCTCACTTTCGAAGTGGCCATCTTAAAACAATGAAATTTTCCGAAGGATGCAAGATATTTGAAATGTGCACGAACTGTCCTTCTGAGCCGACCGCATCCTCGAATGCCTAGGGCTCACTAAGCTAGATTTAGCAGACGATCCCTTGCTGGTGTTGAATTTTTTTGAAAGTGTACGATACCATGGACCTGGTCTAGCACTGCTGACCACAGGGGGGCGTGCAACAACAACATTTATTCAATAATGAATGTTTTACTGTTTTTTGTTCCCGAAAATAGACAAAACCAAAAGAATATGTTGGGCATCGTATTGGAGTATGGCAGGAGAATGGCAGACTTTTGACCCTGGACCCACACCCCTTGAAAAATTCCTGTGTGCGCTACTATTGCACAGAAACAACTGAAATAATTGGCAGAAGCAAAACTCAATTAACAACTGAGCATTTCTGAAGGTTAACTTGCCTATTAAGTTAATGGTGTCTTCTCGTTTCTTAATCATTCACTAAAAGTAACTTAGTAAAAGATCGAGTGATATACTCGCATAATATAGAGAGATTTCTAAAAAAAACAACGACTGTACCCATTTAAAAAAAGAAAGAAAAAGAGTGTCCTACATCTTGATGAATTCTTAGAACCCTTTTCAGTGTCAACAACTGTTAAAATAATTAATTATATACAGTACTAGATATAATTAATATAATGACAGATCGTATTTCTCGATAAATATCAAAAGATACAATCTACCGTTGTCTTTATTTTTGTATGCATTTTTTTCTTTTGAAATGACTCTATTAAATTAGTTTTTCATAAATAATTAATCTTCTAGTTTTTATAAACTTCAAATTAAACGTTTTATTATAAGAACTGGGGGAAAAAAATCTTAAAATACGGACAAACTTAATTAGTTTAATTAAATGGTAATGTAAACAATGCATGTTTTTATGGTATATTTTCAGTAGAAGTCGTAAATTATTCTTCTATGAAAGTCGTAGAAATAAGAATTTGGTACAGTGATATGATTTTTCGCATCTGTTGTTAAAATTCCTTTAATTACTAAAATTAGTGTTATTGTTTATTGGAGTGTGGTAATGAAGAGAAAAAGAGAAATGATGATTTTTGTTGAAAGCATTGTTATCGGATACTTTTCGAATAATTAAATGTTGATCAAAAACATTTTGAAGTGTTAAAAAATGGAAACTTTGACTTCATAAAGTACAGTCGGACCGCTATTTAACGAATTCATTGGAACTGAACATTTTGTTCGTTAATGTGGGGTTATTCGTATCATCGGGGTAACCCCCTCTCCCACTTTTTTGGCATTTACGTTTTGGAAATTCTATAATAAGCAACTACATACACACACAAAAATTGTTTAGAAACTGCGCAATGTTATTCAAAAGCTAAAAATAATATTAGGGAATTTTTAAGCGCTAATTAATTAGAAATTTTAAAATACTGACCAATAGATGTGTAGCGGTATCATCTACATAAGCCAGTTACAGCCTCCAGACAGTGTCGATTACTTTTGTCTAGTGGTATGTTACTTGGCTTCGAAACCATTGGTCGTGGGTTCTGTAATCCGGATAAGCACCACTTAAGGTGTGTAACAATCTTTTTGATTCCTAACTCGAGGGAGTTCTTAATCGACTTTATTTAGAGAAAAAAATACTGCGTCATTTACATCCCGCTGCATGAGGTATGTTTTTAGTTTCCGAACAATGTAAGGCATTAGGAATTATAATAGTTTTGCTAAGAGTTTCGGTATGGTATAAAAACAAATGGTAAAAAAATGGCCTGTGTTGTAAAGTGGAATGAGATAAGGCAGGAATTTCATATTCTATTCAAAACTTATGCGATAGGTTACACACATGACTCATCAGCACCTGTAAAATCTAATGATGGGTTTCACCCCATCCCGTCACAATCTGCTGCTCACAAGAAAAACCTTTCTGTTCCAAACAAACAAACAAACAAAAGAATGTTGTTTGAAAGAAAATAATTCAAACTAATTATTTTTTTTCACCGGAAGCTGATATAGTTCGTTAACTAGGGTTTATTATTAATTAAATAGGGGTTTACCTTTATTTTAATGGGCGGAAAATAAAACTTCGTTATATCGTGAAATTCGTTAAATAGGGCTTCGGTTAATCGAAGTCCGACTTCATTGTAATCGAAACATATTTTATATGCCTATGCTCTATCTTTCATTTCCAGATTTACGAAAAAGTTCTATAACACAGATTCTTATTATCTAAAACCTTACTTTTTTTTCTAATTTATCATTAAAAATCATAAAAATTTTGCCATTATTACGAAAAAATTCGTTCAATAATTACAATTTTTTACATATGAATAATTTGTTCTGCAATGTGTTGCATAAAGTGTACATTTAAAATGAAAAAAAGATGCATGTATAAAACCTTGTAATAGATATTCTTTCTTCAAGCATGAATTTCGAATTAAATACAACTTTAAATTTTAACCTTAGTATTCATCTTTAGAAATGACTAAGAATACAGATATGAATGTAACAGTTCCTATAATATGTTGCATAGTTAATGAAATGTTTTGAGACACAACGCTTCGAAAGTTTTTAAAATTTCTTATAAGTGAACTTTTACAGACTTCCCTCACATACTTTTTGAAAACAGTTCTTAAGTAACTCCTGTAAGTATAACACTTTTCACACATAGCCAATTTGATGTAGGGATGCTCAAGGCGCAGACTGTAATGAAGTAATTATAGAAATTTGTGTGTGTCATGTTGTCTGGGCTAAAAATTTACCTGTGATTCTTTTTTTTATGTCTAAACATTATGGTGAAATAACACCTGCTTAGAAAATAGTATATTTTTGAAGTTATCTTCTAGTAGACGATATGTATATTTCTGTTATTTTTAAAGTTTATATTTTATTTGAAAAATAATTATTAATCTAATGCAGCTTAGACATCACTAAATAAATTTTAACAATGACTCCCTGATTAACGTATTGTTGCTACAAGTAGTTGAGCATTCCCTATCGCGAGTTCAGCTGGAGGTTTGGATTCACGATCAGCTAAATATCAGTTAAAAAAACAACAGCATAAAGTGTTGCAGAAAATTGAAGAAGAACACTTTATATACAAATAAAAGCTCGTAACGTCAATAAAAAGGAGATACGAGCAGAAAAAAATAACTTCTTAAAAAAAATTTTCATCGACTCATTTGTAATTCGCAATTATTCCGCTTTTGTTTTGAAAAAAAAATCACAACAATGTGACTTACCGGAACCTATGGCTTGGTGAACAATTGAGAGTTTTGTATCCGCGAAGACATAAGAATAAATACTCTTTTGGAATGTCGATGAGAGTGTTAAATCACGTGCTATTGCAGCAATCTATTATTGGTATCTCCTGTTTACATTTCGTCAAGACAAAACATGCGATGTACTATTCAACTACAAAGGCAATTGTTTTTGACAGCAAGACGGATGTTGTCAAGCCAAATAGCCTTCATAAGGGTGGTTACTATGCATATAGGCCAATGATGTGTATTCTATTGATTTCAAGACAGCATGTAATGACTTCACGTTCATTTGCGAAAACTCCATTGTAGATGAGATGTTTTGAGGATATCAGCTTTAATCACCATTAGGTGGATGTACGGGTCTGCATATTATTCGGAAGGGCAATTTTAAGGCTCAGATGTATGCAGATGAGATACTGAGATCTTATTCTGTACCTTGCATTGCAGTTATCCACAATTCCTTTCTTTTAAACTATTTTAATGCCAGATCTCATACAGCTCAACTTCTGGAGAGCATGTTCGGAGTTAAAAACAGTACGGCGTTTGGAGAGTACAGCATGTTCTGCCCTTCGATTGAGCATATTTAGGACAAAATTGGCTGATACATTGCAGTGAGACCAGTATTTCTATTAATTATCCGTCTTGGAGATTGCACTTTTTGAAAAGCGATCTACTGTACCCCCCAAAAAATCTTATCGATAACCTTATATTATCTATGGAAATCAAGTGCACAGTAGTTTTAGCTGTTCGAAGAGTCCACTGATTTTTTTAAAACACAATGCATTCTTTTTCAAACAATATATTTTTTTTTCATTTACATGTAACCAAATTATTACCTTGAAATATTTTTTCGTGTTCTTTCTATCGTTTCAGATAATTAAAGCTCCCATACAAAAATTTTGTGCATCTTTTCTTTATTGCCCCCCACTGGGGAGGAAACTGGGTGTCAAAATTACATTGGGGCAATTAGTATCCACCTGTATGGTGCCACACTAAAAAGTGATACCAGCTCCCGAGGAAGGTACTAGGTCTGCAATGATAGTTACCAATCTGCAGCCCCGTTAGAAACATAAAAAATGTTTACTGCATTTTAACACATGTATACTCTTTCCATTATATGCCATTGGGTGACTGTATTGCTTAGTTTTCTTTACTTCTATGCTTGCCCGTTTAATTTTTTGTGCAGTGTATATTATTGTTTGTAAATTCAAACTAGATTCAATGTCCTTGTATAAAAGTTAAAAGAAAGGTATCAGGTTGAGGTATATTCTTTTTTAATTGATTAAAATCCGAGGCCCTCAAAATTATGAGGACTGTCGTTCAAAGTCTCCATCTTGCTACAGAGCTACGTTACTTCAAATCAACTCTGGTCATCGTAAATTATTTATAGACAAATTCATTAGGAAAAAAAGCAATGATAGTAAATTTGTTTGATCAGTAACCCAAAAAAATACAAATAAAATACTATGCAGAGGGAAAAGTTGAATACATTTTAATAACACTAACGAAATAATTATAAATTTCCAATTTCTAAATTTGGGATAAACAGCGATTGAATATAATAGGTTTAAAATGTATTAAATAGATAAAATACAAGTTCTATAAGTATTTACTTTCCAAAATCAGTCAAAATAACATGAACAGAATCCAACGAAAGCCAAACCAACCAAACCGAATAAATAATCACTAATCTTTAAACAATTCAAAACTTTAATTGAAAATAAAACAATAAATCAGAGATCATAATTAATTATAAATTCAATAAAATTGTATCTAAATCCACATAGATGCAATATATAATACAGAACATTTCAAGTATTTTTTTCTGAACTGTAATAAAAAACTATTCGGAAAATTCTATAGAAAAGAGGTGAGATAAAATATTTTATATCTCGTACCGAGAGATAGCTTTTCCTGTTTTCAATAATCTAGCTGTAAGCTTAGTATGGTAGATTCCGATCTCAATCCACGTTACTGTTACACAATTAGACAGCAAAAATATGCATAGTTATGGGAATATATTTTAAACATTTAAAACTAATAAATCATTTGATTAATTTTTTATTAACGTCGCATTCTAAAGCAACATGATGGCTATTGGCGATGGACCTCAATTTTAAACTTCGGTCAAGTGATGAGGACACCTGATCTGGCACCTCTTCTGCAAGCTTTCACCCCACACCAACGTGAAGCTATGACAGATTAAACGCGCATGGGTCTCTTTACGAGGTGGCTCTTCATTGGTATCAGGACTTGAACTCACGACTTACTAGCCACGTTTCTGACCATGAAGCGAGGCCGAAAACTAGTTGGTATTATCCGTTGTTTGTTAGTAAGGCTCTCTTCCACTTTGGCCAATAAAGAAATAGCAAAAATGTACTATTCATAGCTGTAAATTCATTTATCCTTACTGAAATTAGCTTTTAAGTATTAAAAGTTATGACCTTGAATGTATTACGAATTATAAATAGCTTCAGAGTTTTTAGAGAGAAAGACAGGATCAAACAAATTGAAACAAATAGAGGAGCAGCATTTTTTATTCAACATCGTGTCATTTGTTTTTTAATGGCTGGCATTCAATCCTCCATTGCAGTCACCCTTCGCCTGTGGTGTACAGCGAAATGTGACTGCAACGAATGACACCTAGCTTAAATTCCCTACCACGGTAGATGATGTTGAATAGTACGGAAGGACACAGATTGTTGTGATCCTTATTCCTAAACAGACCCTAATCCTTGCGCCGGGGTCCACCTTGTTACAATGTGATCCGCCATTGCCATTGTGCAAGAGGCCTTTTCTCACTCTTGGTTGTGTGACAAAGTTTGTACTAACCTTTCCAACCCTTCTGTACCCATCGATTCTCTATTCGCATCGCCCCGGTTTGATTGTCCAATACTAGTTCCGAGTTCTCAAAAGGATATCTGCTGTCTTTAATAAGTCAATTCTTCCTTTCAAAATGCTAGAAAAGAGTTTCATTGACCTTCGTATTCAGCGAATGAGCTTACTGAAACTTCTCTCGCACAAATAAAGTGAAAAAGAAAACACAATGCCAGTAAAAAAACATTTTATAGGTGGCCCTACTAGTTTACTCATGCAGCAGCTAACTTCATACTTCTTTCATGGTGCTTTATTTCAGATGACTAGCATTGTATTATATAATAATGCGATAGAATCTCCGGTATTCCCTAGAATTAAGATATTTAATACGGTACATTCTTAAATGCAGGCAATAAAAATACATAGATTACTTAATACATACAACGTTTTTACATCATATACTTAATACATACAACGTTTTTACATCATATACTTAATACATACAACGTTTTTACATCATAGTTCACGTCTTACCATTTATGAAGGATTTGAAAAAAAAGAGGACAATGATAGCGCTATTGCAAAAGATACCTTAAAAGACATTTTGAGAATATTTACATGCTTATTTTTAAGGAAAAAAAATTAATTTCAAGTCTTCATCTCCGCATGTTAATATGTACTTCAGTTTAGTGCCTATTCAAAAACAATGTTCCTAATCACCTTTTCCTCTAAATTGCACTGAATTTTTATTCCCTCTATGCTTCTGCACCTTGACAGAGACGTATACAATTGTCCATGAGTAAATATTGTTTCCTTCGATGTTACGCATAAACCAACTTTTTGAAAACTCTACCCCTGTGATTTCTTAATCGTTCTTGTCGCTCTTCAGTTAAATTCAAGTTTTTACAACCCATTTTCACTAACTATATCTTATGTATAAATACATTTATTACAGCATCACAAAAAAACTTTTTTATATTGAGAGTGAAAGAGCTTTTTATTTTTTTATCCACTTTTGCTGGGTGTTTATTTTCTTGTGTATTCTGAAGTTTTTCAAGCGAAATAAAAATAAAGCTCGCTCATTTTAATATCGAATAAAACTTAGTATCGAACCATTTCCATTGAAGGCTTTTTCATCTGTTTTACGACAGTGGAAATCTTTAAGTTAATTCAGTTGAATGCTTATTGCACTTCTTTATACTAATTTTATTTCTTTTTACTGCAACCATTAAGAGAGGGAGAAAGAACTGGCGTAATGAGTTAACATCATTAGCTCTCGTCCTTCGGGAGTCGGACTTCTCCCAATAGAGTTGTCGGAAATACTCTCCAATTGCATGTTCATATTTGAAACCGATAAATTAACAGATATCATTGGTAATTCATCACTCACTGTCATTTGCTCCCTTGGAGTGATAAATAACGTATATGATGGATTGTACCTTAACGATGACATTAGATTAAGCTAACAGTTCTTTTTCAATGTACCCTTTTAAATGAATTGAAAGAGAGTTGAATTTTTATATAAAGAAATCATTGTATCTCAAGTAAAAAATAATAATAATAAATAACAAAAACTCTTCATTATATATATATATATATATATATATATATATATATATATATACAGTATCTGTTATTAAAAATCGCTTCGTAAAAGGGTAGTTTTTTTCAATTCCTACTATTTAGTTCACTGTTTCCTTATATATATATATCGTTGAAATTTTCAATCGTCAATAAAATACTTTTTTATTCATCCACTCAAGTTCCAATACACTTTTTAAAACTTGTAGTGGATGACACTTGATGTTAATACAGTTTTTCAAATATTAATTCATTAATTAAATTAAATTAATTAATTTTAGTTTTATATGGGAGAAAAAGTTAAATTTGTTTCGAATGAAGGCAATAGATGGTGACATTATACATTGATTATCCAACTACCAGGTATGAAAAGCTCAATTTGTTTTTCAAGAAGGAATTGACTTTAAATTTTTTTTATTTTACTTGTATTTAAAGTGTTGTTATTATATTAAATTTAAAAATTTAAAAAAATTGTAGAAGCTTATATAAAAAGAGAAAATCACTATTAAAACTATTTAGGCTTTGTAGATTTCTTATTTGTTTCGAATGTAAAAAAAAAAATCCTTATACTTTTGCAAGAAACTATAAATTTTTAGAAAAATTTGTTTATAGACGAGCAAAATAAATTTGTCTAGATTACGGGATTTTGATTTTCGTGTGTGTTTCATCGTTTGAACAAAGTGCAAAATGATGAGATTCGTCAACAGCAATTACCTTGGTAGCTTAGTGCATTGTTGAAAAATTGATTGTGATTTGTTATAAACTTTCTCTTAAACTTGCAAGACTTAATTATTAAAGAACGAAACACAAGTAATTAAGAATGGAATTTGTAAAAGCTGTCATGATTAAATATAACTGATTATTAAACAATTATTATTTATTTTAACTTTGAATAATTTTAAATAATGCAAGGAATTTAAATAATATAAAACATTTTAAAAAGCTATTATATCTCTGAATTTATGTTTCAAATAAATAAATGATATTTTTCTTATGAATTTTCTATTGTAACTCTCCAAGGTAGGTTTAATAACCACACGCACACACATGGCATACAATTCGATATTGTTAATAAAAAGTCACAGTTAACCCATTGGTAGCGTCACGGATTCATAACCAAAGACCTCGAAAAAGGATTTGGGTTTCGTCATTCTAAATACACTCATATCCATAAATTAAGGATAATTCAGAATCACACAGAAATTGAACTCTAAAATAAAAATTTCACCTGTAGAATTATCACACACATCTTGAAGAAGAATATGCAAATTACAGGGAACCACCAGATGGCGCGGATAGTACGTCACACTGACGAGAGTGTAAGAGAGGAGTATATAAGGAATGGTGGCAAAGAAGTAAAATTGTTTACAAGCGCTTTAAAAGCCTTTCAGTGCAATAACGGCATAGTTATGGCACAAAGGAAGCAATTGGATAATTTTTTACGTGGTAGAATTATTGGACGACTGGAATGTGGACGTATCCAGCTGGAAGTATCCGAGGAACTTGGAATCGCCCGGAGTGTCATCTCCAGGCTTTGGCAACGATTCCAAGATGATGGTAATGTGAATAGAAGTTACAGCACAGTTCGCCCTCGAATTACAACGCCGAATGAGAACCGGTATATATATATATATATATATATATATATATATATATATATATATATATATTTGGCAGTTACTGCCAAAAGAAACAGACGGAGCACAGCATCAGACCTGTCTCGTCAGCTCTCTTCAGCTACCGGTACGACAGTTTCAAGGCAGACCGTGTACAGACGCTTAGGGCACATTGGTCTATATGCTCGTAGGCCTGTCAGATGTGTTCCACTTACCGCAACTCACTGTCGCCTGGATTAACCTGGAGTAGAGAGCATGCATTGTGGACACCACAACAGTGGTCTTGTGTGATGTTTTCCGACGAGTCCAGATTTAGTTTGCAGTCTGATTCTCGCCGGACTTTAACATGGAGAGCGCCAGGTACCCGTTACCACCAAGAGAACACCGTTGAAAGACACCGTTACGGTGATGCAGGATGGCTCGTTTGGAGAGGAATTATTCTTGGTTCCAGAACTGACCTGCATGTTCAGAGTGTAATGATGACAAGCCACATCTATCGGATGTCATTCTGGAACAACTTGTACGTTTGTTTCGGGGTGCCATGGGTGCTGAATTTCTGTTTATGGATGACAACGCCCGTCCTCACCATGCAAACATTGTAGACGAATGCCTTTAATCGGAGGATATCACCCGTATCGATTGGCCAGCATACTCACCGGACTTGAATCCAATAGAGCATGTGTGGGATATGCTTGGCCGAAGAATTGCAGCCCGTCAACCCCCTCCCACCTGTCTACCGAAACTTCGGAGGGTATTGCTTGATGAGTGGTGTAATATTCCCCAAGATCAGATTGATAATTTGATACTCAGCATGCCTAGGTGTTGTAAGGCCTGTATTGCATCGTCCGGGAGACATACTTCGTATTAACCATCATACTAACCATGTTATACTGTTTTTTGTAAATAGGTTCTTTTTTGAAATTTGCTCCAGGGAGTAAAAATCGCAATTTTTATTAATTATGTCAAACATACAGCATATTTTTTGCTCTTTACCTTTTGTTTAATAAATAGACTTTACAAATAAGTCAAATTTGTTTTGCTTCTGTGTCTTTCTTTGCCTGAACTTCATTATCCTTAATTTATGGACATGAGTGTACCTCCGCCTCGTGGAGCTGAAGTGTTTTAAACCAATCAGGATCCGCTAAGAGTCCTCTAGTTAGCGCATTGTAAGAATTCGAAGTATTTGATTAATCATTAATGTCATCGGTAGAAGCAACACGAGGACTTTTGATGTTTGAACCACGGTTGAATGACGAGAATGACACATGAGCTGGCACTTGTTTCTTCAAACTTCTATACTACATCAACTGGAAGACTTTTGAGTCCCGACAGATTTAACACACACACAACACAGGTTATCTTTTCCATCGCTCGGAGGTGACAATCGTTGACACGTAAATGTTGAGAAAATTTTATTCCAAATTAGATGTCAACCCAATCACTTAATAATTCACAAAATTGCAAAATCTATCTTCACTGGCAATTATATTACTTCTGGTGAGATGAAAACAATGAATCAAATCGAAATACTGCTTTCTTTGAATAACAAAATTCACTCTTAACCCCTTAATCGGTCAAATTTTTTTTTGCCCAAAATATTTCTATAAAGGGCACATTTTTTTAATTGCATATAATTAAACATAATGCTTAATAGAATAATACAAAAATGGAAGAATTTTATTTTAATTTTCAATCTTAAAGTTTTCTCACTATTTTATAATTGTGGAACACTAAAAACCCTAAATGTTTGCTTTTTATGAGTAAATTCTGCATGCTATGAAGAGCGTTTCATGTATCTTAAAAAAGAATGTCTCTCACAAACGTACAAATAATCTCAAGTTCTACCTCTTTTTCAAACGGTTCAAGATTTTGTGTGGATATGCATATATATACCTATATGCGCACACAATTTGAAGCATGGTGCATTACTAAGTCTTACATTATAATGGTGACAGGGATAATATCGGCTTTTTTGGATTATTTTTCTATGTTCCTTTCTTCTCAAGCATCAAATTGCACATTGCTTTGACGATCCTTGTTCTTTATCGAATATATTTTCAAGAATCTAAACTCTTGCCTTCAATGAAAAATCCTCTCCCCTTCTCCACAAAGAAAATCCCGGATGAGAAATATTTCATCTCTCGAACACTCTTAAAAACCTAGAACAAATAATCTCACAATAAGAATTAAAAATATGTGCAAATAGGAGATAAAAATAAAATATCAGTGCCCATACAGAGTACGTGCAAACTGATTGTGGCCAGATTTCGATAGCCCGTACGGTGTACTAGCAAACAAATGAAGGGGTTAATGGGAGGGGTAAATGAGTCTTTCTTGCTCTGTGTCTCACGTAATCTCTTTAATCAATCAGTCAGAACACTCGTGGTATTTGATTGATAAGCCGTTGTGTTAATGTTTATCTCTATTAGCAGTTATTACTTCAGGAATAGTACATATATAATATTAATTGCTTCACCGTTTTTTATGCGAAACATTCCCTTTTCACTTTATTTCATCTTTGATGCTTTCTTTGAGATGAAAACTAACAATAAAACCTTGATCTCTTGATGTACAGAGTGTTTTTTTTTCCAGGTATAGAAGTTTAAGTTGGCATTACTTTCCAAGATGGCGACCGATTTAACAGCTGTCAAGTGATTTATTCTCAGTTTGGTTTGGCAATTAATCATGAATAGACTCACGCCTCAACAACGCTTTCAAATTGTGCAATTTTATTTCGAAAATAATGGTTGATTTTCATAAGCGAATTTTGTTTAGCGATGAAGCGCACTTCTGGTTGAATGGCTACGTCAACAAACAAAACTGCCGCATTTGGAGTGAAGCTAATCCACAAGTGTATGTCGAAACACCGTTACATCCAGAAAAACTGACTGTTTGGTGCGCTTTATGGGCTGGTGGAATCCTTCTTCAAAAACGATGAAGGCCACAACGTTACAGTCAATGGTGATCGGTATAGAGCCATGATCACTAACTTTTTCATTCCTGAATTGAACAATCATGATGTCCAGGAGCTGTGGTTCCAACAAGACGGCGCAACATGTCACACAGCTCGTGCCACAATCGATTTATTGAAAGACACGTTTGGTGACCGCCTAATTTCACGTTTTGGACCTGTGAATTGGCCTCTAAGATCTTGTGATTTAAAACCGCTAGACTATTTTCTGTGGGGCTATGAAAAGTCATTGGTCTATGCGGATAAGCCACAAACGCTTGACCATTTGGAAGACAACATTCGCCGTGTTATTGCCGATATACGGCCACAAATGTTGGAAAAAGTCATCGAAAATTGGACGTCCAGATTGGACTACATCCGAGCCAGCCGTGGCAGTCCTATGCCAGAAATCATATTTTAAATGTAATGCCACAAGATTATCTGTCGAATAAAAAAAATTCATGTCAATCGAATAATACATCGTTTTATAGCAATTTAAAGTTCTATACCTCTCAAAAAAACACCCTTTACTTGTTAGTCACAACTTTTCCATTTTTTAAAAAATCATTCTTAGGTAATCATTTTTACCTCTAAATTGATTTTTTGATCAACTTTTTTTATCATTTTCAGTTATGACCTTCAAAAGTGATTTTGTTTAAGAAATCATTAAGTGAAAATATCGTTTATTTAAATGTAAAAGTGCAAAAGTATTGTATAGGGTCGTAGGAGTAAATTTTGCTACATATTATTGATAATTCAGTACTTCACTGCCAAGATGAAAAGAAAATCAAAAGCGCGCTTGTTTTTTTATCCAAGCAGTTTAATTTAACGTACATTTTATTCAACTTTCTTTTTGTCTGTTTTAAAGAAGAGAAATCTTTTAATCGTACAATTATTTGGGGGAAAAAAATATTTCCAATGTTTACATACGTAAAACTTATGAGCGATCGTGCTGCCATCTATATTGTATATTTAACACTAAATGTAAGGCCAATCGTTAAGAAATATACATGCAACATTTTCCTTCTTTTGGTTGAGACAGAAAACTTATAAGCAATAATTAACTACTTTTACATATATATTCATATCAAATGAAAAAAGTGATTCGTGTTCTTCAAAAAAAGAATGAAAAGAAGCGAATACGTATTTTCCATAAATACAAATAAAATATGATGCTTTGCTACTTTTATGTTATTTTACTTATTTTTATTTATTTATCTTATAATTCTTAAATGCAAAGTAACGCTTTAATAGTCATCGAAAAAAAATATTTTGTATATTTGTGTACGTAAAATATGTTTTCATAAAAGTAGACTTCCCCTGTGCAACAAATTATACACATTCAGAAATCCTTCTATTATTTGAATTACAAGCGTTTTCGGAAAGAAAATGAAAAGTTATACTTTTTATGAAACACAATGATAAATTTCATAATAATGAATATGGTTTTTAATTGCATTAAAAAAATATGTGAATTCGTTTTCTTGAATCCATTCTCTGTAGTTTGTATTCATATACATTAATATTGAACAACCATATTTACAGATTTTTTGAGACAAATATTAATCAACTCAACAAACAAAAATATAATAAAATTATAATACATATAATTTGAAAAATAATTAATTTTTAAAATGAATTTCATAATTTTATATTTAGGCATTTGTAATTTACTATATTTTACATTTTATGTAATCTAACTGTATTTATATTTATATTTGTAAATCTGAGAACAATTTTTTGTAACCTTCTTCACATTACCCGATTGGCAACAGTCCATATATTTTGATTATACTAGTTGCAATGTTTTGATGCTAGCTCACGTAAGCTTAATGGAATAAACGTGCTCTTCGAATTCTTTGAAGCAATTTTCTATTTTTTAAATGTTATAGAACCAAACGTTCATAACAAACTGGTGACCCGGAACAATTTTATTTGAATTTTGCATTGAATTCAATCATAATTATAATCTGTTATAATGCTTGACGAAGATTCGAAGAATATGGAAATGAGCGCCGTCAGCATAAAAATCAGTGGCGTAACGTAAACCCCCGCATCGCGGGGGCCCAGGGTTCTAAGGGGCCCAAAGCCTGACTGACGCAAGTGCCTACCCTTTGTAAAATTCAACGTGGGGGCCCAAAACCTGACTTTGCAGGGGGGCCCAAATGTTCTCCGTTACACCACTGATAAAAATACCCCCGTTTTGAACTGACAGGCCGGAAATTTGATTTTATGAAGTAGAGGCTCAGTTCAAGATATCAAGAATTTCTTTAGAAGAAACAAAATTCCATTATTTGGTATCGCAATTAGAACCAAAATACGTCGAGAATATTTGGGACATTGTCAACAGCAAAAGTGATACGAAGTACACGCACTCGAAAAACAGATAACTCAGTTTGTTTAAAGAAAGTGAAAATCTTCGCATAAAGCGGCTCTTAACGGGAATTGAACTTGGAGATATGAAGAAGATAATATAGTTGGAGAAGATAATATAATAGCAGATGCATTTTCAAGAATCGAAGCAGTTACAGTAATCGACTGTGATGCTAATGCGGATAATCAAACCCAAGATGCAGAATTGCAACAGTTAATGAGGAGTATCTCTTCAGTAAAATTCAAATCATGTACATTACCATCAGGGAAAACTCTGGTGTGATACTCCTACATCCAATATAAGACCCTACATTCCAAAACAGTTTCGGCAACAAATATTTCAACAAATTCATGGTTTTCCACACCCTGGGATTAGATCAACTATTAAATTAATGACTGAAAAATTTATCTGGCCAAATATGAAGAAAGAAATAAGAGAATGGGCAAGGACGTGTATTCCCTGTCAAAAATGTAAAGTCCACAGACATACTAAATCAAAATTTGGAGAATATAAAGTACCTGATACAAGATTTAGTGTGATACACATTGATTTAATTTGTCTACTTCCACCATCACAAGGCATGACATTTTGTATGACCTGTATAGACTGTATTTCATGTTGGATGGAAGCAGTTTCCTTGCCTGATTGTAAAGCAGGGACAGCTATCAAAGCCTTTTACAAACACTGGGTTTGGAGTACCTGTGAAAATAATAACAGATCAAGGAAGGCAATTTGAATCCCAATTGTTCAGAAATTTAGCTGCTATTTGTGGGGCTAAAGTAGCTCATGCAACTTCATATCACCCTTAATGCAATGGGAAAGTGGAACGGTTGCATATGACCTTGAAAGGGGCAAAAAAAGCTCATAACATCATATGGACAGAGACATTACCAACAGTCTTATTAGGACTAAGAACTGCCCTAAGATGAAACTGCCTAGCCAATCATACCTGCTCCGCGTGGCGGTGAATGACCGTACGGCTTCCTCCAGGCAGTTGGCAGCACGTTGGTCTACTACTACAGGTGTACTAATATTGGCTTCCTCAATTCGTCGACGTCTGCTGCACCGTGGATTGCGTACAGGGGAGCCTTTATACAGGATCCCCCTCACGGCAAACCATCGACGGCTGCATCTGCAATAGGCTCATGAGCACAGAGCCTAGCAAGTTGATTGGAACCAAGCTGTCTTTTCAGTTAAATCACGCTTCAATTTGTAGGACAATGATGGGCGCATTCGTGTTAGACGCTATGCCGGTGAAAGCTGCCTTCCAGAGAGTGAGTTATCAAATGACATAGTGGTCCAACACCTGGAGTTTGGGGTCCAATTTCGTATCATGGACGATCCAATTTGTTACGAATTGAAGGTAATCTCATTAGCAACAGGTTCGTCTGTGAAGTTTTACAGCCCGAAGTCGTTCCCTTCCATCAAGGCATCCCGGGCGCTATCCTTCAGCAGGATAATGCACGCCCACTTGTTACAAAGATTGTTCCAGACTTCTGTTCAACCCAACACATGCAACTTCTTCCTTGACCTGCTTATTCGCCGGATATGTTGACTATTGAGAACGTGTGGGATTTTGTTGATCGGCGTCTCTCTCGTGATCCATGTCCTGCAGCTTCAAAAGACGAACATACCAGCAATATGGAATTCTCTTCCACAAGCAGACATTCAAAATCTGTCTGACACCATTCCACGTCATATAGCAGAACTTAGTTCAGCGCGTGGTGGCTACACCAAATACTGATTTCAGATACTTAATATAGTTTTTTTTTTGCTTTGAAAATTTTGTACTAATATAAGTCGTTTGTGCATTAAATTTCATTTAATTCTGATAATTCCTTCATGGTGTTGCATTTTTTACAAACAGAAGTTTACAAAATGCATTCCGCTTATTTTTAAGCAATAATGGACATGTTTATTGTGCCAGATAGATTTGTAGTGTGTGTATATATATAAGTTACATTTTTTAAAAAATAATAATAATATTTATTAAATAATAGTACACAATCACAAAATTACACAAATGTTCTGAATGAGCTTTAGCTTGTGTTTAGGATAGAAATAAATACAACTAGTGCACTTATTATATACGTTGACTAAATAAAAACTAATATATAGAATAGAATGATGTAAAATAGAAATAAAATAATGTATAGAATAGAATGATGTAGAATAGAAATAAAATAATGTATAGAATAGAATATTTAAAATTTTAAAACTAATATTAGGTAAATTAGGATTAAACTGAAATTAAGCTTGCAACATTAAATCAGAAAAAGCTGAAAATGATTTAATATGTAGGATGAATAACAGTATAAGATGAAGAAATGTATTTATTTATCTTCTAAATATAAAATAACTAGCTAAAGCCACCATTGTGCCAAGGGAGGAAAAAAATCATGTTTACAAAACTATCATGCTGCTTGAAGCGTGGTGGTACAAAATATGTACCACATATTTTCCCAAACTTTGGGCACCCTTTATTTGAATATATTTATTTGAATTCATACTATTAATATGTACCAGATTTTTTTCAATAATTATAGTTTTATGAGTTTATCTAAAATATTTGTAATTATTTCCCTCTAGGACATTATTTTTGTCGAAAATTCAGCGCATGAAAGAGTAAGAAGTATTAGAAAAATAATTTTTATTTTTCGTGTGGAAGTTTTTATTCATTTATTTATTTTTATCTATTTGATTCGTGAACATTATCAATTATTGTTGCCCCTTTTATTCCGTTTCATATTGAATAATTTTTCGACCAAAAGAAATCTTTAAACAAGCAGTATTTCATGCCTTTTTTTTTACAATTCCTCTTTACTTACTTTCTCTCCAACATTTGAAATAATCTATTACTAATAGGCATTCTGAAATTCGATTACATGTAATTACATATGTACAATTAGCGATACTGAGTGCTGCTGGTAAAATGAGCGATACCAGATGTTGGCGTTATGTAGCTAGAGACAACAAGGTATCATGTGATCAAATGTGTACATAATTTTAATCATTTGCTTATGTTTTCATCTCTACCAATCTCGTAATTTGCATTTAACTAAATAAATTTCTTCATGGGGTTACAATTTCCATCTTAAGGTACATAAAAAGTTTATTTCATTCAAAACTAAAAGATTTTTACTTAAGATATATTCTACATTTATATGCTTTCCCACTGAACATTTGTGATGCACTGGAAATGTATAAGTAACGAAAGTGTACAATAAAAAAAAAGTGAAAGAAAAGTAAACCATTTGAAGACCTAGAAAATGAAGTACAATAATGCACTGCAATGATATTTAGAAAAGAATCCAAAGAAATAAAAGCTAACATGTGCAAAAACACATTATACATGAAAAATTAAGTTACTGATGTTCAACTAAAACAAGTGTTTAAATGAATTGTTTAAAAGGATAAAAGCAATACGTCACTAATAACAGAATTGTATATAATATGGCTTGCGACAGGAGCTTCGTGGTCATGGTCAAAATCTCATGTCCAGCGCTGTCGAGTCACGTGTTCGATTCTTTATGCCACAAAAGAGCCGCTGTGTAAATGTCGTGTAACTGATGCAGGTTAAATATGTCAAGATTCTCATTGGTATGGTGTTGAAGTTAGGAAAGGGGCGAGGGGTGCTGTGGCTCGAGTATCGTTTTCATAGCTTGATCGCTGTTCAGAATTACAAGTTCCGTCGCCAATAGCCCTTACGTTGCTTTAGAGGGCGACGTTAATGAACACTCACTCATATAGATGGGGCTGCGGTAGCCCAGTGCTCAAGGTATCGGATCATGGCAGGCATGTCATGAGTTCGAGCCTAGTACCACTAAAGACTCTCCGTGTAGGGCTGCGATGTACGTTAAATCTGTTGAGAGGTGAAACGTCCTCCCGTTGGTGTGGTGTGGTGTGGTAGTTAGGAGAGGGAGTGTCGTCCACATCACTTGACCATGGTTCAAAATTACGTGGTCCGTCGCCAAAAGCCCTCGTGTAGCTGAACAGTGCGACGTTAATATTCACTCATATAGATATTAGGAATGAAAAAGAATTCAATATTTTGATTAAATTTCATCTAAAAGAATAGACATTTTTATGGTATTTATGACATAAACACCATACAATACTATCTCCCAAATCCTCTAGAAAAATTCTAAACAATCTCAAAACTCTTCGACAGACACGAGAAAATCAATCGTTGCCAGCATCATCCATATTCTCCAAAACCACACACATACAAAAGTTTTGAAAAGTAGACCTAAAACCCAAACATTCATTCTTTTGTTTTGCTCCTCCCCCGACATTGCGAAAAGTCGTCCGAATGTTCGCAACCATCGAATGGGAGTGAAACTTTCAAAGTAAACAAGTGAACGGGGGTGGCCCGGAGGAAAGGGGGGCATAGCCCAAAAAGAGAAGAAAGGGTTCGAGATGGGAAACAAAGTTAACGACGTCATTACCCTGATCTGAGGGGGTTAGCTGGGCGTAGTCCATCGCCATCATTAGCTGTAATTAGCAGAACCAGGTGACAAATGCGATTTTATCGTCAGGGTGAACATTTATTACGAGGAAAGCAAACGTCAAAAGGGGGATCAGGGGCCCTACCAGAACTTCTGGACGGCCGACTCGCATGTCAGACCCGCCCATGACCAAACGATACCAGGACCCAAAAATCGTTTGGGGATGAGAAGGGAGGGTAAAAACTAAAAACGTAGACGATCGAACGAAGTGCGACGCAGTCGTTTGTCATAGTGGGACTGACGAAGCCTGTCGATAAAGGTGTTGTTCCTTGGCTATGTTTTCAATTTTAATGGCGCTTGTTTCGAAGGTTTTTACATTCGGCTCTTTCGCGGAAAAGAGGTTTTGTCTCTTGTTTCATATTCTTGAGGGGTGTTGGAAAAGTTTTTACGGAATGTATCGTGTTTATTAAGATAAAAGTTTGTTTGGTAGAGTTGTCGAGTTTTATTTATTTATTAAATTTTAATGTATTTTAGTGTGTATAGGGGGGTAATGTAGCGTGTATCTGTTATAAAATGTGTATTTGTGGGTAAAAAAAGTTGTAAACCACTTTTTTTTTTATAGTTTATATATTCTGATGTAAAAGAGGAGTTGGTTTTCACTGTTAATGTTTAAGACATTGAGTTACATGATGGAATATTGATTATTATGTTATGCAGGCTATTCGGGAAAACATTTCACAGAATCTTTCCCAAATAATTAGTTTGCTTATTTTATTGGTAAAATGTCAGCTCACTAGTATACCAGTTAAAGCGATAAAAATATAAAAATTATTGAATAAATAATCAAATGTTGGAATAAAAATAATTCTTTACTCATTTAAGCTCTTTTAAATACTTTAATACATGTTTTTTTTAATTAAATGATGAATTTAATGGAAAAATCTTAAACGTATCTTTTGCTATGTTAATTTATATAAATCATGTTAAAATAAACCAATAACGATTACAATTTTAAAAAAATGTTACACAAAAATGTTTTTATACTATATTATTAAAATATATGGTCTTTTTAATACTTTTAGCAATTTTTCTATTTCTATCAATAAATAAGTCATATATTTTGAAAGTGGCATGTCACTTTTTAAAAAAGAATTAAGTTAATGATAACAATAATTACAAATTTAACGGTTTCTCTTCCGTTCAAAAAAATTTGCAATAAATATGTTGAGAACTATTGAAACTTTTTCTAATAAATTAATCAATATTTTAAAGGGTGGCGTAGTTGGTTTGACGCTGGTCTTGTACGCTTAAAGTTGCGGGTTCCATCCCGGCCCAAGTCAGGGGATTATCATGCTGCAGAAAGTCGGCAGCTTTCATGTGGTATGATTGTGCGGCATGTAAAAGATTCCTTGAGTGCCTAGTTTGGCTTGGGTGCTTCTGCAAAAATTAAATTATTAGTACCTTTTCACACCTCGTTGCTCTGGTGCCTCTCTCTGGGGAGGAAAGTGAAAGTCAAAATTACTTGCGGCGCTCAATATACTACCAATATGGTGCCGCATTAAAAAGAGGTACCAGCTCTCGGGGAATATATTAGGTCTGCAGTGATAATTAGGTCCGCAGTCCCATTTAAAAGAAAACATAAAAAAAATCAGAGCCACCTCGTCTTTTTGAATTTAAGTTTTAATAATAAGTATATTCACTTATAATAAGTATAATTAATTTCGCAAATGATTATGAATTTCTATTCTAAATTTTATGAATGATTAAATGAAATGCATTACACCATATTAAAAATAGAAATTAAGTTAAATAACTTCCAGCCCAACTCACAATTATATTACTCTATATATTTATGTGATAATAAATATGTTTAATTAAATTAATATAATATAATAAATAATTGAATTATATGTATTTCTATTTAAAGCAAATCCAAGCAAGAAATCTCTATTAGTTGTAATATCAAAGATTTGGCTTGAAACATACGGAGAAAGAAGCCAGATTAAGAAGAAATAGTTTAAAAGTTTTAAGATAAACAAAAATTGCAACATCAAAATTGTCTTCGAATTCCAGTAACTTGATATATTTTTCTCCATTATGTTGCACCATTTCTGATAACAAATAAATTAAAGTAATGTATCAATCGATAGGTTGATATAATTGTTTTTATGTGGGTTTTATTTTGATTTAATAAGAATTTTAAGAGATATTTTTCAATGATAGAAAATATATTTTATAACAAAGATTATCACTGGTGAAAGCAAACATGGATTGCCCCCAAAACAAATCCATTCTATAAACACTAACTTTTTACTTTATTTATTGTATTTTATATTTTTACACATAAACGTTACTAAGAATTTTCCATTCCATTTTTTCGGTTTAATTCATAATAAAAACAAATTGTTTCCGATGCTTTTTAAGGTTATTTCATCAAATTTCGTTCCAATCTTACCCAATCTTTTTCGAGGTTAGTTATTTATGCATAAAGTTACCATGAAAGCTTTGCAACAATATTAAAAATTTCAATTTTAATTAAAATAAGGCATGATTAAATTTATTAATTTTCCCACACGCATAAATAAAAATTTCCTTGAAGTATTAGATATTTCATTGGAAATAATTTAGAAGACATGAGATTTTTTTTTATTTCAATTTATAACATAAGAAATAATTTTAATTTTATTTACGCAATATGTAGAACATTCAAGCACTAAAATTTCAAATTTTGAAGATTTAATTATTAAAAGTTCGCTATTAATAATAGCTTAAGAAATTAACTATTTCAAATACTATTTTTCTGAATAATATGAGGAAATATAATATATATGACTCACAAAAACTAATAGCCTTTAGTTTTTTTTAGAAAAAAAAAGTTTTTTTTTAAATATTACACCCCCAATGGAAGGAAATAATTTCCTACCAATTGTTCTGGCTGTTAAAAAGGCATTGCTAATCATTTTGGTGTAATAGTGGTACCATATATTTCATGCCAAAGGTCCGGGATTTAAACCCCAGGTGGGGAAAGGTCGACTCAACCTTCCATCCTTTCTGTGGGTTGATAAATGAATACCAAGCTTGCTTAGGAATTAAACGCTAGGGGTTTCGCGTCAGACGTCCACCTGACCAGAACATCTGCTCATGCACTTCAGTACCCACGGACATGAAAACTGAGATGGACACAGAAGGCCTTGGCCCTCATGGGCTGTCGCACCACTCAGTTTAGTTACTTTAGCAGTACCATATAAAAATGAATGAAAATGTTACGCACCATTCATATTGGTTCCGGAATGAATAACGCAATTTTTTTTAACTTTTAAATTAAGTATTAAATATGCAATGAAACAAGAAGAGCCATATTTGTCAACCATTATTTCTAAGATTTAACTTTTGAAGAAATGACAGTTGCCACGGTACCCTGCTGTTTATGGCCACGAGCTCGTTGATGGCGTGTCATGAATTCGAGCCCTATGCTTCTGAAGACCAACCTTGTCTTCAGAAATGGGCTGATTCACCTTAAATTTGGCATTGCACCAAGTCCTCCATTCGGCGCGGTGTGGTAGAAGAAAGGATGCTGGCTCAGATGTATTAATCCTTACTTGACCATGGTTCAAAATTACGAGGTTCATCGCCAGTAACTCTCTTGTTACTTTATAATACGACATTAATAAACACTTATTCACTAACTTGAAGTTCTTAATCCAAGAATAGAAGAACTTTAAAAGTTCATCTGTTCAGATAATTTTGAGAAGAAAATTTTATATATATATATATATATATATATATATATATATATATATATATAAATAACTAAAGCGGTTTCAAATTTTGCGCTCAATTTTGTGGGAAAATTGATACGATTCTTCCTTTTTTAAATAGTTAAAGTATGATTGGAAACAAGTATTGCTAAGCAAAGAAATTCTATGAATATTTTTTTTCTTTTAGTCCTTGATACGTAACAATTTTCATTATAATTAAAGATTGAAAACTGTTTTTATATTTAAGAGTGAATTAAGCTTCGTAAATAAGCTTCTTAAAGTATTATTAATCTATTGATTACAAATTATTAGTTCTGCAACGAAATTGTAATTGCTCTCCTATCTACCGCATTATGATTTACTGCAGTTTTTTTCATGTAATATTTTTTTAATCACTACATTGAAAATTAAGGGATATACATAAACAAAATAATCAACTTTGAGAAATTTAATTCGTTAGATCTAATTAATTAAATATATTGATCTAATTAATTAAATATATTAAACTACAAAATTAATTATGTGCACTGTTCACTTAAAATAAACAGTCAAATCATTTTCTAAGGTCTTCATTAACATGCAAAAAGATAAGACACTTACCTTTTGACGTTAACTACTTTTTTGGAACAAAAATGACAATCTTCGCAATCCGCTGAAAACGCCGTCAGCTGAAAATGCAATTTCTGCTATAAAACTATTCGCCTTCTCCGCTAAAATACTCTTCATAGAACCCGTGCTACCATATATCCTGAAAGAGTGGATTTAAAAAGAATATTCCTGCTAAATATCGTCAGAATATTCATAAAAATGGTTATTCTAAGTAATTTTAAAGTAAGTGGTACTTATAAGTACCGTCGGTTGATGAAGGGTTAACAGCAATTTGTTTGCTGCTCTAATGTTTAATTTCTTTAGGTATTTTCTTTTTTGTCATTACTAGAATATGTAAATTGTTATTCTTGTGTAAGAATAATTTGACTCTTAATTTATGAGGAATTATAACACTCGTTTTTTTCTCTTGCAGTATCTTCAACAGCATCTGATGAAGTGGCAAGGCAACACCAACAGATGGTATCTGCCCTTCCAACAATTACAAAACACCCTGGTGCACCCGGTAAGTTACAATTTTATAACATGCGTATATAGTAGTGCTTCTTAAACCTTCAACATCTGCTGCCCAATTTTTAGTCATCATTTTCATTGTGCCCCCTCATACTACAACCATGTATTGAATGCAATAATAAAGCTACAATGCGATTTTAATTATATACTTCACAAATTGTCAAGATAAGTATTATATATTGCATATAATTTTGTATGTGACAAGTCCATGGAAGTCCCTAGTAATTACTAAACTTGTTTATAATTTAGTTTTGATAAATTAACTATCAAATACTTTTAGCCGTACCAATACATTTATAAGGATCTTTTATCAGTTTGAATAAATATTTTATTTCTTATTATGTCAAAATGTATTTTGTTTTGCTTCTTTTCAGTAAATTGATAATTATTTTAAATAATTTATTTTCGAATTCTCGATATGCTCGTGCCCCCCACGTAAGATTATGACGCCTCTCTTGGGGGTGCCCCACAGTTTGAGAAATGCTGGCGTATAAGCATTAAGAAAACACTATGTTAACGAATTTAAAAAAGTTACGAAGCAAGTGTTTTGAAACGAAGAGATCTTAAAAAGTCCCTATAGACTTTTTGTTCTAAAAAGTAAAACGACTTAAAAATGAATATGTACTTACGTTCATAACAGCGATAAGAATACATACAAATTATAAGTTCATCTTACGAAAATTTCTAGAAAATGTTTTAGAATTTTTTTTTTTGGCGTATTAACATTAAATATGTTCAGAAAATATTTTTCTGAGATGTGTCTGATTAGTGTTAAATTACTGTATACTATGTATTTCATTTTCACGCAGTAAATGCTATGTGTCTTCTTAAAGTTACGTACTTTTTCTTTGTTTAAGGGTGTTTGGCCAGTTTATTTTCTGTTGTATTCTCAAGCAAACAGTACATACAATTGTTTCTGAGGAAACATTCGTACTTAATATTTTTTTTTTATTCCATTCTCGATGACCCGGCATTTTCCCAAACTCGGCAACCCTTCGGTCCCCATTAGGCCGAATTTTTGTGATTCTACTCCAATATAATTTTTGTATGTATTTTTTTATGTCATGTATAAGGTTAATCCAACATTCCTATTGTTTAATACAATGGTGTCAAACTTAAAGGCGAACTTGGGTCAAACAAACAAATTTTAACTTAAGGTGGGCTGCAAATATATATATTCATAGAAATATAAGTTTATTTTGAATAATACATTAAATATATATAAATATAAACAAAAATAAAAGAACAAGAAATCTTAATGTTTACTTCTTGAAACTTGACATCTTTGCTCTGCTACTATCTTTCCTATTTCGGGTGAAATTTTGATACGTTATTGTATATTATTGTGTGCCGATATACTGGCCGGGCCGCAAAAATTCTCATCATATCCCGCGGGCCGCGAGTTTGACACCCTGGTTTAAAAATTTGTAGTTGAAATTTTTTTCAAAATATTGCTTGGTCTTTTTTTTCTCCTTTTATCAATGGGGCTGCATTTTAGTAACTTAGCCCAGTGATCCGCAACCCCCGGTCCGTGGATCAAATGGTGCCGGGCCGCCTAAAGAACATTAAACTATTGCCATTTTGTTTAAAGTGGTGCATTTCTCTCGAATTTGCGCAACTTTCCTCGGAAATCACTTTATATTAAGCGTTAAATAACTTTTATTCATTTTTGATGCTATTATATTTTATTCTGAAAGCATATATAAATGTGACTAAATTAAAATTGTTAAATCGAAACAATCAAAAATATAAACAATCAATGTATCCCATCCTCAGCGGGCCGCGGAAAAATTATCAAAAGTTGACCGGTCCGCAGCGATAAAAGGGTTGCGGAGCACTGACTTAGCCTTTGCAGGCGCGGCAAGTACCCAAATGTAAGAGCCATTTCAAGGTGGTACCATCTAGTGGCGGCCTCGTTACCAAATTTGAACGCTTGAATTTATTTTTTTAATTCAGGCTCTCGTCGGGTGCTAAATATTGCCACCATTTAATTTTTCCGAGAGTACCAGAGCCAAACTGGTACTCTTGAAAACTTTTACATTCCGTATAATCATATGACACGTGCTTACGATTTTCTCGCATCTGAAAAACGGGGTTTAACCCACAACCTTAGGCTTACGTAGTGGACCCGCTACCTCTAAGCCACCAGAGCCGACTGAAAAATATTGTTTTATACAGTCATGGAGTACTTCTCAAGCATGGCAATTCAACTTCGTCGATCTTCTCAAATACTTTTTTGCCAGATACGAGATTCAGGGTTCCTAGAACCCATATGCCCGTAGAAATTTCCGTAGATTCCGTACTGTTTAGTTATAGGTACATTTTATGCAGTAACTAAAGATGCTTACTTCTAGACCAGCGATACTTAACCTGCGGCCTACCGAGCCTTTTTAAGTGGCCCGGTCATGACCCATTGCTCTGAAAAATTCACTTATTTAAGAACAATGTATTAAAATTTGGTGGGAAATTCTTTGACAAGAAATCAAATCTATCAATTTTGCTTTTTTGCTGTCGAAGTCGTACGGCTGCGTATTGATATTCTTTTTTTCTATTTGTAACGGTTATGGTTAGTGATAACGGACAACAGTAGAGCAGCGACAATTTTAAGGGTGTAACTAATTTTTAACAATCCTTCATACCTTGCAAGCGAAAAGTATTCGAATGTTTTGGAGGTTGACTGCTTTGTTGTGAAAAACAAACATGGATCAGTAGTTTGATTTGTCGCGAAAGTGCAGTATTAAAAAATGCCAGTAAGCAGGAATCATTCAATGACTCTTTCCCTCCAAGATCTCTTTCAAGAGAAGTAAATAGGCTTTATTGAATATTCTTTATCACGGCAATAAAGTGTTTTGTCAGTGGTAATATCACAGCGGTAACAAAGGCATATAATGTAAAGTTTGTTATATTATTGTTAATCATATGAAACCGTTTACTGATGCAAAAATTGTGAAGGAGCGTTTCTAAAACTATTTGAAGTTTGTGTTAGTAAAAAGAAATTTATATATATATATATATATATATATATATATATTACGTTCTACCCTGATTATCTCAAGCTCCTTAAAACTAACTTCAACTTTAATATGGTGGAATTCTTGGATTTAGACTTGCATCTTATTAACAATAATGTAGTCAGTAACATTTTTGACAAAAGAGATTCGTTTAAGTTCCATATAATTAAAATTCCTGTATGGAATAGTAACTTGCATATATCAATTTACAGAAATATCATTTTGAATTTTTTATTTAGAAAAGATAACTATCCACAAAATAGATAAATACAATAATATAAAAAAAAATTTCAATGTTGTTTAGATCATGAATTCCCTTTTAATTTCTTAAGAACTTATATTCACCACAAATACATTAACCGTCTTGCTACTTCGAATTCCAAAACCACCACACAACAATAGGATTTCAAAGTCAGCATGTTAATGGTCTTGCTGTGAAGATTATATCATAACACTCATATCACAGTTTACATTTTTTCCACACACATCTTGAACATCTTACACATTGTTGACAACCAACCAAATTAGAGCCTAGCAAATTTACATTTTTGACAACCAAATTAGAGCCTAGCAAATTTACATTTTTGACAATCAAACAATTCAAATTCTACCATATTTGATTGTCGTCTTTTTTGATATCTGTCTTTGCTGGCTGGTTTAAAAGTTAGATCAAAAGATGTGTTTATGTATATTCGAATTTTTTAACTTGGTGAATAATTGATTTTCATTGATGTCAAGACGCTTGATTCTCTTCGTAAAAGCTCTGTGAGTAAAGAAATTTTGTTAAATTATTTTTTGAAAGATACTTTTCTTATGTAATTGTGTTTTAGCATTTTTCTACTTTTCTTACGTAATTATTTTGCGATTTTTCTGCATTAAGAGTTTGGGAGAGTTTGTTACATAATAGTAGTGAGTGGTTTTATCATACTCTCTGAGTTTTCCATACTCTGAATTTTTGTTTATTTTATTTGGTTTTTCCTACCGAGTTGCAAAGGGGGAAGGTTGGCGCCTTCAAACTAGTTTAACCCCACTTATTCGGTCCTAAGTCCGAAATTGCTTTCTGACTCACTAGGTTCTTCTTTTTTGTAGTTTTTTTTTATTTCTCTATAATTTTGTTCTTCATGTTCAGCTTTTTTATATTTTTATTACGCTATTTCTTGTTATGTTCATTATCTATTATTTCTTGTTTTTGATATATAATACATATTTCTTTCATATATATATATATATATATATATATATATATATATATATATATATATATATATATATATATATATATATATAAATAATAACTAAAAGAAGCAAAACAGGAGTTATAATATTTTGACCAATTTTCCACATTTTAAATTTCCAATGTTATCTTGATTTTAAAGCATTTTTCTCCCCCCTCCCTCGTTTAACCTCTTATTGCGGCACTCCTGAAATGACTAACACATGTATGCGGCCCGCGTGATATCATGGACATACGTATGCGGACCAGCAGAAAAAAAGGTTGAGTACTCCTCTCTAAAATTACACTTAAAAGGAGAAAATTTCTATTTTTTAAATTAGCATTACAGAGTGACTACAAGGTTATTTATTCTTATAATAGATAAAAATTTTCTGGCCTGATGAATGACTGATGGGAATCATTTACTGAGCGATAAGGCCTTGATGTGTTAGCCGGTATTAGTAAGGCTTTTCAACTTGGTTTTCGGCACTTTGTCAGTTGAATAGCGTTTTCAAGTTTTGATTCTATTTAAAGTGAAGCTTTTGCACACAAAATATGTTTGTTTTCGTCTATACATTGGCGTGGAGTGGAAGTTTAGAGATTGGAATATCAGCTCAGATGTTGTTTTCACATCTTTTAATCGCGGTTCAAAATTACGAAGTCTGCTTCCAGTAGCTCTCTCGTGCTGCTTATTTTATAATATACAAAATAATATGCAAAAGTATAATATACAAAAGGTCGAGTGGTAGAGTATCACACTTCCCCACCACAGGTCCGGGATCTATTCCCGGGCTGGGCAAGGTTGACTCAGCCTTTCATCCCTACTGCAGTGGGTCGATAAATAAGTACCAAGCTTGCTTGGGGACCTAAACACTGGGGGTCTCGCTTCAGACTGACTACGTGATCGGGACATCTGTTCATGCACCTCAACCCCCAATGGTCGCGTATACTGGGATGGACACAGTAGGCCCTAGGATTCATGGGCTGATGCGCCACTGAGTTTGAGTTATAATACACAAAAAAACTTTATTACGTATAAAAGTTTTTGCGATAAGCTGTGGTAATACTTTGTCAATTTATATATATATACGTCAGAGTTTTTCTTTTTTCTTTATTTCTTAGTGCTTATTATTAATATAATTTAGATGAAAATATTTTCTAAATAATGTATGCAAAATATTTATAACATTTCTTTTTCATATATATATATATATATATATATATATATATATATATATGCTCATTAAAAAATTGTCCCCTTATTCAAAGAAATTAAGTACAAATTGATTTCTATGCTAACTTTTATGGTGGAAAGTCTTTTTTTCTTTTTTGAAAGTTCTTCCCAGTAATTTAATTTTACCCACAAAAAAAAATTATAATAATAATAAACAACTGGTAATTTATTTCTTAAATTTTTTTTTCAGTAATATATGCTTTTAAACCAAAAAAAAATTGCTTTTGTTAAAGCTTATATTCTGTTTATAAAAAATACAGTAATTCATTTTTTTTTAGGTTTCTTAATACATATGCTTCCCTCTAAATACATTAAAAAATTAACATAGTTGTGTTTTGAATAAAATTGCGTAGAATTACTTTTAACCTCGCTTAAATCCTTTAATAATAAACTTATGGTTTCATTTTTTTTCTTACTACTTACTTGGTTAACAGGATTTGTGCTTAAATTTCTAATGCTATTAATTTATATGTATATATATATATATATATATATTTTACAAAAAGGCTATGCATAAAAAATGTTTATGATGTTAATCGTGTGAGGTCTAATGTTCTCTTTTTATTTATAACAAATATTTTAAAAACTAAATACGTAATTTTTAAAACAAGGTTAACTATAATCATCCTTATTTATTAATTATCTAATTAATCACAAAAAACAGTTAGTAAGTAAATTATTTTTTTAATTCAAAAATAATGTACGATAATAAGCTCTCCTTCATCTTCTTTTAATTAAGGTCTAAAAACTTTACTATAAGCTAATGCTTCTTAAATTTTGATCTCTGCAGCCCCCCCTTAATATATCAGTGTGATATCCAGATCCCCCAAGATTTTCTAACTCTTCCCCGACTCCCAAAACATGGCTGAATAATTTAAAAGTTCCTTAATGATCCTATGACTGGTTCTGCTACTTATACAGATCTTTTTATCACTTCTTTTTTCTTTTAAGAAAACAAAATATATTTAATTAAAAGTATTAAAAATACTTATTTCAAATAAATTATGTACTTAACTATATTAATTAAAATTTCTAATGAAAAGAATGGAACTGCATTTCTTTTACAAGTGCTGTTATAATAGGTGTATTATTTGAAATCTGTAATTCTTAATCTTTGCATACTTTTCTACTAAACTAAACTCAGTGGCGCAACAGCCCACGTGGGCCAAGGCCTACTGTGTCCATCTCAATTTACGTGACCTTGGACAATGAGGTGCATGAGCAGATGTTAAGATCAGTGTGGTCAGCCTGTCATGAAACCCCCAGTGTTTAGTTCTCAAGAAAGCTTGAATTTCATCATTTATCGACTCCTGAAAGAATGAATGACTGAGTCGCGACCTTGCCCAACCCGGGATTTCAACCTCGTGGCGTGGAAGCGTGATGCATTACCAATCAGCCAGTGGGCTTATTTCTACTATACAATTATATTTCTACTATACAATTTGAAAATACAGTCGGACTTCTGTATAAGGAAGTCGCTAAATCGAGGAATAAAGTTCGTTATATAGAGGTTCATCTTTTAATATACTTTATAAACCACATAAAACAAATTTTAAATTCATAAACACTATATATTAAAAAATAGTTATTCACACCTTTTTTAAAATTAATATATGTTTATTTTATATATCTTGCCCATCAAAAAGAAAGAAAGAAAGAAAAATTACAAGAAAAACAAGAAAGAAGTATCTCGAAGAATTCACTGTATTTTCAATAATAAGAATATAATTTTATACTAAAATTAATGAATTTCAAGGTCATTTTATAATTTAAAGCATATAAGAGTAATGTTAAACATATATACAATATTTTATAATTAGAACACGGGACAAATCCACTGAGAAAGAAAGAGGATATCGAAGATTTTTCTAGTGAACTAGGCAATAGGGGTTAGAAAGGTTGCACTTCTTGGATGAAACGTGCAGAACTCTATTGCTCTCGATGAGTTGGGATATAATAAAACCACTTTTAGATTTAAGACCACCATAAAATGTGTTAAAGAGAGAATAACTTGAAATTTTCTCAGAAATACTTTAAAAAAAGGGAGAACAAAAATTGAATCACGAAAGAAAAAGTTCGTAAAATTAGAAAAAACACTTCGCTATAGAGATGTTATTTTACGAAGAAAATCCTGAAATGTTCAAGGTTCCAGAAAAAAGTTCGCTATATAGAACAATTCGCAATATAGGAGCTCGTTATATAGAGGTTTGACTGTATTATATTATAGTAATGGCTATGTAATTGTAAAAAATAAGAAAGTGAAGTAATATTCATTGAAATACATGTTCTAGTAAATATTTTTCGTTGGGGAGACAATTTAGTGATCTATAATCTAGGATGGCTTACCTTTCAATTTTTCGACGAGGCACTTCAGAGTGTGTAGAAGAGAAAAAACAATAAATGAGAGACCCGCGCGGACATCTTAGAACAGCGGCCCCCAAACTTTTTAACCTCACGGACCACTAAATTTATAATTTAAATCCCACGAAACACTAATAGGATTTTTAAGTGTTAAATATATTTATAAAAAAATTGTAAAATGTACTTAGTAATAAAACGATAATGTACCATAAAATATACTTAGTTAATAAAAGAAACTATTGATTGTAACCAAATTATGAAAGTTTTATTAATAAACCATAATAAAATAAGCAAAAACTGTAAAAACAAATGCTTAAAAAAATGGCTTAAATATATCAAACTTTTAGCATTACACATTCCTAGTGTGATGAATGTTCCTGCTTACATGAAATAAGATTATGGATATTTGGATCTAATGTTGTTACTGCTAGACGGAAAACTGCATTTATGTCAAGCTGGGATCAGTACCCCGTTTTAATGTCTGTAACAGATGAAAAGGCCTTTTCACATAAATAAGTTCTTGAGAATTTAATCATAGTTTTCATCACCCGTTCACTAAGAAAAAGGTATTCACTTGTTAAAAAAAAGTCGAAACTGAGATCTTGATAAGGATGAATGAAATTTAAATAGGAGAGTTTTGTCGGACGATAGGTCAATGAGGCTTTCTTTTAGTTGCATGTGTAAATTATTATCCCGAATTTTCGCTGAAAATAGATCTATTATCCACATATTACCGTGTATGGAATCTTCATTCTTTGGGTAACAACGAGCAAAAGGTTCTGTGATGCCTAGTGCTTTTTAACTAGGGTTACTACTTGCTGCGTTACATCATTTTCCTTCATGTATTCATTAAAATTAGAAAATATTTATAGATTGTCTTCAATCATTCGCGTTTGACACAGTAATATTTTCTTTTAAAACGCATCCATTTTGCTTCGTAGTGTTAACACGTCCGTAAGTTGTCCTTACCGTGGCTTTATTCTATGTAGCGTTTCTTATAACTTTTCACGTATTGTTATGAATTGAATTATATTTCAATGCATCATGAAACATAACTTAAGATGATGAATAAGTATACTTGACATTTTTCTGGGGACCAGGGAAATTTTCTCGCGGACTACCACTTAGGCGACATCTATCTTAGAAACCATTGAGGATCCTTGGGGGTCCGCGGACAACAGTTTTAGAACCGTTGTTATAAGCCACTGGCTCTTAAATATTCTATTTAATGTACTCTTGATTCTAATTTATTTTTTATGTCTGTCGGTTATAATGAAAAGCCATTATGAACCCACAAAAGATATTTCGTCTATCAATTATATAAAGATTATTGATTGGCTGGTCATTACTGATTATTGGACGCGCAAGTACCGCCAGTTTTGATTGCTGATTTAAAAAGCTGTCCGCAATGTTTAATGGTATAGTAATTAAACTTTCATGATGATACGCTATATTTACTATTGCCTTATTAATTATTAACTAATGGTTTTTATAAACTCTAGAGATTATAAAAAGATTTTATTCATATTAATGAAAAAATGTCATCACAAAGTATCAACATAACAAAAAATCGCAATTTTTCACCAAAGGCAATTTTCGTCTGCGTTAAAATAAATAAAATTATGAAATGTACCCCATCGAAAAACTAAATTATCGTAAGGGGAAAAATTAATTAAAGAAAAACAAGTAAATTAAAGCATTATTAAAAATCTCATTAAATATTTTGAGTAGAAAATTCAGATCCCCCCTCCCAGCAAAATTCATAAGACGAATTTAAATCACATATTTATGAAACTCATTTGATCGTATAAATTCCTGTTAAATTAAAAAATTGTTACAAAATAATTTTATCTCAAGATTCATACATGTAATTATAATTATATATTTCTTCCCCATTATTTTATTATGTTTTAAAAAAAATTACACTTTCTAAACTTCAAATATCTCTAAAGATATTTTCAGATCTACACTTTTTACGATAGACTATCCAAGTTGCAGATTTTCTAAAGATATTCTTAACAAAGTTTTCAGAGAGATTATTACATATTTTTAGCATTTCATTAATGATAAATCTGAATGAAATAGCAATCAACGGATCTACATTAACACAATCCACAAACCCCATGCTAATGTGATATCATAAACCAACAACTTACTTCCGGAAAGTTTCAAACGAAATGTCCGAAGCTTTTCATTTAATCCATTACAAATCCACATTCTTGAAATCCTCCACCCTTGTCTCTTACCATCATAATTACTTTAGCCCCCTCTATAAACACAGACCTATCCGCCCAAATCAGCTATCAATCAGAATTCGAAGAATATCAGAAGCATCCTCAGAGATCCCCGCCACTTTGTAAAACAGAATTTACATTTCCCAAAGTGTGGTGATTCCACCAAGCTGTGCGAAAGCCTACTATGATTTGCGACGGTCAACCAGAACGTGATTTATTCATGGGCGTCCTTGGCACGCAAGCATTCCTCCTCAAATGTAATTTTGATGGGGTTTCGATTAAAAGTGCATTAATGCTTTCGTGGGAGGGTAATGATGTCTCTTGGCATGCAGGGGCCATTTTTCGGACTGGTCAGTGATTCCAACTGTTTCATTAGGAGCTATTCATTCGATTATGCGTTGGCGCCTCCTGACCACGATTGTATTTTGACTGTAAAAGATCTAAACTGATTGTTGCCGTGTCCGTCTTGATGGTTTGTTAGACATCAGTGACTGATTATTATGACCGGCCAATGCAAATCTGGACTGAGATGTCTAATTTGGTGGAAGATGCTCAAACCAGGCATTTGATGCATTGCCAGTTTAAGGAAACTTTGCAGACGCCCTGAGTGACCTCTTAAGAGTTAGTAAGATCTTAAGATCTTTGCACGGAGCATAGCTATTTATTCTGCTATATTATTTGTTTTTAGATTTGTATTTGATACAGTCAAGATCATAATAGAATTGATCTCTATATGTTTTACTGTCTTTTATAAAATATTAATTTGTCGGGTTTTGTTTAAAATGCGTTATATGACTTAAGTAAAAAATGTTAACGTGTGTTTTAATGTATTTTATCATTCACATTAGTGTTATTGCTACTAAAAATTTGCCTTACTTTATTTTAATTACTTCTTCTGAAATAGTTAAATACATAAGGTCTGGATTAATTGTGGCTGTTCATTTTTTTCAAGTTCAGTTAAACGCTTATTAGTAGTTAAAACTGAATAGAGTAAAATATTGAGCCGAGAGCAATACTTAAAATAAATACTGTAACTGAACTTTTAATGCATTAAAATTTCATGAAACTCCATGAACCTTATTAAAAATTTTAACCATAAAATTTAATACCTACTAATTATTTTATGTATTCAGAGTTGTAAATTAAAATTTCAATATGGCAGATATATTATATCGTATGTGGTGAATAATTTATAATGCAGTCTTTTTTTTATAATGTCTCATGTAGCAAATTATGTAAGATTTCAAAGCAAAGTTAGTTTATATTATTTTATAATGACCAGGGGTTGTTCAAATACCCATGTCCAAAATTAAATTTGTTTGCATAAAATCGCTTATTTCTCAGAAACTGTCGTGTCTAACTTTATGAATTTGTGTGCAAATATGTATAACATCGTAGCACATAAATAAAAAGAAAAAAAATTAGGAACAGTGTATATGACACAAAGCTGCATCATAAAACAATAAAAATGGAAATATGTGACAAGAGGTAAAAAAGTGTATTAGAAAAAAAACTGGAATGTGCTTACGAATGCAATTGGTTGTGTGAAAATATATAACTTGTACGCGCATATCTCAATGTGATTCAATGCTAGATATTATGTTAGCGACAACTGGAAGAACTAAATTCCACTCCCACAATCTAGTCGGGCATTTATATCACTAGGCGAAAGATATCTAAAGAGTGTTTTTTTTTCAGGTATAGAACATTAAGTTGGCATTACTTTCCAAGATGGCGACCGATTTAACAGCTGTCAAGTGATTTATTCTCAGTTTGGTTTGGCAATTCATCGAAACGATCATCAAGCAAGGCGTAGATTCCTCGAATGGGCCCAAAACGAGATTGCCGTTGTTCCCGATTTTCATAAGCGAATTTTGTTTAGCGATGAAGCGCACTTCTGGTTGAATGGCTACGTCAACAAACAAAACTGCCGCATTTGGAGTGAAGCTAATCCACAAGTGTATGTCGAAACACCGTTACATCCAGAAAAACTGACTGTTTGGTGCGCTTTATGGGCTGGTGGAATCCTTCTTCAAAAACGATGAAGGCCACAACGTTACAGTCAATGGTGATCGGTATAGAGCCATGATAACTAACTTTTTCATTCCTGAATTGAACAATCATGATGTCCAGGAGCTGTGGTTCCAACAAGACGGCGCAACATGTCCCACAGCTCGTGCCACAATCGATTTATTGAAAGACACGTTTGGTGACCGCCTAATTTCACGTTTTGGACCTGTGAATTGGCCTCCAAGATCTTGTGATTTAACACCGCTAGACTATTTTCTGTGGGGCTATGTAAAGTCATTGGTCTATGCGGATAAGCTGCAAACACTTGACCATTTGGAAGACAACATTCGCCGTGTTATTGCCGATATACGGCCACAAATGTTGGAAAAAGTCATCGAAAATTGGACGTCCAGATTGGACTGCATCCGAGCCAGCCGTGGCAGTCCTTTGCCAGAAATCATATTTAAAATGTAATGCCACAAGATTATCTTTCGAATAAAAAAGGATTCATGTCAATTGAATAATACATCGTTGTTTTATTGCAATTTAAAGTTTTATACCTCTAAAAACACACTTCATATGAGGTTCTAAGCATTCATTTCGTTATCTTTAAACGAAACGAGGCATTGTGTTGAAAATGTATGTAAGCGTACGTCTATGGATCATTATTCATCCCCATACCATCACAGTTGCACCACCGAAATGGTTTCATTCTATAATGTTTGAGGAAAATTTTGTATTCCAGATGCAAAAAGCTTTAGAATCAAATATTAAGCTTAACATTGGCTCATCAATAAAGAAAACATGAGTCAATTGACCTATTGACACATTTTTGACATTTTTGATCTAAATAAAGCAATCCTTCTTTTGTTGTGAAGACAGTTAAACACAAACCCTGACTTTTCGACACCAAGTCCTTTTTTGTTTTCTAATGCATACTATTTGTTATGATACAATAATTTCAGTGGCAGCTGCAAGTTCTGAATTTAATTACCGCGCATTAGACTTCCTGTTACGACAAGCAGTTATTACTAAACGTCGATATAGATAATTATTTGTGATTTTATCTAGGCTTTCTCTTACAATAGTTCCACAGCATAGTTCATTTGTCTCGAAATATTCACATATTTCATTTTTTCTGCGATTGTCTGCCTTAAATCAACATAACCGATAATTCACTTATCATATTTTTCCAAATAAAATTTCAAAGCTATTACAAACGGTTTTGAGATTTTACATACTGAAATCAAATTCTGTATTTTAGATATTCACTTGTATATCCTCAGTGCACAAAACACTTAATTCACCTTCGTATGACATAACGCCTCGATTTGGATATCAGAAACCATTTGATCAGTTTTGATTACTGAATGACTATTTGGCTTGTCGCATTTCCTTCAAAAATGGATTACATTTTATTGGATATATTATGGAATATAACTTTATTTTTGAGAATGTATAGAGATATGTGTTTCTTTCACTAGGTTTCGCGTAACTTGCAATTGGGGTCGCCAAAAATGTTAGTATTTTTTATTCACCTTTATGCATAAAATAACTTGTTCGCCATTAACAAATAGTTTAGCCCATTGTATCTGAAATATAATCAAGATAAGAAAATTTATGCAACGAAGAAATTTTTGACATAAATTATAATAAAAAACCATTTATTTTATTTGTTTTACACATATTGTGAAATGTTTATTGGGTCGTACAAAATGTTTGTACAAAAAAGGGAGTCGCCACCCCGAAAAGCTCAAGAAACCGTGGAAAAGATCAATCAACTTATAGGAATACAGCATTTAATTATTTGCAGAATAATTATTATTTAATTTAAAAAGTTAGAAGGGATAAAATTAATATTAAAAATTCATAAAAGAGATGTTTTTTAGAACATGATTACCCTATTAAATTTCTTTAACAATGCATTTGTAAATTTAATATTATTTTGAACTAATTTTCATCTTAATATTAATTTACAAACTTCCTGTTGCTGTTCCTTAATTTTGATTTAAATTTTTCTTTCTGTAAAAAAAAATCGCATTATTTCTAAAATTTTTTTAAAAATTTTATTTCAGCTAATTGTACAGACAAATAAAAGAGAAGGAAGAGGGAAATAAAATAAAAGGCTGATTCCAAAGACATTGCAATCAGCCTTTAGTCTAAGAGTTTGGTTATATATTACTGTAGTTGTTCGATTTCGTTCTGCAGTGTCTTGTTATTTTCTTGTTCTGTTTAGTTTAGAAAGTTAAAAGTCACAGTAAATATAGTACATTATTAATGTTATATACATATATATATATATATATATATATATATATATATATATATATATATATATATATATGTAATAATTTAGATTTGTAGGCTTTATTTACTTGAATATTGAACTAGGTTGTTGATATAAAGATGGTTATATTGATGAGGCATTCTTATTATGGAAGGTAATCCATTTTTATTTCGTTTAGAACTTAATGTATCCGACTACGTTCGGAAACGTGATTTTGCAAAGCGCATAAATGGATAATTTTTATGATATTTAGTGTCACTTAAATTAGAATATATGCATAAAATTGTTTTAAGGACATTTTGACAAAAAAAATTTACTTAAATATAAAACTTTGGCAAAAAATTAACTTAGAGTAATCTTTTTTCCAAATGTTCTCCTTTTGTGAAAAATGCTTCTATTATAATAATATTTTGCCTGTATATAGCTCAGACCTCTCTACAGTGGCTCAACTAGAGTTTTTCAAATATATAACTTAGAAGTGGGTTTATTCATATTTTACGACAACAGAGGAGGGCAATTTAAAAAAAAACGCCAATGATTATTTCAATTGGTGGTAACTCTGAAAATGTGAATTTTTCAAAAATTCTAGTTGAGCCTCTGTAGAGAGGTCTGAGCTATATGCAGGCAAAATATTATTATAATAGAACCATTTTTCCCAAAAGGAGATAATTTGGAAAAAAGATTATTCTAAATTAATTTTTTGCCAAAATATTATATTTAAATTTTTTTTGTTGTCAAAATCTCCTTAAAACAATTTTATGCATGTATTCTAATCTGAGTGGCACTAAATATCAGGAAAATTATCCATTTATACGCTTTTTTAAAATCACGGTTCCGAACGTAGTCGGATACCTTAATTACGACACACGCTAACACAAAGTATAACACAAGACGATGGACACACGAGTACGGCTACATTATAAAAACAATAAGCGGTCGGCAAATTTTCTTTCAAACGGTATACAAAGCGGAAACCGGAAGTTAAAAAACTCTCATGCCTTTCTCTTCTGATTGGTCCAGATAATCGGATATTGCACATTATATAATTCTTAATTTAAAACGATGACTTTTAATTTCGATAAGATAAAGTTACAATTATATCCCGTTAGGCGAGTAACTAACATTTACTTATTTACGTGAAGAGTACTGGAGGGTCACACACACACACACACACACAGGATCAATACAAATAAAAATAAACTTTTAAGATGAAATAACGTGAATTATTACAGATCTCTCCATATATATATATATATATATATAACAGTGGCGCACACGAGAAGGAGTCCCCGGGTCCGAACACCCCCATCCATAGCCCTTGATTTTTTTATTGATTATAATCCTATGCATATATAATGTCAAATTTAATTAAATATTTGTCATTAATAATTAATTTTTTACTGTTTTTTGTTCCCGAAAATCGATAAAATCAAAAGAATATGTTGGGTGGCGTATTCGAGCATGATGCGAGAATGTTGGACTTTTGACACCCTGAAGCCCCTTGAAAAATTCCTGTGTACGCCATTATATATATATATATATATATATATATATTTATATATATATATACGTGTGTTTGTGTGTTACCTGCAAAGTATGAAATGCCGGCATTCTATAGAATACCTGACGTTTTAAGGCAAAGTATGACTCTATGAAATGCTGGCATTCTATAGAGTTTTAGGCATTGAATAGAATGCCTAGGCATTCTATAGAATGACCAAAGCTGTTTAGGCAAAGTATGAAATAAGGTCATGTGTGATAAGGCTATTATATCAATGACGTGCATTTCTAAAAATACAAATGTTATTCTGACAAAATAATGAGTGCTATTAAAAAATTATTCAAAATACGTAAAGGAAAAAGAAAGTTGTACCAAACAAAATTTATGTCTTTCTTATAAGGGAAAACAAAATTTTCAAATAAAAAATAAAAGTTTAACCTACTTATTACAACATGGTAGGCTTGAATGTCATTTTGAATTACAATTCATTGCATTTTTCTCGCAAAGACCATCCTTAGTTTGGTACTTTGTTTGCATATATATATATACGAGGTGTGGCTATTAAATAACGAGACTGACGCTGCGGAGGCAAAAGTGCGCATGCGTAGTCCGCCATTGACTGTCAGCTGTTTAGTGTGAAGCTTTCTCTTCAAAATGCCCTAAGCCTCATTTGCGTAAGTAACATGGTTTAGTTATAACCTTCATTTCCGTTAACATCGTTATTTTATTTTGGCGAAAAAATGGTTAGTGAAATAATAGAGCAACGAATTGTTGTTAAATTTCACTTCAAACTTGGAAAAACCGCTACTGAAAGTTATAATTTACTGAAAGAAGTGTACGGCAGTGAAAGTTTATCCCGTGCACGAGTTTTTGAATGGTTCAAACGTTTTAAAGATAGCCGACAAGACGTTGAAGATAATTCGCGGCCAGGTCGCCCTTCAACGTCAAAAACGGATGAAAATGTCGAAAAAGTTGCTAGTTTGATTCGGTCTGATCGTCGATTGAGTATTCGTGCAATAGCTGAAACTGTAAACATTGATAAAGAATGTGTACGGCAAATTTTACATGACAATTTGAACATGCAAAAAGTGTGCGCCAAAATGTTGCCAAAAATTATCACGTTTGAACAACAAGCAACTCGCAAAAATGTTTGTACTGACATTTTGGATGCCATTAAAAATGACCCAAATTTATTCGAAAAGGTAATAACGTGATGAATCCTGGTTTTTTACGTATAATCCGGAAACAAAGCGCCAATCCATGCATTGGAAGACTCCAACTTCAAGAGCAAAAAAAGCAAGAATGAGCAAGTCAAAATTTAAAGCAATAATGATTGTTTTTTTTCGATATTCATGGGATTGTGTACCTTCACTGGGTTCCTGAAGGTCAAACAATCAATCAGCATCACTACCTTGAGGCACTTGGCAATCTGCGAGAAAGAATAAGAAAAAAACGACCCGAAATGTGGAAGGAAAAATCATGGATTTTCCACCAAGACAATGCGCCAGCTCATTCCGCGTTATCTGTCAAGAGATTCCTGGCCAAACACAGCATCCCAGTGTTAGAGCATCCACCTTATTCGCCAGACCTGGTACCATGTGACTTCTATCTGTTCCCTAAGGTGAAATATGCATTAAAAGGAACAAGATTTGAGTCCGTGGAAGCTGCTAAAGAAAAAGCGGCAAGAGTACTGAAGGAGTTGACAAAGGATGACTTCCAGCACTGTTTCCAACAATGGGAAATTCGCATGGAGCGTTGCAGTGATAGAGAAGGGGTGTACATTGAAGGCGATAATAAATAATTATGTATAAAATAAGAATAAAACTTTTTACAACGTCAGTCTCGTTATTTAATAGCCACACCTCGTATATATATATATATATATATATATATACAGATTTGACGAATCCTTCACCAATTCCATTGGAATGAGCTGTTGCAACTGACAGAAGAGGAATTTCATGGTCAGGAATATCCTTGATTCTGAGCAAGTTTTTAGGGCACAAAGTAAATTCTGATTTCGCATATACTTGTTTTAAAATTTCTTCAGAAGTTTCAAGTCGATAGAAACCATTCCATTTCCCACTTATTACAAGTGCCAATGTATTAACACTAAGAAAAAAAAATCACAAATTTCACAACAATGTTTTTTTTAAATAATTTTTTTTCTGGCCAGGTTTACAAAGGTGGATGTACAGTACAATATCATAACGTGTAACTTTTTTTGTATTTGGTTGAAAGTTATTTCAGAATTCATCACGTCCTCCGCGTCCAATAGCCAAATCAGCGTCATGAAGCACGTAAAATTACTCAGAATCCGCGACGTAATACTGTATAGAAGCGCTTCCCAAACTTTTTATCTCCATGGACCGGTCAACGTTTGATTTAATAATTTAACTGTATTTAAACGTGCCTTCAGAATAAAATTAAATTACTCTAAAAAATTAATATAAAGTGATTTTACGTGAAATATAAAGTGATTTTTAAATGGAAAGTCAAACATATACTAGAGAAATACACTCCAGTAAAAAAAAATGGAAATAATTTAATACTCTTTGAGTGGCTGGATACTATTTGATCCACGGACAGGTGGTTTGGAACCATTCTGTATAGTACTGGCGCCTTCTTTAATAGGTTACATAAGTTTACTTTTTTTTTTCACCAAACATCACATCATAGCTATTCAGCAACCAATAGGCCCTGTGTTCTTTTTTAGGAGTCATTTTTACTTTTTGTGCATCAGTTATTAACTTTTAGTAAGTAATTTCAGTTTAAAAAGAAACTTTTTTTGCAGCTTTAACTCGAATTTTCAGCAGTTTGGTGTCGAATAGTTGTTTTATGCCTATGAACCAGGAGTCAGCAACCTTTTATCTGTGGCGTGTCAAAGCCAATCTACTAATTATGATTCAGCGTGCCACACAACAGGGCATTTTTGAAACAATTCTATTCCCGCGATAATGTATGCAGAGTTAGAGAATAGAGTTCAATTATATAGAGAGATTTATAGGTTAATCACACATTAATTTTGCATTAATTAAAAATATTTCTTAACATAAAAGTAAAGAGCACAAAATGTAACTTTCTTCAACAAGAAAACTCGAAACTGTACATACATTATGTTTTTAAGCATATTTATTAAAATAAGAAATAGACAACTTATATTTTAAGTATTTCCCCTCATTACAATTTAATAAAAAAAACGAATATAATTTTTAATGTTAACCTAGTGCTACCACTTTCATATCGCAAAAAATGTAGTGTAATTTGAGACTTTCACTTTGACGTGATTCTGAGCATTCAGTTGTTAAACAATTTCTTTACATACTCGAAATATTTTTCCTATGAAGAAAGATATTTTACTTGGATATGTAGAGCTAAAAACGAAAAAGCACATTACATGCAATTTTCTCTCTTCAAACAATTAAATCTCTCCAGCAATGACATTCAATAACTTACAAAATAGCTGTAAATTTATCTTTAGTTATCTTTCTGATTTTTTTTTGTAATTCTATAATTCTGGAGATGTTTGTCAAATAAGGTCGATTACATAAGGCATAAGATATAAGGTTCCATCCATTGAAAAATTGACAAATTTGTTGAGTAGTGCTTGAATGCCACTGATAATTGTACCGTATGCTCTAGGTTGCCGACCTCTACTATAAACCATGGCTCCTTCTCGAATACTACAGCTTGCTTCTCCATTTTCATGCAGAGCAGGAAAAAATAATTTTTTGTTGAACAATTTTAAGTAAAATTGAGTATTTTTACACTCCCGGACAAACCACAATGTGCAACTGACAAAATCTGAGCCTGAGGTACGCGTTAAAAGTCTCGTGCCTTGTCACACAATATTCGAAACGAATCGGAGATTTATTTTATACTTTGCCGGTTTCTCATCAGGCATTCTATAGAATGCCTAGGCAATGTGTAAAATAAGAAGCATTTCATACATTGCCAGCTAGTCTTAGTCATTCTATACAAAATGCCGAATTTCATACTTTGCCGGTAACATATATATATAATATTTCACTTTCTAAACCATACATTAAGGAACGAAATTTCCATATGTATTGATTACATATTACTTTAAAATCGACCATTTTTTTTAGAATTATTATTATCTCATTTTAGCTATGCAACATTTTTTAAATATGTGCTCAAATGTTTGTCCATCTACCTATATTATTTAGCCAGTTATTAAATTTTTTTAACAGTATGTCTAAGCAAAAACAAACTATAAACAGGTGACGTTTGTATTTAAGCTTTTTCATTTATTTTACACACCTTTAAAGATCTAAATGGCTTTTATTCTTCATGATAATCGTTTATTTAAAATACTAAGGCTTTTTTTAATATTAAATATAATGTTAGGGAACTTTTCTGTTTGTTATGTGTATGTGTGATGATTATGTGTATGGAATTGACACGAAAAAAATTGTAAAAATAAAACTATCAATCGTAATACCAACCGCATACAAAAAACCGTGAGAAACATTTCTATGAATATTTTTAAAAAATTGTTCAAAAATATTTAATCTTGGAAAAGTAGTGAAAATTTTAGAATATATTGAAATAATTTTAAAAAGTCTAAATATATGTTTAAGAATGGCTTTTTGCTTATGAAATGTATGTTTTATGTGTGTTTAAACACGGTACTTGTGAGCATTTTTATATAAGTATATAAATTAAAAGAATTGTGTACAGAGTACCATGTGCTGCTTTAAATTTAATAAACAATAGCTGAAAGGCAGAGTTATTATTACAAGAGACACAATTTTTTTTAAAAAAACGATATATCTTTTTTAAAATCAAAAAATTGTGCTAAGATTTCTTTTTAAAAAAAATGTATACAGTTATTCTTTAAATGCTACTCTTTTCTGAAAAATAGGAAATATGAATTAAGGTTTCCGACTACGTTCGGCACCGTGATTTTAAAAAAACGCATAAATGGATAATTTTCGTGATATTTAGTGTCACTCAGATTAGAATACATGCATAAAAATTGTTTTAAGGAGATTTTGACAAAAAAAATTTATTTAAATACAATATTTCGGCAAAAATTAACTTGGAATAATCTTTTTTCCAAACGTTCTCCTTTTGTGAAAAATGGTTCTATTATAATAATATTTTGCCTGTATATAGTTTAGACCTCTCTACAGAGACTCAAGTAGAAGTTTTGAAAAATTCACGTTATTTTCAGAGTTACCACAAATTGAAATAATTATTGGCATTTTTTTCTTAAAATTGCTCCCCTCTGTTGTCGTAAAATATGAATAAACCCACTTTTAAGTTATATATTTCAAAAATTCTAGTTGAGCCTCTGTAGAGAGATCTGAGCTAAATACAGGCAAAATATTATTATAATAGAAGCATTTTTCACAAAAGAAGAACATTTGGAAAAAAGATTATTCTATGTTAATTTTTTGCCAAAATATTATACTTAAATAATTTTTTTTGTCAAAATGTTCTTAAAACAATTTTATGCACATATTCTAATCTAAGGGACACTAAATATCATGAAAATTATCCATTTATGCCCTTTGCAAAATCACGGTTTCGAACGTAGTCGGATACCTTAATTAACCCAAACAAATTATTCCACGGCAAGATCAATAGTAAATATCTATGAAGTAACTTGAAAAACTTCTGTCAAGGTATTACAGCTTAATTTATAGTAATCCAGATGTTTTAAAACTATTTTTCTATCATATCTGTCATAATTAACTGTATATATAAGTTTTTTTAACACCCATTAAGTATAGTATTTAAATTTCACTAAATTAAAGTTTTAAAATACGTAAGAATATATTTCTTCGTCCTAATTATCAGAATGTGTGTGTCCTTTTGGGTGAACTTTACAAAAGCAATTAAAAACTGTTTATTTTTACTATGCAGGGGAATTATTTCAATGCAATTATGAATTAGCGATATTTTAGTGGGACATATGAAGTAATCCAATGGATAGACTTCAAAATACACTCAACTAGGTGGCATTTAAAGTATTGTTTCATTTTGTGGAGTTACGCGTTCTGATAATTAGGCCGACGATTTTTAATTCTTCTGTCACTTTCTCAGAAGAATTCATTTACCTTGGTTGCATTTCGCAAGGATTTTCTCTCTCTCTTTTCCTTTCAAATGGAATTATGGATTGCACTGCAGACCTAGTACATTCTTTGGGAGCTGGTATCACTTAGTGTGGCCCAATATAGGTGGATACCAATAGTCACAATGTAATTTTGACGCCCTGTTTCCTCCCTACAGTCAGGCACCTGAACTCTGACGGTTCGAAATTATAATAGAAATTTATTAGAAGAGCACCCTAGCCAAACAAGCACTCTAGGGATCTTTAACGTACCACATAATCATACGACATGGTTGGTGTCGATTTTTTTTGCACCAAGAAAACTCACCGACCTGGGCCGGGGTCGAACCCGCAAACTTGGGTGTTGGCCAAAAAAGGAATAAAAAATGCCAGTGCCTCACCAACTATGTCACTCAGCTGATAATTTTCGCAAGGGTGAAATAATTATTTTAACACTCTCCTTGTAGTAATTAAACTTTTAAAAGTGTTCTTTATGAAATAGTTTTTTTGCTTATATTTGCCATACATAAATGCTTGCGTTAGGCTATCATTATCTACAAATCAATTAAAGAATAATTTGGTTTCAGTTCTACGCATTTATACATTACAATGGACTATTCGAGAATAGTAGGACAATACCATTAAATATTTCAGCTATAAAGCCACACATCAATCAAACCCTTACTCATCAAAGAAAACTTAAATGACATATCTATGCAAAGTAATTAATCTGCATTGTGCTTTCAAAAACACCGTGCAACGTTTCTCCCTAACCACTCTTCGGACAGTGTCCATTTCCCTGTAATGAATACCACAGACCACTCTTTCAGAAAAGTACATCGGCGGACATTTAGCCTAACTTCCCATCCCGCAACAAAGACGGTTGTTCCAGAACAATTCGGTAAACAAACACGAAAGGATGAGAAACGGTTAGCGTGCAGGTTCGGTTCTGAACAGAACCGAATCGATCCCCACCCACGCCATGTATCTGACAACAGAATTCCTCCTCTTTTCCAAATACGCGAATAATTAATGTTCCCACCCGAGTCCTCCTGACAGTTAGGACGACGGGAAAAGATTTTTTTTATTATTATTTACTTCTCTTATCTTTATTATTATTATCATTGTTGTTTGATTTTTATTATTACTATTTCCACGGGAATCTTTCCTGCAAAAATCCCAGTCCGGGTGTTTGGGAGGAACCGTCGGTAGATAAATCATTTGTACACGTGGTTTTAAGAGACGTAACACCTCAAGTGGGGTGGTGAGGGGTCTGGCACACAGCGTGTACCGTACTTTCGAAGTAATTAGTGGAACTAAGAAACAATGAGGTACCGAATGAATAGTGGGAGATTCGCGGGGAAAAAAATGTATTACGACTGATTGCTTTGATTAAACAGACTGGGACCTTAATTACGCCGTAATGGAGGGTAATTACTTGTGCCTTCTTTTTGTTCTGTTTTTGTTTTGTGTCTTTTGGCGGGAAAAAGTTTTAATTTCTTCTCGCGAGAAGTTGGTCCGTGTCGTTCGTTTGGCACAAGAGTTGTTGGAAGGGATTTACGGTCGCACCACCGAAGATTTTGTTTGTAAAAATTCAGACGCCACCGCGATGGATTTTAAAGGTTTTTCCGCTAATTACGGTGCCTAATTCTGACGCTTTTCGTGAATTTTCATTGTTTATTTCGCCTTCACAAGATGAATGTTTTTCCCTTCCAGACAGGTGTTTGTTAAAATAGCTTTACACTGAACAGTTTTTTTTATATATTAGAATAGTAAATTTTGTGAATTTTACTTGTTTCGAAACAAAATCAGAAGCACCAATAATAATATAACAAGAATTTCAACTTCAAGAGGTTTTATTCAGAAATCTGTGAAAAAAAAGTTATTCCGAAAGAAGCAGTTAAGCGTGTAATTCAAGATAATTTTTAGTATTTTTTATGTTGTTATTGGTATTCGTTTTATCTTCAAATGTTTTTCTTTTAAATTTAATTGTATGTATGTGAGCTTCAATATTAACTCTGAATACATAGCTTGTTATTAATTAATTGAAGATTATAGAAAATGGAATTGTATTTCATTTTAGACAGCATTTTAGTATAGTTTTCGAAATTGTTTTCGCGGTAATGAGTGTGAGTTAAAAGAAGGTGACTAAAATATGGTTTTATACTTTCAATATTTGTTTTAATCCTTGCATAGCTTACGATGATACAGAGAGAAAAAAATTTTGAACACGAGTTAGTTAATTCAGATGCAACTCTTCAAAATCATCCAAGTTAAGAATAAATGTCCAATTAGTAATTATGATCCAATATTCAAATCCGAAAATGGGAGCAAGATTACTGTATATCAGTGGTTTTAAGAAAAATAATCTGATAATAAATACATTGGCGAAATAGTGTAAATTGCAAATAATAATGTCAATATAAATTGAACAATTCAATTTAGATACCGATATGTGGCTGCGGAGAAATAGTTTACCATTATTAGGAACTATTAATAATCAACTGCTTTGTTAAATTATTGGACGGAAATTTCACTTCTTGTATAAAAATCCTATCTTTTTTAATTTTATTGTAAAACAGCCAAAAAGATTCACAGACTTTGTTTATTCAAATCTTTCAGGACCATTAAGTTAAAAATACATATTAGTTTGTAACTGTATTTTAGTTTATTTAACCATGAAATAAATAAAAATCATTCGAAAAATACTTTACAATGCTTAGCTTTTTGGATCAAGACGCAATTTGAATCAATGTTTAGTTTTATCCGGCGTTTGATTTTATTAGTTCAGATATTTTATCACATAAAATTTTGCTTACCGAATAACAAAGCATGTGAGAAAATACAGTAATAATTTATTACAGGACACTATGAACTATATATATATATATATATATATATATATATATATATATATAAAACGAGTAAAAAAATTAAGAATACAACTCGCGAATGTTTTATCACTGGCGCCAATTGATTTAAGTTTTTGTCCTTCTAAATCAGAGGTTCTCAAACTTTTTTTGTCTCATAGACCCCTTGCCCTATTTTTCGGTTTTGTGTAATCCCTTACATGCCTAACATTAAATTTTTGCCAACTTAAATGTTTAAATGTAGCTGTTGTACAGCAACTTACTTTAAAAGTTTTATATTTCTAACTGTAGTTAAGTAGAGTGTTTAAAACTCAAGAAACACATGTGAATTAATTAAATTAAAATTTAATAATAAATGAAATAATTGTTACATAAAATAACAGATGTTTTTCATGGGTGGCATAAAGCTGTTGCTTAAATAACAAATTTTCGACATTTGGCTTTAATCTTTATATTTAACCCTAAATCTCCTCGGTTGGTAGTATTCAATCTTTCTTTTTTCTCTTTCAGTTTTAATTTTGAAGATTGGCAAGCACGTTCAAACTCCTCTTCTCTGGGAAAAGCAATTAAAAACTTTCTTGAGATGTTCCATAATTCGGGATAAATAACAGGCATACCTTTTTAAAGCCAAAATTGCTGATATTCATTTCTAAACTTTACTTTAAGATATTCAGCACTATTAAAATCAGTTCTTTCGGAATCAGGCATTTTTTTTTAATGTGACAACATGAATTCATTACCTACTGTGCTATTATCTTACTTAAACCATTCTCAAACCTAGTTTCAAAACTTGAATAAATGGCATTTGAATGTTGAACATAGGCTAAAACGTCATTTTTGTGACAGATAGTTTGTTACAAATTGATAAACTGTTAAAATTCACGATATCCAGATTTATATTCTTTTAGCTTGATTTCTGGTAAGAAACGCTGAACTGATGGTCCTTTTTTAATAAAATTTATGCTGTCACCTTGTAACTGCAAATTAATCCTAGTAAATTTTGTAAATAAAGCTGTTAAATAGCTAAATCTAATTTACACTTGATTAAATTTTCTTTAAAATTAAAGGTACGTTCGGGTTTAGACTATCATAGACCCCCATTTACACCTCATGGACCCCCAAATTATTTTTTCGCTAACATTGGCCCCTTGAAGGTCGTCATAGGTCGTCAAGGACCACTTTGGGAATCACTGTTCTAAATGTTCTCGTTACATAATTGCGTTCAGCATACGTTCTATTTTGACATTCTTGCACATAAGGTTAATTAAATTGCACATGTTATAATTAAATACTACAATCACACACATCAATTTTTTAAATTGGAAGAATGCTTTCCTTATTCGTGAAATGATTTATATTAGATAAAAAGACCAAATATTAATGAAATTCATGCATGCATTCTTAAATTATACATTTATTATACTTTTATGAATTATTTATTTTAAAGTATCAAATAGAAGAATAGTTTTTAATACGGAACAACTTCTAACACCCATTCAATATGTCGGGTATTTTAGTCAATAGTATACGTATTAAAAATTGAATGTACAAGTAATTATTAAGAACTTATTCGTTGCATACCACACATTAATATTATAAATTATTCGTGTTTGACATTTACATTTGTTCTAAATCACATTTTCAACTTTTTCTGAATTAAAGGATTACCAAACTTTTTTTCAGTTTCATTTTGATTAAAACCACTTCGGTATTTCTCATAACTAAACTTAATTATTCTCAAAGGTTGTTCAAGAATGTTTTGATACAAGCATCGAGTTCAAGGAAATAAACTTTAACAATGTATTACTGGCATAGTATTCAAATTTTCTGACATAAACTTATGCATTGCCAAATCAAGGTTTTAATTTTATGAATAATAATTTTTGTGAGTTTTATATTATTCATATAACTGACTCGGTTAATGCAAAAATTGGACTACAAAAATTGTAGAATATTTATCTATTTTACCAAAAAGATCTCTTCTTTTCTGAATTTATTTTTATTATGAAACATTGGTTGAAACTCTAAATTTCCTAAATTCTTTGGTATCATAAAAGATTAATTTGGTTATAGATTTGAAATTGTTAAGAACTCTTTTTGTAAAATATTATGCCAAAGCTTTACTTTAAAAGTTAATAGCAAAATGTACAATAGTCCACTGGATTAGCTACGTATAAATTCAAATTGCAAACAAGGTGGGTTAATAAGGATTGTCAACTTAAGATGATTTATTATATTCCGCAATGGATATCTTCCTGGTCCTTATTCATTTGACGATTATATCATTTAAATTTTTAAAAATCAATTATAATATAGAAAAAAATTATATTCTTCTTGATTAAATTATGTGAAAAATTTATATTCATCAATACTTATAAAAATGAATATATTTAATCTAATTAATATATTATATATATTATTAAAGTTACGAGAAAAAAATACCATTTTTAATGACTAAAAATTGATTATAACTGTTGTTTTATCTTACTCTAAATTTGTAAATATTACGTTTAAACTCCTCTTCCTCAATCTTAATTGGTCATTTTAAATACCTAATTGAATCACGCAAAAACGCAACGATTATTGCCAAATCTGAGCAACTGCACGCCAAATCCAAAATACATTCACGAAATTGCTGCTAAACGATTTGAAAAATACGTACGCTTTCAGTTTTTATATTTAGATTGTGTGTTTCTTCTTTATACTTCCTAAAAATAATATTACTCCTTCTACGAAATAATATTCTGTATTCCGATTATTTTAAAATTATATAACACATCATAGCGCAGTGTGTAAACTTTGACCCAGTACCTTCCAGATTTTATCAAACTTTTGTTAAGCACCACGAAAACCAACCTACCCCTCCAAAGTATTTGGTTTTTCGAAGCCACAATCGTGTAATATTTACCCAGTGTCGAAGATGGATGCTTCCCACTACCGCGCCAATTAACCACTTCATTGGCGATGCAGGACCACGCTCGATTCGGCAAGATCGCTCTTCGTGTCATTGCGATCTGACTGCCAGATGTATAAATCAGAGTAAATGACAGGGCGCCCTTTTAACCAAGCAACAAAAAGGACTTAATGATGGGCAGTCTTGAAAAACGATAGGCCTCCTCCTCCTCTCAAGGTAATTTTGCACCGTTTACCTACCTACTTACAGGGAAAGGGGGCCCAATTTTTTGCCCTTTCGATACTTCTGAACCTGGAGGGCCCGGTCGTGACTCGACAAAACGGATCTGCCCTCAGGTTCGATATCATTGAATCGGCTTGTCGTGATACCTAAGTGTTGTGTAAACGGTAGTAATAAGGAAGAGGGCTAATTATTATAGAGGGGATGCGTGAAAATTATAAATGTTCAAATGGTTTCCCTGGCTGGAAATAAACAAAACTATCATTTATATTGGAAAAAAATAAACCTGGGTATCATTAAATTTAAATTCGTTGTTGTTGAGTAAGGCAATGTTATTGCCGTGCTGAAGTTATATGAACAGAAAATTGCAATGTAGTCTAGATAAGGGGTTCTTAACCATGGTTCCGTGGGAAATTTCAAGATGTAGATGCATAGTGTTAGTTGGATTTCTCATTAAAAATACCGCATCGTGTTTAAAGGATCTTTTTAAAAATAATCCATTGAGATATTATTTAAACAGAAATTACATTTTATTTGAAATTTTTTTTATGTATCAAAGTTGGCATATCATTGACTCTTCGAGCGCATGGGGATTTGGATGAACAGATTCAAGAGACATTTTAATGAAATCAACACCTTTATTTCATTTATCAATTTTCAAATAAAAAAATTGTTTCAACGAAGGGAGTGGTCAACCTAATTACTAACCTAAATATTAATAATTTTTAAAATGCTTAACTGTGAAATAATTCAGCAGCACAGGTGATCTTTCTCCGTGGAGGTCTCGGCTTTCCGGAATCAAACTGTGCTGGCTTCTATTATTATAACTCTAATTTCAGTATCAGCTTGACGATCATCGACTCCCCCCCTCTCTTCTCTTGACTTCAAATAGCAACTCACATTTGCATACATCTCGGTTTCACCACAGAAAGCGATTTTATAATCATACAACAATTAAAAAAGAGAGAGGATTAGTGAAAAGCGCTAATAGAACCCGTTACAATTATGATCTATGACATTAATTATTACCATATATAGCAATGAACTTGTTTTCCAGAGAGAAGCATATATCACTGTATTACATTTTATCTATTACTTTAGTTGTTTGTGTGTGTTTTTAAATGTGTCTGCTTCTTTTCATTATTTTATTTATTTATGAATGCATTATACTTTGGAAGAGGTCTATGTATATGAGGAAGAAAAGGAAACAATTTCAGAAAAGAGTTCGTCAAAGGGTTAATGAAAGAAAATAAGCTAGAAACTTGTGATCTAGATCTCGTTTCCTTTTTAGCAGTGATTGTTTGTGATTCTGAGTTGATTATTGTTTCGAAATAGATTTTATCTCAAATGAAAATTAATTTTCCTTAAAAGCGTAAGCATTCTGACAACAGAATTTTTACACTGAAAACAAAATTAAATCTGGGATAAATATAAAGACATCATACAATAAAAATGTCTAAGATTAATTCTTGTGAAAATTCTGTTTTGAATTATATTAACCCATTTCTAATATTCACATTCGTTCAAAATTTAATAGATCTTTCTACACTCTTTATTCTCAGTTATTTATAGTTAGATTTCTATACAGTATGCGATGCACGTTAAATCTGTCGAGAGCTCAAACGTCCTCCCGTTGGTGTGGTGTGGTAGTTAGGAGAGGGGAGTGCCAGCTCATATGTCGTCCACGTCACTTGACCATGGTTGAAAATTACGTGGTCCGTCGCCAAAAGCCCTCGTGTAGCTGAACAGTGCAACGTTAATATTCACTCATTCACTCACAAAACAGTGGGGTTACTTCCACCTCCTCCCCCAACCCACGTATCACGGGGGGATAGGATTGTAGAGGGCCCAAAGCCTGACTGACTGCAAGTACGTCTTGGGAACCAAAACCTGACTTTGCAGGGGTCCTTAATATTCTCCGTTACGCCACTGCTATAAAACTTCTTAAAATTTCGATAAAAATCCAGGATAAAATTACAGGTAGGATCTAAGTATTTAATAAAAATTAAGAAATTTTTATGAACTTTGAAATCGTTATTTTGCTTGTGCATATTTTTTTTAAAGTCAAACATATAATCATTTAATACTTCGTTGCTAAAAACATTTTAGGCCCGAGACATTAATTTCGGTATCATTGACATTGCGGATGTAATATTATGGGATTAATTTGAATATTATTATGAGAACTTACCCAACCGTAAGTGCTTCTAAACAAGCTGTTAACTCGGTAATACAACCGTAACTACCTAATGCATTGAGCCCTTTTCACAAAGCAAAACATCCTTCTCCTAAAAAGCCCGAGAGAAGAGGGGAAGCCGTGTTCCCAGACGCAAATTGACCACCATTTATGGTTCCACGAAGAATCTCTTTCAAATTATCAGTAGTCTGGCCTCATCTTCTGCTGTGTTCCAACACATTTCCATCCCTAAAAACATCGTTAGTTGGACTCTTTACCTATCCCTCAAGGAACAATCATTCCCAATTTGATTCTTGTGGTTCCTTTTAACTACCCCCTCCCCTAATTTACCCAGAGTACCCGCCCTTCTTAAATGACCAATGATTTTCCCTCCTCCATTTTAGCAATACCCACCCCAATTCTATTTTTTTATTGTTTAGTGTTTCAAGTTCCTTTTTCTTTCCACTTAACATTCGTCATTTCGGCAATCACACTGGAGTTCTCATGAGTGTGTCTCTGCGCTTTTGCCTTAACTACGTGCAATAATGCTGCACATGCCTGTTATTACACCTTAACCTTTTGATGCAGGGTTCAAACTGTCTAGAAGATCTCGCTTGTTATTAGCACATTGTTTGCTTGAATGGGCGCATCTGTCGTAATGACATTTATCTTATCTTTTTCTTTTTCACTGTTATTATTTTTGCCATCGTTCCTTCTTGCCTAATTTCTTTCGTCTGGCAAATGTGACAAATGATATGCCGGGTAGTTATTATAATTACAGCATTTACATTTTATCAGCTTGGTTCAGATCTACCAATACAAATCTATCTCAATTTCTTGGTATGAAAGTGGCGGTCGGAATTATTATTATTTTTTATTTGTTATATATTTTTGTTCCTCCTCCTCCCTTCTCCATTGCGTTTGTAATCCCATTGGACTATTCACCCTCCCCCCTTTTTCGTTCAGCTCCCCCCTCCTGACATCAAAAATGTTTCCACTCATCAGTGGAAATGCTTCAAGAAACGCGTGAGCATCAATCCTTTTTCCGTGTCTTAGAAGTTCTGACAATCCGCTTCGTTAAAACTTGCATAGATCTTGAGCAGGTCGCTGGTATTCCATGAGGTCGAATTGGGGGTCGGATTTTTTATTTTCCAGTGAGTATTGGAACATTTTAAGTTTCTCTTTATAAATCTTTTCAATTATATATATAAAAAAATTGAAACATTTTATAAGTATTTTTTCTTGCAATGCATTTCAATTCGTTCATTCTCAGTTAAAAGACAATATATCTTAATCTTACTGTGGAAAAAAGAATCGTAACAATTGTGATTGGGTTTATTATTTTTTTTCTCAAAATGGTTCCTTCTATTTTTCGTTTGTTCCTTTCGAGTGAATATTCTAATGTATCTTCATAATTTTTTTTATGTGAAGTACTTCAGTCTTATGTTTGGCTAATATTTTTGGAAAGATTTTAATTAGACATTTCATTTTTAATAAGGAAACTTGCTATCAATAATCATACTTTTCAGTGAAAAATGAAATGCTTTTCTTATGCCTTCTTCCTTTATTATTAGTTCGAACTATTAAAATTTTCTGTTAAAACAATCATTTGCTATTGGATTAAAATATATATATATATATATATATATATATATATATATATATATATATATATATATATATATATATATATATATGAAAAACATATTTATATAATCATAATATTCAGGAAATGCAATCCATAAACTTTAGAACGTGTTTTCAATTTTTTCCTCTGAAACAGAAGTATTTACTATTCATTGGCAAACATGTATACATTAAGGAGGCATTATTATAATTATTTCAATCATTCATTGACATTTAAAACAATCACATGCAAAACAATCATCTTTAAAATACGATTTATTAGCGTGACAAAGATGCATTTTGGAATATTCCTTATTTTTTTTTAATTCTCTCTTTTAAAATTTTTCATTCTATTTGTGATTTGGTATGAAAAATAAACTATTTTTGTTTAATTTAGTAACAATTTTTTAATATAATTAGATAAATGTTTTTCTTAAATTTATGAACATTTTTCTTAGTTAAGAAATTTTCAGTGAGTATAGTCTACTCGTTCAATAGCAACTTAGAATTAAATTCGTGAATTTTATTAAAAATAATACCCGCTCTCAAACATATTCGAAAGGTTTCTTTTTTATTATTATTCATATTTTTTTTTGTTTTTTATTCTAGTAAAAAAAAATATTTGCATTAAAAAATCTAGAAAGAAATTTGCATTAAAAAATCACAGCTTCAAATTCATATGATTAATACAAACAAAATAATTTTAATAACTTGAATTGTGATAGTCTTCAACTAAATACGAATTATAAACTAAATTGTGAATTGATATTAAAAAGACTGATTTTCATTCATTTTAAAAATGCAAAAGTCAAGATTTCAGATCAGAGATCAATTATTTAGACGCGTATAAAAACAATATATTTTAACTCTTCACATTTAAACTTTTACAAATAATGCTCAATTTTATTGGGAAAAATTAATTGCGTATCGATATTTTTCTTTTTCAGAAGAAAATTGTTGGTTAATGAATTACATATCTACATTCATTATCTACTACTATTTTACTTTCAATAGTAAAATATTTCATCGCTCATATTGATCAGTGGTTATGATGGTTAATTAATAATCTAAGCTTTAAATTTTGCCTTTATTTATGAGCATTCATATAACAGGAAATAATTATGTATGGATAATGTGGGCATATAAATATACGGGAAATATAAACATGTTTTTGTTGCAATATTGCATATTGGATAAATGGTGTGTGTGAATTTTAAAATTATTCTAAATATAGGTCTTGGCCTTTTTAGTAAAAATATTCTTGTTCGTTACTCAAAAATTGTGTTTTGAATTTCAAATTAAGTTATGGAGATTTAATTTTTTATTAATTCTGACTCATTTGCTTTAAAGCAGTGTTTCTCAAACTGCGGGGTGCTCTCCCTAGGGGACAGTGATAATCTTACCAGGGGGGCGTGAGCATATCGAAAATTCAAAAATAAAATATTCAAAAAATTATTTATTTTTACTGAAAGGAATCAAAACAAAATACATTCTGAGATAATAAAAAATACACATTTACAAGGATAAAATATACTTATAAATGTATCATCACTGCGCAATGTAGTTGATCATTAATTCATCAATATTAAATTAAGAACAAGTTTAATAATTAATAGTGACCCAATGGGCTGTCATGTACAAAATTATATACAAAATTTAATGCTTATTCTGATAATTTGTACAGTTTATAATTAAAGCCTAATTGTAGCTTTAGCGTCAAAGTAATATTGAATTATTCAATACATTATTATTGTATTGAGGGGGCTCCATGAAAATTATTATTGAAAATTGGATCGCCAACATTGAAAGTTTGAGAAGCAATAGTTTTAAAGTATATATTCTGAATGTTTTGATGGATCATTCATTTGAAATATATAATAGTTCTATTGGTGATTATTCTTCAATATTTTAAATATTTTTAAGAACTTTCGAAATTTGTCCAGATACTGCATTTAGTTTATTGTTTATCTGTTGTGAAAAACTTGTTCCATTTTTTTTCAAATGTATTTTTTTGCAGTATGCATCAAGTTTACTTATTTAAATAAGGTAGAAAAAATGATGTTATCTTTAATAACTAGAGAACGCATCGCATGAATGTTAAATACCTACAATCTGATAAAACCTGAGTAAAGAAACAATTCACTTTTTCTGAATTTTTTATAATGGGGTTAACTACTTTACTTTCTTAGAAACATTTTTACAAATAAATACATACTAATGTTATTCAAATTAATGTTATGAGAATCAAATTTTGTATATATTGACTAAAACAAGTTTTTTTTGTAAGAATGAATCTTTTACTGAATATGTTTAAACTTCAAAGCACAGTGTGACCGAATTTGATAGTTAAAATTTAGAGTTATATCCGATAGTTTATTATGTCTATCCTGATTGAAAATTTTGCTTGCATTGTTAATGCCAATTGCATTATTGCAAGTCAATGAATAAATGAATATAAGTGTTTTCTGAATATCAGAACCAAGTATAATGAATACATATTTATTGTATTAGCAACAATCTTAAATCAACGCTTGAATTTGATACTTTAAAATAGCTGAATCTAAAAATATTCGAAAATAAAAAAATTAAGATTGCTTTTTATGAAATACCGTTTGTATAAAAATTTAGTAAAATCTGTATTATATAGATTTCATGGCATATTAGCAAAATTTCTAGTTTTGATATTAATTAGATTTATTTCTAATTACCATTAAAATTATGACAATTTAAGAATGAAAAAACTTTAACTGGTTCTCTTCAGAAAATATTTGCATATTTTTTAAAACTAAATAATTTTTTTCATAAAATGAAACAAGCAAAAATTAAAATTTCATAAAAAAATTTCTGGTAAAAAGTATATACATAACTTTTCTGGGTTTATTTATTTATTTTTTACTTTCATAAATTTAAGAAGGAAGTTTGCATTTTGATTTTTACCTTAACTGTGTCTTTGTAACATCAAAGCTTTTGTTTTATCTAAAAGTAATTGTTAAAGAATTTTGATATGCTATGGTAATTAATTTTTTCATACAGTTTTTTGTGTTGTATGAAAACACAACATATTATCTCCATAACAGAAAAACACCAATCAATATTCTTGATCTAAGTGCTAAGTAGAATTTGTTCAGAGATTTTATTTTGTTTTGGAAAAAATATAAAACAAGTACCTTTTTTTTCGAACTTCTTTGAAAAATGTTATTATTATATATCTTATGCTCTAAAAGTACAAGGGCATTTTATATTTGAATGATTTGTTGTAAGACAATTTTCATATTTACTTCTTTTCGACAAATAATAGAAAATATTTTAAGCTATAAAGTGATAATAATATATTAATTTTAATAATTTCGAAAAATAAAAGCATGTTTTCTGTACTTCAGTTCTGACTAAACATTTTATTAATCAATTATAAAAACTACCTGGTCCTTTTATTTATGTTTAAGTGGAACAATATTTGAAAAAAGTTCATTTATGTAAAAATATCTTATTTCATCAGAAGATTGAATTTCTAGAAAAATTTTAAATTTCCTGATCTTTTTCATTATATTGATGTCATTGACAGTATTAAGAAATTATATATTTAAGGACTATTAAATAAATCATCTTAATTGTACCTTTCAACTTAATTATTTTTTTCTGTTTCTATTTTAATAATTTTAAAAGGAAATTGGGTATAGTTATCATAAAAACGATTTGCCGTAATGTTAATCATGTGTGCGATATTTTTTTTTGTATATATATACGCTTTAAAAAAAGACAATGTCTTTTACCTTATTTTAAAAGAACTTCTAATGAAGTATTGAGTACATTTCACCCAATTTACTTGACATTTTTATTTACAATAATACAACGCATGTAATTCTAAAAGAAAACAAATTGTCTAAATTTTTAAAATGGAAATATATACTTCCAATCTTTTCAAATGTTTTTATTTAATTTTCTAAGAATCAGATTTTTGTATTTATTTAATACATATTAATTAACATAAGATATAAAAGTCAAACAGTGTATTTTAAGGAGTTTGAATTTTGAGCTAATAATATGTGTATTAAGCCCAAGGTCGCGAATACTGTGTTGGGCACAGTAGGCCTTGTACCTCACGGGATGTTGTGCCACTGAGTTATGTGTGTATTAAAAAGTTATTTTCCACAGGAAAATAATTTAAGGAAAATTAAGCTTTATGGAATTAATGAAACACATCTCTAAAAATTCTGCATTTGCTACCCCTTCTTTTTAGTATTATTAATTTACCCATTAAAACACGCATATACACACAGGAATTGAAAATTTCATAACTCAAAAGTAACTTATCTCTGAGATATTTTTAAAGAAAAAGGGGATTTTTCGTCAGTTAAAATTTCTATAAAATATTCTTAATCATTCTTATCTTCAAATTCCTTTGAAAATGTATTAAACAAAATTTTATTAAAAAGCTTGCTTTAGTTCTTTAATAAGTATTCAAGTCCTATTTCTAAGACATTTTAACCATTATTTGATAAATACCAAAACAATATTGGATCAAACCATTTTATCTTCACTCTGAAAAATCTTTGACTGTTATTAAATATAATGTTGTATCATATTTCAATTTTTATTAAAAATTGTATACAATGTATCAATTTGAGTTTCTCTGAATTCCTTTTCGACATTTTCAAACTAGTCAAATTGTTACATTTGGACTTAAAAAGCTATTTTATTGCTACATTGTTACATTTCTGAGTCCGATTTCAAACAGCCGTTGAGAACACTTCAGTAACATGAGAATAGTTTTGTTTTCTTTGTTTTTCGATTTCTTACAATTAAGAAAGAAAAAAAACTAAAAAAAAAGCAAAACTAGACAATAAAAATAGGAGTTACATTTTGGAATTTATATTTTAGTTTGCTTCAACCTTATTTCTTTCAGGTAACATTTTAATCTTTCTAATACTTTGGATTGGGTAAAAGCACCTTAAAGCGCTTTTATTAAAACTGTAGTAACTTTCTAACATTTGTTAAAAACTCGTCAAAAGAAATGTTTCTAATGAGCTTAAATGAAAAAATTATCATAGAAATTTACCATTTCTCTCCCGAAATTTAACTCATAAAAACAGATCGATTGAATTAAATATTGTTGTTATTAATATGTTTTGTTTTATTTTTGATATTTTTTTTCTTTTCGAAGTATTTAATATATCCAACTAGATCGAAAAAATGCTTTTAAGTGTTGGAGGCCATTTGTGTGTGAAAAAAGAAGAAACATAAGTATTGAGGAAAAGGAAGAAATAATATATATGAAACTGGAGAGAATTTTTTAAGTTGTTTTTCTAATATCGACTTTATATAACTTGTAAGAATATTTTTAATTGTGTTTTGTAAAGAATGAAATTTTCACGATAGTTTCAGCACACAAAAAGGAGAAGGGGGGGAACATCTTTAAGATAATCCAATAGAATTCAATGAAATTTGTAACACTTATATATATATACATATATATATATATATATATATATATATATATATATATATTATGATCCTTTTAGAGAGTAACAAACCGCAGGTTTTAATATAGTTACATTTAATCACATTTTACAGCTATATTTAGCTTAGAACAGAAAATAGTTTTAACGAAAAATCATTAACCTCAAATTAAAAAAATGCATATAAAATATTTTTTACGCTGCGGTTTGTAACACTTCAGATGTATCAACAAGTATATCAATGAAATTAAATTAACATTATGTCCAATGTATTTTTTTTTACCAGCTATTTTTCTTTTATAAAAATATTTTTTTCAAAAACAAGGGGGTAATAGCCGTTATTTATTTAATAATTAGGACTAAACCTATTTATGTTCTTTAAACACAATAAAATTTTTCTGAAGATGTGTTTCTGAAAAATTTGTCTCCAAATCTAGTTGGATGCTTTCGCTATTTTTCAAAATTGCTGAACAAAAAGTGTTTTCTACAGAAATTAAAATAATTATTGATAAAACCTTTATTAATTTATGTACAAAGAAATAATTTAAAAATCAAGAAAAAGATCAACACCTGAAAGTTTTGTTTTGCTACTAAGGATTGCTTACTAATATTTAACTAATTATTGTTTTTACAACAAGCAATTAATTCTGATTACCTTTTTTAATTTTTGAATTACTAAGCTAATTAAACAGGATTTTACTTGGAGGACGTCAGTTTATACAAAAGTTTGATATAGCTCACAATGTAGTTCTGTAGGAGTGTGTGCAATTTAAATATTAACCATGACTTCAAATCTGCAAATTTTTTGAAACTTTTTTTATTGAAAAACTATGTTAACTTCCTTCGAGTTTTTTTTTCATTCATGATAAAGAGTATCTAGTTTAATTTGAATTCTTTACGTTTAATTTTACTTAACTTCATAACTTAACACATCTTTTATTCGTAGAAGTTATAAAAAACTATCAAAAAATATCCCCCCTTTTAAATAGAAATCAAGTTGAGGAGAACTTTTTTTCCTTATAATTTTCATTTCCGCGTACTAAGAAATGTTAATAAAAATTGAAATTTGTTAAATAATTTATTTTGATTAAATTCAATTGATCAGAAAAATTCATTAATTTCTTGAATTTGTTTTTAAAAACCTTCATTCACGAAATTAAATAATTTATCTCAATGTAATCTTTACGCATCATGCATTTTTGGGTGTATAAGAATTTTTTTATTTCAAATTAAGTTTAAAATAATTTTTTTTCAAGAAAACATTGAAATTTGCATTTATAAAACATTTTACACACACACAAACACAATTCATTTTATTTTGGAAATTACTACCAATACGTTTTTTTCTTAAGATGCAAAAAGAATTCGCAAAACCATTAAGTAAAACTACAAAAAATAATAATTAAATTCTGTTTTTTTTCTATAGGAAGTAAGACGGAAGAAATTGCAAAAAGTATTTAGCACTTTAGAAGCGTAGATAAACTTCAATACAAACAAAAAAGATTCATTAATTAGCTTTGAACAACAACAAAAAAAGAGCGTGAATCAGTTTTTTCCCCTCCTTTATTTTACGTTTTTCTAATCCCAAATCCAATGATTGAAAACTTAATTTTTTTTCAAGTATTTGAAATCTCATTAAACTTACATAATTTACAAAACACATATTTCAATTTTAATAAACGTCTTCATCGTTCTTTTCAATCGTTAATGGAACGTCTTAAGGGGGGGGAGGATCTTTTATGCGCTTAATTTTTTCAAGAGAACTCCCTCTCAATAAAAGTTTAATTAGTTCCATTCATCTACTTTTGGATAATCCCTTGTATTTGATAAGATGTATGTTATTGAAAAATAAATACATCATTTGTTTTTCAGCTCAAGTAATTAGTTCCAATATTGATTCTTTTATTACTTAAAGTTAAATGATTAATTGAAGTAAGATTTTTATATTTTAAATTACCGATAAGAGTATTGTTTCACTTGCGAAAAAGAAAATAATCTGTAAGTATATGATAAATAAAAATAATTCTTGGCAAATGTAATGAATATTTGTAACTGAAAAAAGATGTATCAATTTTAGTTCTTGCATTATGTATAATTATAAGTTTATATGTGATACGTATGTACAGAATTTTTTCAAGATTTGAATTCCGATTTAATGATAGTAATTGAACTGTTTGTCGCCATTAAACTAAATCTTAAACAAGGTTTTTTTTTTCATTCTAATTCAGAAGGATAAGCGTGACGTTTCGGAAAGAATTTAGTTAGTGATTCCTAATTATTAGCATTGTTTTGATTCCTTCTGCGCTTTATTTTTAAAAGAAATAATTCAATATAGTTTCTCGACTAATTTGTTTTCCATTATTGTAGCAATTAAAATATTCTCTTATTTTGTTAGGAAACTTCATATTTAATTGATAATCATTTGACTGAAACAATTCAATTTTTTAAATTTAACTATATAAAAATACTTCATTAATGTAAGTAGAAGCAGTTATATATATTATTTGAACCTTTTTTTTACATGATACTAAATTCCTCCTGATTAAAATTAGAATTCAACAAAAATTCAAATTCCAATAAAGCATTTAATTTCTCCAAAGGGGGACCGTGGCCGCGGTGGTAAACTGATGGTCAAGGTAACGGACTCTTGACCGGTGTGTCATGAGTTCGAACCTAGCACCGCTGAAGACCCACCGTGCAGAGGAGCTGGTGCACCTTAAAAATGCCGTGGTTCAAACGTACTCCCGTTGGTGTGGAGCAGAAATCAGGAGAGGAAGGTACCAACTCGGATGTCGTCCTCGTCACTTGACCATAGTTCAAAATTATTCAGTTCGTTGCCAAAAGCCCTCGAGTAGCTGAATTGTGCAACGTTAATATTCCTTCACTCACCCAAAGAGGGATTAAGCTCTTCGAATAAGGGCCTAGAGCAGGGATAGCGAACTAGTGGCACGCGTGCTATAAATGGCACGTGACACAATATTTTGGGCACGACAGCGATCAAAATGGTTTGCAATTTATTTCAAAATTACAAAGTTCTCTATGAAGTATTACGAGCAAACTTGAGTGATTGGTCGTGGGGTGGCGGGTAGCACACTCGTTTATTATTGTCTTACCTTAGTTACGCCATGGGCTAACCAGTTTCGTTAAAACAACTGTATTTTAAATTTTATTCGTGTTATAATTACGATTTTTAAGATGGCTGTAGTTCAGCAAAAGAACAAAAAGTGCAAGATAGTAAGTGTAGCAGAGAATTTCAAGCTTGGTGAATCTAGAAAGAAGGCATTTTTAGTAAAGGCGACAAAGCGGTGTGTGTTTTTGTTCTGAAACAGTAGCATGCAGAACATTGTCGGTAAAATGGCATTTTGAAACGAATCACAAATCCTCTTGTCAAAAAAGTGGACCACAGCAAAACTAATTAATTGCTTAGAAACCGTATGGCAGGTAACTCCAATTCAGCATGCATTTTATACTAAAAGTAACATCTTACAAACCTAATATAAGGAATTGGTCATGTAATCTGCGACATTAGAAGTCACACTAATATTATTTTATAATTTGAATTACACGCATAACTAAAACATTTACCACTATACTGTGCAAACTGTATTTTTTCGTAGTAATTAAAGAGTTTTGAGTTGTTAGTATAGGGTGTTTTTTTTAGAGGTATAGAACATTAAATTGCAATAAAACAACGATGTATTATTCGATTGACATGAATTTTTTTATTCGAAAGATAATCTTGTGGCATTACATTTTAAATACGATCAAGCAAGGCGTAGATTCGTCGAATGGGCCCAAAACGAGATTGCCGTTGTTCCCGATTTTCATAAGCGAATTTTGTTTAGCGATGAAGCGCACTTCTGGTTGAATGGCTACGTCAACAAACAAAACCGCCACAAGTGTATGTCGAAACACCGTTACATCCAGAAAAACTGACTGTTTGGTGCGCTTTATGGGCTGGTGGAATCATTGGTCCGTACTTCTTCAAAAACGATGAAGGCCACAACGTTACAGTCAAGGGTGATCGGTATAGAGCCATGATTACTAACTTTTTCATTCCTGAATTGAACAATCATGATGTCCAGGAGCTGTGGTTCCAACAAGGCGGCGCAACATATCACACAGCTCGTGCCACAATCGATTTATTGAAAGACACGTTTGGTGACCGCCTAATTTCGCGTTTTGGACCTGTGAATTGGCCTCCAAGATCTTGTGATTTAACACCGCTAGACTATTCTCTGGGGGGCTATGTAAAGTCATTGGTCTATGCCGATAAGCCACAAACGCTTGACCATTTGGAAGACAACATTCGCCGTGTTATTGCCGATATACGGCCACAAACGTCGGCAAAAGTCATCGAAAATTGGACGTCCAGATTGGACTACATCCGAGCCAGGCGTGGCAGTCCTATGCCAGAAATCATATTTAAAATGTAATGCCACAAGATTATCTTTCGAATAAAAAAATTCATGTCAATCTAATAATACATCGTTGTTTTATTGAAATTTAAAGTTCTATACCTCTAAAAAAACACCCTTTACTTAGTTTTACTATTTACGCAATAATCACAAGTCAAAATTATTTGACGGCACGTCTCTATACCTCATTAAACACTTCTTTAGAAAAAATGGCACGTTGATCCATAAAGGTTCGCCATTCATGGCCTAGAGCAGCGGTGGCGAACCTTTTTGGATTAGCGTGCCATTTTTTCTTTAAGAAATGTTTAAGGAGGTACAGACGTGCCGTCAAATAATTTTGACTTGTGATTATTGAGAAAATAATAAAACTAAGTACTAACAACACAAAACTCTTTGATTACAACGAAAAAATACAGTTTGCACAGTGTTGTAGAAAATGTTTTATTAATACGTGTAATTTTCAAATTAAAGTAACATTGTGAATTCTATTGTGGTAGATTAGATGACAAATAACTTGTATTAGGATTGTAAGATGTTACTTTTAGCAGAATGCAAGCTGATTGGAATAATCTCCTAACGGTTTCTAAGTGAGTCTTTAATATTATTCATCTCTGAAAATATTGACTCGCAGGCATAGATAGATGAAAATATGGTTAAAATAGCATGAGCCAGTTTTTTCAAACAGCTAAATGTATCTGGTATCGAATTCCTGATTCCAAAATTCCATTACTAGCATTTTTATTTATGTTGCTTGTTAATCTTTCTGTTTTAAACAATTCCAACTTTCTTCTTTTTTCAACAAATTTTTGAATTCACATATTGAACTAGATTGGAAATCAGTCAGTTGCTTTTCAAATTTTTCTATTTAAAACTAATAGAGAATTGGGTCAAATTCAGTTTATTAAATGAAGTCACATCAGGGTACATAAAAAAACTTTAGCGTTTCCGATAATTATTTGAACTGAGAAAATCTCGCTGAAAATTGCGACTGATTAATCACGTGTCTCGTAATACTTCATATTGAAATTTGTTATTTTCAATTAAAATGAAAACTGTTTTGATCAGTGGCGTGCCCAAAATATTGTGTCGCGTGCCACTGGTTCGCCATCCCTGGCCTAGAGCTTCAGAACCAGCATACCGGTTTAATGAAACCTTTATTATTTTTAGTTAATGTTAATCGTTAACTTTATTTTATAATGATTGGTATTCTTTTGTAATGTTATTTTGTGTTTGAAAGTTTGCCTACTAATTTTCTTGAATGTCTTAGAACAATAAATACGATATGTTGAAACATCATATATTTTAAAATTAAGATATTAACAAGAAATATTCCTAGAATATATTTAAAACTTCTTTTCCACCCTTTTAAAGATAACATTTTCAGACCTCAACTCTTCAGATTATAAAAATTGAAAGTATACTCACACATTTAATTAAAAATTAAAACCGGGATAGGATTTGAAACTTTATTTATCGTAGAACTGAATTAAAAAAAAGGTACTTTTCCGTTTCGCTGGCGCAAATCTCGCCAAACAGGCTTTATAGGCGACAACACACATTATAGGCATAAAAAAATGATTTAAATCTTAGTTCTCTTTGGTTTTCATTTTTGATGTATTATTGAAAAGAGGATTGCGACCCTCTATTTTCTCAACTATTGGCAGACAATATGTGAGAAAATAGTTTCAATTTTTCTATTGATATTTAATTAGTAGAATTTCTTAACATTAAAGTTTTAGAGATTTTTTTTTTATTTTGATTCGTACCAAACTTTACTTTTAATTTGAGATTTTTATGACATCAAAAAAAATTGAATTTAAAATTAATTCTGTTTTTAATCGAAATGAGATTGAAATTAATTACATTTCTGATGCAAATAAAAAATGATGGATTATTATGATTAATCCCAAATCATTTCGGTGACTCCTGTTTTATCCTCACTTAAATTGATTTTTTGTATCTTCATTTAATCACTGCATTATCTGAAAATATTGAGCTGTTCGTTAGTCAACAATTTACTCCGATTAGGTTAGGAGACCAATTTTTCAAAAATTGCTTTTCAGAAGAATTACATTATTTTAAAAAACGTAAATCGGTTTAAAAAGTCATAATTATCAAATAAATGACATGTATCCCTCCTCTAGTTTTTGAAAAATATTACTTTTCTACAATTTTAGCAAAATTTTCAATGTTAAGAAAAACAGCTTAAATCAAGCTACATTGGTAATATTGTAATTTTAATTTCACTGATACACACTGTTTGATCCATCTGAAGTGTCCCAAACCGCAAGGTAAAAATATTTTAAGAAATAAATATTTAAATTTTTCCAAATTTTACAATGATTTTTCGTCAAAATAGCTTTTTATGTTTTAAGTTTAAAATGGTTGTAAATTATGATTCACTGTAACTATTTTAAAATCTGCATTTAGTTTCACTCTAAAGGGCTTATTGCATAAGTGTTACAAATTTCATTGAATTCTATTGGATTCTTTTGAATACATCCCATTTTTCGTGCACAAATTATCATGACAATTTCATTCTCTCTTCAAAAGATACATTTAAAAAATATTTTTGTATGTTAGATAAAGTAAATACTTAAGATTTTAATTTTATATATTATTTCCTCTTCTTCCTCAATACTTTTATCTTTATATATAAAAATCTTCTGTGCGTGTGTTTGTCACTAAACTCCTCCTAAACGGCTGGACCGATTTCGATGAAATTTTTTGTGTGGGTTCAAGTAAATTCGAGAATGGTTTAGATTCACAATTTGGTCCGATATCGCAATTAATTAAAAGATATTAATTAAAAGCATTAAAAAAATACAACTCAACATTCACCTGTATTGTTGTAACAACGCTATCGCTATAAACAAGTAATATAAAAAAATTTACATCAATTTCTACTTAGATCAACCAAGAAAAAATTTATTTTAGCTACTTTTTATTAAATAGTTTCAATTAATATAAATATGTATATACATATGACAGATTCAATCCATTAAATGGTAATTAATTTTTATTAATTATCATTAAAGTATCGTATTGTCATCCAAAATAATCGTGTATATAAAATTTCCTTTCAACTGAATGCTTTATTTAACACGTGAGAAAAAAAACCTTTTCAAATTTTGACACAAGTCGCCAAAAGGGTCGCTAAGTCGCCAACATGGCTGTATTTGTAATTTTTTAAATAATTAGTTATCAGTTAATTTTTATTAATTATAATTAAATTATTGTATTGTCATCCAAAATAATCATGTACATTACATTTCAGCTCAATTGAGCGCTTTAAAATGTATTTTATTAACGATTGAAAATTTCACCAAGATAAATAAATAAATAAACAAACAAACAAATAAAATATGTATAAAGATCGTGAGCTAATAGTAGGAATTGAAAAAGACGTAAGTTGGCGTCGAAAATTGATTTTCAGCCAAACTGGCCAAACCTGGTCTTTATTGTTACGAAAATGCAGACGATTCACCCTTTTTAGCGTTTTTAATTAATATCTTTTCAAATAATCTTTATATGTGTAATTCTTCTGTGCGTGTGTATGTAACTGAACTCCTCCTAAACGGCTGAACCGATTTTGATGAAAGTTTTTGTCTGTTCCAGTGGACTCGAGAATGGTTTAGATTTATAATTCGGTTTAGAAATGTTTATTTAACTAATTTTTAAAATAAATTGTTGATCTTGGAATGTTTTACATTGGGGATCCGGCAGACTGCGCTAAGATCGCAGTATCGAATATTCAAAAATCTTTTATTATAATTCAAGTTGGTCCCGACAGTTGGTGCTGTGATCATTTCAGGAAAATATTTTGTCACTTCGTGTTATTATTTTGTTGAAATAAATCATGTGTTAATTAAATTATTACATTCAGATGTAATTAGTGTTTGAAGAGTTTTGAAGTGTGCATAAAAAACTATACATTTTATGTACAATTTAATAAATATACCTGTTATAAAATAGTTTGAGTCTCAACTTTTTCACCTTTAATTAAAACAAGTTTAAGTTTTTATTCACACAGCCTTTACATTTAACTTCGCTCATAGTATACACATACTCACACGCTATCGATTGATTGAATTGTGATAACCGTACATGTAATGGCGTTAGACATTGTAATAACTTTTTAATACAAATTTTTCTCAAAACGGTCCAGATTGTTAAAGCTTATTCATAAAAATTTGGAATTTTTGAATGTAAGATGTGTGTACACAGGACAACGTCTGTCGGGTCCTCTAGTTTACTTATATTTTTCTAATGGTCCTAACACTCAACACCTAAAAAAACACCTTTTCAGCCTAGTTGGTTACCTTAAACATTTAGCAAATCTGAAAGGAAATTTATTTATGTAGGAATAATTTAATGTACACTATATCTTGGTTATGTTGAGATAACATTATTCATAGATATGTTTCAAGGAAAATATTTTTATTATTCGGAAACTTTTTAAAGATATATGGTGTATAAAAGTTATCATTTCTTTATTTTCACGACTTTTTAATGTTATTTAATTAATGAAATGGAAATAAAAATGCATATTTAAAAAAAGCTATAACATATTTCAAACAAAGCTGAAAAATATAACAGAGAGAAAATTAAAATGTATTTACAGCTAATTATTAATTTTTAAAATCATTTATAAACAAAAAAAGGGTTACAAAATATATATTTATCCCAATAAACAACGTTTTAGACTTAAGATCACGAAAAACTTAAATAAAAAAAATGTCTAATTTAGCATCTATGTATAATTTGAAGGTTTTGGAGTTTTATAGAAACAAACAATCAATAAAAGAATTGATTTGCATAGACAGTTGGGCCCCAATTTAGAGAATTCATCCGGACCGAACATTTTGTTAGTTAATTCAGGGTTTTTCGTTATATTGGGGATCCAAACAAATTACAAATTTTTTGCACTTGCCTTTTGGAAATTCCATGATAAGCAACTACACAAGAAATATATCCGTAGTTAGAAATTACACACTTTTTATTCAACAGCTAAAAACGCTATTAGTGGTCTATTACATAATACTTGAATGGAAAATTTAAAATACTAACTGACAGATGTTGGGCAATCTTTTCGATAACTGACTCAAAAGAGTTCTTTTTCGAGAAAATACTGCGTCATTTACATTCTGCTGCATAAGGTATGTTTTTACATTTTGCAAACTATGTAAAGTATTTGAAATTGTAAGTTTTCATTATCAATTTGTGCATTAGAATCGCAATCTATTGGCTCCAATAAATCAGCCATTTCCTTAATTTAATTTGCACGATAGGCAGTCCGTTATCAAATGTAACAATCGTCAAAATCTTAAAATACCCCCAGCTTTGTGGAGTGGGGATATAAGGGAAGAATTTCCTGCCTTATTCAAAACTCTAGCGATAAGTTGCAGTTATAACTCATCTACACTTGTAAAGTCTAATCATAGTCTGGATCCTTTCCCGTCAAAATTTGCTGTTTACAAGAAAAGCTTTTTTATTTTTCTCTCTCTTTTCCTCCTGACAAAAAAGAATGTCACTTGAACAGAAATGCAATTTTATGTAATCCAAACTATTAATTTTTTTTTTTTTTGCGGTTGAAATAATTTGTTAATTCGGGATTCATTTTTTGTTAATTAGAGGGTTTTACCTTCATTTTCATCAGGGAAAGAGAAAAATTCGTTCATTTCAGTAAATCTAGGTCCGACTGTATTTAATTCCCATGTTTAAAAATTAGTAGACATCTATGAAATAATCAAAAATGCTTACAAGTATTGACCTACAGATACAAATGCAGGTACGGAAATAAAGATATAACTCAATGATAATTAGGATAAAAGCTTGTTTACAAATAATTAGTTTTAAAAACATTCTGGAACAACAAAAACTTATGATTAAGCGAAGAATCTTTTATATGAATTCTGTTTTAAAATGGAAAAAAAATCTTATGTTTTTAGTTATATATAAAATTGAAATAATTGAAGCATTGCTAGAATATAATACTATAAGTGTGTGTGTGTGTGTAAAAAAAGTGAAATCAAAAACTATAGTTGGAAAATCTTTTAGTATAGAAGAAAAAATAAACGAAAATATTTCAGTGTACTTTATTTCAGAAATGAAATCATAATTATTTACTATCGATGTCTGAGAAAAAGTAAAACAATACTACATAATTTTCTCTCCTCAAAACTTTTATGTTAATTGACTTCAGTTAGAGCTTTTTATTTATTTACTTTTTTTTTCACAATAAACTCAGAATATGTATTTATGAAAAACCTGAAATTCTTTGTTATATTTTTTACATAAATCATCCATTTCTTGTTAACTTTTTCGTAAAAAAATTCCTTGAAATGTGTGAAAGAAGATACCAAAATACTTTCTTATGACTTATTTAGGTATTCATATGCATTAATTAGAGATAGATTGTAGTACCGTGTCAAACTCAAGATGTTTTTAACATCTTTTTATTTACATTGTGAGGCTAGATTTTGAAGATAATTTAAGAAAAATGAAACAATTTCTGATAATTCACTTTTTGATAAGCTTCTTAGAATGAAACTGTTTTCCAGTTTTGTTTTTTAAAATTTGTAAATTTAGCATTAAGAAGCAGAAAAATTATTAAATATAATTTTTCTCCAACCACATCAGCAGTTCAACCTTTTTCTCGCATTATATGAAAAATAATTAATAGTCAATAATGTAAAAAATTAATCTTGATTCACAAAATATCTCTTATCAAAGTACTTTCCTTGGATAAAATATAGCTACGACTTTCATCAAATTTTGTGAATTGTATACTTCATAAGGATAAATGCTATTTTATTTGTGTTTCTATAGCTTATTACATGGAATTAACATGGTATTTAAGTAAATTCATTTTTATAAGTTTTTTTCATATTGTTCGTAAAAGTAAAAGACGTACGTAAAAGATTAAAATCTAACGCCTATTTTCTTAAGTGAGCAGCGCATTTATTCTGAATAATGTGCTAAGATAAAAATTATTTAAATTGCGATAACAGTATTTTACATCATTTTAAAAGTAATTGGATTTTTCTTACTTTCGATAATATTATTGATAAGTTATTATAGCGAGAGCGTAAAAATAGGATTTTAAATCAATTCAAAATTGGATTTTTTCTTGATACATATTTGAAATGATGACGTAATTAAATTACTAAACATTCGCCTGGAATATGAATTCAATATGACAATTTATTATTTTCCAACTTAAAGGTACGATAGATTCCTTTTCACGAGTAAAATCAGGAATATATTAAAAAGGGGACATATTTAATTATCTATTTTTTTCCAGCAGTGCATGAAAATTTTTACTCATTTTAGAATTGCAAATTTAATTTTAAGCTTTCATCTCTTTTACCGTCTATAGGAAGATATTTTATTTAAAAGATTTATAATTATTCCATTAGAAGATTGCATTTCTTTCTAAATATTTTAAATTGAAGCAGTAATATATATTATTTTTATCCATTTCAATCCATTTACTTTTGGAATGAATGCGAATGTATATTTTTGTAAAATTTCTCTAGCTAAGGAACAAAGTATAAGACTTAGAAGAAAATCTAATTGATTTTCTTAAATTGAAAAGGGATTTCATTAAGTATGATTTTTCAAAGTCATCTCTGATCACAGTTTCGAAGAGAGGGAGAGTAAATCTAAATTACCAAATAATCGATCAACGCGAGATTCTTCTCATTTATTTTTGCGTACGTATAACGTTATTTCAATTGCGTTAATACGGCATTCTTTTGCTCTGAAGGGAAAGAAAAAGGAAAATAGATCTCAATATTAAGAGTATAAACATTTTATAATCGAAAGAGTTTTTTAATTGTTTACTTTAATTTCATTATGTAATTTTTTTAAGATATCCGACTACGTTAGGAACCGTGATTTTGCGAAAGCGTATAAATAAATAATATTTATGATATTTAGTATCACTTAGATTAGATAATGTATATAAAATTGTTTTAATAATATTATTACAATAAAAATTATTTAAGTACAATATTTTGACAAAAAATGAACATAGAATGACCAATTTTCAAAATATTCTCCTTTTGTGACCTCTGTGTAGATGTTCAACTAGAATTTTTGAAATATGTAACTTAGAATTGGGTTTATCCATGTTTTACGACAACAGAGGGGAGAAATTTTAAGAAAAAAACGCCGATAATTATTTCAATTGGTTGTAACTCTGAAAATAATGTGAATTTTTCAAAAATCATAGTTGAGCCTCTGTTCATAGGTCTGAGCTATACACAGGAAAAATAATATTATAATAGAAGCATTTTTCACAAAAGGAGAATATTTTGAAAAAAGGTTATTCTAAGTTAATTTTTTGCCAAAATATTGTATTTAAATGATTTTTTTTGTCAAAATCTCCTTAAAACAATTTTATACATGTATTCTAATCAAAGTGACATTAAATATCATGAAAATTATCCATTTATGCGCTTTTTTAAAATCACAGTTCCGAATGTAGTCGGATACCTTAAGGCTTATTTATTATATTTTTTAAAGAAAATATTACATCAGTATAATTTACACTTTTTCTTATCTTACGATATTTTTCAGAATATTATAAATCAAATGCTTTCTTATCTTACGATATTTTTCAGAATATTATAAATCAAATGCATTTATACTTACAAGTGAAAACAATTGTTAGTTGTATTATATAAATAGTATAAAAATGAGAGTTGTTAAATATTAGTTTTATGAAATAAAAGTTTACTCTACAGTTTCTTGTAATGATTATTGTTAATATAGATATTGTTTGATAATATAGGTATATATTTTAAATATTGTTTGATAATCGATTATATTACACAACGATAATATTTTTATAATCTATATAAAAGCAGTAATATAGGATTATTGTGATGTGATTTTGTGCGCACGTGATCTCATATTCAGTAAGTACATTATTATTACGGATATTGTTTCGTAAACTGTTTTGTACGGGTTTTTTTTCGTACGGTACGTTAATAAGAAAGGCAAATAACATCGTTAAAAACGAGTTTTTTAAATATGGGTTTTCTTTCGAACTTAACGCTTTGAGTAACATGTTTTTTATACCTTAAATTTTAAGAGCGAAAGTGAACTCTGATCGAAGTGAATTTATTCAATAATTTAATAATTTTTTATAATAATTTAACATTACGAAGTGATAGTTAAATTTGTTGGTTTTAATATTCAGTTGTTTCACGCTGTAAACAATTGAAACTATGAACAAAATTTTAATTCTTTAAATAATTAATTTTAATCAATAATTTTTATTAATTATAATTAAATTATCGTATTATCATCCGAAACAATTACGTATAGAAAGCTTCAGCTCAATTGAGCGCTTTAAAATGCGAGAAAGAACTATTCTAAAGTTTTGACCCAGACATAGTTTCACAATGTGAGTGGAAGAAAACCCATATTAAACGATTATGGTTTCTATTACTAAAAATTCAGGATGTTTCATAATAAACTATCCCTCATAGATCTACTATAATTATAACCGAATATTGTCACGGAGTTCGAAAGAAGTACACAGTTCAATTAAACAAACAATTAGATTTATTCTAACGCTGGGAGCTCGATACAACACTGGACTGAGAACATCCCCAACTGGCGATGAACTCTGCTTTTATACACTTCGGAATATTCGAGAAATACCCAGTATGCACTCTAAAGAATGATCTGGATTCATCTAGACCCTAGAGAAACAATACATTAAAAACGAGAACAAAATTCCAGTCTTTGGATAAATCTGCCGGGGCCGGGATTCGAACCCGAGACCTGAGGAAGTTCAGTCCAACGCTCTGCCAACTCGGCTATCGGGACTTGTAGCAAATTATGCGTGCGGCATTGCTCCCCTCGAAAAAGAAGACAGCGCCCCGCTGTCATTTTGTTCAAGGGTCTTTATTCTGGAACGAGTGATGGGTCCTTTGTATGATTCTTTGGGAGGAATATCCTCGGTTTCGATTTGCTCGGCGGGATCATGGTACGGTTTCATACGCAGTACATGGACAACTTCTCTTAGTTTTCTTTTTCGTGAAGCAGGATCAAAATCTTGTACTGCGTAAGTCACGGCTGATAAACGGCGTAGCACCTGATACGGTCCGAAATACCTTCTTAACAGTTTTTCGGAGAGACCGACTTTTCTCACTGGAGTATAAACCCATACGAGATCTCCGGGAGCGTAGGATACCATTTGGTGTTTGGAATCGTAACGTCGACGATCTTTGTCTTGAGCTCTCAGAGTGTGCACTCGTGCTAGCTGTCGTGATTCTTCGGCTCTGGCTGCTATCTTGGTGATGTTATTGTCATCAAAATCGTTAGGACAGAATGGTAGCATTGTATCTAGTGTCGTTTCCGCTTCACGACCATGAAGTAAATAGAACGGCGTAAAACCTGTGGTCTCTTGTTTAGCGGTATTATAAGCGAAGGTTACAAATGGTAGAATTTCATCCCAATTTTTCTGCTCTACATCCACATACATTGAAAACATGTCGGCCAAGGTCTTATTGAAGCGCTCCGTCAGTCCATTTGTTTGGGGATGATACGCCGTTGTGAAACGATGATCAATGTTACACAAGTCGACGAGAGAGGAAACAAGTCTGGATCGAAAGACGGCTCCACGATCTGTGATAATTACTCGAGGAGCTCCATGCCTGAGGACAATTTCTTCAAGTAAGAACTTCGCTATTTCGGCGACTTCGGCTGTCGGCAAGGCTTTTGTTATTGCATATCGCGTTGAGTAATCCGTGCAGACTATTATCCATTTGTTTCCATGAGCAGACTTTGGAAATCTCCCAAGGAGATCAATTCCAATGCGATGGAAAGGAGCTATAGCTGGAGGGATGGGAACTAAACGTCCAGGTGGTCGTTGAGGAACGGATTTTCTCCTTTGGCACTCCCGACAATGCATGACATACCGAACGACATTTCGGTACATTCCCGGCCAGTAAAATCTCTTGCGAATCCTGTCATAAGTTTTCGCAAAACCAAGGTGTCCTGCGGTGGGGGCGTCATGAAAGTGCCTTAGTATGTCTGCTCGTAGATGTTTAGGAATGACTGGTAACCACAACTTTCCATCTGGATCAAAATTCTTCCTGCAAAGGATACCGTCGATGAATCTGAATTCTTCGTTTTTGGATGAGTTGCTCAAAAGTTTTAATTTCGCAAGGTCTTGATCTTTTTCTGTTCCACCGCAAGGTTCATACTCGTCGTGACTGCTAAAAATTTGTCTGGTGTTTCCGTTTCCTCTTCCACTGGATTTCTCGAAAGAGCGTCGGCGTCACTATGCTTCTTACCGGTTTTATATTTTACGTCAAAATCATGCTCTTGAAGTCGGAGGGCCCATCTGGCAAGCCTTCCTGAAGGATCCTTTAAATTCATGAGCCAGCACAAGGAATGATGGTCAGTTACAACAGTAAAGTGTTTTCCGAATATGTACGGCCGGAATTTGTTGGTAGCCCATACCATGGCAAGACATTCCCTTTCTGTGGTGGAATAATTCTTTTCGGCTTTTGTCAGAGTTCTAGAAGCGTATGCTATAACTTTCTCGACATTATTCTGAATTTGTACTAGGACAGCTCCGATACCGTACCCGCTTGCATCGGTATGGATTTCTGTAGAAGCTCTTTCGTCGTACATCCCCAATAATGGATCCGAAGTAAGTGCTTTCTTAAGACTGTTAAATGCTTCCACCTCTTCAGGACCCCAATGAAACTCCACGCCACTTTTCAGCAACGACTGCAAAGGTTCGGCGAGATAACAGAAACCTTTAATAAATCTTCTAAAGTATGAACAAAGGCCAAGAAAACTTCGTATGTCATGTATATTCTTTGGAGTGGGAAAATTTCTTACGGCTTTTATTTTGTCGGGATCGGGACGAACGCCATTACTAGATACAAGATGGCCTAGAATCTTTACTTCTTGGGCAGCAAAAAGACACTTCTTTGAATTTAATTTAAGACCAGCTTCCTGAAGACATTTTTAGAACAAGTCTTAATCGTATAAGATGGTCTTCAAAAGTTTCTGAGAACACTATTATGTCATCTAGGTAACAAAGACACATAGTCCATTTAAAATGGCGTAGCAAATTGTCCATCATTCTCTCGAAGGTCGCAGGTGCATTACAGAGACCAAACGGCATGACTTTAAACTCGTATAAGCCTTCGGGGTAATAAATGCCGTCTTTTCACGATCCGCTTCGTCTATTTCTATTTGCCAATAACCAGATCGGAGATCCATGGAAGAAAAGAACTTGGCACCTTTCAGACAGTCGAGCGTATCGTCAATACGAGGCAGAGGATAAACGTCTTTTTCGTGACGCTATTCAGCTTGCGATAATCGACGCAAAAACGCCAACTACCGTCTTTTTTTCTTACGAGCACAACGGGTGATGACCAAGGACTTTCAGAGGGTTGGACGATACCTTCATCAAGCATTTTCTGAACCTCTTCATGAATGATGCGTCTTTCAGTCGGTGAGACTCTGTAGGCTCGTTGGTTGATTGGAGCATGATCACCAGTAAAAATCCTGTGTTTCACATTCGTCTTCGCGGCTGTCGACTTGTCGGTCTTCGTGAAAAGCCCAGAAAATTTCCGGAGTAGTTCGGATAGCTTGTTTCTCTGTTCGTCACTTAACTCGGGTGACATCATTAACGAACAATTCATCTGTGACTCCGAAGTTTCTTGCTGGTCATCCAAGCAACCCGATGTGTCGGAAATAACACATAGATGCCCTTCATTTAGTGGTTCAGCTTGGCCTATGCACATTCCTCTAGGGATGATTTGGTTTCGGAACTGCAGGTTGGTAACCCAGACATCACTTTTCCATTACGATATGTGGATACCATGGACGGTGTAGCAATATTTTTCTCGAAGAGCAAATGTTTGCTGCCGTCTAGAACTACATTTATGTCTCCTCGGGTTTGATATCCTGATACTGTTATTCTAGTTAAAGAATGCGGCTTAAGTGTATAGTCTCTGGTGGCATACAAATTCCAGGCGTCAGGCGCTGTGGAGTCTCGACAGATGTCTTCTAGAACAAGTTCATTTTGTCCACTGTCTATAACGGCTTGAGACGCCTCTAAAAAGTCCCATCCTAGGATGACGTCATGGCTACAATGTGATAAAACAATAAATTCAAACGGCAGTTCTCGATTGTTTATACGGACACGTAAAACACATTTCCCTATCGGCCGAACAAAATTTCCATCCGCAACTTTCAGCATAACGCTCTTGGCATCAGCAAACAGAACTTTCTTTAAAAATCGGCGATACTTATCGGATATGACAGAAAACGATGCCCCAGAATCTACTAGAGCACGTATCGGCTTCTTATCTATTATTACGTCTAGTTGGTTACCAGTCATCTTGGCGGTCGACGGAGGATTTCCAGTACACGCGGCCTCACCTCCTTGGAAGGTCGCTCTCTTTAGTTTTCCTCGCTCCTACGGCCTGGCGACTGACTGGATCGGCGATATGGCAACGGGGATCTGTAACGACGTATTAGGGATCGGCCTCTCGTGGGACTTGGCGTAAAACGGCGAGAAGAGTTTGGTCGGCGTATTTCTTCTTCAGTGCCAACGTCGTCGAAGTTCCGTCGGCGGTTTCGAGAGTTGTCAAAGACAGCCTTTCTCTCTTGGCAGTAGCGCATTACATGTCCAGGACGTCCGCAGTGGAAACAAACAGGTCTGTTGTCAGCCGTTCTCCACACATCTGTTTTTCTTGGTTGAGGTGGGAATTTCTGAACAGGAGCTCTGTATTTCCTGGTTACAGCGGCGTATGTTGGTCGTGGTCTAGTTTCTGTAGGTTTTGTTGACACTGGGGCCAAAACCCTTTCAACTTCGTCTTGAACGATCTCTTCTAAGGACTGGGGATCGGAGTCCAAAGATTCTTGCGTCTGGTTAACTAGTCGATGGACTTCTTCTCGTACGATTGTGCGAATAAGAGAGACCAAATCAGTCTCATCCGTCAGGGATGCAACCGGTACGACGTTTGGAAGCCTTTCAAATTTCGGTCGACCAACTCTCTTCTGCTTCATATCTTCGATATAGTTGCACCATTTGATAAAACTTGCTGTGTCGTTGATTTCTCTCGTCAACAGGGCCTGATAAATATCCTCAGCAACACCTTTCATTAGGTGTGACACTTTTTTTCGTCTTCTTTCATCAGAGGATTTACCTCTTGGCAAAGTCCTAATACACCTTGTATGTAGGACTGTGTACTCTCGCCTGAACGCTGTGTGTGTGGGCTTGGCATTTTAGTTGTTCTTCTGCCCTTCTGGTATATTTTTGACGATCACCGAAAAGTCCACTTAGTCCATTTTTAAACGCTTCCCAGGAATCTAAGGCGTCTTCGTTGTTGACATACCACTGTCTCGCAGTACCGTCAAGAAAGAAATAAACGTTAGCCAGGCACATCATGTCATCCCACTTGTTAAAGTTGGCTACTCGATCGTACTCTTTAAGCCATTTGAGAGGGTCTTCCCCAGGCGCTCCTCGAAAGGTCGATGGGCTCCTCCATTGCTGTAACGAAGGTGTTACTACAGCGGGCTTGGCTTCTTGCTCGGTCGGCATTTTTGTCCTCTTCCTACTATTTTCTTTTAACAGTCCGAATTCGGGGGATAATCCTCTTAACCGGAGGCTCCTGCGAAGGTTGTCGCTATTATCCACGTTTGACGTAATTGTACCCCGCGCCTCCACCAAACTTGTCACGGAGTTCGAAAGAAGTACACAGTTCAATTAAACAAACAATTAGATTTATTCTAACGCTGGGAACTCGATACAACACTGGACTGAGAACATCCCCAACTGGCGATGAACTCTGCTTTTATACACTTCGGAATATTCGAGAAATACCCAGTATGCACTCTAAAGAATGATCTGGATTCATCTAGACCCTAGAGAAACAATACATTAAAAACGAGAACAAAATTCCAGTCTTTGGATAAATCTGCCGGGGCCGGGATTCGAACCCGAGACCTGAGGAAGTTCAGTCCAACGCTCTGCCAACTCGGCTATCGGGACTTGTAGCAAATTATGCGTGCGGCAATATCAGTATTGTGAAACTCTCTCAAAGTTGCTTCAAGGGTTGTTATCTCCAATAATTGCATTATTAAGCTAAAGTACAATAAATTAAAATAGTGTATAAAAAGGTTTATTGTATAACTTCCTTATTTTTACTAACCGCAGGTTTTTCTGAGAATTTTAAAAGAAACAACTATCGTAAAAAAAAAAAAAAAATGTTTGATGCCGTTCACGAAATTTGTTGTAAAATTATTTCACATGGATTTTTTTTATACTTTTCGGTATGCATTATAATCCAATTGAAATTCACAAATTTGTGTAAAACAATTTACTTAGATTTAGTTTATTTTATCTTCATAATTTTAAGCAATCTTTATTTTTAAAAAAATTGGTTTGCAATTTTTTAAATTTGTTGTTTTATTGTAAAATATTTAGGAAATATGCGAATTATAAGGGCATTTTAAATGAAATTTCATATTCACTTTTTTTTAGATGTTTTTAAAAAAGATAATGCTCCCTAAAAATTATATTTTTTTAAATATTGTGTGTGATTTAATATTTTTCTTATAATTTAAATATATTTTTGTAAGAATAAACTAATGTGTGTTAACTTTTAGTATTTACTGATCAACTAATTTTAATGAAATTTCGGGTTAAAGAAAAATCCCTGTAAATCTGAAAATAGTCAAAAACTGATAAATTATAAATTTTTGAATGTTGTAGACTAACAAATATAATATACATATATATAATCATTGAACCTTTTAAAATACTAGAACTAAATATCACTAATTTTGGTATATAATTAATAATAGTTTGTGGTTTATTTTTAAAAAATAACAAGATGAATAGATTTTATTTTTAAACAATTTAAAACACAGGCAATTTTTCAATCATTGTATTGTTAGTGCACTTCTATAAGAACATTTTAGTCACACTTTCATTTGTAGTTAATTTATATATTCATATACTTTTTACTAGGTGCAGAATGTTAGCTTCTGAATCAAAATTATAGGATTTATATTTACACTCAGGAACATTGAAAATTGCGACCCAAGATGGAAGCTAAGTACAATCGCGAAACTTTGCAAATAAGTACAGCGTAATGTGATAATCAAGTGATCCAAGTTTTGTGCCGATACGCATGCTCATACACGCCGAGGTGGCGCAACAATCAGGAAGAGGGTGCTATATAAGCCAGCGCAAATTCGAAGATTCATAAACGTGACGATTACCCGCCGATTGTAAGAAGACTTTGGTAAGCGAAACATGCCAGGTAAACGTGCTAGAAGACATTTCTCACAGTTAAGCGAGTTTGAGAGAGGCCTGATCATCGGGATGAAAACTGCAGGCTGGTCGACGCGCTGTGTTGCTGGCCAGGTGGATCGTTCGGAGTGTGCCGTTAGAAATTGTTGGGAGCAGTGGACACGAGAAGGTACCCACGCGCGGAAAACCGGGTCTGGAGTGACCAGGAAGACCACGAGGAGAGAGGATCGAAGGATCGTGCGGCAAGCACTTGTGGACCCCACAGTGACTCGTTCAACGATACGAGCAGACGTAGGCGTAGCATTTGTTCCACAAACAGTTTCCAGACACTTTGCAGAAGCAAATCTTAAATCCAAGCGCCTTTTCCATGCACTCCCTTTAACACCGAACATCGGCAACTGCGTCTACAGTGGTGCCAAGCCAGATCAATGAGGAATGTCACGGATTGGCGAAGGGTTGTGTTTAGTGATGAATCCCGGTTTGTTTTGGGGACAGATGTACGTGAGTGTAGGCGCCCTGGTGAGCGGTACAAATCCCCCCCCACACTGTTCTACGTCACACTGCCCGCGCAGCTGGTGTAATGGTCTCAAGGGCCATAGACTATGATAACCGGTCCACTTTAATTGTGATGCGTGGAACCTTAACGGGCCAACGTTACGTTGATGATATTCTTCGGCCCCATGTAGGACCTTTCCTAAATGATCTCCAGGGGCAATTTTCCAGCAAGATAATGCTCGTCCGTATACAGCAAGAGTTTCTCGAGACTTTCTACGTCATTTTCAGACTCTTCCATGGCCGGCCCGCTCCCCCGATTTGTCCCCTGTAGAGCACGTATGGGATCAGCTGAAACGGCAGATACCATCGTGTCACTCTGTACATGATTTAGAGTTGACTGTTCAAGATTTGTGGGTCCATCTGCCTCAGGACAACATAAGGTGTCTAATCAACTCAATGCCGGACCGTGTGGTGGCATGTATTGCAGCTGGAGGTGGTCCAACGCGCTATTGAAGTTGCCCAGTATTTGTGTCGTGGTACACCCTGTATTCGTTTAATTGTCTTGTTTTTGAGATCAAGTGAATCTCTCATCTGTGTCATTATGTGTATTAAATTTCATTTCAATCCGATGCTTTCTTCTTGGGTCGCTATTTTCAATGTTCCTGAGTGTATATCTAAAGAAGATAAATATGTGGGTGGGTGTATGTATAAACACACTCTAGTTTATACGTATATTTATATCTCAAGTATTTTGAAAGCTTTTCTCAGAACATTACAATCAAGTAAATTATTTCCCTTTTAAATATTTACCGTTCAAGAATAATTTCAATTCTTTACATTAAAATATGTGTTGATTACCCTTTTAAAGTTATTTTGCTCGATGCAGTCAGTACAAAATCTTCTTTTGTAGGGGGAATTTATATAGTTAAAAAAACACCACATAGATATATATATTATTATAAATAAGGATTGTGTGTGTGCTATATAATATGTATTATAGAAATATATAAATATACATTATATTTTGTGCGTTCGAATCCTTTTTAGTCCAACCTATTAGTTGTTGCCTATTTTGCAACAACTAATAGGCAATTACCTGCACATCAGCTGGAGAAATTGGCGAATTTTATTTAAAAATTTACCCTTTTGAAGAACGGTACTCCAACTAGTAGTTCACAATATACGTGTCATTGTTTTTCTTTTCATTAAAAATGTATCATTGAGTTAGTTTATCTTAATTGTTTTTTTCATATTCCTTTTCTGTCTGTTATATTTATCGAAAATGAGATAAGTTAATGCTATGCTTTCAATACTTTATCTGTGAAATATACTGAAATAAAGATTTTAAATGTAACTATAAATATATAACTCATTAAATTCGTATACTCATAAAATTACGGAATACTTTAATTCGTGGCATTTCTCAAATAATACCCATTTTAAAAAGTAAATAATATGAATAATTACTATGTTATTCATAAGTTAGACACATTTTCTATGATAGTGAAATACATGCCATTTTTCTTCGGTTCTTTAATTGTTATGCCTATTGATTTAAACTTAAAACCATTTCAAATGTTAATTTCTTTCCCTTTTTTTGTTGCAGATTCACCGAATCTTCCTCCAGGATGTATTGTTTGTGCGTGGTGTCAGAAAGTTGGCATGAAATTATTTACATTAAAAACACCGAATGGATGTAAAGCTTTCTGTAGTGAACTGTGCTTTACTCAATGTCGCAGGGCGTCTTTCAAAAAGAACAAAATTTGTGATTGGTGTAAACACGTTAGACATACCGTAAATTACGTAGACTTCCAAGACGGTGAGCAGCAACTTCAGTTTTGTAGTGACAAGTGCTTAAATCAATACAAAATGAACATATTTTGCAAAGAAACGCAAGCCCACTTACAAATGCACACGCATTTAAAAGAGGCTGCTTGCAAGATGGCTGCTTCTGGTTCGGTTAATTTAATTACTCCAGAACTATGGCTGAGAGACTGCAAAACGAATGGAAATAGGCTTTCACCTCAAGAGGCAATAGATGTGATTGAAGAACTTAATTCTGATGGAAATATGTCTGCTGCTCCTTCACCATCTCCGATTCTTGAATCTCCTTTACCACCATCACCTCTAGTTGTGAAAGAGAAAAAAGAACACAAGCAAGAACAACCACATGTAGAAAAAGAAAGAGAAAAACCATCGAAAAAATCTTCACTTAAGCATTCCCCGAAGAAAAGTTCAAGTGAGACGAAATCTCATTATTCTAAAACGCACCGAGAGAAAAATGTAAACGGACATTCCCATTCAAATGAGCTAGCAATAAATCCAAGGCGATCGCCAATTCAAGCTTCTCCTCCAGCTCATTTTCGAAATAACCAGCCTACCAACGGAAACCATTCGCTTTTATCACCTCCTCCTGTTGGACCAATGCCTCGGCGACACCCTCACATAGGGCTGCCCCCACGACACTGTCCACCAGTACCATCTCCTTTAGGAATGGGCAATCTGGATCATACCAGACAACCTTTTCTCCCTAATAACACGATGCCTCCACCATTCCAATTTCTAGCACAACAGCAAATGGAGGCGTTCTTTAGATCTCAACATGGACTTGATATACGATCAAAACTTCCTCCACCTCTGCCTCTACCTCCCTGGGGCATGCCAGGTTATCCTCATCCACCTCCACCACCACACCTACCACCTCCTCCTCTAAATTCAAAAGTCCTTCTTTACCACACTCTTCTCCTCCCTCTCGAAATCATCACCAGAATTCATCTTCCAGGAACAATACTCACCACAATAAACATAGACACAACAGGCATGTATCTGGGCATGGCTCTAGTAGTACAGCTCATGCCAAGTCGAATCCTAACACAGAAATTCCCTTACCACTCTCTTCTTCTCTTCCTCCCGTGACTGTGATGGTTCCATTCCCAATCATATTACCTGTGCCATTACCAATACCCGTACCCATACCCATTCCACCGGATATCATGGAAAAATATTCAAAATCGAAAGAATCAGAAACACATTCCATTTCCTTTCAGGATAAAAGTGATAAATTGGACAATAAACTCGATCATCGCAAGAGAAAGAATTCTTCTGAGTTTCCAAAACAAAAAAAGAAAAACAGAAAAATGTCTGTTAACGCCAGTACCGATGATTGTGCATCGGTACAAAACATAGGAATAGAAACGATTAAAGAAAACTCTCCTTCGGAGAAATATTTCAACCCAGTCAAAAATGTATTATACAGAATTTCAGAACCTCCAGTGGCAGACCTGAATCCTCCAGCTGCTGTTAGAATTTCGAGATCCGATCCAGATAATGAATCAAGGAGTTATTCTCCTCTGTCCGAAGCAATAAGTAGCAATGAAGAAGAATACAGTGAGAAAGCAATAAAAAATAATGGCAGCGTGGATGACTTTTCCAACATAAACTTTTCGAATTTTAATCTCAGCCTCGTGCAGTCTAGTCCTTTACTTCTGGCACGGGCAACTGAACGTCATTTGCCGAATGAGACGAATAATAATTTAGAGAACAGCAATAGCCACTCTCCAACAAACTTATCAGTTAAAGACAAACACAATTTGATGTCTTCCAATGCTGTTAACTTCAAAAAGAAACATTTGCATGATCAGTTGAGTCTCATGACATAATGCATTAAGTATTTGTTTGTGATGTTTTTGTGTGTTATAAATAAAAAGTTGGATTTAATATATTAAAAATATGTGTTTTTATTTTAAACCTTCATAGTTTAGTACTGCAAAGAAATAGTATACATTAATAACCCTTAATTTGAAAAGTATACGAAGATCTTAAAGCTGTTTTTTCTGACACTATCAAATACATTTTCAAAATTATTTAAAGTATTCAATATTAATGTTAAGAATTTTATAACCATGAAAGGGTTATCAAAACATTGGTAAAATAACAAAATTGAAACAGATCAATACTATAATGACAAATTACAAATCAAAACTAAAATAGTTAAGTGAGATTCAAAGTAAGAGAGAATAAATAGCGTATAGAATTTTCGTTTTAAATTAGACCAGTGGTGGGAAACCCGCGAGCCACATGCGGCCCCTAAAGTGCCTTTTTTTGCGGCTCTCTAAGATAATTGGAAAATCTACTTTGAATCCAGATTTCTTTCCCGTGAGCGATGAAAGATTCATCTTATGTTTTTCACTCTTAGGAAAACAAAATACCTTTACTAGGAAAACAAAATACCTAAAAATATTTCTACAAAGAGATCATCAGCAGAGTTTGGAGGACGAGGTCCCAAGATCTTAGGATTTTACAAAAATTAAGATTAAATTCAATTTGATCTGTTATTCCATTACTGCTGATACTGATTCAGTACCTGAGGAGCTACAGCTTAAACTTATTGACTAGCAGTCAGATCACAGAGTGAAGGAAATGTTTTATGCTACGACATTAACTTTTACAAATCTTTGTCAGCGGAAAAATTTCCAGGTAGGAAGAAATTTACTGGGAAATTGTCCTTTATATATTTGGGTGGACATTTGTTTTCGAGCAAAGTTTTTCTTGCTTGAAGAACAACCAGAGTAATTACAGATACAATTTGGCTGACATAAACATGGAAGCTGTGATGAGAATTTCAACAAGCAGTCTCACTCCAGATTTAAAAAAAAATGGGATAAGGTACACTTGTCTCATTAAACTTATTCTGAAATTAAGTGTACATGCAGCTATAGATAATATACAATTGGCACAATAAATAAATTAAATAAAACTGCCACTATTCTGTTTAACATATTTATTGCTTTTCATAGTGAATGCAATCATTTTAAAAAGGTGAGTCCCTCCCATATCTGCCGCTCCACCAATGTGGCCCTCAAACTGAAACAAGTTGACCACCTCTAAATTAGACAATAGTAAATACGTGTGTGATAAAAGTATTCTTCCTGGGAAGCAATTTATTTATTGGAATTTTCAATTATTATTACAGCATACATATGATACATATTACTTAAAGAAAAAAAGAACAATCCATTTTTTGATTCTTAAAAATTCAGAACTTCCAGTAAGAAAAATAAAGCAATTAAGAAAATTGGCAACAGCATCGATTTTGTTCATGATAAATGAAATTAAAATTTTAAACATCGAAAGTTCTAAAATCATCGAAAGTCTAAAAATAGCTTCTGTTAATGTGTAGTACGCTTACCCATAGCGAATGCTTCTTATGGGCTGAATCAGAAATTTAATATCACTAATGAATGATTTAAAAAAAATCTGTGAGTTAATTGTCCTGCCAAGAAATATACTTATTATTGAATAAATTAACATTTCATATGTGATCTATTTTTTGATATAATGTATTGCATTTTGAAAGCCTTGAAATGTGCAATGTAAATTGCCGGATACTGTCCGATTTCACTCCAAAAGTTTCAAAAATATTGTTAACTCATTCAACTGCTAAGCATGCTTGTGATTGTTAATTTTTAATTCTCTAAATATAGGAGAAAAAACTCTTTTTTTTAAAAAAAGAAAATTTAAATGGAAATGTACTTAGTATAGGAGTTATATGGCTTGCTTATTAAACTGCAAATTCTATGTCATCGAATTAAATAGGGAAATAAAATAAGGTTTATAATCATTCGATCAATATTCGTGTGTTTATTTTACTTTGCCAATAAATAAAAAAACTAACAATTGCTTTAAAAAATTATTTCAGCTTTTTTAAAAAAATATATTAATTAAAAGGGGTCTCAGGGGTGTTAAATTTCTGTAAAGGGCTGAAAATATAAACAATTTTCAAACAGGTATAATTCTTTTAAATTTAAATTAAATTATTCGAATCTTTTACACATTATTAACGAGGGATTGTGGCTTCAAAAAAGTACGAAATTTTTGAAATATAATCATAATTTTAAAAATTTAAAGCATGTGAAAATTCTGTAATAAATATTAGGTAATTTTTGCGTTGCGCGCATGCTATTTTCTAAAATAGTATCCTCCGATGCATAAAACTTTATAGAATTATAAAATGTATGATACTCTTTAAGCCCTATATCATTTAAGAATAATATATCTTTTGTATTTCAAAAAATTTGAGAATATATAATTATTTTATTTTTTAAACATAATTTATTATTCTATTTATATAAAAATACTACAGTGTAATAAGATACATTTAACTTTATAAATCTACTTATAGCTAGTAATTAAAGCTACTATTTTAGAAAATAGCATGCGCGACGTAAAGCTTAATATTTTTTATAGAAATGTTTATTTTGGTATGCTTATCATTTTTCAAATTATGGTTATATTTTAAACATTTTACACTTTTCTGAAGCCCCATTCCCTTATAAATAATGTGTAAAAGATTCGAATTATTTAATTTAAATTTAAAAGAATTATATACCTGTTTGAAAATTGTTTATATTTTCAGCCCTCTAGAGAAATTTAACACCCTTGAGACAACTTAACAAAAATTGAAATTCATAATGTCTTGAAAGTACTAGCCGCAATAAAAACCATCTCTCTAACATCAAATAAATTCATATTAATGGATTCAAATTATAATAATATTTTTGCATTAAAAAGTTTAAATTAACCTGCAAAACCATAGTTCTTTACATGTTTTTATTTATCCAAGATTAAAATTCTTTTGTATGTATTATTTCCATGTGATAATGTGTGAAAGGTAAGAAGTTTAATAATTAAGTTACAGGGAATATATATGTGTGTCTATGCTCACCTCTGCAAGAAAAAATGTTGAACCAGATATTTTCTCTAATAGAATTTCGTGCAGAAGTGTCCCACAAATATATTATTAGATACCCCCAAGATATAAGTATATGGGTTTATTAAAAAAAATCCAATGGATAAAAAGGAGTTTCATTGGAAAATTTTCGAGAACAATTAGACTATTGGCAAGAAAATTCCATTATTTGCTAGCAGATATTATCACCCTTCCCTGCTGTGCAGTATTTACGTCATCTGGCCTTGTTGAGTACAAATTTGCAAAGGAAATAGTTTATGCATATCTGCTCATTCTTTCTTTTGCACCAACCGAAACTTTGGAATCTTTGCTGGAAGAAAATGACGTACTACTAAATATCTCACTAAAGTGTCTCACGTGTGTCCAATTAGATGAAGATCAGGGGATCTTATATTAAATATCTTCACTCACTGACACTTCGACTGTCACTTTGGGATGAATTGAGGTATTGCCATCCGTGAAAAAGAACTGAAAACCCATAACACTTTTTAAAAAATGCACATTAGGAACCTGAACCTCGGAAAAATAGCAGTTATTGTACCTCCTTGGAAGATGTAAAAGTCAATAACAGTAACAAACAGTTTTGCCAGTCGAGAATCTGTTGCCTTGAAATTGGTCCTTTTGATGATTGTTTATATTATCCCCACTCTCTTCTGATATGTTTAAGTCCAGACTCGCTAGACTGACTAAATCTGCTCTTATCTCTAAAAATAACTGAAATAAATTATAGTTTTAAAAAAACTAAAGAACGCGCTTTTATGTTAAATATAAATAAAAAGTAAAAAAAACAATTCTTAATATAAGAATAAAATGATTAACAAGAAAATAATTAATGTCGGGCTAAAAGCGTGGGGTGCTCTATTTCAGTTGTTATAATTTCTTACTAGTTCTATTCCGAAATGCTGAATTAGTGTAAAAATGTAGTACAAAGCATCCCACGCTTTTACCACAATGACATTATAATTTTCTTGTTAATCATTTTATTCTTATATTAAGAATTCTTTTTCTTTTTTTTTTTACTTTTTATTTCGATTTAACATAAAAGTGGTTTTTTTTAGAGTTTTTAAACTATAATTTATTTTTCATTTTTTAGTTCGATCTACAATAAAAGCCTGCATTTTTAGTTTTTTAAACTATCATTTATTCATTGATGAATTAATCTTAAATGCGACATTTTTTGAGAATCTTGAATACCCAATGGCATCCTATCAGTGCGTCAATGCGGCCTGATTTGCAAAATGTAGGATCAGCCAACTGAAGGAAATCTGGAAGACCCAAGTTTGAAATATTTCATGCGAAAGAAGGTGTTAAGGCAATGATATTTTTCACTAAAAAGAACTCTATAATCTCTCTGAAACTTGCATCAGTATTTGACACAAAAGTACACTTTATGAATCGGAGAGTTTGTGGGAAATTATTTAATCTGGTGAGACCTCTGAATCAATTCTCAACTGTTTTGGTAAAATGAAGCAATGAATGATGTTTCATTCCGCATATCCGACAAGAGAATTTAGAAAACAGACTTTAATTATGAGTTAAGTGGTTAGAACAGTTTCGCTTCTCAAACTTTTCATATTTGTGACCCAATTTTGAGTCAAAATTTTCATCACGCCCCCCTCATACAACAACAATGTATTGAATGCAATAATAATGTAATTCGACGCTAAAGCTAAAGGGTGTTTTTTTGCGAGGTATAGAACTTTAAATCGTGCAATAAAACAACGATGTATTATTCGATTGACATGAATTTTTTTTATTCGAAAGATAATCTTGTGGCATTACATTTTAAATATGATTTCTGGCATAGGACTGCCACGGCTGGCTCGGATGTAGTCCAATCTGGACGTCCAATTTTCGATGACTTTTTCCAACATTTGTGGCCGTATATCGGCAATAACACGGCGAATGTTGTCTTCCAAATGGTCAAGTGTTTGCGGCTTATCCGCATAGACCAATGACTTTACATAGCCCCACAGAAAATAGTCTAGCGGTGTTAAATCACAAGATCTTGGAGGCCAATTCACAGATCCAAAACGTGAAATTAGGCGGTCACCAAACGTGTCTTTCAATAAATCGATTGTGGCACGAGCTGTGGGACATGTTGCGCCGTCTTGTTGGAACCACAGCTCCTGGACATCATGATTGTTCAATTCAGGAATGAAAAAGTTAGTAATCATGGCTCTATACCGATCACCATTGACTGTAACGTTGTGGCCTTCATCGTTTTTGAAGAAGGATTCCACCAGCCCATAAAGCGCACCAAACAGTCAGTTTTTCTGGATGTAACGGTGTTTCGACATACACTTGTGGATTAGCTTCACTCCAAATGCGGCAGTTTTGTTTGTTGACGTAGCCATTCAACCAGAAGTGCGCTTCATCGCTAAACAAAATTCGCTTATGAAAATCGACCATTATTTTCAAAATAAAATTGCACAATTTGAAAGCGTTGTTCAGGCGTGATGACATTGGTTTGACAATTCAAGATAAATTGTCAAACCAAACTGAGAATAAGTCACTTGACAGCTGTTAAATCGGTCGCCATCTTGGAAAGTAATGCCAACTTAAACTTCTATACCTGAAAAAAAACTCTGTACAATGTGACTTAAATATTCTTAACTGCACATATTACCAATATATATATATATATATATATATATATATATATATATATATATATATATATATATATATATATATATATATATATATTATTTTATATGGGACACTAGTAATTGCTAAATTTGCTTTTAATTTACTATTAATAAATCAATTAAGTACTTTTTGCCGCACTGATACATTTATAAGTATCGTATATCAGTGTGAATATGTATTTATTTTTTATCATGTCAGGATGTATTTTTTTGCTTCCTTTCGTTAAATTAATAATTATTTTAAATCTTTTATTTTGGACTTTTCGATAGGCTCGCACCTCCTCCCACCACCACAGTTTGAGAAACGCTGGCTTAGATCGTATAAATATTTTTTTTCACATGCACGAGTCTTTTTTTTTCCATTTCAGAAAAAACTAGAGAATATTGTTTATATTTTGATAAGAAATTGCTTGCGCAAACCTTTTGGCTTTTAAAGGGTTGTAACTTAATCTTTTAGTCGCCAAATCTTCAAATGTTATATAAAATTAGTCGCCAAATCTTGAAATTGAAAATGGGATTAGTCTCCAAAATCTGGAAACGGTATAATGAATTAGTTGTCAAATTTGAAAATCGTTATTCCTGACGATCCTAATCAGGACAATGGAACAAAATTATGAAATTATTGTATTGTCATCGGTCCTTGACAAGTGAACAAAATTTTCAATTAATCTGACCTTTTAAAGTGGCTAAAAATCGAGTTCAAAGATTCCGTTACATACAAGTGAAACTTATAAAAGCGTGTTAAAAATATGTATTCAAACTTGCTCATTAACGTATAGTTTTTAATATTCATACCTGTTGTGATTTAATTTTAAAATGGTCAGTTATATTTGCACTGATCAAAAAAATTAAGGGAACATATGGACTTTACGAAATTACTCAAATATTTCTTCTGATAACTAATGAAACAACACATTCTTAGTCAAAAGTGTAGCAGAAAATAAAAAAGAAAACTCCATACGCATGTCAGCGCTCATGACATCAAAATCCAAAAAAAAAAGATATAAGTGCGGATATCATGATTTCGTAGAAACTTTTGTTTTTCGTTGTCTCAGTGGTGAAATTCAACCTTTAGGTTGTTGTTTGGAGAAAAAAGTGACTGGAAAATGTCACGAACACGTGATCTACTGGAATTCGTGGCTTGGCGTATTATTATTGGAGATTGGAATCCGGGTAAACACAAAGGACTGTAGCGGACGCCGTTGAAGTGGCAAGGAATGTCATTGCAAGACTGTGGAATCGATTCCAAGAAATGGGCATGTTCGAGTTCAGCCAGGTTGTGCTATCACAAATAATGACCGATATATCCTGTTAACAGCTCGTAGAAACAGAACAGCTAATGCGATGCAGATTTAAGGACAGTGTGTTTTTTTGGCAACAGGACGAAGGATCTCATAACAGAAATCCGAAATAGGTTTCATGCAGGTGGTCTGTATGTACGTAGGCCAATGATGTATATTCCATTGACAGAAAGCCCCGTGGGGCCCGATGAAAATGGGCTGCTGAACATCGAGATTGAATGTAAAAGAATTGGAGCCATGGGCTGTTTACGGACGTGTTCCGAATCAGCTTAGAGTTCGACACCAGATATGTTTTGGCATGTCGAGAAAGGTGCATTCGAAATACCCTATATTCATTCAAGAAAGAACACATTACAGACGAGGTGGTTTGATGGTATGGGCTGGAATCAGCATAGGTGGACGTACTAACCTGCATGTCATTCAGAATGCCAATTTCACGACTCAAAGTTATGCTGTCAAGTTCCTGAGACCCCATGTTGTACATTACGCTGCAGCTCTTTTAAAGCAGGATAATGCAAGACATCATACAGTTCGTCTCGTGAAGAACTTTTTTGAGGCTGAAACAATACAGTTTATGGAGTGGCTAGCATGCTTTGTTGATCTTAATCCGATCGAGCATGTTTGGGGCCTCTCGGACGACACGTTGTTGCAAGACAATGGCCTCGTTTTATAGTCCAAGACTTGCAGATCACATTTCGTCAACAGAGTAACAGTATTCCCCAAATTCACATCAGTAACCTCCTTACATCCATGCAAAACAGGGGTGCGGCTGCCTTAGCAGTTCCAGGGGACCACACACCATATTAAAAATCCTGTATTATTTCTTAACAATAAGTTTTTTGTCATTTGCATGCAACCAAATTGTGTCCCTGAAGCATCCTTTCATATTTTTTATACCTTTCCATGGAATAAAGGTTCCCATACAATTGTTTTTTTTTTTTTTTTTTTTTTTTTTCAGTATTACCTTTTGTTATACCTGTATTCTACATTTTATGCTCCTGGATGGCTATCGCACAACGAATTTTTCACTTTTTTGATTGTGCCCCTAATTTTTTTGAGCAGTGTATTTTTACAGTATAATTATAATATTTTTTCCTATATAAACATAAACGTTTTTTAACTTTTCAATAACTTGTGCAAATCATAAACTTTAAAAAATATAATCATGGAAATATTAATTTTAAATTGGGAAATGGGAGTTTTGTTGGGTAAAAAAAGTGGTGTATTTTTTTTACCCCAAGATTTAACTTTCAAGTAAACTGTTCCTTGGAATATAGAACCAATCATAAAATAAGCTTGTTTTGCTGCGTTTAGAAAGCACTTTTGCACTTTATGTCAGGTTCATAAGACATAATCTTCTAAACCTGAAAATAGCGAATTTTAATTTTAATTTAATTTACTTATACTCTACACGATTCTCGTTTCATTCAAGATCCTTACTTTCACAAGAGATTTTTCCCTTTTCAAATCGTTCTTGAGAGCTTTGCTTCAAAAATATGTCTCGCCCACTCTTTATTAAAATGAAACCTTTCCCGAGAAATAATAATATAAAAAAAATTTACTCTCGAATTAAAAAGCACTGAGCAGTTTTTCTCCAGAACACAAACTAATTTTTTCCCCTCTCTTTCTGTTATTATCTTCCCTTTTTTCCTCCTTCGTCATTTTATCACATTCTCGCCAAGAAACAGGGCGTTACGAAATTCGAACAATATGCAACTCAAAACATGTTCCTCTAGATACTAAAGCAAACGAACACGGGAACTTTGTGGAAGAAAAGGAATAAAAAGAAAAGGAGCATAAGAGTAAAAAAGGAAGGGAAACTTAAAAGGGAACCTCTAATTTTCTGCGCGTTTATGTTTCCTGGTGTGGCCCCTCCCCTTTAAGACTCGAAGACACGATATGGTGGAGAAGGTTTTCTACTTTTTTCTCCTTTCTTTTGTGGGCTCATCTGCATGGTCTTAGGTTCATTTAGTCCATCCCATTCACAGAGAGCATACGCCCTTTCCTTCATTTGCAGTAATTACGAGTTTGCGAAAAGAAAACTTCGGGTAGCTGCACAAAGAAGGCTGTGCCCTCATACTTGGTGAATGACAAGCCGTTGGTGCTGATGAGGGATAAAGGAAATATTGCATGTTAGGACTTTAGCTTGATTAGTATATTCGCTAAAGGCTGAGCACACGACGTATCTTTGTATACGAATCAACAGCGTCCATTGCACATGAAGCCAAGACTGGCGCAATTAATGTTTTGTTACCTTGAATAAAAGATGAGATAGTGTTGTTCACGCTAGAATCCATTCAGTGTGGATTTATCCATTTCACTTTGATAGACCTGCAAGGTTTCATGAAAGGAAGGGCTATCAACTAATTCATAATTAATTTTTCGGTCGTGTATATTTTGAGGAATAAGGTTGAATAATTTAAAGTTAATCCCTTCGGCAATCAATTTTTTTGCTCAAAATTTTCTAAAAAAAGGCATGTTTTCTTATTGCATATAACTAAGCATAATACTTAACAGAATGCGAAAATGGAACAACTTTGTTTTAATTTTCAATTTTAAAAGTTTTCATACTTTTTTTTTATTTTATAATTGTGGAACGCAAAAACCCCTTAATGTTTGCTTTGTGTAAGTTCATTCTGCATTCTGTGGATAATGTTTCATACACTTAAGAGAATTTCTCTCTTGCTTACAAAAAAAATTCATGTTCGTACCTCTTTTTCAAACGATTGAGAATTTCCTGTGTGTGTGCAAATATATAAGCTCTCACAACTTGAAGCAGGGTATAATACTAAGTCTTACATTGCAATGGGGACAGAGCTAATATCGGCCTTTTTGGTTTATTTTTCTATTTTCATTTCTTCTCGAGTAACAAATTGTACATTGCAATGTTAATACCTGTTCTTTATCGAATATTTTCAAGAATCTAAATTCCTGTCTTCAATGAAAAATTCTCGCCTTCTCCACAAAGAAAATCCAGGATAAGAAATATTTCAGTACAGCAGGACTTCTCAAAGTTGCAATACTCACGACCCAATATTCAATCATTATTTTCCTAGCGCCCCCCCTCCTCCCCATACAATAACAATGTACTGAATTCAATAATATAATACTTTGTCGCTAAAATTAAGATGCGACTTTAACCTCTTAAGCACCTCCCCCGCCCCCTTGTATATAAACTTCTCGCTAAGCCAAAGCCTTTATTTCTCCATACGTATATATACGTCTTTCTGAAGTACGATTTTTGCTATGCACTGCTATCCGTAAAAGTATTCCAAGACTTTGGAATGCAATAAAAGGACCTTGACCGTGTTTACGAAGGATTTACTTATTCCAGATTATTTTTGCTCCTTTATTCCTCCCCCAATACATCACATACCCGTGCCTACGTGGAAAACGGTTGGCATTTAGCGAATCGCGAAACTTATGATCGGTAGTCAAGGTTTAGTTATAAACCGTACAAAAATTATAAAGGTAAGTGTTAATTTTTTTGTTATAAATTATATATATGACAAACCCATGAGGTCACTGGTAATTAATAAACTTGTTTTTAACTTAGAATTGTCAAATTAATTATAAAATACGTTGAGTAGCACTGATATATTTATAAGTGTAATATATCAGTGTAAATGTGTATTTTATTTTTTATTATATCAGAATGTATTTTGTTTCTTTACACACACTCTTTCAGTAAATTAATAATTTTTTTAAATAATCTTTTGTTCTCTCGACTTTTCAATAGGCTCGCGCCCCCCTTGTAGAGTTGTCACGACCCCCAAGGGGGGCGCGCCCCACAGTTCGAGAAACACTGCAGTACAGAGTACAAACTACATCTCTTAAAAACATTAGCACTTATAATCTCACTATAAGAATTAAAAATATGTGCAAATCAAAGATAGAGAGAAGAAAATGTCAGTGCCCGTACAGAGTACGGGCAAACCGGCTGTGGCCTATTTTCCGTAACCCATACGGTGTATGGCAATCCAGTTAATATATTAACACTTATTGGTTAAGTTGGAGTGAAGATAAAAGTGTTTTTCAAATAATGTTAAAGTTACATTGCCCAAATCCTAAAATCTCATTTTTAAGAAGTACATAATGGGCTCAATTCATGACGTGGTCACATGATAAAGACAAACACGTGTTCTTCATTGGATTCAAAACAGACATTAAACTAATTGTATTTGTTATTCTATTGGTAAAAATTATATAAAGTTCAAAATTTCATAATTGGATTAAGATGTTCAAACGTTATAAAAAAATTTCTTCCAAAACATTTAAAAATTTTTAAAAAATCTTATTTTATACATGTACTAATCAAGTGTATTTAGCTTACCTATATGCGTTTTTATTGTTGTCAAATATGTGTACTTTTAAAGAGAAAGTTTCTGCAAAGACCAGAAGTTAACAACTACAAATCGCATAAACTGGTTATTTGTAAACACATGATTGTTTTTTTCGTGTGACTATGACGTCACATGAATTTTTGATCAGGTTGGTTAGAAACATGTGGTTGTCATCATCACGTGACTATGACGTCACATGAATTTGGCCCATCAGTATTAAATTTCAAAAATTTATTTTGGAAATTGATATATTAATATTTGTTTCTCGTTCTCATTTTGATATCTTATTCGATATTTTGCAATGGAGCATTAAAATTTAATTTAATTTAAACCTCACTTTTGCAAAGAGTGGGAAATTGTGACGATTTTCTCTTTTTGCTACAAATTATCATTTCTTTCTTTCTGTCGTTCAAATTTCTAAAATATTCATCAAAATTAATTTTTCCTAAGGTAATCACTATTTCTCAATTATCTTCTTTTTATAAAATCTATTTTACGAAAGATGTTTCTGCTTCTTTAAGAAAATGTTTTAAATTTTATTCGGTAATTATTAAAAAGAAAAAAATCATTATTATTTTTTGTGTATACACATACCTAAAATAGTTATATTTCATGAATATGGATTTTAAAAAACCCATTCATTATAATTAGTTTTTAAACACATTAATGTTTTAAAAATTATTTTGTTTTTTCCATAAAGGTGTAGGTATCAATAACTGTGCTTCTCTAAAAATTACACACATGCGTAATTCTTTTTAAATCTATACCTGAAGTATTAAATTAGCATTAAAGTAAAATTCAAAAGCATACTTTCTAAACAAAAAAAATCTATTAGTAAAATTAAATTAAAAAGGAATTATTATTAATTAATATATTATATATAATATGATTCAAATCGTATTACATGTAATGTTATTGTTTTTTACTATTGGTTTAAAGGTATTAAATTACTTCTCTACTTTATTTTTATTTTCAAAATAAGAAATATTTGAAAATATTTTTTTTGTAATCACAATCAAGAGCATTTTTCGAGAGTAATTATATTCACGAAAAGTGAGTAATTATTTTTCAAATATCGAACATCCTTCCATTTAATGTTAAATAATTAATTTTTCACAACAGATCTCTGAAACTTTAAGGACTCATTATTTTATAAAGTAACTAATTAGAAAATACAGAAGAGGAACCGTTTCATAAAATAATGAGCAAAATTAGAAATACAGACATTTTGTAACATTCAGGAACAAATTATTTATTTTCTTATCTGCTTTAAAATAATGATATTTGTGTTTTCTCTGTAGCGGATTTTCAGTACCTAAACTATAGACGAAATCGACTATTTTTCTATTCTGATTCTAAAAATTATTAATTTCATTAAAATATATTTCATTTATATTTGATTTCTTAAGACTCTGTAAGAGTAATTAAAACAACTTCTCGTATTCTTGCCACCAGGAAAAATCCTAAGAATTCCAAGTTTTACTATTGCATTTTTTTAAGTTTTCTTTCAGTTATAAATTAAATACTACAATATGAGATGTTGCCCATTTAACACTTTTCTGTACTTATTTTATCACAGAGGTATATCCTGAAGATATACAAATGACGGAATAGAAAATATTTTGACATTAATAAGGTAACATTATGTAAAATTTATTTGTTATTCTATATGAATAAGACTTTTTGCATTTTTTTAAAATCAAAAATCCAAAATAATTTTTCTTAATTTCAAATTTAGACTAAGAAATTAAGCTTACATGAAGCAATAGAATTAAAATATTTTCATATACATTTTGTATATATTTGCCATAATATACACTAGAAGGTTTAAAACATTAATTGAAATCGTATCAGATTAGATTGCAAAGTATATGCCAATTTATGAAGAAAAAAAACATTATATAAAGAATTTAAATTATGAAAGTGCTGTCAATCCACGTCGCTTTTTTGTCAATAATGCTTGTTGGTGGATTAAACATAGATACAAACTTTCAGTACAGCACAACCAAGAGAAGAAATTCTAAAAGCTGACGTTTTTATTAGTGTCTATATTTTACGTCTACTTGAACTTTTATTCACAGAAAAAGGCGGATTAGAGGAAAAATTAAGAATAAGGAATGTCCTGAGAAACAAGTTTCATAATGTTAGGGGTTTACTTCATGAAAACCCTAAAATTCAATTTCAGAAGAATAGACAAACGGTGAATTTCTAAAAAAATTAATTTTAATAATATTGATCAAAATCATTGATCTACGAATTTCAGAGTAACAAAAATAATTTAGAAATATATAATTATTTTTGCGTGTATCTATCTAACATTTTACATAAAAAAATTTTATTACAACATAAATGAGTAATAGATGAATTTCCTTGTTATTATTGCAATATTTTTTTTAAAAAATTGGTTTTATAAATAATTAAGAAATCTTAAGTAATGAAATACCGACAAGTATAATCATTGCCAAAATACATGGATTTCAATCCACTTACAAATTTTTTTTAAGTACTGTATATTTTTACGAATAAGCATTATGCTCGTCTAATCCCTTTCTTTTATCTTGAAAAATCTAAAATATTCGAAAAATTTTGGAAACATTAGTAACAAATTCTGGAATCCATTGCTCACTGATTCATAATTCATAAACGTATTTTTATACCATTCGTAAAAAAAATATTAATGAATAGGGTAAAAAATTGACTAAGATAATATCACATGATAGAGAAGAGCTTTTCTAAACATAATTTTTCATTATAGTTTCACTTTCAATGACAGTATGGCGTTTCTTGCAACACGTTTTATTGAACTGGTTAGTTCAAGTTCGATGTTAAATAAAATTTATAGCTGTAAATGTAACTACAGATGTTTTTTTTCCTTCGTTCTTTTTCTTATTATGGATGTATTTGAAATTCTCAAGAACTGAGTTTAATATCTTTCTTTTATCAATACTACGGGAGGGGTGTACCCCTTTCCCCTTAATGGCGGACCAACCCCCATTGTGAAAATTACACAACTGATCACACCAGTGGCACCCACAAAAAATTTTCAAGGGGCTAGGGGTCCAGCGTCGAAAGTCGAAAATTTTGGTATCATATTCCAATACACTACCCAACATATTCTTTTCATTTTGTTGATTTTTGGATACAAAAACAATAAAAAATTAATTAATTAGTAAATAATTAGCATTAATAAAATTAATTTATAACAAACACATATTTAAATTTTACGTAATGTATACATTGGATTTATACTCAATCAAAAAATCAAGGGTCCGGTCCCCCCTTTGAGAGCGCCACTGGTTCATATTCTCTGCTCAAGCTCTAAAATTTACACGTATTATATAGTTCTATTTATTTGTTCTTTTTTCAACAAAATCTGTTCTTGGCACTCATCTTGAGTTAAATTCATCACTGAAGGTGCATCGTCCAACACTACATTGATAAAGTCCTCAGATTTTGATAAACCTGCAGCTCTTGCAACTTTCTGAAAAGTTGAGCATTTATTTCCATTGATTATTAATGTCTTCGTAAGAGAAAACTTTTTTCTTCTCACGCAACGATTCCAGTCCAGGCAATCATTACTACATTTTTCTTCGAGAGCTTGCAATAATATACTATCGCCAACGTATTGGTAATATTATATGAAATGAAGCACATGGCTGCCAATTCAGAGCGTGAGATTCATGCTAAATCGGAGTTTCTAACTTGACGAGTTATCTTGAACGTTGGCATTGTTGTGATAGTACGTAATAAATTAATTACAGCATCACAAAAAACTTTTTAATATAAAGAGTGTTTTTTTTCCAGGTATAGAAGTTTAAGTTGGCATTACTTTCCAAGATGGCGACCGATTTAACAGCTGTCAAGTGATTTATTCTCAGTTTGGTTTGGCAATTCATCAAAACGATCATCAAGCAAGGCGTAGATTCGTCGAATGGGCCCAAAACGAGATTGCCGTTGTTCGCGATTTTCATAAGCGAATTTTGTTTAGCGATGAAGCGCACTTCTGGATGAATGGCTACGTCAACAAACAAAAGTGCCGCATTTGGAGTGAAACTAATCCACAAGTGTATGTCGAAACACCGTTACATCCAGAAAAACTGACTGTTTGGTGCGCTTTATGGGCTGGTGGAATCCTTCTTCAAAAACGATGAAGGCCACAACGTTACAGTCAATGGTGATCGATATAGAGCCATGATTACTAACTTTTTCATTCCTGAATTGAACAATCATGATGTTCAGGAGCTGTGGTTCCAACAAGACGGCGCAACATGTCACACAGCTCGTGCCACAATCGGTTTATTGAAAGACACGTTGGGTGACCGCCTAATTTCACGTTTTGGATCTGTGAATTGGCCTCCAAGATCTTGTGATTTAACACCGCTAGACTATTTTCTGTGGGGCTATGTAAAATCATTGGTCTATGCGGATAAGCCACAAACGCTTGACCATTTGGAAGACAACATTCGCAGTGTTATTGCCGATATACGGCCACAAATGTTGGAAAAAGTCATCGAAAATTGGACGTCCAGATTGGACTACATCCGAGCCAGGCGTGGCAGTCCTATGCAAGAAATCATATTTAAAATGTAATGCCACAAGATTATCTTTCGAATAAAAAAAATTCATGTCAATCGAATAATACATCGTTGTTTTATTGCAATTTAAAGTTCTATACCTCTAAAAAAACACCCTTTAGAAAGAGATTAAACATCACCAAAAGGTATGGAACCCTAGAGGATGCTTCTACGTCCATTTTTTTTACAAATAAACATTAGCAGTTATGCGCGCCTATATTTAAGAGTACTATCAATTTTTACTTTATTTTACACCTGACTGGTTTTATTTACAAAGCTCTATACACTATTAAGATCTTTATTATTTTTAGTTTCAGAAAGAAAAGGAATAAAATGGCTGTTTTGAAGCTTTTTCTGAAACTATACAGAAATAAAACATCTGATTGTATTTTATTTTCATATTGTCATTACGGATTTGCATTTCTTACAAACTGATTACATCTTATTTTCACATGCGTTCTCTTCGAGAATATGAATTGTGACACATCCAAATTATTATAGCAGCAAAAATTATGAGGTACATTGGAATAAGAAAATAAACCGAAATAAAATTTTGATTCGAATCACAAATGATTTTGCGAATTTATGAATTAAGGATTAAACTTCATACATATATAATGTATCTTTACACTCAAGGATTACTCGCAGTGTTTTGAATATTAAAATTTCTAAGCACTATTGAGGCAAATGTTAAAAAGAACTATGCGTCTATCAAGTTTTATGGGGTTTTTTTTCACTGGTTTGATTATTAGACATGAATAAAAGCATCAACACTTTTGAAACTCTTTTTCCATTCTGTAATGCTGGACAAATATTGCTTTCTCTTGCACAATTAGGAAAGACCAATGCCTCAGAAATTACGAAAATGTAGAAATAAAGCAAAGATATCGTTTATTGCAAGACATTTATAAACTTATTTTTACGAAGATATTATCTGCATTATTATACCGACATTTTTGATACAGTCGGACTTCGATTTACCGAATCCCCATTTAACGAATTAAAAACTCGGAAGGAGACAGATGTAATAAAAATTCTCTACTCTAAAAATAAGTCAATACAGGGGGTGGCATTTCCGTTTGAGTTAGTGATCATAGACATTCAGGCATTACAAATTTGTAACCATAATATTGAACAGGCCTTACTGCCTTATTTATTAGTATTTCTCTCATGTGTAAGATAAATAAATAAATTTATTACATTTATTTTTAATGAACTTTTTATACATAGATAGATATATATACATATAGGGGTTTTAGCATTAAAAAAGGAAAGCCAATATTGGCGACGGAAGAAAGTATTAGAGAAAATTCGTGCAGTGTTCCACACAGTCAAAAGTATTACCCCATAAAATGTAAAATTATTGAAGACTTTAACACTTTGTTTAAAGAGAAAAAGAAACTATGTAGTCTCAAAAAACAGAAAAATAAACCTATGGGATTTTTTTCAAAATTCTGGCAATACACCGTGCCATACAATATATCTTGCGTGTCAAATTTTGACTGATTAATAGCAATATCAACATCCGACAAACTCATCTGATTTCGAGACATTTCACTTTTGACTATATAACTAACATTAAAGTGATGCTTTAAAGTACATGTTTTGCCAATTCCAATAATTCATCTTGCTACAACAAATCGTTTAAATACGCAAAAAAAAAAAAAAAAAAACAATAACAGCAAAATTACAACAAATAAAAAATAATGTGAGAACATAACGGCTGTGCTCTTTTCACCTTACTTTTTCGATTATGTGCGTGTGTGCGGGGACATATTGAAAACTAATTTCTATATGATCAGAAAAGTTTTAAAAATTCGAAATACATACAACTATTAGGTCAGATATTATAAATTCCTAACATTCAGGCATCATTCCAAAAGACTTTGTAACTTATACAATAATATTCGCGGGTGATATAAAAATAGTTTTTATATGAGACGAAATTAAGTGCTTTAAATGTGTCATAAAGACTGTATAAACTTATTTACTCTTTGAGGATGAGACCTAGAATCTATTTATGGCATATAAGTAGGAATTCCTATTTATTAATTTATTTATTTTGTAAGCTCAAATTATTTTAAATCTGAAGTATGTGTTATGTATTATTAACAGAAAATTTTCTAATTTTTAAAATGCACTTCAGTTGTAAAATTTTTTGTAATAAATTGCAAAAAAAAGAAGAAAATCTTAATAAATTAAAATTCTTAAAATACCTTAGTACTTTTTCTTGATGTGGCATATTTTATCGGTTCGATTACAGTTTTCCGAATTCGATAACTTTCAAAGAGAGTTATACATTTTATAATGATTTCAATTATTATTATTATTTCCTTAAGCAATGTTTTCATTTTATTTATTTTTAGATAAGAAGATTTGGTTTGGTACCAAACATTCTATTTAAAAGAGTAAAAGTTATATTCCTTTACCATGTTGTATATAAGCTAAAAGATAAATTAATTAAATCAAAATAATAAATATGGATATCTCTTAATTGTAGTATTTATATAATAGTCATTTACAATATTTTGCATTTCTACATTCTTTAGTAAAAGTCGAAGGAAACTATGTTTTAAAATAATTTTTTGCTTTATTTACTCAATTCGTCCCCAGATGGCACCACGAAAAGTAAATAAAATTATATTTCCTTTGTTATTGTTTGTTTGTTGTTCATTATATTTATTTATCTTTTGTGAATTTCTATTATAAAAACTGTAAACAGACTTTAAGGAACTCGTTAACATTTTTAAGTCTTACTAACTTTCTCGCGTTCTAATTTTATAGAGCTGCGCTTAAGAAATTACCAATTTTCTTTAAAATGTCCATTATTTTCGAAGAACTACACATATTATTTTAAATTTTTTTTTATTTAATTAAGACTGTATTCGAAAATAGGAACTCAATATGAACAGTGAAAATAAATCAACACGAAACAGAAGGGACTGAAATATTTTTTCGTGTTGACAGAATTTTGTGTTAGAGAATATTGCAAAAAGAAAAAAACCGTATATTAATTTAATAAAAATCAATGAAACAAAAACATTCACAAGAACTTACAGAATTTAAATAGAAAATTTCAAATTTTTTGAAAAGCAAAACATTTACTGAATTTTTTGAAAATATTCTGATATTTTCCTTTGCATTGTTTTTTCTAACCATCATATTAGCAAAAAATAAATTATTCGATATTGTCCTTTTTGATATTCATTTCAACATTCGAATATGCGTTTATATAACTGCGCATACTTTTCATGACGTTCCTCCCGTCGGATGATGTTGAGCTTTGAAAAAATTCCAAGACGTCTTTGGTCTGCCATAAAATTGGGGCTGTACACACATTATCATTATCTACTGAATGAATACTTCCGGTAATATAATAGGACAGTCCAATCCGGCTGGTGTTTTCTGTATTTCGTTCATTCTCAGAAAGGAAATCTTGTCGTGTTAAACGATTTTCGTTTCGTGTCAAGAGGAAAAATGGACAGTATCATGAGGAAAAAATACACAGTAGTTTTTCGTTACCTTTGCATTATTTTGTGTTAACCGATATTTCGTCTTGAGCGTTTATTCGTTAAGAGGAGTTGGAAACCTCTGTACCGTCAATGTTAAATTGGCTGTTTTCGATGTACCTTTTCTCAAAATCTGTTATATGTACAGGCTTGAAATTTTTCATACTGTTAAAGTACACTTTTCTCACACTATACTAAAATGAGCTTTTAGCTAAAATCATAAATTTTTTAATAATTTATAAAATATTTTATCAAACATATTGAAATTTGATCCATTTGTCACGTAAAAAAATTTGTAAAAAATAATTTTTTGAGTTTTTAACAAAAATTTCATTTTAGTATATATTAGCTTTCATTATAAATGTGTCATAAGAAACTTACATATCTGTGAACATTATTTTTCCAGAAAAGGTACATCGAACATCAAAAATTTACATTTTGAGATAAATGAACTTTAATATATAATTACTTTTTTATTAAAATATTCCTCATACTCCAAATGATCTACATTTTTTTAATCTCATCATCCTCTCCCTTCCTTTTAAGTCTTTTTTCATGCCTAACTTTCTTTATTTTTTATAAAGTTGAGTATTTAGCCTTTAACAGTTTCTGTCTGTCGAGACGCTCCATTGCCTGTACCGTGTAATTACCAGGCTAAGTATTGATGCGACGCTATTTTAACTTATTTAATTTCTTAATTGTGAACTCAGTTTCCATAATTTAACATCGCATCATGACCAAAAATCAAAAATTAAAATAAATAAGAATCATGTATTAACAAATTAACTTCACACTAAATTAAAAGGCCGGTCGTTTAGTGGTAAACAATTGTATTTATTATCAAACATACTGAAAACAATATTAAAAGAACGACACTTATCTGAGGGAAGGGGGGGGTTGGATAGGGAGTGACCCCGGGCAAGGGATTATTTTTCCAGACGGGCTGTTACTTCTGGAAATATATAAAAATAAGGGAGAAAAGCCACGAGAATTGGTGTGCCAGCGCTTTTAAAGCTGACCGCACCACTTCGAAAATAATCCACTACGGATTCATTACCGTCAAATCTACCACCCTGATTGGACTCAACAGACCGCGTAAGAATACAACATTGCCGGCCATAAAGTGCATTGAACCTTGACGCACGCACATTCTTGTATTAATCCCTGTTTCCTGTAAACAGGGCAAATGCAAAATTAAAATTGTATCTCAGGGACCGGCGGCCTCTCATTAGTATTTTTTCTCAAAAAATTTCTGGTTTTGATACATCTTCCATATTAAATGATGAAATTGCATCATATGTACCTAATGATAATGCTTCAATTTGTACACATATTTTCTTCAGTACACGAGACCATATTACGTTGTTTACACTTCCATTGGGATTTTGTGTACCTCCATGTAAACACTTTTTTTAGCAATTCTGGATTAAACGCTTTAATTTACATCATTCATTCAACTTTTAAGCAAAAACAAAATACTTTCCTTACATTTTTCACCATTTAAATAGGCGTGGCCCAGTTTCAATGAAAATTTAAAAATAGGTTTTAAGGGTTTCTAAGTACCCTAGAGGTTGAAGTAAGGTATTTTTAGAAAGGTTATAATGTATACAATTTTAAAATGTAAAAATTGCAAATTGTCATATTAAGAATATTTTAGGTTTCCAACACCTCTTAAACGTATTTCACTGTATTATTTTCAGATATAAAAGTTTTCTAACATTAATATCATATTCGGGTCTCACTATCCCTTAGAGAGAGTGTCATATTTTATTACACCAATCATTTTTAAACGAATTAAACCATTTTTTTCGAGAGGGGCATAAAACGTGTTTCATAAATTTTCTCGTATACGATAATGCAAAATGAACTGTTCCTTTGCAAGTTAAAACAAAAAAAATTTTTATATATGGAATGTTTTGCAATTCTAAAAACGCAGCATTATGAACAGATAAATGAATTATAACGTTGCAAAGTTTCAAGTACATTAAGACATTTTTCTCTTTGAAAATATGCTCCTTGTTTAGTTCAGGCTCTTGTACATTTGGTAAAGACAATCTTAAATAGGCCATAGCTGGCCGAAATACTGGTTAGAAAGGAAAGTTAAATGTCACAAACAGCCCTAATCGATCTCTTGAAATGGTTAGATTTCTCCAGATAGAACAGAAGGCTTTGTTAAGAGTATCGAAATCTCATGCAGTGAATTCATATATTGTACAATTTTAATACAATTCAAAACCGTTTTCACGGTTTTCATTTTTATTAAAGCCATTTTCAATCCTGGGATTATGAAAAAAGCAAACTCGATAGATTCGTGCGACTGATAGTCCACATTAAATGTCTATACACATAATCTCCAGCTTATACTGGCTCTTTTATCATTGTATGGCAGCAGTTTTACACAAGAATATACGGTGTTGCTTGCAAGGTAATCCTTCTTAATTATATTTTGTCTTCTTGTATTTAAATCATTTAATGGAACTTTTTCTTAATATCTTTATACTAAATTTTATTTTAAATTTTTAATTGTTTTAGTTTTCTTTTTAGACTCAAAGTATATTTAAGTAATTATGTGATTAATAGAACTATTTGTTCATTTGCGGTTCCGATTCGCTTACAAAAATATATTTTTATTCTTAAATTCACTGCACTATTGCTAATAATATTTATACTATTTACTTAGTTCTATAAAGTTATTCTTAGTTCTATAGTTAGTCCTTTTTCTACATTTTAAGTTTAATTTTAGTGTAGGATTTCTCTTTCTCTCTAAGTATATTTTTCAAAAATATTACATACAGTATTTCATTTTCATGCTTTTACTAGGATTAGAAAGAGCCCCACCATTCATTTTCATAGAAAGAGATGGCGGGGGGGCACTTAGATCGAAGCGAAGAACTTCTTTAACGGCGCATTGACAGTGTTGGGGGGACGAACTTCCGCTTTACGTGTCGTTTTGGAGTGGGGGGTACGTTTGGGGGGTACGTTTCTCCTTTTCTTTTAGGGGTGTGCATGTTTAGGGTCGCGGATGACCTTCTCCGAGCACGATTTCCAACTAGAGATGAAAAAACCGAATGAGCGTTACAGAACCGAACATGGCGTATCATTCAAGTTCACTCTCCAGAAAAACGTGCCTAAAGAAGTTATCACTTAAAAAAACGGGTGGCAAACCTGTAAAAGGATGAGAGTTAAATTTAGTAAAAATTTAGGATTTGACAGTTATATAATATATTTACAATAACCATTGTGAAAACCATGAATTACAATGCTTATGCTAGCCTTGCTTTTAAGATACATTACAATAAAAGTAAATGAATTCTTATAAAAATTTTTTCCTGGTAAAAAGGTGATGCCGTGTAGATAAAGAAAATAAGATAATGAAAATGATTCTACAATCTGTAACTATTCAGAATATGAATTTTGATGGCTAAGAAGCTCAACTGGGACTTCAAACCAAGAATGCCTTAATGCCCATCGTGTAAGCAGTCGTATCTAGCAACGAGATTTCAGCATTAGATTTTATTGTACTTTCTTGTTGGTGATAGTTAGGTGGGCTCTTACCTCTTTGAATGTGTTCAACGTAGACGAAAGTGCTGAAAGATAACTTCTATTGTAAAAATTAAAAATCTGTTGGTCTATGGAAGAGCTTCGAACCCCCTAAATCCATTCTACCATGGTATATGCTACTGTGATATGCCCTGTAATGCAGTGTTCCGAAACCCCCGGTCCGTGGATCAAATGGTGCCGGTCCACCTAAAGAACACCAAACTATTGTCATTTTATTTAAAGTGGTACATTTATCTCGGATTTGAGTAACTTTCCACAGAAATCACTTTATATTCCATGTTAAATCACTTTTATTCATTTTAGGTGGAGCAATATTTTATTTTGAAGCCATATTTAAATGTGAATAAATTAAAATCGTTAAATTAAAACAATCTAAAATATAAACAATCAACGTGTCCCACCCTCAGTGGGCCGCGGTAAAATTATCAAACGCTGACTGGTCCGCAGCGATAAAAAGGTTGAGGAGCACTGCTGTAATGTACCCAAATGCTTTCCAGGAAACCGGTCCCCCCTCCCCTGATCTTTCACCCTTTGAGTCCATCTGGGACGTAATTGGTTATTGTTTGTGCGCGTTTATGATGCTGCGTTTGAAAGACGAACTGTAACAAATTATTGAAAGCGAATGGTCATCCATCCCTCAGGTCACAATTCACACGTTCATTTACTCATTTGCGCTGTTCTAAGATACATTCCACCTGTATCATATCCCGCGAGGGACTCACAACCTTCGGACCATTTGATGCTTTCACTCACTATATTGTTGTATCGTATTGAAAGACACAACCTTTATTATTTAATGGATTTTTTTTCCCTATTCGAGTGTTTCCATCATTTTCTATGCTCATGCTCGTGATGAAAATTTTTTATTGTCATACAATAGTATACAAGTGCGAAAAATAGCACAGCAAGTTTATTCCTCATACAACTTCACCTTTTTATCCGCATAATCCTTCAAGTAATCAAAATGATCTCTAGGTAGTTCAACCAGCATCGCGCGATTACGCATTGTGTGTAATTCTTTACTCCGACTAAACTAACATAAATTTAGAATAATTGCAAAAGACGCCAACTTAAGCAACATATCTTTTAACAACAGGCGATTATATATCAGTGAATAAATTAATTATTGAAATAAAGCAGACGATAGTTACATGGTAGAGAATTCCCAACTGTATCTATATAACTAGTGTTTAATTTAAATGGTCAGTTAAAAATTAGTTCTAAATAAAGAAAAGAAATTTAAATAAAAATAAATTTATAATATGAAACAGCAAGTATTTTAACTGGTTCTAGTTAAATTTGAATATATTTCAAATTTAGAAAACATTTAAATTATTATGCATTAATTTATACCCATAAAATATATTGTGTATGAGGTCATTCACAGTATTGAAAATTATTTGATTTTAAAAAATAACGTTAATTTTAAATCCATCTTTTTTTATGTTAGAGATACTTGAAACCCTAAAAATTTAGAGTTGTTACTTATGCTTAATATTAACGTATTTCAAATAATAGTTTTTACTTAATTGTCCACTCTAAACTTTTAATCGGTGTAAAAAAGCTTTTTTCCCCACAAATTTGAAGAAATTTTTCTTATTGTTGTAAGAAAATTGAATTGTTCCAAAAAAGCTTTACATTTCATATTCCTTATTCAAAAATCCTTTTTTCTTTTCTTAAGAAGTAACAAAAGGGGAAAAAAGGTAGTAAAATGTAGAGTAAATGGCCTTCATTTTGGTAGAGCATCTTAGAGTTTTACACGATTAAAAATTTAAAACAATTTCTTCAAATATTTTCAAACTGAAAAAGGAACTAAACTGCAATTAAGTTAAAAACTCCTAAGTATAATTTTTGAAGTTTGCCTTATTATGTAAGTTACATAAGTAATTGCAAAATAACATAATCATTTAAAATCGTACAGTTTGTTAATGTTTAGTACACGTAAATGACGATTCATTTAATTATTTCTGAAGCTGCAAATTTTAAAATGCGTCTTTTAAATATTACATCAAGGGGTATTCAGCTATCTTGATAGTATTAAAATGTAACAGCAGGAATTTTTGGTAGTGTTTTCATGTTTAGTCTCTAGAACAGTGCTTCTCAAACTTTCAATACTGGCGCCCCCTTTTCAATCACAATTTTTATCGCGCCCCCCCTTATACATAATAATTTACTGAATGCAATAATAATGCACTTTTACGATAAAGCAACAATATTTATTATAAACCGTACAAATTCATGACATAAGTATTAAATTTTGTATATGTTACTTAAGTAATAGGATAATTACTAAGTTTTTTTTCCTTTCTCTGATTTTTAAATTGGAACATATTACAAAATGCGGTGGTTGCTTAGAAGACAAAATATAGATATCAGCTAAATATAGAAAATGAACTCAGAGGGTCTATTTCTTATCTTAAAACTCCTTTCAAAAACTTTGCTCTGTAAGACAAGCCCATGGAAGTAGCTAATAATTATTAAACTTGTTCTTAATTTAGTAGTAATTAATTAGTCATAAAATACTCTGTGCACCACTCATACATTAAAAGCAGTGTTTCTCAAACTTTCAATACTGGCGACCCAATTTTCAATCATAATTTTTGTCTCGCCCCCCTGTACAACAATAATGTATTTACTGCAATAAAAATGCACTTTGAGAGAGAGACGCTAAAGTTACAATACGATCTTAATTATAAACCGTAGAAATTAATACGATAAGTATATTAAATTTTGTGTATATGTAACTTTTAAGTAATATATATTTTAAGAAAATTACTTACAATATATATTACTTAGAATTATGTTATTTTTCTTTCTCTAATTTTTAAATTGGAACAGATCGCAAAATGATGTATTTAATTAAAGATTTATTTCCTTCAGCATTCATTGCTCAAAGTACAAATGTCATTAGAAAAATAGTCTAGTCAATGTCGCTCTCTATCATATCCATCACATCTGGCATTATAGGGTACGTTTGCGTGAGTATGGGCAACCTATCGGACGTCTGCGCAAAACATGTAAAAATGCTTTTCCTCGTACAATTTCAGTCAATTTTGGTCGACTCAATACTCCTATAGCTACCGAATCTAGCTTGAATGTACATTTTTTTAATTTCCACGTTAATTGTAATTCACGGTAATTAAATATTTACGGCAGTAGATTAAAACAATATCATACATACATTTTTAAGTCGTAAGCAAACATTCGACCATAATAAAGAATCAACAAGTACACAGACGAACGAGCATGGTTCCGAAAATTAAATCAAGGCGATCTTCTCAAAAATACTTAAATTTTGGATTTACCACTACTGAAGTAAATGATGGAAAAAAGCCCCAGCTCGATATGTGTTAAAACTTACAAATCTGTAGAACAACATGTGAAAGTTGTTTTTAAAACATGTAAAATCATTTAGCTATGTTGGTAAAGAATTTTTAAATTATTTTCTGGATGAGAACAGCTTGGTAGCAAGTTACGAGTGGATTAGGGATCTATTTCAAGATACTCCAGAAGGGCTCTCAACTTCCGAAGAAGAAATCTTCATAGATTTCACATCCAGTGAAAAATTAAAAGGCAATTTTGTAATAAATCGCTCTTTGAATTTGGGGTAGAGGTGGATGAGGAATTATCTGTACTGAAAACAAAAGCACTTCGTATACTATTACCATTTTCAACATCCTACCTTTTTCAAACCAGATTTTTGCAATGGATGCCTTGAAGACAAAATATAGATCTCAGCTAAATATAGAAAAACAACTCTTTAAGTGTCAATTTCTGATATTAAACCTTCCTTTGAAAAACTTTCCTCTACAAAACAAGCCCGTGGAAGTCCCTAATAATTATTAAACTTGTTCTTAATTTAGTAATAAGATTGATTGATTGAATATTAACGTCGCACTTTTCAGCTTCACGAGGGCTTTTGACGACGGACCACGTAATTTTGAACCATGGTCAAGTGACGTGGATGACACCTGAGCTGGCACCCCTCTCTCCTAACTACCACACCACACCAACGGGAAAACGTTTCAACTCTCAACAGATTTAACGTGCATCGCTGCCCTACACGGCGGGTCTTTAGTGGTACTGGGCTCGAACTCGAGATAAGGCAAGCCACGATCCGATACCTATACCACTCGGCTACCGCGGCCAAATTCAATAATAAGAAATTATTTATAAAATACCTTTTTCAGTACTGATACATCAAACGTATACTGGCTGAAACACGGATTCTTCGCACGAGTTCATTTTTAAAAAATAAAACATTATTCTTGATATAATAGCTGAACTGTAAGGAGAGTAAAACTGTGTGCATGACATTGTATACAAAAATGTAAAATGATTTTTTTAGATAAATGCTATAATTGTAAATAACTGTTTAAAAGAACTGTAATTTTAAACCTCACACAATTAGCATTTAGAATTAATGTTAAATTATGAAAAGAATATAAAATTCCGATGAAGAATAATTGTGTTACTTTTTAACATTTAAAGCGAGAAGACTTCAAAATGTTTTAACCCGGGAGCAGGCGCGTACTCGATACTAACATTAATGGTAGTGCGGGGGACTCAGTCACCCCAATCATTTGTTTAGAATTATTTTTACTGTACACGATACAAATCGGAATTCTAGTGAATATTTTAATTTATAGAAAGTATACTTACCTTCTTTCAAGGACTATTCAATTCTTTGATGATTTGAGAAAAAATCCAATAAAACTGAACTAAAATGATTCAAAAGTACAAGACCATAATAAAGGACGCAAATCAGACACTTTTCAATTATCCTACCGAAATGTTAAACCAATCAATTCTTTTCCAAATATCACAAAACTCAATTATTTACAATTTCCCTAAGCGAAAAGCAAACGCATAAAAGATGGGAGGGAACTAATATTGATAATAACCATACCATAAGATTGAAGGTCAATCAAATGATTAGCAAACGTACTATGCAGCCTGGTTGAAAAGTGAATCATGACTTCCTTTTCTTTTCTACAACTAATGTACAGTGTATTTCAATAATAATTACAGTGGTGAATTGTTTATCTTCTTAGAATTTTTCTCAGGGTCTGGGTTTCGTTTTTCTTTTAACGAGTAATATTTTATGTTAAAACGTAATAAAAAAATCTCTCATTGAGAAAATACAGCAAATAAAACAAAATGTTTTTTTTCTTTAATTTGGTTTTGGGATCACAGATAGCTATTTGATGACGGAAAAAAGCCAGATAATAAACATAAATTATGTCAGTGTTGTGTGTATTTTTTTTTATTATGGAAGAAAGCATTTTGTTTTACTTCTCTTTTCGGTTATTTTTTTTAAAAAAATCTTTAAATTTTCGATACGCTCGCGCCCCCCTTGTAGGGTCATCGCGCCCCCCCAGGGGGGCGCGCCCCACACTTTGAGAAACACTGCTCTAGAAATAAAAAGATAAAAATATCACCATTACATATACTTTCAGATTTCTTTCTTCTTTTTCTTCTTCTTTTTTGATTTATTGTAAATTAAACAATTTGAATATTAAGAATTTGTTCCTTTGTTAATTAATAAAAGGCAGAATTTTATCATTAGTTAGCAGACCTGATATTTCAAAAACCACAGTTTAAGTTCTTGAAATATCAGGTTTGCTAACTATACTTTTATAGCTAGATAAATATTTTGATAGAATTAAAAAGAGTTATGTAGTGTTTTTAAATATCAAAGTGTGAATTTATAACGTTATACCTATCAAGCAAAGAAATGTTAATGATAAACCTAAGAATTTTATTATGGATTTGTATCTTATTTAGGTGAGTTTCTTATTTAAGTTTATTTCCAATCCATAAAACTGCAAAATATGAGACATTAAGCCATAACACTTGCATCAGGAAATATCTAGAAGGAGATACTGTCTCAGCTATCCCCCTGACACTTGATGGTATAAAATCACTAGCGTAGCTAGACCTGAAGGAGCCCTGTACCAAAATTCCTTGAGGTCTCCTTTGAGGGCCCCGAAGCATTTTACGATATTTAGTTCACACGTGTTGGAATCTCTGTGGCTTGGGCGCCCCGTATCATTGATAAGACTAATACAGTGATAGCTACGCCTGACATGGAATCATACGGATGTACTAAAAACAAATACGTCACTAATGACTTTAGGTCAATCTTAATAAAATTTATTAATTGCAAAGTATAGATAATAATGTTTTGGACGTATATTTTACTGAAATTGAAAAAATTACAGGGAAATTTCGGATCAGTAGAAGTCAAATATTGTAACACAAGAGCATAAAAATTTTATGAAATTCAAAAGAAGCATTTTTAAATTATTTTGCGAGAAATTACGAGGTCCGTTGCCAAAAGTCCTCATGTAGTTGAATATGGTGATACTAATATTCACTCACTCACATTTTTTTGAAACATTTAGTTAAGTACTGTACATGTTTCTGGTTTTTTGCACAAATTGATTTTTCATCTTTTTTTTCCCCTCCTAAGAGGCGATAAAATTCATTGAAACAATCCTTCAGCAAACCTACAACTTAACTCATGTTACTTCTAAAGTTATTTGTAAACAATCTCAGTTCATGGCCTTTTTAGACATGTGGCTCTCCATTCGAATTTTTAAAATTAATTTAAAATCTTAAACATTAAAAGTTGCTTGCTGTTCTCTGTTTAATTGTTCTCTTTTTCAATCATGCTGCGTACTTTTTCTCGATGGACCTGGTGCAAAAAATTATCAAGTCATAAATGTCATCGAATTTTGCAGAACTATTCATTAAATAGAAGTTTAAACTCTGAAAATATAGAAAAATTTAAAGAAAAAATTTCAAAAGGACCTTCTTTATCAAATTTTATAACAAATAACCCAAATCTTAGTGCTGTGAATGACACTGTGGATTATCCACCTTATTTGACGTCTGAAAATAATGCATCAAGAAAAAGTACTGAAAATTTTACTGTATTTCTTGTTAACTGTTGAATTTTATCCTAGGTTTTTATGTTATATTTAGAATTTATTCAGGTTTTAATTTAATATTACATTTATGTATTAAAATGTAATACCTTTCTCGAAGTGTTTGAATACATATGTTCATATTTCATTCCTCTTTTATTTACTATGATAAAAGTAGCTGCTAAAGATCTGTTTAGCCCTATTCCAAAATCATGCATAGTTGTGTACAGCATACTAATGTTCCATTTATATCAATATATTTTTTTTTATTTTAAATGAAAAATATTGATAGTTTTTATTAATTATTTTGTTTTATCATTGTTATTAAATGAAAATGGAATACACATTGAACAACTCAAAGTAAAATTTAGTTAATTTGACTATAAGTACATAGTATAAAACATACTGTATGGATTTGCTCCTATATATTAAAAGACCAATTAAACTTAAAGAAAAACTCTAATATTCGTGCTTTACTGAATTTTTAAAGGAATTTTATGTTTTTATTCCTGGAATATATTATTAAATATACCTGAGAGGTTTTTGAACGAATTCTAAAAAGGAAAATATTTAATAAAAAATTGACATATAATCTGATAAAATGTTGATTGTATTTAATTGGAATTGAAACTCAATAATTTTTCAACTATAAAACATAAACAAGCATCTTAATGGTTTATTAAATTTGAATTATTACAACTATAAGAATTTTTGGGTAAAATCCTAGGAGAGCCCACACCCTTGGCGACAAACCGAAAAAAGCGCCAAGTCAGAACAAGATGGCGCCAAGCGAAACTGACAATGGCAGCAAGGGAATATAGCAGGATAAGGTGGATGCGTAATGAAAATATATGTAAACAATACAGAAATCAAACATTTAAGATAAAAAAATATAAAAACAGTACTTACTTTCTCACTGTTGATCTTTTCCGAGTGGAGGGTACAGCGTAACAGATTTTAAAAAAGCCTTAAAGGCTCATCGCTAAGTGAATGATCGTGTGAGCACCGCCATATTTATTCTGTGAGGTAATGGTTGAACATATATTCGGCGTGGCTGGTACGATTTCGAAAAAGGCGTTTTATTGCCGACCATGTTACATCATGCCGATTATTACATTTAGGACATTCATAACTCGAAGCAATCAATCCTTTCTTCATACACCATTCAATCAATTCTTTCTTACCTTTTGCATTCTACAAGGTAAAAAATTCTTAAGTATATTCCCTCACACACGCAGCCAGCCGGAGCCCAACAACAAAATGAAATTCAAAATGAGCGCCCACAAAATATGAAAATGCTAGAAATAGTTAGGGTTGCCATATGTAGTGTTTAAAAGTAGGATTACCAAGATGGCACAATTATCACCAACCAAAGTAATTCGTGCCAAGGGTGTGGGCTCTCCTAGGAGTGAACCAATTTTTGGATTAGTACTTAAAAATCAGAGTTGTCTCGAAATTTATTACCTATGTCAAGAATGTATTACAGTTTTTTTATATGAGTAATTTAATTCTTTCTGAATAGCTTTCTTCCTTTTGAAACAACTACACTATAATAAAAATCTGAAAATCGCCAAATTTTTTCATCAGTGATTTCCTTCACTTAAGAAACATTTGTCACATATCTTATATAGAAGGGGTAACTGAAATTTTATACTTCCATATTTATTCGAATTTAAGTCGCTGTTGATTCTAAGTTATACACTCCCAAATTCTCAAAATGTTTTTGTAAAAAAAACTAAAAATAGTTTATTGATACATGATATTTATGAAATCAAAAACAATTTAAGTTGAAAACGAATAAGGACTGAATAATAATTAATTTTTTTTTACCTGTATTAAAATTTATTTAATTTATGCATGAAAATATAATTGCTGTAACTGTCACTATCATGTCCAGTTTTCTTCATCCAACAAATTTTTCCACCTTCAATTTTAAGTCACTCTCAATTTTCTGTAGCAGTAACATTGGATACAAAGTGTAGCTTAAATTTTAATAAATACAGACATTTTTTTCCAAAATTTCACCAAATCTGAAGTATATGCTGTAGCTCTACCTCTTTTCCTTTCCTTTTTTTTTAAAAAAAAGAAAAAAATTTTAATGAAGTTTTTTGCATGCTAACTATTTGATTCTTAGTAAAAAAAAATCATTTAAAAGAAATTTACATATCTCTGAAATTTTAATATTTTAGAACTATTATTTTTAAGTTTGCTACAATATTTCATACTAAAGTATTGAAATAAGTCTTCAATTTTAAGATTCAGTTGGTTTGTACTATTCTAAAAAATGCAGTGCTTGTTTTCTTTTCAAAATTAAATTTGGTGGAATAGTTTTTAAAGGGAGTTAAGTTTCTAAAATTGGTACAATATAACAGGTTACAAAATTATGTGAACCCAATGATTGTTATTTATATATATGTTTCTTTATGTGTACCAAATTTATATATAAATTTTCTTTAATAAAAATATACTTTGTGTCACCCATAATATTTTTAATTTAAAAACCTTTTTAAATTTTTCATTCCAGTTTATGTTGAAACATATGGATGTCAGATGAATGTCAGTGATACAGAAATAATTTACTCTATCTTAAAGAATGCTGGTTTTGAAATAGTTAAAGATATCAATGATGTAAGTTAATGTGATCCGATATACATTTAACTAAAATATTATTTGGAATTTTATGTATGTTAACCTTTTGGAGATGACGTTTTTTGTGAGAAAAATGCCCTTAAAGACGGCGCTTCCAGCGAAGTTTACTTCCCCCCTTTTCGTAGCTGATTAATGACACCAGACATCGGCGGATAAAAGAAGCAGGGGAGTCGTTGATACCCCGCTGAATAGTGGGGATGTTCGCCGCTTAGAAAGTCCCTAAACACAAATAGTCTCCCTTTCTTAGGGAAACATGTTTTCTTGAAGAAACTAATGTAGTAATTACTAATGTTTTCAGTTCAAGAAATTTTAGCACAAAACAGAGGTGATAATATAAAGCATTTCATAAAAAAATTAAACGCTTATATCATTGTAGGAAAAGGTACAATAAACTAATCTAAATTTAATTGATTTTATTTAAGAAAAAAATATTTATATTTTGATTTTCAATTAAATTTATTAAAATAGTTATAAAATGTTTTAAATTTATTTTTTATTCATATATATAAATGCTGGAATTTGGTACACACCTGGTGTTAAAATATAAAATAGTCAAATTAGAAATAAGAAGTAAATAATATGATTCTTCATAACTTTCTCATAATTATAAGCAAAAATACAAAATAAAATAAGAAGCCCAATTGCTGATCATGTCTCTTTATGTTATAATGTAAAGTTCAGACTTTCTCAAATCAACAATAAAGAGAGTTTAAAAGCTCTTACAAGCATCTGCATATCAATAAACATATTGCCATAAATCCTTTTTTGGAAACTTCATTGTTACTCAATTTATAATTGTTTTTCTTTTTTAGAACATGTCAGAAAAATCTTAAAAATTTAAATCCTCTTAAGGATTATCGTATATATCTTCCATAAAGGAATGATAGATTTTATGTATATAATTGTCATTTTTTATTTTTTCATAATCTATATATTATGATACATTAGAATTCATAGTAGTCAACGAGAAAATCCTAAGATTAAATCTACATTTTATTATAACAAGCATCTTTCAAAAATTAAAATCTTTTACTTTGATCTAATTCTTCTTTTATATACAGAAAATTATGATAAAACATTTACTGTGGCAAACATATGAGATGAATAGCAGTTAAGTGTTTCGCATTATACTATAAAATATGAATATCCTAAGCCTGTAAGTGTTGGCCCTTGTTGGATAGTGCGACATTGTAAGTCACTACATGTTTTTATTTAAAAATGGTCACGATTAGAGGTTCCATTGTGTAGCAGAGCTAATACGCATAAAATCAAAGTCCTTACTTTGCCGTGGTGTGAAAAAAAGAAGTGTGGGCACTAGCTCGACTATCGTTCTCGTTCCTTGATCGTCATTTAAATTTCGAGGTCCGTCTTGTTACTTTGACCCTAATAGAACTCGTAAATGAAATATTAATAATTTATCAATTTATATATACCTCATGTTCCTAAAAATAAATTCTTTAAATATACATAAGAAATTTAAAATTATTTTTTTTCCAACATTAATAAATTGTTTTCATTAGTAAAAAAGGGAAAATGCTTTGAATTCTTAGAATACTTAATAGTAAAACGCAAACAATAAGCTGATATCAAAGACTAAATATTATGACTACAAACATATTTAAGTTGCCAAGGAGCTTCATGCATCTCGACAAACTTGTTTATTCAAAAGGATTATATTCTTATTTATAATTAATTGTTTCTTTTGCGAGTAAGGGCAACATATTGAGACTTTAAATTTTTTTTCACTTTTTGTACAAAAAAGTGATATTCTTAGCCTTTGAATAATCCTTACTTATTAATTAAAATTTCAAAATAACTGCATATTATTGCTTAAATTCTAAGATTAAAGCTCTGATTTTTGTGCGGTAATGAACTGACTTTGGTGTGTGATTTTGTGCATAAGATAGAGCCAATACATTCCTACGAAGCCAACTCTTTCGATCAACATCAAAACAATTACAAAAACGATTCCTCCTCAACGCACAGGCAGGGATGTCATGAGTTCGAGCCCAGTACCACTAAAGACCGCCGTGTAGGGCAGCGATGCACGTTAAATCTGTTGAGAGCTGAAATGTCCTCCCGTGGATTGGTTTTTTTGTTTGGAGAGGGGGGTGCCAGCTTAGGTGTCGTCCACGTCACTTGACCATGGTTCAAAAATACGTGGTCCTTCGCCAAAAGTCCTCGTGTAGCTGAACAGTGCAACGTTAATATTCGCTCTATCACTCTCAACACACACTCCACAGTCGGGTTACATATAACTGACAACAATTTTTCTTTGATTTTCTTCATAACGAAGAAAGACTTTAGCTTTAAATATCACGCCCCCCACCCTCGCTTCGTTTGGACAGTCCCCTAAGTCAGTGCTCCCCAACCTTTTTAACGCTGCAGACCGGTCAATGTTTGATAATTTTACCGCGGCCCGCTGAGGGTGGGACACGTTGATTATTTATACTTTAGATTGTTTTGATTTAACAATTTTAATTTAGTTACATTTAAATATGCCTTCAGAATAAAATATAGTTACACCAAAAATTAATAAAAGTGATTTCTGTGGAAAGTTGCGCAAATCTGAGCACCACTTTAAATAAAATGGCAATAGTTTAATGTTCTTTATATGGCCCGGCACCATTTGATCCGCGGACCGGGGTTTGCGGATCACTGCCCTAAGTGATTGGGTGCTTTTTACCTTATCTCTCAAAATCTAACACAATATCAGTTCCCCGAAGAGGGTTGTTTTCATTCTCCGAATAACGTTCGCAAAGTAGAAGAGGACAGTCTTGAAAAAGGGCTTGGTTGACATAGTTTCTATTTATCCTATGTACGATCATTTCATTAAGAAAGAAATGCACTCTGTAAAGATTTATTACGGCAACTAGAGGAAGAATAGTTTTCCGGCTACTTGAAAGCAACCTTGGAAGATTTACAAGAAGGCACATGTGCAATTCTAGGTTTTATTACATCAAAAAAAAGGCATAGGATAATCAACAATGACCAAAAACTAAAGCATCAACAATAATCAAGAGGGACAAGCATTCTTTATCGATATAAAAGATTTTACAACCTGCTTTCATGCTCATATACAAGAACCATCTGATTCTGTATTCAGAGTTTCAAAAGTTCAATAGCTTTAGAGCACACCCGAACACTTTTTTCTTTGTACTATCATACCTAAAAAGTGTGACTCACGAATAACTGGGCGAAAAAAAAGAGAACAAACACATTTTTTTTTACTTCAATATAACTATCTATTAGACTACGTTCTGATTATATTTATTCTTCAGATAGATTTTAGAGCATTTTGCAAATTTTTTGTAATTATTATTATAAAGGAAACTTACTTTAATTTTTTTAATCAGGAAATCCAACCCTGTAGAACTTTCAAAGAATAATAGTGTAACAAAAGCAAGGATTTCATTTTTGCTTTTAAGGTTTTTGTATAAATCGGGGCTTTTCTCTTATGTTGAAGAGCTTGTAATATATGTTTTCTACAATTTTCAAAGAAATGATACCGGAATTAAGAGTTTCTGGTTCGAACACTCAACTTTTTTATACATCAATTGTTATAATAAAAATGTCGAAGTTAGTTTCGTGTGCATTTTATAAATAAAGTCGAAGGACTAAAATGGATAATTTTAAGAATCTGTAACGAATACTTCTGTAATTTTTTGTGGTAAATATCTTTTCTTTTGTTGTTTATACACGATTTAAAATAAGGCTTTTTTTATGCTTCAAAATAAAATTTTTTTAAAAAAATTCTTCATTAAGCATAACGTAAGATAACAGTAAAAATACGTTTCTGTACAGTAATACATTGTGTAATCTAGATATGTATTACAAATGTGAAAGTTTGTGAGGATGTTTGGCCGTCTTTCGCGCCAAAACAACTGAATGGATTTTAATGAAACACTTTACAGTAATGTAGCTTATACATCAGGTGAAGAGAGAGAGAAGTAGGGGGAAAAAAAGAGAGAATAGAGAGAGATAGATAGAGAGAGATCATCCTCCCCCTCGAGAGAGAGAGATTTCGGGTGAGGGAGAGAGAGAGAGAATAATAGAGAGAGAGAGAGAGAAACACGCCAGAAGAACACATAGGCTATAATTTATAGCATAGACTACAATTTATAAAGATATTGTGTGAAGTGTCCAAAATATAACGATATTTGTCAAGTAAGTAGGAAAAAATTCTGCCATCTCCAAGCAATTCTGGCGTGCGCTGCAAAAAAGCCCACGACAGCATATATCTATCTTTTGTTTGTGAAGAAACCCTTTTTGTTTTGACTACGCATGGCGCTTGCTTCTAATTGATTCCTGTGATCAGCATAATCCCTAATTTTTTTTTATTTCAGAATAAAACTAAGTTTTGAAGGAAGAGGTTGTTATAAATCTCTCTTTATTTGAATGCATTTTTTATGATTTTATTATGCACATTTGGAATTAAGAAATTGATCTTTTTTTCACAATAAATGCTTTTATCGGTTATGGTACTTAAAGTAAATAAACTTTCTCTGTCACACTACATCATTTGGACAAGTTTTCAAAATTTGTTTGTGGTTAGTAATTAATTATAACGCTGTAATTTTAATTGAATAGGCGGATATTGCATTTTTAAGTATAAAAATAATTATATTTACTGTACTGTATTTTTTGGAGTTAGTTAATATTAACGTCGTATTCTTAAGCTTTTGGTAACGGACCACGTAATTTTAAGCCATGGTCAAGTGACGTGGATGACACCTGAGCTGGCATCCTCTTCTCGCAACTACCACACCGCTTCAATTTAGAGAAGGAATATTCTACCAATACTTAGCAGGCATATTCTTTGAAAACGATTTGACTATTTATTTTAAGTGAGCGGTGTATACAATTAATTTTACAGTAGAATATGTTTAAGTAATTAATTAGCTCTAACGGATTAAATTTCCTAAAGTTTAGTACTTTGTTTATGTATATCCCTTAATTTTCAATGTAGTGATCCAAAAAAATATTGTATGAAAAAACCTGGAGTAAATCCTAATGCGGTGGATAAAGTATTAATGTGCATCACTCCCCCTACACGGCGAGTCTTACAAAGTTCTAATAAAGCTCGAGCTATGACAGTAGCTAGACATTTGCCAACTTGACTCTATCGTTAACATATCACGATGTTTTTCATTGAATCGCCACTATAATTTAAGAAACGGCCTTGCGTGCGAATATTACAATTTTAACATAAAATAAATACCACAGCAAGTAATATTACACTTTCAAACATAAATTATTTACACTATTTTAAGCGTTTATTACACAAAACTTTTAACAATGTGTTACTTTTGCTGAGCAGAGATCAGATCATCTTCCTCATTTCCTAACTCACAATCGGAATCAAAATCATCAAAAATTTCATATTCTAAATCTGCTAAAACTTTCTGAATCTCATCAGTGATAAGTCTCCTTTTACGTTTAGGCATTTTTTTAAAAATCAAATTAGTTTAAAATGAAATGATTAGGTAATCAAGATGACAAAATCGCTTGAAAAAATAACTATGCACTCTCCACTAGTGAGAATTTAAGTATAAGGGAAAAAAGAGGGATTTCTAGATCAGGGTGAAAGAGGGAACTGTATTCCCCTCCTTTTTAAATACAAAAGAAACCGGTCAAGCAAATGATTTTCCAGGGCTGTAATAGGCCTCATGCTGTTTCGAAAGCTGTTAAGAGGGGAAAGCATTGCGTGGCCGATACACCGGCCAGAGCCGTCTTTTAAGGTTCTGTTCCTTTTGGCCTTTATATCGGCCAGCCGTCCTCAAAATGTTAATACAAACCATTTGCTATAATATTTTTTAATGAAATAATCAAAATTACAATTTGATCTTTTAAATTTAAGTTTATTTTGTAGTCTTTTTTAAAAAAAATATTTACTTTATTTTTGCTATGTTCATTTTGTTTTCTAGTTTAATTATGGTATTTACTATGTACCAGCTTTAATTTAAAAAGTTAAAGTAATCCCCTCCCCCTTCCATTTTATTTGCATGATTCATCATATTCTCATATTTGGTAAAAAATAACTTTCATGTAACACTTTTAGTATAATTCCTTAGGAATAAATCATGATGGGTATATGGTTAAAATGATTTAATGTGTGATTTTTTTTTTTCAGACAGATGTAATCTTCATCATGACTTGCGCAATTCGTGAAGGTGCTGAACAAAAAATATGGAACAGGTTAAATTATTTTAAAACTGTAAAAAGGAAACATGATGTTATGCATGCACACAAGTTGAAAATTGGAGTACTTGGTAAAAGACAATAAATAATTTAATTTTTTGAATTATTCTTTTTTTATTATAGTGTTCTCATTCAAAACATTAAGTTGTATTTCATTTCGTGGTTGTTGTTGTTTTGTGAGATGTAGACTGTTACTCATTTGCTTTATTTTCAGAGTGTAATTTTTTTCATTGGGGTTTGCTTTCATTTTAATATTAGAATTTTAATTAGTGATGTTTTTGTTACTATAATTATTTTGTACATTAAAAAAAAGTGTGTGTGCTTATGACCACATGATAGAAGTGATAACTTCAATTTTGTGATATTATTTCAGGGTGAATAAAACACAAGAGGATATTAGTATTGTCCTATAAAATTATTTATTCTTATGTCTGTACTCACAAAGCAATATTTTTGTGCGAAATATACAATGATTTTTGGGAGTTAATTGTATTCTAAGCAGGAAACAATAGGTTTATAGTAGCTGAAATAGGTTATAAATCCTTTAGATTCAAAATTTTATTTAAATATCTATAATAAAAACTCCGTCAAGCATTGTTCCGTATTTTCTTGTGTTTCTTTTGGATCATTTGACATAATTAAATTGAATTTTGATTTTAAAAATCAACTAAAGGTTTTGATTTGTCTTTTGAAAAATCTACTTTAAAATTCCTACTTAAAATCATAACAATTTGTTCAGAAGACCCAATCAAGCTTTGTGAATTTTGGTTGTAATTTAATATTCAATTCTATTCATGAATTAATTTAAGCAAAGGGATAGTAAGACAGGTAGTAGATTGGGAAGAGAGGAATCTAGGTCAAAACCTTTAAAAAGGGATTTAATCAGAAGATTTATATCACATAATCTCTGACTTATACTAGGTCTTTTGTCATTGTATGGCAGTTTTGTACAAATATATCTGGTGCTGCTGCAAGGAAAGTCTTCTTAATTATATTTTGTTTTCTTGTATTTAAATTATTTAAAGTAACTCTATCTTAATACCTGTATACTTAATTTTGTTATTTTAAATTGTTTTAATTTTCTTTTAAGAATCAAAGTATATTTAAGTAATGTGATTAATAGAACTATTTGTCCAATGTTATTCGGATTCGCTTAAAAAAATAAGATTTTCAATTGCTAATGATAATTATACTATTTACTTAGTTCTATAAAAATTTGTCCTTTTTCTACATTTTATGTTTAACTGTAGTGTAAGATTTCTTTCTCTCTAAGCCTATTTTTTAAAAATATCGTGTGTTCATTTTCATGCTTCAACTAGAATTAGAATTAATCCCGCATTCATTTTAGTAGAAAGAGGTGGTACGGGGGGGGATAGAGGGACTTAGATTGAAGCTAGGAACTTTACTTTTACTGCCTATTGGTGGGGGACAAACAAAGTGCATTTTAGAGTGGTGGGGGAAAACGTCCCTCCTTTCGTTTTTAGGGGTGTGTATGTCTGACTGAAGGAGAAAAAAGCTGAATGAGCATTACATTCCCAAGCGTGACGTTCAGTCAAGTTCACTCTCTAGCAAAATGCACCAATAGAAGTTATCACTTCAAAAAATTAAGTAATGTTCTGTAATACGTAGAAAGTTTAAAATGCATGAAATGATATTGGGAAGTTATCCGAATATATGTTCATTTTGTTTTAGGATGTATGGCTGAAAGGCTAAAGCATAAATTAATAGAAAAAGAAAAAATTGTTGACATAGTAGCAGGTCCTGATAGTTATAAAGATCTACCTAATTTATTATCATTAGCTGATGAAGGTCAAAAAGCTGGTAATTATTAATGACTTTTTATATTTTTCTGTGGTTAGGATTTATTTTATGCCTTTTCTGAAAGTTATTTCCCCCCTGTGAATGTAATTATTGATCTCATAAATCTTTTTTACTATAAGAATATGATTAATTTTTTTAAAGTTTACTGAAAAATACCTTTATATCAAAAATTTTATTTATTTATTTTTAATATTTATTTTTGTGTATATTATTTCTTCTAAGTAACCATTTATATTTCATATTGCAAATTTATTTTAGTTCAGAAATCTGTTAGGTTTATTTTTTACTTTTGATTAGATTTGCTGAAAAGTATATTTTACTTAACTAAATTTTATTATTTTTATATAATTTAATATTAAAATTAATTGGAAAGAAATTTAAATAAAGTTTTATTGTTTGAAAACTTTTACATTTTTTTAAGTACCATAAGTTAACAGTTTATATTTATTGAAATGTCTTTTTTATTTCTAAATGTAATTTTGTTGTTCCAGTAAATGTCATGTTGTCCGCTGATGAAACTTATGCTGACATAATGCCTGTGAGAATTAATGAAATGTCTAAGTCTGCTTTTGTGTAAGTTTTTATAAATTGGTTTTTTTAAAAAAAGAATGAAATTTATATATTGCAGAATTTGTTTTTAAAATCATTTATTTGGTCTTGTTAAAATTGCTTTTATGTACTTACAAACTTATTTACATACTTAGTGTCATAGTGCTATTTAATGTTATACTCTTTCTAAACAAAAAGCCGTGAGTTACATTTGAAGCATATGGACTTCGTTTTAATTTCCACATGCATTTCTACTTGTTTTGAAAATTTCTTAATTCTTCTATGGTTCAGCATCTTTAATAATTGATGCCATTATAGATCTTTATTTTAATTGAAAAATATAAAACGCTGCTGGTAATACTAATACATTATATTAGTGAAAGAATATTTTGTAGTTATTAATTTAAAAGTACGTACTCTGAGCCACACACAAAATCAATGCGTGGTTCAGTTGATATTTTGGTCACACACACATACATAAAATGTGCTATTCAGCAATTATTAGACAGTAGTTTTAAAATAATCTGAATATTCATTATTATGAGGAAGAAAAAAAATTGGGTTTACTTATCTACATAATTGGTATGGTTTGTAGAATATTTGGTTAAAGTAGTTTGAATTTTTAATTTGCATATGATAAAATGTTACATATGCATGTTAACATACATATTGATCAAAAAGTTTCTTCAAGAACATTGCTGATAATAGAACAAAACAATAACTTGAAATTTTGCCGGATTATGTGATAGGATTCTTCATGAAGATTGATTTGAGGATGCATACAATGTTTGTTAGCAATATACACCTGTGCTCTCCATTGATTGCCTATGCATACAAGCTTAGTATGTGCATTTTAAAATCAGCTTTGACACAAATGTAGAAAAAGTTGTAGCAATTGTTCTGGAATACTTGAATGGTAATGCTATATGATATGAATGTCTCATGACATTTATGCTAATCTGACCTAGCTCCATAGGTTGTGAGTTGGCCATCCATGATCAATGAATTACACTGTTGTTATTTTTCCTGATAATCAAGGTATATTTTTCTGTGATTATATGTTCCACATTTAACTCAGACTTTTACATTTAGCAGAGACAGCCATAAAACCATAAATATATATGCTTAACTTGATTAAAAATTTGCTTTTGTTATAGATTACTCCTAATTCAAATTTCCTACAAATTTAGGGTTTTTTTAAAATTATTTATTTAGATCCATTATGAGAGGGTGTGATAATATGTGTACATACTGTATTGTGCCATTTACAAGAGGACGAGAAAGAAGTAGACCTGTATTGTCAATATTAGATGAAATAAAGTATCTTTCTGATCAAGTAAGGGAAATAATTATCTTTATTGTTGAATATTTCAGTTCTGTGTTATACTAAAAACATTCCACAATTTATAGTCTTTTTTTTATCAAGATAGTGATCTTCCCCCTCCCCCCTTTATTTAGAAGTTTTTTTTATTAAAATCACACTTCCTAATTTTTATTTAATCACTTATCCATTTTTAAATTCTGAGCAATATTTCATCTTTTGCAAAGGTAATTTTTCTCTCAGAATAGTAAATGAATTGTTTTATTTTCAAATTTAATTTTTGTTTTTTACTATTGTAGTTTGTAAATTAAATAATATTTTATAAAATTCTGTATTTTATAAATTAGTTATTCTTTGTATTAAACATGTTGTAATATACATGATTCTTGTAATTAAATAAAATTTTAGTCCCCATGTATACTTTTACTTCCTATTTTTAGGGAATCAAGGAAATCACTCTTTTAGGTCAAAATGTAAATAGTTATAGGGATTTATCTGCTGGCATGGATTCTGAAATGGTTCTTAGTCCTGGTTTTAAGACAGTGTATAAAAAGAGAAAAGGTGGCCTTCTTTTTGCAGATTTATTGGACAGAGTGTCTGATATCAATCCTGAAATTCGAATTAGGTTTACATCGCCACATCCTAAAGACTTTCCTGATGATGTATGATTCAATATTAGATGATATTTTTGTTATTGTTTAGTTTAAACATGTTATCTCTGTAAATAATTGTTTTTGAAGTAAATTTATTTGTGTTTGATTTTCATAAAAATAAAATTCTGTTTTTTTGAATGGGGACATTTAAGTTAACATAATATTGTTAACTTAAATAATTATTTTACATCAAAATAATTGTAAAGATAACTTTATAACGAAAGTATGACAAATTTTTGAAGATTTCTGCCTATTTATCAATTTTTATAGGATACTTATAGTAAATGTAATTGTTTGAATCCTTAGGATATTAGATTAGTCTAAATCAGCCTAATTGTTGAAACATGTGTAAATTTAATTCCATTTTCGTATATAAATAAGTTTTTTTTTTTCAAAATTGAGTGGCAAATTTTTTTAAAGCAATTTAATAATCTTCTATCAAAATAATAATTAATTTAAAAAAGTATGATTTTAACAGATAAAAATTTTAATTCATTTTAAATGTGAACAATTTTTCCAATAGGTGCTACATGTCATTAATGCAAAACCTAACATTTGTAAATTACTTCATATGCCAGCACAGAGTGGAAACAGTGAAGTGCTGGAGAGAATGAGAAGAGGACATACTAGAGAAGCATATCTTGAGCTGATCGATCATATTAGAAAGATAATACCCGGTAAGTCATATTTAAAATTTTAATAATTATTTTTCATGCAGACATTTTTTTTGCACGATGCTATATGCTTATTAAAATCTTATTCTTATATAATTAATTTTTTAAAGTCTTATTGAGATTCATTGATCTCTTTTTTTTCCTGCTTCTAATTGTTTTTTTTTTTTTTTTCTCACATTACTAAAATTTGTTCTCTTTATAATAATATCACAAACTTTTTTTTAAAATATAAGGTTTAATGTTGAAGAATTTCAAAATTAGTTTTATGCACTTGTTTAGATGTTTTAATTGCTTAGAAAATGTGTCATTTATAACCATAATACACATATTATTTTTAGTATTTAACTGTTATTACAATGCATTTATGAACTAATTTAAATTGTATTTATGTAAGTATATTACAAGCTATTTATCGATACTTGTATGAAAATGTGTGTAATCCATAAGCTAAGCATATTAGAATTTGATTACTGTTTGTAACTAATTTCTCTTTTAAATTTAAGATTGTACTTGTCATTTTTACATATTTTGAAATTATTTTCTTACTTTTAGGCTAGTTTTAAAAATTGCGGACTTTGTTATTTTTGCCAAGTCTTCATTTTTTATTTAGTTAAACTCAACTATTTTCATGTATTGTTTCATATCAGCTATTGGAAATTATGTTCTCTTTGAAAGAAATAATGTTCTGTTATAAAATTTTGCTTAAATTAACTGGGATATGCTTGGGAAAATATTACATAAATGTATTTATTTTTTTAACTTGGTTGATTGCATGATTCATTAAATTAAAAAAAAAAGACAAATTCATTGTAAAACTTAACATTACAATATTAAAATCCAGTAATAGTATCTAATTAGTATACTTTTAAAAGTCAAAAGCTGTTTGTCCAATTTTTGAGAAAAGGTGATACTTGTATAAATGTTGATTCTAAATCTTAAGGTTTTCTTTAGATATTACTCTTGAAATTTTGTTATTGATATTATGATAGTTAATCCTTTTGTTTTTGTAATTATTAGATGATTATATAATTAATGCAATTTTTATAGTTGAAATACTATATATGTTTATATTTTAAATTTTATGCAGTAATTGGATATGAAATGGAATGCACTTTTCAAAAATATTATACAAAGAAAAATTATATTATGTATCTTTAACTTCTCAACTAAAATACATGAAATATTTTTTTCGTAGATGTTGCATTTACTTCCGATTTTATTTGTGGCTTTTGTGATGAAACTGAAGAAGCTCATCTTGATACACTGTCTTTGATAAAGGAAGTTAAATATGAGTTTGCATTTATTTTTGCTTACAGTATGCGACAAGTATGTTTTCTTTATTTCAGAAAATAATTTAGTATTTTCTTCATATATCCTTAGATGCGTAGATCTATAGGATGTATTACTTAATAACACCCTTTGAACATATTTTTATTTTTCCTAAGTCAACTTTTTCGATTATTTCCATTTATTATATTAAATTTTGTTTCAAAATTATGTTATTGTTTTTAGCTATGAGCTGTTTTGTGTTGCATTGCAAGTATGTATGTGAAAATGATTAATAAGTATTGTACAACAAATGGATTTTTGAACAAAATTTTATGTAAATTAAATTTTTATTCAAAATTCAGTAAAATTGGTTATGATACTTCAATAAATATGATATTGAGATCAATTTTATTTTTCTTATTCTCCTTTTGATGTCTTATTCTTTAAAAAAAATCTTGCATTCATTGTACTCATAATTTTTATGCATGTTAAAAAATAATTACTAATTCAATCTTCTATTAAACATTTTTTTTCTGTTATTTCCTAATGGACTTTGTATTGTAGAAAACGCATGCATATTATGATCTCAAAGACAATGTACCAGAAGAAGTAAAGAAAAGAAGAGCAGAGGAAGCACATAGTGTTTTCAGAGATTGTGCCTTAGAGCTACATAAAAAAGAAGTAGGAAAGTACCATTTAGTTCAAGTATTAGGGGTAAGACTTAGTGTAACATTTTTCCAAAGCTCATACCTTAAAAGAAAGATATAGTTGTACTCAAAACTGCATGTACATACTCAATTCATAGATATCAAGTTTTTCTTTCATAAGTTTAAATATTGTATCTGTATATAAGTAATAATTTCTGAATTTTATTCCATAAAATATTAGCAAACAAAACTGAAAAAAAAATATTTTTAAAAATACTACTTATAATTTCTGGTTGATTCGCTAATAAAAGAAAATAAATTTAATTTACAATTAAAAAAAAACGCATTTAACAAAATAATCATAATCCACATAGTTATTTTGTTGTATATTTTGTCTATATTTTCATTTTAAGTTTTTGAGTATAGTTTTAAGATTTTTAAAAAAATTCTATTTTAAATGTATATTATTCTTAACAAGTTGCCGATTTCTAATAAACTGTAAAATATATTGTTTAAGAAAACAAATGGGTTAAAAATTAACTTGTCAAGTTAATGTTGTCAAATTCAATTTATATTGAAAGAGCACAGATGAATGATTATTACAATTATTTATATGAAGATAATGCACTACATGTATATGTTAAAGGAAATGGCCAGATAATTTTTTACCCCAATTATAAGTGTAAAATATCAGTCTCTAGTTTGTAATCAATTCAATAATTTCATCATTAACCATGAACATCATAAACATAATGAAGATTCTAGTTTAATATTTTATTTTTTCTTTGTATTGTTTAGACTTTTTCAAAATTCATACTTCAGTTATCTTTTAAGGTATTCATTTTAATGCATTTCAATAATTGCTTATGATTTTCTGTTTAAGAAACGCTTTTCTCACAATAAAATTTCTTTAAAATATTTTATACAAGAGTTAAAGACTAACAGAAAGATCCTGACACTACTGTTGTGGCAAGTGAATAAAAACCATTATCCCCATGTCCTTGTATGAAAGAATTTTTCAGACAGGCCCAATTTGAGGACCATAGCAAGACAGTTCCCTCAATGAATAACAGAACAAAGCAGACATGTGGAATTTAACAACATAATGCCAATTTTCTATGTAATAAAACTATGCAATGATCATAATTTAAATTTTGCTGAAATAGTGATTGTAATTTCTTTATACATACCTTTATTTTGCATGAAAACGAATGTTTCACATCATTTAATAAGACATAATGATGTGACCATAAGCTATAGCCATGTTTTGAATCCTAACACATTTCATTTTAATATGATTGGTGTAAATCATGCATCTTGTGTTTTTTTACAGTGTATGATTTTGTTTTATAGCCCAGCAAACGCTCAGAATCAGATTGGTCTGGAAGAAATGACTGGAACACTAAAGTGATATATCCTCAAGTTCCAATACCTGTTGAAAAATCTTCTAATAATTATCATTTACCATCCCCAGGAGATTACATAGTTGTACAGGTAAGAACAAATGAATTTAAGTGTTTTTGATGAAGATTGTAGCTTGCTTTTTATTATAATCAGATAAAACAATTTTCTAAAAATTATCAATCTTATAAAAGATATAGACTTTATAATCACCAAGATATCATTGAAGAATGCTGGTTTATGGTCTCAGTAAAAATTGTCAAAAAGCCATTAAATTAAGACTTATCATTTTTAATATGTTGTTTATCCTTTCTGTTCTCTCATGAGAAAGGAATCTTGTATGATTCAATCAATAAATATTTTTAAGGTTTTTAAATAATTTGGATTGATAGTATAAACTGAATAATTGTATTAATGTTCTAAATTTTTGTCATATTAATTTGATTCATTTATAATTTCATGTATTCTTAACCTGTTAAGTTATATAACAAAAAAATTGTGTTCATTTTGTTTCATAGGTGATGGTTTCATTCAGATTAAAGAACTCTTAATAAATTAAAACTTCAACTTACATAAAAAGTATACTATTAAATCCATTTACAAAAATATCAATAAATATGGGGTGGTTTTTTTTTTTGCTTAATACAGTAGAACTTGTTTTTGTGTGGTTTTTTTTATGCGATTTTTTTATTTTTGTGCGGTAGCATAAAAAAAATTTGGGCAATACTTCGACGAATTTGCTTGTTATATGTAAGAATTCATGAAATTTTTGAATATTTGTTTTGTGCAGTTATTTTTATGCAGTTCCTATCTACTGCACAAAAACAGGTTCAACTGTATCTTACTTTAAAATATGAGAAATTGCAAGTTTGAAAAAAAAAATTATCTTTTAGAAGGATATAGTTACTAATTAAAGATGTAAATCCATAAGAGATTATCTGAAAAAATATTTCAAGCAGTTGTACTAAACTTAATACCGAATCATTATCTATTGAATAATAGTACTTAAAAAAAGAGGAAAACCTTTCATTTTATGTAAAATTAGTATTGAAGAGACATTTAAAAAGAAACAACAATATGTATTTCTTAGAAAATATAATCCCCTTATAAAACTAAGTTGTGAGCATATACATATCTTAATACTTAGCTAGTATATTATATTTTAGAAATTCTCTTCAACACAAATTACATTAAAAATGGATCAATAATAATAACTACATAGTTTACAAGAAAATAACATTTTATACATTATTTACTGAATATTTTCTTATATAACTGCTAATTATGTAAAATATACAATTGCTATGAATCTAATTTTTTATAATTAATATTTCAGATCCATGATTGCTCATCTCAAGTTTTAAAGGGAAAAGCACTGTATTGCACTACTCTTCAAGAATTTTATAAAAATACTTTTTTCAAAAATGATATTAAATAATAATAAAAAATAATATAAATGCTTGTTTGAATTTATTAATAAAAACATTCATTTTCAAACACACTATGTATAGAATTCTTTAAAAAAATTTGCACCAAAACATTTTTAATAGATAAAGTAATGTAGATTTTAGATTAATGTATTTGAATTAATTCTAATTATTATCGTCTGCAGTTATATTTACATAACAATTTTCCATTTAAACGTTTAATTTACATTGGCCCAATTATTTCACAAATTTAATTTTAAAATAAACTACTCTCATAATTTTGGTGTTTCCCATATTTCATACATTTATATATTATTGAATAAAATTCAAGTGTTATGATCATTGTAAAATTGAATGATGAAAGCTCATATAGGTTCTAGACATTGATATATCATATTTTAATTACTGCATCAATAAAATTTATATCTTTATCTGCAGGTGAATCAAATGTATGTTAGGTGATTGTTTCACTTTATTCTTTCTTTTAAATTAAGTTTTTGAGTCATTTATTCTGAACTTTTGAGGATAATCTTGTTATATTGGAGCTAACATTTATGTGAAGCATGTTATTAATTTATAAGTCCCTTTATATAAAATGTTATTTTTTAAGTCATTTCCCTCTATTATGGGAGGAAAAATATGGAAAATGAAAATATTTCACTTTTTTTCCTTTTTTTTTTTTTACAAATATGTGTTTTAATTATACAATTAAGATAGGTATTTGTTTGTAGATAATGTTATTTGAAAAATATTCACATAAATTCTTTAAGTTATATGGGCTATTTGACATTTAAAAAATAAATTTATTATTTCTTTTATAATCTTGGTAAAAATAATAGTCAATCGAAATAGTTTTTTAAAAAGTAAAATTGTGTTTTCAAAGTAATATTTACTGACCATAATTAAAAAAAAATTTTTTGATTAAAAATAATACAACACTTATAAAATGATAATAATTTTAAAATATAATTTTTATTTTTTTAATACCATTCAAATTCAACAAAATAAGAATTTAGCTGATATTATAATTAAAATTGCACAGTGAACAAGCAAACAGTACATATATATTCAATATTTCATTATAATGAAATGCATTTAAAATGAGTTCAAATTCAGTATTAAAATGTGCAAATGAAAATATACTATATCAATAATCTCACTTTATATGTCATAAACAATGCATTATTTTGCAAAGATATATATATATATAATTATCAAAAATATATTTACAAATATATAAAAATTCTTATTTGTATGTCATATAGTATAAAAATTATAAAGTTTCATCCAACTTTAAATTAAATGTTTTTTAAAAATATACACTTTTCGATATCAACAAAAATATTTAAATTTGTAAAATTTCGAACTATAGCTATTTATAATACATTTTCTAATTCTTTGTATGTCACTTTAAAAGGCACTTCAGGATCCTTTTGTGAGAAAACTATGTAAGGATCAATATAGCAATATAAATCCAAATTTTAAGAGTTGAAAACTGCTATTAAGGAGAATTATACTTAGTTTTTGCAAACAGATACAACATATCAAAAAAATACTTATGCTAGTTATAATTCAAACAGATTGAGGGTATTTTTTTTTTTACTGTAATTGTACCGAGCACAGTGTGTAGGCATTAAATTACTAAATAAGAAAATCCAACTACCACAAGTAAGGATGAGTATCTTATAATGCATCTCTTACTATCTGATTGAGTTATGAAAGATGTAGATTAGCAAAGGTTATTACATATATATATTGAAATAACTAAAAGCAAATCCATACAAAATATACATGTAAAAAAAGTGGGAAATATATTTCTCCATTAATTTAGATTACCAAAATCTTTTAAATAAATCTTTAAAATTTCTAAGACTTTTTACAAGACATGTTCAAGTATATTCTATTTAAGATTAAAATTCAAAGAAAAACAATTATACACAATTCTAATGTATATAAGTTACTGGCAATCAAGATCTTACAGACAAAAATTTACACATTAATTACAATATAAATAGTTAGAAAAGTAAATATTGAAAATCATATTAAATGATTTGTAACACAATATAAAATTTAATAAAGATATAATAAATCCATTTTATATTTAGAAAACAAAATAGGCATGATATAAATTTAAATGTTTATAAATAACTTCTGTCAAATAAAGCAAAATTGAGACAATGTTTGACTCTTTAGTATATAAATAACATTTAAAACTTTTTACATGCATATAATTTATACATCAAATATTTTCGATAATTTACTTGATTTAACATTCAAATACATCATGCCAAATTTAAGTAAAACACAGTTTACATGAAATATAATAACATTTAGATACTTTTCAATTTCACCGGTGATAAAGTCACCAAAAATGATGCAATGGCATATTCCTGCTAGTAACCTTTTACCACTGCATTTTCAAAACAAGTTGCACCTTTTCTTAGGAGTAACGTCTTTTTCTTAAGAAAAACTGAGGAATATTTGGGTTTTTCCTAGAACAATTGTGTATTCTGTGTGTTGTTGCCAATAAAGTCTAGTTGGCGAGCTTTGCATCAGCAAAATGGAAAAATACCAAAATTTATTTCCATTCTTAGAAAATTAAAAAAGAAAGTTTAAGTGTAGAATAGAGGGCCCTTGGCAAAGCCAATTTTTTGTATACCAGAATCAGTGGTCAAACTACCTATTTGTAGCAATGTTTTTCAAGTGTTAAGAAGCAAAGCCAAGGTAATGAAGAGCCAAATTCCTTCTAGCACCTAGATAAACACTGCCAATTCCCAAGGGCCCCTATTCTACACTTTAACCAAAAAAAGAAACACTTGATAAGGCGAAAAATATAATTTCATAAAATATGAATATTGTTGCATAATATTCATGCATATATTTTGATTGAAAAATACAAATGAATGATAATATAATATAAATAAAAACAAATGACTAATGTATAGATAGATACAATGATAGGAAAGAGATTCAATATAATAAAATCAATTTTTTAACTATGAATTTTTATTGTACAAAAAATCAATACTTATGTATTATCCTGTTCGCCTAGTACAATGATGAAATGACTGGTGCTTGCCAACAAAAAGCCAGTTGTTTCCTTTGCCAACAATTCGTCATGGTATTCAAAAGTATAACAATAAACACATTATTTTGTTCAAGTCACACTATTCGGCAAAAATGATTGACTGGATAATACATATATACAAAAAAAATCGTACATCATAAAATAAAAATCAAGTCTCAAAATTTGATACATAAAATAGATTCCTGTATTCTGAATACTAAGTTTTGAATAAAAAGATTACCTTGTAACTTTATACTAACCACCTTAAATAAATACAGTTTTCTTAAGCTTTTTATCTATTATTCAGGTATACTCAACAGATTAAAAAAAAACAAAGATATTTTTTTCTTAAGAAAAGCAAATGATGACATACTTTTCTGTTGACATGAGGCACTTTTAATTTTAAGTATGACTAATAGCAAAAATGAAATTTTAACAAAAATACTTAGATAACTTTATATATTAAAAACAATAAATCTCAGAGAGAAATACATACATTATTAAATTACTGGTACTTATGTATCAAACCAATGAATAATAAATGAGTAAGATTTTGCCAAACTTAAAAACAAGGTTATTGTGCACGAGCATAAACAGGAACATCTTTTTCATTATTGCTTAGTGAATATTATGACATTTAGAGACAATTTTTTCATTTGGTTAAAATGATTGAGGGGTTAATATATACCAATTATTTTACTTAATATTTCTATATTAATGAAACCATAACAATTAGTTTAAAAAATAATAATAACAAAGATAACTAGGAGTAACAACTGTTAACAAAAGCACTGCTTTTGAATGAATTTGTGATGCTTAGAAAACTTAAATTTTGATTGAAGCTTTTTGCTAATTTTTTTAAGAAAATAATGCTTAAAATAGAATTATCAATAACTAAAAACATTTTATAAATGATATGTATCTATTTTGAGATTGTCTACTTGTGTAATACATCCTTTTGTGCACCTTTTCTCATCAATTTGATGTGATTAGTATACATTAATTTATCTTTTTATTTAGTACTTTAATTATCTGAAATTGATAAAAAATTCAAAGAATTTCGAACATACATTTTAAGGTAAAATAATGTGCTTTTAAAAATATATGTTAATAGATGTTATTTAAATGTAATACTATTTGAAAATAGATAGTTTATCATGACTATAAAATTAAATGAAAATTGATGCAGTCTCATTGAATTAACAAATAATTTTTTTGGTGGAAACGGATTTTCCTCTCATGTATGAGTATGTAGATATTTAATTTGGGCATGATACTGCTCCCAAATTTAATATTTTCTCCATTCGATAAATATCAGACAATAATTTTTTTGTATATAGAACTGGATCAACATATTTAACCTCTAGGACAATTGTCTTCAATCTTTTAATTTCATTAAAGACTTCCATTTTTGATCGCAATTTAAATATAAAAGATTTAAAATGCATATTAGATAATATACTTAAGTATTGGTCTTCATTCTCCATCTTTATCTTGCTTAATATTTTAACTTCATATCCAATTAATATTTCTGCAATCTCTTTGAAAGCTACTACCCATAAACTTCCCGAAAAATCAGCAAGATTAAGTGATAATAAAAGTACCCAAGTAAATGAGTTATATTCTTTATCACATTTTATACACTTATAGAAACCATTGTTTAAATCAACAACTTTTTTAAAACAATCTTCCTGAGGGCAAGATTTATACATACATTTTTCTTTCTGCACCAGATCTATACATGCTTTCACAGTAAAATATTCTGTTCTATCAGAATTTTCAAAATCTATAGCAGTAATATCAGCAAATGTTTTCCAATTTAGAGATTTGAATTCATTGAATGTGACAGATTGTACAGATTTAACCTTAACTGAATCATTTAAACTTTCAAACCAAGATTTTAAAATGGTAGCTTCAGAAACAGGAGGATCAATAAAAAGCATAGTGTCCTGAGTAACAGTTAAGGAACAACCTCTAAAATCAGTTATCTTTGCTCTTTTGATTAAAATCACATGGTTATCTTGGGATTTAAATTCTTCAGCATCACTTCCCCATAATGAAACTGTGATGGGACATTTACCGGTATCAATTAATATCAAATCACGTTCACATAATTCTTTATTAGCTTTGCTTACAATAGTTTTCATATCAGAGACACAACAACATACACCAATAACATCAACAAAAGATTCCTTTGGAAGGGAAGGAATTAATTTTATTGGCACAAATTCAAATTCTAATCTAGGTACATCAGAATGATCACTAGCAAGTTCAATCTTTGAGTTATTACAAAGTTGCATTTCAAAATTATTTTTGATTGGAGAATTTTTCATTGCTAACTGTATTTTAGCATTTGAAATATAATACACCTTGTCAACTTCCAAAAAGTCATACAATAATTCTGCTTGTTCATTAAAAGTAGTAACCCTTATTTCTCCAGAATCGTCTATTAAGTAAAAGGCAAAAAATTTCCCAGCTCCTTTTACACTGTTATAATTTCTTAAGCTTTTTTTATAAACTATTCGAGCTTTGACAATCCACTTATTTTGGTATGGGGTGAGGTTTATTATAGGTATGTTTGACTGATATGTAGCTTTGGTATCTGTTAGTGATCTCAGGGTATCCCAATTTGGATTATAAACAGAACTATTTGATATAATACTTGAGGACTCTGATCTACAATTCAAGGAGTTATTAGTTAAACTGATGGTTTTCTTAATGTTTGAAGGAAATGATACACCAGAAGTACTTGGTTGATTGAAAGTATCTGAAGAACAATTATGCATAGTCTCCTCTGTGATTGACGTATTTTGAAATCTACATGATTGGAATTCCGATGAAATTGCTTGTGTTGATGGGAAAACTTGATTTCCAACAACTGATCCAGGCACAAGAGTTTCAATTTCAAGACACAGAATAACTTTTTTATTCTGAGGAAGATTAGTACAAGCAAATTTATTCAACTTCAAAATTGTAAATTTTTCAAGCTTTTTGCTTTCAATCAAATGATTTAGTTGTGTACCTAATAATGCAAAGGGAAATAAGGTTTCACCATCATTTAATAAAAGTCTAAAGCGTTCTGTTTGAGAACCTGGTACTCTTTTGTAGCCAAGTATTTGTAAGATGGCATGATCGATAAGTTCTTCATTCAAAATTTTATTAATTGAACCAACAGAAAGAGGAGGCAAATTTGGTACAGAAATTGGATAAGCCATTCTTTGTTTGTTTAAATTTTCCAAGTCAATAAATAAGTTTTAATTGTTAATAAATAACTGAAATCCCATCCATGCAATAAAGTAGAAAAACATAGCAACGGGGAAAGTTACTGGAATCAGTAAACAATAATAAACTAAATCACTCATACTGTGACCGCCCTTTTCCAAGAATATCTTATCAAGAATCTTCCCAAACAAATAATAAATAATATGTGCTGATTGACTGATTGGTTTACGCGCGGAGTTGAGAAAACTTAAGTAAAGCAACAGAAATTGAAAGTGAGATTAAATAATTAAAACCACGAACTTTTTAGAAACCACATCTGATTTGCCATATTCCATATTTAGGAGAGACGTCATTACCATTTTATGTAGGACTCATTTTTTTCGTAAGAGATCAAAGGACTTTTTCTTCTGTTTCTCTATCTTGGTGTGGTTGATAGTTAGGAGAGGGTGGCGCCAGCATAGGTGTCGTCCTTGTGACTTGGCCGTGATTCAAACTTGGAGACCGTCGCCAAAAGCCCTCGTGTTGCTGAACAGTGTGATGTTAATATTTACTCACTCGCTCTGTTTCTCTATCAATATAATAATATTTGTAATAATATTTAAGACTGTAATTTTTTTTTGTGAGCCATGACCTAACAACATAAAAATTTCAATGAAGATTGGATCCTGATTTTGAAAATCAATGTAATAGTGGAATGATATTTACTTCAACAATGGTTTTATCTTCATAGGTAAAATTCCGGGTTCATTAAAGTTTAAGAAGAATTATATTTAACTATCTCCAAGAGCAAAGAACACGCCTTTGAGGAATATATTAAGCTTCTTCTTTATTTAGCATTTTGACCCATTGATAATTTTTTGTAAGATTAAATTCATGTCAAATCATCAGCTAAATAATCTTTTAGTGTCAGCTCGGGCTACATAACATAATACCCTCGCGTGATATGCATCATTAAGAATTTTTTTAAAAAAAATAGTAACAAAATCAAATGAGCTAATGCAATTTCTCGTATGAGTGGAATGAATTGAGATAGATAAGTATATTAAATCCTACTAGGGAGTTGTGGATCAACAAATCACATTGCGTTGAAACTGGGGCTGGTGGGAATAATTTCATATAAAATAGAGGGAAGTAAGAAGTGAAAATCACAAAACAAATAAAATTAAAAAATGCAAAAGTAAATCATTTTTTCAATTCGGAGACTTCTCAGTTGTAAAGGGTGTTTTTTTAGAGGTATAGAACTTTAAATTGCAATAAAACAACGATGTATTATTCGATTGACATGATTTTTTTTTATTCGAAAGATAATCTTGTGGCATTACATTTTAAGTATGATTTCTGGCATAGGACTGCCACGCCTGGCTCGAATGTAGTCCAATCTGGACGTCCAATTTTCGATGACTTTTTCCAACATTTGTGGCCGTATATCGGCAATAACACTGTAAATGTTGTCTTCCAAATGGTCAAGCGTTTGTGGCTTATACGCATAGACCAATGATTTTACATAGCCCCACAGAAAATAGTCTAGCGGTGTTAAATCACAAGATCTTGGAGGCCAATTCACAGGTCCAAAACTTGAAATTAGGCGGTCACCAAACGTGTCTTTCAATAAATCGATTGTGGCACGAGCTGTGTGACATGTTACGCCGTCTTGTTGGAACCACAGCTCCTGGACATCATGATTGTTCAATTCAGGAATGAAAAAGTTAGTAATCATGGCTCTATACCGATCACCATTGGCTGTAACGTTGTGGCCTTCATCGTTTTTGAAGAAGGATTCCACCAGCCCTTAAAGCGCACCAAACAGTCAGATTTTCTGGATGTAACGGTGTTTCGACATACACTTGTGGATTAGCTTCACTCCAAATGCGGCAGTTTTGTTTGTTGACGTAGCCACTCAACCAGAAGTGCGCTTCATCGCTAAACAAAATTCGCTTATGAAAATTGGGAACAACGGCAATCTCGTTTTGGGCCGATTCGACGAATCTACGCCTTGCTTGATGATCGTTTTGATGAATTGCCAAACCAAACTGAGAATAAATCACTTGACAGCTGTTAAATCGGTCGCCATCTTGGAAAGTAATGCCAACTTAAACTTCTATACCTGGAAAAAAACACACTTTACTTCGAAATTTTTTCAATCCCTTATAGTAAAGAACCTCCAAATTGATTGCGAACTGATGCGTGCTTTAAGACTCTAGTCTCGAATCAGCAACTCAAGCAACAACATACTTCCTATAAGTAGCCACTGAGCTTACATAGTGGATTTTTAATGAATTTTGATTAAATGTATGTCATTCTTTCTTCAAGAATAAAAGCTATTCTTTAGTTGTTGTTGTTCTTTTACCATTTTTAATATATAAAATAATAATAATTTATAATAATATATTGATTATCATTGATTAGAATAAAAATAAAGTTTTCTTTAGCACTTTAATGAAAAATAAATAGAAATAAATTAGCTAGTCGTGATAGAATTAAAGCATAATCGTCCATAGCAGTAGCGCACATAGGAATTTTTCAAGGGGAGTGTCCGGGGTCGAATGTCCACCATTCTTGTACCATGCTACTTTTAATTTTGTCGATTTTCGGAAAGAAAAATAGTAAAAAACTTATTATTGAATAAATAATTAGCATTAATTAATAAAATTAATCACTAATAACAAATACTTAATTAAATTTTACGTACTATATACTTAGCTTTATAATCAATCAGAGAAAAAAAGTCAAGAGCTTTGGAGAGGGGGAGTCCAGACCCCTGGGACACCCCCCTTGTATGCGCCACTGGTCCGTAGTCATTTTCTGATAGTCGTCCTTAGTTCACTATTTATATTTCTGGCAATTTTTTGGAATATAGTTCTTGAAAGAAAAAATCCGCAGCAAAGGTTTAATGGTTTCCAATTATTTTTCTTACCTCACACGATTCAACTGCATAAGACAACATAATAATGTATGTGATATCTATATCTATATCTGTCTATATAGCTATCTATTCATCTACATAATATATATATTTATGAATATGTCAGGTCTGGAAAAATAAACCTAAGTTTTAAAGAAATAACAAATAAAAATAGAACGAACTCTCTCTTTACACATACACACATAAGTCATTGAAACAAAAGAAAATTCCAATAAAATAGTTAACCAGAATGCAATCGTGTGTAACTTTTTGTATTAGCAGGATTAAATAATGATCCTAAGAAAAAATCACAAGAGCCTTGATCAAATGGAAAACGATCGTTTTGAATCCCTTCCCGTCACACAGAAGCCTCAATTAAACAGAAACAACTCCATCAACAAGTTTTAACAAACCGAAAAACTCCTATCCAAGCTCTGTCAACCGCGCGTTTTGCAGAACTTTTCATTTGGCTGTCGTTAGAAATTTATCACTGCTTATTCTATAACTACTAAATAACTTAGTAATCTTTTTCATACAGATACTCTCTTTAACTTTTATACGAAGCAAAACCCTTCCTTTGACGAGTTAAAATGTGTGCTCTGACAGAAACCTATCTTAGGCATATAGTGACAAAAATGTTTAATAGAAATATACATTAATGTACCAACTGATAGACTTGCTGCTGTTTCATTACAATGACCTTTTAATTGTAATTCTTTACAACCAGTACATTACATGTTTGGAAAAATGTCTGAGATTGAGAGAAAATATATTTGTTATGAACTAGAAGTTTTATCAATCATAAAGGCTCTCCGAAAGTTTATAGTGTTAGGAATATCTTTCAAAATTATTACTGATAGTACTTGTTTTTACCAAAACCATGAGAAAGAAAGATCTAAACACCCGGATTATGCCTTGGGCCCTATCCATATTAGACTATGATTACGCCATTTTAGATCTTTTGGGTACTTAAAAAGCCTATCTTTATGCTTTAAGTAGGATTCAGCTTTTAATTAAATAGTTTAATGACTCTTGCAGTGGTCTTCTAAATGTATTCCACTGAGCCCTAGGGTTACACAAAGCATACCTAAGGATTCTATGAGTCAAAATAAAAGATTAAAAAGAAAATTATTAATTTGTATGCAAAATGGGCTCAAATTCTCTGTTAATTATGTATGTCCACGAGTATGAAAAGTTGTTTTTCCTAAAGCACACTTTTTACAGGGATAGAACTTAAAAAAATGTTGAAACTTTTCTTTATATGTATAAATATTCTATTTTTTTTTATTCTGGGTCCACAAAATACTTTTATACTCGTTAACGCAATATTTTGCAATAGTTTTCTAATGGAAAATACGCCTTCATTTCATTTGTAGAGACAATAAACACCCAAAAGAGGATATTTTTTAAATAAAAATTTAAATGGGTAAAAGTCCATTCGAGTAATACAATAAATAACAAGGTTTTCCAATGAAGGACAGGTAATAACTTATCAGCATACTAATAGATTTGACATTCAAATCTAAATTTAAATAAGACCATATCTTAAAATTTGAGTTGCAAATTCATACAAAATACACAAGATTTCTCATACAGCTATAGGCGTTATAATACCTTTTTGAGAAGTGTATTAAGTGAAAATGCCTTCTCCACGTATGTGGCAACAAAAACAAAATATAGAAACAAATTATAAACGCAGAATATGATATACGACTGCAGTTAATTTCAAAAAGGTCGACGGTTTGTGTAATAAAAGGCAAGTGTATCTCAGTTACTAAATATAATGCATGGATAAATGACATTTGGAGAGAGAGCATATATTAATATTATTAAGCTACTTATATTAACACTATATTAATTTTTTTAATAACAAATGCAATACTTTCCTGTAATTGTTCTTTAAATAAAGTACTTATAACATATTGATTCCTTTTAAATATTATTTTCAGACATATTCTTCTGAGAGATGAATGATCCAAAATGCTCATGACAAAAGATACTTCTCATTTAAAATAACATTTGAACAATAAAAATATTTTATACCGTAACTTCAATCCAGCATTAAAAAATCTGTTTCTAGTTTTGTGACATGCCTTTTGAAAGACAAAAATTCTTATAATTTCAGACGAAAACCTTCTCGATTAAATAATATCAATAAATTATTTGCTAGCAAAAAGAAGCAGCTCGGACTTGGATAAAAACACTGCAACAAACTTATTGATTCATGCAAAATTACGTAAGTAAAAATTAAAGATACTTAACAACGTAGAAAAAATGTTGAAATTTAGTTGATCCCACCCAAACGAATAGTTGTGCCGAATATTTGAAACCGTGACCACATGGTTAAGCTCTAATATTATTTCCGTAGCCTACGTTATAAAGTATGACTTGCTTTCACATCTTACTTTGACATATTCATCATACTCCAGATTGCTTAGTACTTCTTCTTATCTTCTTTTCATCTTGATACTTATTTATCACTGTGTGGTATTAGTTATAACTTTGCTGATGTATATTTGAATATACTTTTTAAAATTGTTTTATTTGTAAGTTTATTTTTTATTAGCTTTTCAGTCTTGATTTAATGTACTATTCTAATTCATTATCTTCCACATGCGAGGATGTAGGCCTGGATTTGCACGTTGTCGTCCAAGTCGATGTATCTTACCTGTTGTAAAGTGGTTTAATCTAATCCCAAGACAGCGCCACCTGGTTCCGAGAAAGCATTCGGATAAAAGAGCGAGAAAAAACGAAATATATAGGTGATAATGACGAGATGAACACTTGATCAAATTCATCGAGACATTTTTGACACACACAAAAAAGCCCCTTTATAACCTACTTCTCTAACTTCTTCTTTAAAAGGGGATGCATTCTCCGGCACATACACCTTTGCAGACACGGGATGTCATCAAATAAAAAACCAATTTAATGGTGGCATCATCTAGCGTGGTGGCTCCCGATAACAAATTTTGATACTTGAACGTATTAAATTCAAGCTCACGTTAGATGCTAAATGTTGCGAAGAGTACCAGAGCCAAAGGATCTTTTACATGCCACATTTTCGTATCACATGTACCTCTATGATTTTTACATCCAGAAAATCAATTGACTCTAGCAGGGGTCGAACCCGCAACCTCCGATTTAGGAGGCGGGCACGCTACCTCTAAGCCACAGACAGTGCATAATGATCCAGAAAGTCAAACACAATAAAGAAAAACCAGAAAACTTCTATAACTTAATGCCCTTCTTTAATTAATTTATAGCTATTTGTTTCTAATAAACGTATATTCAAAATAATCTTACTCATACTTTCAGTTCTTCAATTGTTTTAGGCATGACATGTGAAAGATGTATGTGCTTCCCATGCCCAAAACAATTGAAGAACAGAAAGTATGCATTTGTAATGCGCTTGCGTCGATGACTGCTCAAATGCTTCAGAATGCATGCCGTGAAATGGAGTCCCACCTAGATGTTATCCGTGTGACCAAGGGAAGTCACATAGAACATCTATGACGTACATATACAAACTTTTAAAGTTCCGTCTTCATTCTGAGTAAATCTTATCGATAAGTTCTTTTCTATTAAATAATTATAGCCGTTTTTGTAATCGCTATATTCATATTAACTTACCCTGTATTTCGCAAAAGGATTTATGCAGATAGAAGACTAATTATTCTTAAAAGGAGTAGCAATTCATTTGCGAGAATTTAATGGAAATTAATGAATAAAAGAAAGGGTTTTTAAATCCATCTGTAGCGCATTACTTCTTGTTCGCTATAACGCATTACGTGTCCATAACAAATTTAGGGACATCTTAAGGCATGAAATAACTGAGCATGGACCCAGGGTCTGTGACTCGGTGGGGATCTCGTCTCGTTCTCGATTCGACCTTAATAAGATCATAATTCAAATTATTTGCATGGTCGAATGTTATTCCCGGATGTGTTAATTGAAAAACTGGGAATTTCGAGCTATATATATATATACGCCACCTGGAAATAGTGGTAAGACTGATGACTGTCGTCCATGTCTAATCCTTTACCTGCCGCCTTACACCATCATTACAATTTTAGTCTTAAGGTGTCAGTCGGTTTGTGCGTATGCTTTTAAGGTTGTGTGTCATGTACATTGATTTGTTACGGGCAGTGGCGCACACAGGAATTTTTCCGGGAGGGGGGGGGGTCCGGGGTCGAAAGTTCACCATTCTTGTACCATGCTCCTTTTGATTTTGTCGATTTTCGGGAACAAAACACAGTAAAAAACTAATTATTGAATAAATAATTAGCATTAATTAATAAAATTAATCATTAATAACAAATACTTAATTAAATTTTACGTACTATGTACTTAAAATTATGATCAATCGGAAAAAAAATCAAGGGCTTTGGGGGGGGTCCGGACCCCCAGGATCCCCCCTTGTGTGCGCCACTGGTTACGGGTTACCCTATTTTCGAGTGTTTGTCAACGTAAGCTATGTAATGTTTACTTTTTAGGGTCACAGGTGGGTCCTACTTTTGCACAGGGACCCAGTGCCTCAAGAAGTCTTAAGACGTTCCTGCTCTCTGACGACTGATGGATGTTTAAAAAATTATTTAAAATAAGAACTTATATACTACATTGAGGCTCTGTATATAAAGGGTGTTTTTTTAGAGGTATAGAACTTTAAATTGCAATAAAACAACGATGCATTATTCGATTGACATGAATTTTTTTTATTTGAAAGATAATCTTGTGGCATTACATTTTAAATATGATTTCTGGCATATGACTGCCACGGCTGGCTCGGATGTAATCCAATCTGGACGTCCAATTTTCGATGACTTTTTCCAACATTTGTGGCCGTATATCGGCAATAACACGGCGAATGTTGTCTTCCAAATGGTCAAGCGTTTGTGGCTTATCCGCATAGACCAATGACTTTACATAGCCCCACAGAAAATAGTCTAGTGGTGTTAAATCACAAGATCTTGGAGGCCAATTCACAGGTCCAAAACGTGAAATTAGGCGGTCACCAAACGTGTCTTTCAATAAATCGATTATGGCACGAGCTGTGGGACATGTTGCGCCGTCTTGTTGGAACCACAGCTCCTGGACATCATGATTGTTCAATTCAGGAATGAAAAAGTTAGTAATCATGGCTCTATACCGATCACCATTGACTGTAACGTTGTGGCCTTCATCGTTTTTGAAGAAGGATTCCACCAGCCCATAAAGCGCACCAAACAGTCAGTTTTTCTGGATGTAACGGTGTTTCGACATACACTTGTGGATTAGCTTCACTCCAAATGCGGCAGTTTTGTTTGTTGACGTAGCCATTCAACCAGAAGTGCGCTTCATCGCTAAACAAAATTCGCTTATGAAAATCGGGAACATCGGCAATCTCGTTTTGGGCCCATTCGACGAATCTACGCCTTGCTTGATCATATTTAAAATGTAATGCCACAAGATTATCCTTCGAATAAAAAAAAATTCATGTCAATCGAATAATACATCGTTGTTTTATTGCAATTTAAAGTTCTATACCTCTAAAAAAACACCCTTTATTTGTGTTATTACGACAAGTTATAAAGGTAATCTGTTATAAAATTACAGGGTATTTGTTAGAAGGACAAAAATCATTTAAATATAGGCAAGAAAAGACAAGACAAAGTATTTTTAAGTGTGAAAGAGATGCTCTTATTATTTTTCATAAATGTAATTTTTACACATATGTTTCTAAATGATTCATAATAATTTATATCTATTATAGTGTAAAGGATGTATTAATTTTCTTGTTCTCAATAAGACACAGTATAATTTAGAACTTGATATGTGCAGCGACGTAACGGAGAATATTTGGGCCCGCTGCAAAGTCAGGTTTTGGACCCCAAGCCGGATCTTACAAAGGGTACGTACTTGGCATCAGTCAGGCTTTGGGTCCCCTAGAACCCTGCCCCCCACGATGAGAGGTCTGTTGGAGTGTACCTTGCGCCACTGTATATGTGTATGTTTAGATGCGTTTTTAATCAAAGCTAATTTTATTGCTCTTATTTACTTTAGAAAGAAATTGTTATAAATTTAGCTGAGAATAAATCAAAATCATTATTGAAACATTTATTACAATTTAAACTGATTATTTTTATTAAATAAAACACTTGAGATTTATTATAACGATAATTAAAAAAAAATAAAAGTTTCGTAACTCTTTGCAAAAATTATATATTTATTTTTAACCCTAAAATAAATAATTTAATACAATAATAAAATTTGTATTGTAAATTCATGACAAAATCTGAATACTGAGCGTGTGTCAAGGTCATTTTTTATTTATTCATTATCAATACATGCGTTTCCAAGTACAGGTGATTTATCGGTGAGAAATGATAAGAAAAATCGAAAGTTAATCAAAAACAATACATTTAAGAATCTCAGTCAGTTTCAAAGAAAGACAAATTAAAAAGGATTGAAACAAAAATCACATTAATAATTAAAGCATTGATTGGATTTGAAAGCCAGTACATATAAACATCAAAAGGTATGAATAAATATTTTGTGTATTCTCATTTGCACTATATTATAAATAATTTATTAATTTTTGCCGATTCAATTACAATTAACATAGAAGTAATGTATTTAAAATAAAAAATTTGCTTAACAAAATATTTAAAAATAAAACATTTTAAATTGGCCTGGTAACATAAGCATGTGTTCATTCTTTTACTTTGGCAAATAATAAGATCTTAAAAATGTGAGACAAAGTATCATAATTTATGAAATTGTGTTAATATCTCAGATTATTTTAAGATATTCTGAAGAGTTGAAACATTTTTTTTCATGCAATTAAAAATTTTGCGTAATAAATATAACAAAATCTGCACTGCTAAAAAAATTAAGAGCCAGGAAAGTACTTGTAATTTCTAAAAGTTACAAATATTTTTACTATCATCAAAGTTTAAGTATATTATTTCAATTTGTTTTAAAAGAGCTACTTGCCTAGCAACACGCTGTTTTTACAGTTTTGTGGATTGGTTTTTGTAAATTTTTCTACATGTAAGATTATACCAAGTGTCTGAAAAATATATGACTATATACTTTCAAATATTATTATAAAAACCCAATACAGATATTCCTTTATGTTTTTTTTGTTCCATAAAGAAAATATCATTTTTTTTACAATTCTTTACTGCACTTCAATCCGCAAAACGTTAGTTTCGCGCAAAACACCGAGTTTATATTAAATTTCTAGCCACTGTGCAAAACCAGTTGATGTCGTCAACGACGAAAAGCCAATAGTGACTGCTTTAGATTGTAGTGAGCGCAAGGGGTTTTGAAACCCATCTCCCCTACGTTCCCAGATAGATTCTTCTAAAGGGCATGCGCAGAAGAACTCCCTTTCAAAGCTACCTGACACTGGGATATAGCTAGTAGAGGAGATGGTTTTTTGGAGAAAGTCTGCCTGGTAAGTGAGAGAAAATGGTGACTTTTGTGTAAGATCGGAATGTTTTTGTAATTGAAGCTTGAATACATATATGTAACCTGAAAGTGTGTTTTCGTTTCCAGTACGCCACGCCACGTTCCATGAAGCACTGTAGGATCAACACTCTGAATTGCCACTGAAATTCAAATTTTCCTTTCATCGGTGTCACTAATTGAATATGAGTAAAAAATCTTTTTCACGTATCCCTAAGTTGAAGTCTAAAGATGTTATGTCTAGAGATCTAGGCGACCACGGTTTGGACTTCCTTTTCCCATCTATCGTCTGCGGAACTTTTTCTCACTTCCAAACTCTGGTGTGGTGGTGTTCCATAAATACTGTTCATGTACTGCAGACTTAAATTCGATAAACCATGCTGTAACTTGGGCTTATTCTTGAGGCGAAGCCAATTTGAAACGAGAAATTTGAAAAATGGGAACGTTCTGCCCTCTACTTTGCATTTCATGAGAAAGAAACTTCAATTTTTTTCCTTATCAAACATAAAAAACCATAAGTGGAAATCTTTGTTTATTTTTAATTAGTTTTTGAGAGTGTAGTCATACTTTTCGGACATCCTATATGTTTATTTGAAGTACGTATTAACTACTTTTTCTCCACTCATTTTACTTATACACAACTCGGTTCTCTTATTTACAGATGAAACTTTTGGCGTATTTCCTTACCCTGCCATCGATTTTGGGTGCTGAAATTATTTGTTCAGATTCTAAAGTATGTCCTGAAGGTAACTTAAATTTGTAGGTATATTTTTACTTTCATATTGGCACATTAAATTCAAATGGCATGTAACAGCTGTTTATAAAACAAATAATGAACCTCAAAACTTCCTGTGCATATATTTTTCTCTCTATTACGGGAAATATTTTACATAAACAGCCTACAAAGTGAATGATATATTCTCCGTACATTCTCACTAGGAACGTATTTTCAAATATTCGAAAAGTAGACAATGTTAAGAGCCATTTTCACAAATGCAAATCATAGTAGTTTCGATTATTTAAAATATCAAGCTTGAGTCATGAAAAGTGAGTAGACCATAGAATGTTCTCCGTTAGATGTTTAGCTAAATTACATTTTGCTATATATGTAAATAGCTTTATAATGCACATAAGTTGCTATCACAAAAAGCTAAATTATTATAACACCTTTCTTTTATAAAATATGTTCTGGTCTTTCTATACTGTAATTATAACTAATAACAGTGGAGGTTTATCCATTGTATGCTTGGGGTGGGCATCCAGGGGCCTGGGAGGACTCAAACTGGACTGGGGCTGATTCAAAAGCCCCTCCTTGAACCCGACAATGCCAAGGGGGCGTGTAGATCTTCTGCTCTATGGCCCGAAGTGAACTTAAACCTGCACTGACATAATGCAGTATTTAACTCAGCCATTAAATTAAAACTAGCCACATTTGTAAAATATGTCAAAATTTTAAGGATGTTAGTGAATATACACAATACAGCTATATGAATTCGTTTTAACCTCTTAACTGCAGATTAAAAGTTGCGCAATTTGTTTCCCAGTGCCAGCATTTTCCATGCAGGCACGCGTATGTAATGAATTGTGGGGGGAGAAAAGGTCTGTAAAATAAGCAGCTTTTTATATGAAATAAGTAAATCCTTTTGATAACACTATCAGGGTCATTTTATTACATTACGAAGCCTTCAGAATAGCTTTACTGATACAAACGCAAAGAAAAAAGGGTCATATTTTGGAAGGACGTATATATCCGTCCATGACACTTAACGCACCGGTTGAGCGAGACGGATATATAAGCCAGTGGCAGTTAAGGGGTTAAAAAATTCAGTGCCAATAAGCGAATATAGTTTAGAGCTAACAGTAATTTGTTTTCAATACATGTTCACTTGCTTCAATATTCTGTTTCAGTACTGCCATTTGGCACTCAAAGAAAACTAATTTTGTTACAGACTCAAAATGTTGCACCACTTTGACGGAGAATTTCGATGCTGTGATATAAAAGATTTCAGCTACGATTCAGAGCTGGCAAGGAGCAGAAAAACCATAAAAGTAATTCCAGCTGCAACTTCGCCACTTTACATCAACACTTCGGAAACTCAGAACGCTTTTAGTTACTGCATAAAGGGCGCCAATTGCAAAGGTACATGCTGCGATCACAACTGCTGTCCGTACACTTACGCAACTTGTTGCAAAAACATGTACTGTAATATGGGCTACAAATGCTGTGGCAACACAAGATACAACAAAGCAGAATGGTGTTGCAGAAGAAGAAAAGAATGTCCCTTGTTTTCTGAAGGAATTTGCTTCGATAAAGGTTCCTTTCTTATACCTTCGTTTCTTGTTTCCTTTAGCTTCGCAATGATTCGAGTATGGTTTTGGAAAAGTCTTATTTAACCAAAAGGGTAATTTAGATATAGTTGATCCATTGATATTTGTCGAAATATTTTGTGTTTTAACTAGTCTGGTTTTGAAACCAAACTCTCACCTTTTTTCACACAAATTGATGTTGGAATTATGAAGTATGTTGTAAAAGCATTATTTGGACAAATAAAAAAAGTGTATAGCTTGAATGTGGGTTTGATGACTTTATTATGTCTACGCATGCTTCAATCGTGTCTTGAAAAATCAGAAAAATAAGGACGAGAAAGAAATGTTTAGAAATATTCATTATTTTCAAATAAAATAAAACTATAATAGTTGCATTCAAAAGTTTTAAATTGATCAAAATAAGTGCGATTGTAATTGAGAGATTTGAAAAAAGAAACTTGAGAGAAATAATTCTTACATAGTTAAAATTTTTTTTAATGTTATTTGCGTTTTAAAAACAATTTTTATATTGAAACATTCCTTATAACAGTGTTTTTAAACCTGTGGTCCCAGAAAGCAAATGAAATCATAGTGATGTAAAAAATGAATCTGTGAAACGGTTTTAATCCCAATTTTTACTCTTACATCTTCAATGATAACACGGTTTGAAAAACTTTGTACCGAAAAATAAACTCAACAATTACATAAAATAAAACATTATGATGTTGTATTAAATACATGATTTCTTTTAATTTATATAAGACTTCTAAGATTATGAAAGTATATAATAAGAATATTACTACAATAGAATGAATAAATATTTTTCAGCTATTAGAAAAAAAAATATACGTAAAATATGATGCAGTTGAACCTCCATAAACGAGCCTCTATATTGCAAATATTTTTATCTAACGAACTTTTTCCGGGATTCAAGAACATTTCACGATTTTTTCCTAAAATAACCTCCCTATAGAGAAGTGCATTTTCTATATAACGAACTTTTTTTCTTGAAATTCAATTTTTTTTCTCCCTATTTTCAAAGTATTTCTGGGCATTTCAAGTTGTTCTCCATTAACACATTTTATGGTGGTCATAAATCTTGAACTAGCTTTATTAGGGGCCTAACTCGCCTAGAGCAATAGAATTTTGGGAGTTTCATCCAAGGAGTACATGTTTTAACCCCCATTGTGCAGTTAACTAGAAACATCTTCGATATCCTCTTTCACCCTCAGTGGAGTTCTAGTTATAAAATAATGTATATTTAAAATTGCTTGTATGCTTTAAATTATAGAAAATGTCTTTAAAATTCATTAATTTTAATATAAAATTATTTTCTTAATGTTGAAAATACAGTGACCTCGACACTCTTCTTTCTTGTTTTCCTTGCAGTTTTTTTTCGATAGGTAAGACTTATAAAATAAATAGATATTAATTTGCAAAAAAGGTGTTAATAATTACTTTTTTTAGTATATAGTGTGCATGAATTTAAAATTTGTCTTGTGTGGTTTGTAAAATTTATTGAAAGAGATGAACCTCTATATAACGAATTTTCCATATAACGAACTTTTTTCGGGATTTTGCGACTTCGTTATACAGAGGTCCCACTGTATATTGTTCTGTAGTCTATTAAATAATTTATAATAGAAAAATATTTATGAAATAAGAATACTGTGAAAATTGTGCTGGCCGCAACTATTTTATTTATAAAAAAGCTAGGATGCAAGAACAAAAAGGTTAGAAGCCATTGACTTAGAAGGATGTAATTTTTATTTTTAAAATTTTTTTTACTCTCTCTGTCTTCTAAAGCTTTCAAAACAAATCTTCAAATAATCTCTTTTTCATTTTAATTAATGTGAGACAAAAAAATGTACTTAGACGAACTTAATTTTGTGTGCTTTTTATCATTTCATTTCTTTTTCATTTTTTATTTCGTATTTAGATTTGGTAAACGTGGTATCGGATGTTAGATATAATTATTTTGCTGTACTAACACTTTTCACCATGCTTATGCATAGTATGCCCACAATAGTTTCCAAAATAGTATTTAAGCTCTTTTTTTAGAATACTGATTCCTATTTAGAAAAAGTAGGGGACTAAGTAAAACATTTTCTCACTTTATTTATTTATTTTTTTAATTCTCATTTAATTCTTATCTTAAAGAACATAACCAAAAGTGGAATATTTTAGATAAAAAAAATTTACAATAAAATACAATTCTAACTATAGCCTACTAAGGAAATCGCCAAAATTTATATATATATATATATATATATACTTTTCATTTCTATTTAAATCCACCTATCCCCCCACTCAATATACTTTATATTTCGTCTCATATATCTGACAGATAAATGCGTAATGACTTGATGGTTAAAGGCCAGGCATTTGGTAAATCTTGCATAATAAATCTTGGATTTATCTTGTTTCATCATCAAGTCAACGTATATGAAAGCGTTTATTTTTCGTATTTTTGGGGGGCAGATACACACCTTTAAATTGATATTTGTAGACCTACAATACAATAATAATTGTAAAATTCAGCATTTTCACATTAAAAAACATAGCCCTGATAATCATATGTAGAATATTCACTGTTAAAGGTCTACTTAACTTTCATTACAGTATAAGCTGTGTATATTTAGCGAAACTTAAAGAAATATTTTCATTCAATAGTTATTCATAACATTCCCTATGCCAAATTAAATTCATATTTAAATTATTGAGGTCTTTCAGTTTTTGTTTCATATGTTTCAAATACTGATGAATTTAAAAGTAACTTAATCAAATTAATCGTTATTTTTAAGACATACTGACTAATTTCGTTGGGATTAACTTAGGATTTCCACTGAAAACTTCACTTAACTTCAAAGGAAAATAGACGAATAAAGTGTGACTGAGAAAATTAGGTGAAAAGTAAACACAACGGATGTCGCTTATCACAACTCATGTTTTGTTTAATTTATTCTCACGGCCTACTTATTATAGTCGACTGTTTAGTTTTTTAAAATGAAAATTGTTAATTTATCTTTGTACAAGTTAACAGAAACTTTTTTTCCTAACTGTAAATAAAACCCGATTTTTAGATTATTTAAATATAAATGTGTGGGCCATATATATATTAAAATTACTTTAATCAAATATTATTTAATCGAATGCTTCTTAAAACACTAGACGATTTTTTCAAAAAATAAGAATATTTTAGATTATAAAGTATAAATAAAATGGCGTAGTTAAAAACATTTTTTAAAAATTTTTTTGTGTGAAATAATCTAATTTATTTTATATGTGGTTTTTGATAGTTGATAAAATTTAGTAAGTGTATGTCATTGTTTTTATCAATTTAGTGATAAAAACGTAACATTATTTATAAAAGTGTCAATATGCATCAAGTTTAATGAAAAAAAAGAAACTTTGTTTTGATAGTTTTAGATCATTTATTAGAAAAAATGACAAAAAGAGTTTAATGCTTCGAAAATTAACAGCTCTATATGCACGTATATATATGAAGAATCGTCAGTAATTACAATGAAAGATTTTTTAAAGGAGTGAAACAACAGACATATTATTGAAATAGTGAATTCCAAACTTCAAAAAGTATATTAAACATTTTCAACAGTTTGTAATTAGACAAATGTATTGGTTTTTATGTGAAAAAGGTAAGAATAATTTACAATCACAAAATGCATTGATATAGTATATATATATATATATATATATATATATATATGTATATATATATATATATATATCCATAAGAACTGTCATTATAATATAATTGTTTAAAGTATTTTTTAAATTTTGGTTGAAATGAAAACGCGATGCAAGCTTGTGAACTTCACTTTTATATTAGTAAAACATTATTTGCATTTTGAGCCAATGCTTGAATGAACTTATTTTTCGGAAATGAGAAACAAATTTGCTTTTTTTTTAAATATAAAAGAAGTGTTACAATGTAAATGATGAGATCACTATATTAAAAAAAAAGTAATAAAATTTTCGAAACGCAACATTACTTTAATTTTCTGTTTATAACTGTCATATAAAATACAACAATAATCCAAATAATTAATTAATAAAAAAATTATATATATTTCGATCAGATAATGATATAAAACTATATAATTTATGTTTATCTATAATCCGTGTAAGTTTTATTAATAATTTTCAGGTACTTCAATTTATTACTTAAGTATATTTTTGCAGAAATCAACATTTTTCGGAAATTCATTAGAGTCAAAATAAGTGATAAAAAACACATAGCTCAAAAATTTGTTTTATATTCAGAGAAATGTATACAAGCTTCGAAGTAAAATACTTTGGTATTATGAAAGGACTATTTTAAGAATCAAAGCACCTAATTTTAATTTTATTGTATTTCTTGAAAGTTCTTTTTTATTTCTCCTTTTAACAGCATTTTCGATAATTAGATAAAAAAGTTGAAGTGATGAAGGCAAAAAACCTTAAGAAATTTGTTGTTGTATTTACAAGTAGACTCGATCAAATATTTTTATTTATCGGATATATCTGATATATGAAGTAATAAAAGATTTTTTGCAATAGTATTGTTTTTAAATTGAAACCTTTCCCATTCTCGAGAAGCTGTTTTTACACTCAGCCTTATTTTTATTAAAAATAATTAAACGGTATAAAATTAGATGTGAATTTTTTTTTAATAGTAAAAAGAGGACATAGAGTGTTTTTTAAACCCAAGTACAATTTTTAAGAAATAGTAGAGAAGACCAAAGTAAATACATTTAATCTTACAATTTGTGATAAAAAATAAAATAAAGTAAATGATAAATCTTTACTAAGCTGGAACGTATCCTTTCACGTTATAAATGTACATAAGAAAGTAAATAAATGTGAATAATAAGAAAAAATGCAATGCAAACTGACGTTTTGAAAAAAGATTTGAGAACATTTCGCAGACAAAAATTCCAGATACGGAAACAAATTATAAAAACTGCTTACAAGATTGGCTAGTAAAATTTAAAAAGTTTTACGCATTTGATGTTATGATTGGTGTATTTAAATACAAACATTTTATCCTTTCTGATATAAGTCTATGTGTAAACTCGTGAGTTCTTTTCCGACCGTGTTCGAATTGTGACAAGAAAATAATTGCAGACAGGATTTGGTCCCACTGTTTATTCCATACCTTCTATGGGACATTTCTTAAAATCAAGAATATATTACGATGTTACAGGATTACGATACATCGTTCAGCCGTGTCTACTTTTCACCAGCCCGGCTTTTTCCGTCCCTCGCTTCTTCTCCCCCGTTCCGACCTTTTTCTCCCTCCGTCGTTGCCAGATCCCTTTCTTTTATCGTCTCTCGTTCGACCTGTTGCCAGGTGCAGGCAGCGGTTCCTTACACGCCCCAGCTAAGAGTAAAATTTGCCCCTTGTGGCTGATTTTACCATTTCAGACATCAGGAACAGAAAATTCACAAACCGTGAAACAGAAAATCCACAAACAGAACACACAATAATTTCAACAGTCAAAAGTCTTGATGATTGTTCTAGTGAAAGTTCCTTAATACAAACACATGAAATAATATTAATAGTTCACCCAATTGAAATAAGTGACTATGTTCCCAGAAAGATCTAAACTGTAATGGGATTGCAAACAGATACATGGAAAACACATTATACAAAAAAAACAACACTAAATATATACATTACAGTTTTTATCTTAATCTAGACAATGTTTATTTCATTTACTCATGAATGAATGCTCAATGAGTTCACTAAATCTATATTAAGTACACAGTAAACTTTCCTACGGCTCTAATTTGCCTTTGGTCAGTATGATTTCCGACCCAACCCATCCTAATACAAAGTTAATTCGCTTTTACACGATTTTTCCAAATTTGCATCAGAAGGTCTATATCGACTATTCGAGATATAACAAACTGCTCTAACATTCTTAAAACCTGAGCCGTTAAATTACATCCATAAGAAGTGTATTCAATCTTAAACCTCACTTTTAGTCATGCAAATTCCAAACGACATAAAGCATGCGGCATAATTCTTCGTGAGAGAACGACAGAAATACCACTTCCACAAATCCAGTACCGTGACCCACGATGCTGCGCTATTCTTTTCTACAAAACCTTCCCTTTTCGACAAAAGATAAATCTCGGTTCTCGAAAATATGTTTAACCAAGCTTCACAGGTTACCTTCGCACTGAAACTAGTCAATGGCACAGCCTCGCCCCACCTAGTGTGCTGATCAACCAGACGTAAAATATATTTATGTCCCTTTAAGCTTGGCGGATCAATTGGACCTATCAGATCCATATTCCCCACCTCAAATGGCAATTCAGGCCTTGCCACAGGTGTACTGGATGATCGGTCTTTAATCCTAACCGATCGAGTGAGCTGACATTCTTTACATGACTCACAAAATTTCTTCACATCGGCCCTCAGACCCTCCCAAAAGAAAGAATACTTTATTCGTTCAAGCGTCTTCTTGGAACCCATGTGACTACTGAACACGGAAGTATGCGCTAGTTTCAACACCTCAGTTCTTCTGCACTTCGGAATTACCAGCTGCCCAATACTCTCCCCGAGTATTTTATCCCTACGAAATAGATATCCATCTACTTCATAGTAGTTTCCTTTGCCTTCCTTAGCATACTTCCAAACCAATGCTAACTCGGCACAACACTCCTGTTCGAACGAAAACTATCAGCCACCATGATTCCTTTATCCATCTCAGCGGTCACCTCCTCATCCTTAGTACCCAATGTTCCCACTTCATTCCGACATGAAGTAATATTCCTTTGAGAATCCTCAATGTGCTCCTGTGCTTTCTCTGGCAGAATACCCGACGAAACCTCGGTTTCATCTACATTTCCTGAGTCAACCCTCATGTCCTGAGAGCTTTGAGCCAGTGAATTCTCTTTACTCTGGGCTCCTCCCAACATATCCAAAACATCTGGTGGAAGCAACACGTCTTCTACCAAAACTTCTGCCAAAGCACATAACACTTGCTGGTGCACCACATTAACCTGGCCACCGGTAGCAAGACCAATTGGAACATATACTAAAGGACATTTAACCGCTGGACCGAAAATACCTTTCAAATAAATCGTGGAAGCTCCTTCAACCGATATTCCAGGAACTAAGTCTTTCTTGATAACAGTAATTTCCGTACCAGAATCCAATAACGCATGGACTAACTTCCCATCTACACTGATAGATGTTTTCACTAATTTACTTAATTTGTATTCAATAGCCCGTCTAGGAATGACTTTACCTAGCACATCAACTCTAGCAGCTACCGTCCCATCTACCAATTCCGTCCCTTTTGTTGACACCTTATTCACATTAAGTCTTTTATTATCTACCTCTTTGTTTTCGGACAATCCCGCTTAAAATGTTTATCTGATCACAGCAGGTGAAACAAGCGAATTTTTAATTTCAGTTACTTGACCTTTATCCAAGTTTTTCCTAGAAGAAAAATTATCTGACTTTTTCTCCCCAAATGGCTGTTTACCCCAACTACCATTAAAACTTCTCTTTTCACTATCATTCCATTTAGCTCTCTCAGGTTCATCGTAGGATTTCCCTTGAAGCGTAAAAATATATCACATTGTTTGCCCAAGTCCCTGGGTTTGTACCATTCTTCCCCTTGGAGCACACCAATATGGGTCGCCGTCTCAGAATCCAACATTTCAAACATTTTAACTGCTACAATCAGTTGATTAACTGACTCAAAATCATTCGCACCTCTTAACTTACAGTAGTATAACCACATCGATGTTAAACGGGACGCGAACTGAGAGAAAGTTTCGTCAGAGTTACGTTTGGCCTTTCTAAAATTTTCTAAACATATTTTTGGTGAGGGTTCATACTCCTTGAGCACAACCTGTTTTAAAGATTCGTAATCTTTTAATTCTTCTTCGCCTAGGTTAACTAATAAGTTTGACACTTTGTCTCCTAACATGCATAACAAAAACCTTCGGTTTTAACTCGTCGCTAACCATTTCACTAGCGAAAGCCTTTTCAAGACTAGAAAAGAAATATTCCCACCCATCTGATTTATTGGGTACCTTTACAGTTAAGAGCCTAACCATTTTAACTATTTCATTCAAAGATTTTTACGTGAGGTTTGACCATTATTTTGATTAGCACTCTGATTAGAGATCCTAGATAATTCCATTTCAAGCGTAATTTTTCAATTGATAATTGTTCTTGTTGTTCTAGTTTTTGCCGCTGTTCTGTCTCTAACCTTTCGGCTGTAATAACTTCCAATAACTCTTTTGCCTCTTCCTCCTTGTAATATTTACTAGAGATTATTAAATTCCTTAAAACAATTTTAGACATAGACGGATCAGGTGACTCTTCTAAGTCCCGCGCTAATTGAATTAAGTCAATTTTTCTTACTTCTAATGAGAAATGCCATTTTTAATCAAGCTAAACCTAATGCCAAATTACCTTCTGACAAATTTAACTACAAACACTTAAATGACCTAGTACTATATATTTAACAAGCAAGAAAAATTCTACTCGTTTTTCTAAAAGAGTACTTAAATTCAGAAACACAATACGAAATATGTTTACAATAAAACTTATATGAGACACAGTTATTTGTTACTAATCAAAACCTTTTCAAAATTAAAAAAACACAATTAACAACATACTTTAGCTACATTACCATAGAATTATTTCTCAAATCATAAATCTACTCTTGTTTCTTTTTTTTTTTTAATTAAAAAGAATCTTATGCAGGAAACAAAAACCAATATACATATACATCCTAAATTACGAGCAAAGGAAATAACCTCAGATTGCATTAAACTATCAACTAACTGACAAATTGCAAAACTTTTGCTTAAAATGAAAAACAATCCTTTAATATTAAAAAAATGCCACATTCTGAGTCATAAATAACCTACAAAATCTCTTATTTACAACCTTTTTAACAGGAAGTCTACTTGAAATACATATACATTTTTAATGGATATTTTTTTACCACTCAAACATACATTTTTCGCAACCATTATTTCAAGATAAATTAATCTAATTCTTTTTTTAAATTCTGCAAACTGAATTGTTATATGCAAAACACTTTCCATACCCAGATTTTAATTTTTGAGACAATTTCAAAACAGTAAAGAATGATGATAAAAGAAATTATAGTTTAACACTAGAACTCTAAATACCATATTTTACAAATATTTAAAATGATACCCTATCATTTCAGGTAAAATAAGTACAAAATTTTCTTATTTCATCTACACAATAATCCAACAACATAGAATATTGCAATAAACCAATGAAATTTTCTTTTTCAGATATATCTGCTTTTCTATTTTATTTTTAAAAAACAAATTAAATATGACTGCATCCCATTACTTTTTTTTTTTAAATATTCACACAATATTTTTAACTTAGGAACAATAGCCACCACCTACCTCGACATGAAAGCTGTTTCAGTACTTGAACACTTTTCAGATCACGGCTCCATTCATCAGAAAATGAAGAAAAATACGACATCTGTTCGTTCATATCCCAACTCGGCAGGTGATGGTAAAACTCCATATGAAGAAGGTCTTGTTTTTTCACTTGAAACGCTGCAAGGCAATTCCCGGTATGCACGTGGTCATCAACTTGAAAATACACTGCAGGGTTCTATTTCCTTGTTAAAATTTTCTTTCAAACTGAATGTCCACTAGAACCTTGTTCAATTATGTAGTACGAACACCGATCAATTTTGAAATATTTTCATTTAAATTCTGCTCCATTGCATCGCACTTCTGACACCAGTGTAAACTCGTGAGTTCTTTTCCGACCGTGTTCGAATTGTGACAAGAAAATAATTGCAGACAGGATTTGGTCCCACTGTTTATTCCATACCTTCTATGGGACATTTCTTAAAATCAAGAATATATTACGATGTTACAGGATTACGATACATCGTTCAGCCGTGTCTACTTTTCACCAGCCCGGCTTTTTCCGTCCCTCGCTTCTTCTCCCCCGTTCCGACGTTTTTCTCCCTCCGTCGTTGCCAGATCCCTTTCTTTTATCGTCTCTCGTTCGACCTGTTGCCAGGTGCAGGCAGCGGTTCCTTACACTATGAATAATGTATAGAATATTAATAACTTAAAAAAGATTGTGAACTGAAGATCTTACTGAGGACAATCTCTTACCATCTTTCTGGTAGGTGATGAATCCCACAACAGCAATCCTGGTATGAAAACAATCTTGAATATGGCAGTTTTCAGATCCTCAAGAAAATCAAAGATTTTTCTGCTGAAAAAGTTGGTCAATTCACGAAATAGGTGATAATCAGTAGGTGCCAAGTCAGAAGAGTAGAGAGGGTGTGGTAATATTACTTAAAACCAAACTTTATTATTTTTGGACAAGTGATGTCAGCAGCGCGGGATATCACGTCATCATGAAGAGACCGTCGCCTTGACGACGTTGAGCATTTTCGTAAATAATATGGATCATAATCTGTCAAACTGAAAAGATCAGAAGGCGCTATTAATATTTTTGTAGTATAGAATCAACAAAACTAGCTTAGGATAGAGTTCTCATTTCAACGCTGATGCAGATGGTTCAGAAACTGACAGACTGTCGACATTTCAATTTATGATACATCACAAACTTATGTTACGTAACGCATCGATCACAACTATATATCTATTTCATGAATGGCTAATTTTTTGTGCCAGAAAAGTATCGGATTGTTAGGAAAAAGTAATTTCGTTTTTCTTATGAAAGGAAAATGATTTTTTATAGTGAATAAATACTTTGTTGAATTTTCTGTATTGCCCATTCGGATCCAATACCTTTTGCCATCTTTCTGGCAGTACATGACTCCACGCACATAAGATTTTAGGGTTTTTTTTCTTTTTTGCTAACAAAAAACAGATTTAGGTGATATTTCGAAGTAAAGGTTTTCCCTTCTAAAATGTTTTATAAGGCCGGTACAAATAATAATCAGAAGGTGACAGATCTAGAGAATATCATGTATGTAGCAGTATATCCCAACCAAACTGTATAAAATCTTAGCGAGTTAAACTTGTATGAGGTCTCGCCTTACCTTGGTGGAACGGTACGCCTTTTCTGTTGACCAATTCTGGCCTTTTCCATATAAGTGAATCATTTAACTTGTCCAGCTGTTGGCAGTACACTTCATAATTGATCATTGAGCTACGGTAGAAACTACTGTAAAATCCGGCGCATAATGAGTACTTTTAGCACAAAAAATAAGATCGAAATTTAAGGGTGTGCGTTATACGCCGGGTATAAAAACGATAGCCTTAAAAATAACATAAAAAACGAGCATAAAAAAATTTACTTCTACGCATATCGAAATACTGTTTATTTAAAAGAAAATGACATAATTTATGAACTAAAACAGTTGTAGTTCCAAAAGTATACTATTTTTTCAAAAGTTTGGGATAATACCTCGAATAAATGGTTTCAAAACAAAAAGAGCATAGTATGTTAACATTTCAGATTTCTTCGTAAAAAAGGAGGTGTGCGTTATTCGGCGAAAATAACTAAAAATTAAAAAATGCAGCTAGAAAGTATAGGGTCGTGTTATACGCCAGATTTTTAAGGTATTTAAAAAAAGAAAAAAAAACCGATTTTTTTTTTTGAAATCCCATTAAGGTATCCGACTACGTTCGGAACTGTGATTTAAAAAAAGGTGCATAAATGGATAATGTTCACGATATTTAGTGTCACTTAGATTAGAGAATATATGTATAAAATTGTTTTAAGGACATTCTGGCAAAAAAAGTTATTTAAATACAATATTTTGGAAAATTAACTTAGAGTAACCTTTTTTAAAATGTTCCTCTAAAATAATAAATATTTTGCTTATATAAAGTAAAGACTTCTCCAGAGAGTCTGAACTATTTTTATTGAAAAATTCACATTAATTTTAGAGTTACAACCCATTAAAATAATTATCGACGTTTTTTTCTTCTGTTGTCGTAAAACCTGGATAAACCCACTTCTAAGTTACGTATTTCAAAAATTCTAGTTGAACATCTGCACAGAGGTCACAAAAGGAGAATATTTTGAAAATTGGTCATTCTATGTTCATTTTTTGTCAAAGTATTGTACTTAAATAATTTTTTATTGTAATAATATTCTTAAAACAAGTTTATATAGATTTTCTAATCCAAGCGACACTAAATATCATAAATATTATCCATTTATACGCTTTTGATAAATCACTGTTCCGAACGTAATCGGATACCTTAAATGGATAGTATTATCTTTATTTTTCACGAAATTGGCTTTCGAAGTACTTCGAATAGGTTCATCTTTTTTACTCCATGTCCATTTGAGTTTATTATTGCAGACAACCCATTTCTCGTCCTCAGTGATGATGTATTTAAAAAATACTTCATTTTCTTGACGTTTGAGAAGCAAAGCACTGACGTCAGCGCGACAGCACGATTTTCTTTCCGCAAGAACATGAGGAATCCATATCTCGAGCTTTGAGATTAAAGCAAAGGGATTTAAATGATCCTCAACAATCGAATTCGCTGCATTTGATCTGTCAGCGAGCGATTTCCTGAATTGTCATTAGCCTGTTTGTATCAATTGATGTCTTTATTGTGTCTTCATCAGTTTCAACTAGCTTTCCTATTACTTGATTCACAACAAAGAGAATTATGATAGTGAATTAAAATTTCTGTATATAAGTATATGCTCTTATGATTTGTTTACGTATGCATTTGTTAAAAAAATCATTTCGAGCAAAAAGAGAAAAGATTTCCTTTTTACTTAGGAGATGGAATTTTTTTCATTTTTTTAACCACTAAAATGTTTGAATATAATTGGAAAGAAGATTAACTGCACACACTGTGGAAACCTCGTGAAATTCATATTTTTTAAAGATTTCCATACATGGAATATCTAATCAGCGGATCTGTCATTATAAAGCATAGTAATTGATTTTCAAACCTGGGCATGATAAAAATTTCGTTATGATATAATTTTATTTCCTTTCTTATTCAATAAAAAAATATTAATATCTTCCTCACACAAATTCAGATAAATTATCAGTGCTTGTTGATAATATAAACTCAGTTTGGCACAATGTTTGAGAATTTAAAAAAGTAATCTTTCATTGAAAAGGAACAGAAAATGGTGAAACATTTACACTTTTGAAAGAAGAATTTTAAAAAATGCTTTAGAAACCTTTTTTTAAAGTTGTGGATTATTTCATAAGACTTTTTTAGAAATCTGAGTTACAGTGTAAGAAAATATTATGCGTAATGTTGCACATCTTTTGTGTATATGTTTTCCTTATAATTTATTTATGTTTGAGAAATTTCTATAACCCTGAATAGAAATTAAAAGTATATATATATATAATAATACAAAATGAAAAATATTTTCAAAACTAATTACAAGACATGTTTTTTTTAAAGATCTGTAATGGTTTATTTAATTTTATGCTGTTCTTTTTCGTAAATAATTAGCCAAATTTTTTGAAATAATGGAAAATGTCAAATTGCAAGAACGGAGATTAGTAACTGAAACAATTTTACAATTTAAAGCAAAATCATCTGAATGAAATCATCCACATTTCGTTACTGGTGCTTTGCTGTTTTTAACAACCAAGTATTTTAGCTTTAAATTGCTTATATGTACAACCAACTCTTTTTTTAACACGGTAGATACTTTCCTTAGAAAATTGTACAAAAAAAAACGCGTAAAAAAATAAGTGCGACATAGGGTAAATTTGCGGATATGCTCCCCGCACAATTTTAACAAATCGCTTAAGATGAAAAAACCCGCAATATTTTCTCAAAAACCATGTAAAAAAAGTAATAATAAAATCCATGTTATTGATTTATAAAAGAAAAACAATTCATTTCTATTACGAACACGGAAAATTCAGTCTATAAGTACACACAATATATATGAAAATTCAAATCGAAATTAGGAATAAAACTACTAACTATATAACAATATTCATCTACTTGATAACAAGCGTGCACGTTAATTGCGAACTGGATCAAAAATGCAGTCATTAATAGATGTGTTAGATACTAGTATTCCTAGCACCATTGTCTTTTTTGATAGAAATAAAGAACTTCATCCGCTAATTTGACTTCAGTTTTTTTTTGTCGTTACAAAATCTGTTATTAGAAACTTTTTTGTTTGGTTTCTCAAGTTGCTTATACAATTCTTGATATCCTGCTACACAAAATTCATGATTACGAGAAATTTTAATGCTAGCTGTATTTCAGAATCATGAGTAAGAAAATGTTGTTTCTCTCATATTTGTAGCAAATTTCAAGTCCTCGATACTTAAATCAGCTGTTAATAGCTGAACTTCACCTTCTACTTCATCATTGTCGACTTATTTCTGATCATAAACTCATAAATTCAATCAAATCATCTTCATACAAAGAGCAAAAATCCCCTAATTTTTTTACAATTCGTACTAGAACAAAAAAATTCCGTTAAATTCTTCTACCTTGTTATTTCAAAATCGTGTAAAAAAAGATCAGGAATAAAAAGAATTGGATGTAATTGTTATTTCAGCATCAATTTAAAAGACTTATATTTTATTTTGAAGTTTTTCTATCTCAAAATTTTAATAAGTTTCCCATTTACTTAACTTACCACAAAGTTATTTTAAGTTGAATTCCAGTCGTTTGGAAATTTCAGAATTTACATGAGGTTTTATATATGTATGCATAACTCCTAGAAGAAATGAATTTAACCACAAACAGTAACACTAAAAACTTCTGTCCTTTTTATTTTTATATTTGTGTTGTTTATACCTTCGAATATTAATAAAAATGTTCAATGTTACAGATAATGCTTGGTTTCTTAAATACATTTAATAAAAACATAGACAGATTATTATATAGATTCATTGTAAGCACTTTTTGATGATGCTATTTTCATCCCATGTGGAAAGGAGTAGAAAATGCGTCCACCATTTTACAAAAGACATCTAGCAATATCATTACCTGGAAGTATTGATGTTTTCGTATCTTCATCATGTTGTTTTTTTCGTACGAAAATGTCGAGTTTTGTGCCGAAAAAAATTATCTTTTACTTTAAATTTGAAGAAATCTGCAGATGACGCTCATCAATTACTTATGGAATCTGCTTTAAGGGAGGGAAGATGTCGTGAGTGGTTTCAAAAGTTTAAGAACGGTGAATTTGACGTTGAAAACAAAGAACGTTACGCAATGCCGAAAGTGTATGAAGACGCAGAACTGAAAACATTATTTAAGTAAGATTCATCCCAAACGTTTGAAGAACTTGCACTTACATTTGGAGGGACAGAAAAAAATTTCATGTTGTTTAAAATCGTTGTAAATGATTCAAAAGTAAGATCATTAGGTACAATTTGAACCGAAGTCAAGAAACATTCGAAATCATAACCGAAAAACATAAACTAAGGAAAGAAACATAAATGAAAGGACTTTTTGAAACATATAGTCCCCGGTGAAAAACAATGAATTCACTACTATAGCCCAAAGAAGAAATCATAGGGACCATGTGGCATAATTCAATATCGACAGTCAAGCCGAATATTCATGGAAAAAATCATCCTGTGTATTTGGCGAGATCAGCTTGATGTCAAGTATTATGATTTGCTCAAATCGAACGAAACCGTTTCTGGGTCTCTGAAATCACAAGAACACAATCTATGAGACTGTCAAGAACTCAAGGAAAAGCGACCCCACTACTATTCCAAAAGTCTCGTCCACATGTAGCGGCGTTTTTCAAAACCTATTTGGGAACGCTCTATTGGAAGGTCTTACCCCACCCACCACATTCACCATGTATTTTTCCTAATGATTATTTCTTATACCAATCGAGGTACATGACTTGTTTCAGTTGCACTTCACATCATATGAAGATACCAAAAATTGATTTGATCGTAGATAACCTCAAAATATGAAGAGGTTAAGGTGACTGCCTTCCTCGAAAATGTCGTTTTTCGTCTACATAAGGCATTTTTTTTATTTCAAAATCTTATAATTTGAACATTTTTCTTTCCAAAACAGTTTTTCTTTTTCCTTTATCCGAGATAGAAATAAAGTTATAGTGATTTAAAAAAACATCACTCTATGCAAAAGGGCAGTAAGATAAAACTTTAAATGAGTTTTTCTCAAAATTATGTTTTCGAAAGAAACTCTTTATCAGATGCATATCTTAAGAACCAAACCAGATAATGTTTTGAAATTTTGTAGGAATGTTTATTATACTATTTTTCATACAGTGGACGATAAATTTTGTTGTAGGTTAAATATTTTTTCATTTAGGGTAGTTTTTATAAAGAAAAAACTTCAAATTTTATGTATAATTTTCATATTATTATGTATAATTGTCTGTAATTTTTTTTGTTTTTTTTTATATTTCTCTTAGATTTTAGGTTCATTTTGAAGAGCACTATAATATATATGTTGTGTATAAAGAAAATTATGATAATTGTATTAGAAATTTTTATACAGTGTTATCCGTTTTAGTAAAAAATTGGTGAAATTTCCTTGAAAACAACAAATTTTTCTAAAAGTACAATATTTATTTAAAAATTTTTATGTATTTACATATTTTTTTTATTTTTCTCCCTAAAAACGCTAAATTTGTGTCAAAAATTTGTTTTTATAAAAAAAATTGGGTCCGAAGGTAGGCATTCACCTTAAAATATATCTGTTATTTTAACCCTCTGGCCGGAACATCAATTTTTTTGCCGCACTTAGGAGTATGCGTCTGACAGACGGATACGTAAATTATTTTGAATTTTATAACCTTAAGGACTATTTTAAATGTCCTTATAGCTCGTGAAATTGAGTATGGCTCAAATAAGATGTGCGTCATTAAATCAAGCTGTGACGAATCTGCACGGAACTTTTCCACTAATCTCCTTAGGCGTCTTTTTGGGGAATATAAATTCGCGTTTATATTTCCAATCAACTCCAAAAAAAATGAACGGGATATGCAAATTAGATAAGGTATTTAAGTCGAGCGCTGTAAGATAGCAAGGTAGATGATGGAAGGCTATTGAGCCAGAAACTTTAACCACGATATTAGAGGATTCCAGGATATTAGAATCGTGAAGACGTCGTGCTGCTATTCGACGGAAGTACCAGAAAGCTGATATAGCCAGCGGTAAATATAATTTACGTACGCTTAAAATAAGCGTCAGTTTAGTCGAATTAGTTAAAGTTAATGAAAGTTAAGAATTCGAGTACGTGTATTTCTCGGATCTCCTATTTCGGTAGACCTTACTTGATCTTGAGCGTAATTATTAATTAGTTGAATCATTCGTAATTTAATTTAGTATAAAGGTAAATCCCTTTATTGGACGTAACATAAAAGTATTATATGTTATTAGTTTTTTTTGAGAAATTGAAAATAATAAATAAATATTATTATTATTCAAAATGGTTCTTAGTGGTTCTTTGCCTCAAATTAATCTTGGTGTCCAAGGTGAGACCCAGGGGGGGGGTCTCCACAAAGCACAACTATATATTTTATCACTATAATTGTGACTGGTATTTTTATAAAAACTGATTAGAAATTATTTATACTTATGTAAAAGTAATTAAAAATAATAGTACCAAACACAAAAAAAAATATAGGAGTTTCCGTTCTGATAGACGGTGACAGATAAGAAAAAACACACATATCGTGAGTTGAAAAAAATCACCATGTACCACGTGATCCTATCACTGGGTAGAGTCCAACTTAACATATGTTAAGGCAGCTCACTCCAAAAATCGCACCACAGCGTTATCTACAGGCATCAAAGCAAATCATCCCCGTCTGAGAGACTGATATTCCGGTCAGTGGATTAAGCAAATAGGTTACGCCTTATTTTTATTCGTATAGTAACTAAGCAAAACAACCCAGGGTATTAACAAATTCTCCTTCTTAGAAAGTATGTGTTACTACGGAAAATATATGCATATTGTGAAACTATTATTATATTAATATTATTTAAACTATTTTCACATGGATAATAAAATTTAAAATTTTCAGTATTTTTTTATTAGTCTCGCTAGTTTATGTGTTGCTACATTTCTTTCCTGAAAAAAAAATCTTTTTAATTTTATTAAACCTGTCGTCTTTTTAGGATCGCGAGGAAATTAGTGATGATATTGAAGTTATACTGATTTTTATATTTGAAAATAACAACCTGTTTTAGGTTTATTTACTTATTTAAAGTTTCTCGGCGAAATTTATTCACCAAGAGGCTTTGCATTCTATTAAAAGTTTAAAATTATTTTTAAAAAATTCAATTATTTAAAACTTAAAATTGTTCAATTAATTCTGTTGGTCTATTAATACATCAAGAAAAAAGTTATCAATTCCTGTGTTAAACTTTTTCGTACCTTTCTTCTAATGTAATAAAATAACATTTTACTTCACTTAATTGTGTGTTTCGTATCTATTAAATTAGTATAAAGAACATCTCAAATAGATTAAAAAAGTTCTTAAATTAATGAAGCAATTTATTTACCTAACAACACTCGGATACTTACGAATTACACTCATGGACAAAAAAAGGCCCCAAGAAATAATTACGCGATCGTAACGAAACTTGGCACAAAGGTACATGTCGGAGAAAAATTGCAAATAATTAGAAATGCAGCTTGATTGTGCATTACGTATAGCCGGTAGAGGGCGTTTAACGTCGTTCTCCGTGGAGTATAATACAGGCAATCAAAGCTTGTTTGAGTGTGCATGCTAACAAAACAATGCTCTATCAATGAGAAACAGGATAATCCCTGCTGCATTAATTGCCAGGAATATGGCAGCACGGCCTGTTATACCAAGTGCCCGAAATTCCCCAGACCTAAAAAGGGCTCGCCCTTACCAATCAATAAATCTTTCACTAACAATGTATGTAAGGAAGGAGTTTCCTTCGCTAACATCGTTAGTGGAGTTACCCCCCCACCTCCACCCCAATTTATAATCTCAATGAAAAACCAAGCAATTTAGAAAATAACAGCAAAGAGAGAATCCCAAGGAATCCTAAGTGAAGACGATAATACAAATGACTTAGGTCAAGTTATTGAGCTAGTCAACCTAATTTCCAAAATATTAAAAAGATCTCCTGAAATACTACAACTCTTACCAAAACTTAAAAATACAGAAAATAATAAAGATTAGTCCTACTTATAATTGTAGAAGCTATGATCGATAAATGCTAAATTACCTCACCTAATTTCTCTTCTAAAAATTATATTAAATTCCTCCATACTTTTGTTTCTTTTATTTATCTGAATCGACTCATTCTACTTCAATTTTTCTCTAAGTTCAATTTCCCCAAGATCACTCCCAACAGCCAATCCAAGCCTCTCACCCTCAGCAAAGCTCCTGCCACCCCATTGGTCACTGACATTAAAACCACGTCTACCAACTTCATCCATGCTCATAACACCAGGCCTACTCTATTTCCAGATAAAGGACGGATGGATATGAGTTATCCCAGTGCCTTTCAATCATACAAGTCATACAAGTTGTTTGAGTGTGCATGCTACATCGCAACCTGAGAATCTCCACGAAAGTCAAGCCCCACATCACATACTTTTAGATATGGGATTGAGGATTGTGTATCAGTCCAGATGCCCAAAACTAGACTGCCATCCACTGTTTGAGTGTGCTGAATCGTTTACAAAGTAAGAGACATTTGGGATCGAGGCACCCATTATGTGTGCTGCCCTTGACACCGACCCATCGACTCTCCCACAGCTAGTGTGATGGTATGGGGTGACATTGCCAACAATACACGGTCACCAATAGTATTGATCCGTGGCACTATATGACATCCTGCAACAACAGGTGTTGCCACTCCTGCAATGGCTCCCAGGAGCCATTTTTCAACAAGACAACGCTCGGTTTCACACGGCAAGTCTATCTCCGCACTGTTACTAACCTTCCTTGGACTGCCTGATCCCCAGATTTGTCTCCAATCGAGTATATCTGGGATTATTTGGGTCGGAGAGTTGGACATCCCACGAGTTTGAAAGAACAAGAGGCAAGGTTACAGCAAATATGGAAGGAAATGTCTCTAGACATCATATAGAACTTGTATGCTTCAGTGCCCGATTGTATCGCTTGGTGCATTCACGATAGAGAGGGTTCAACAGGCTATTAAATACTCCGTTCTTTTGTCTTTTTCTCTGAAGTAAATGATCTTTTTTCTATGATTTTCTAATATTTTACTTACATTAAAGTGGTTATTACGTATTGATGGGAGGCCGCCGGCCCCTGAGATACAGTTTTAATTTTTGCATTTTCCCTGTTTACAGGAAATAGGGATTACACAGGAATGTGGGGGCGTCTAGGTTCAACGGACCTTATGGCCGGCAAGGTTATGTTCTTGCGCTCCAATCAGGGTGGTAGATTGGACAGTAATGAATCCGTAGCGGATTCTTTTCGAAGTGATCTGGTCGGCTTTAAAAGCTGGTCCGCGACAATTCTCGGGGCTTTTTACTCCTTCTTCGTCTGCCAGAAAAACCCTCCACTGCCGGGAAGCTCACCTGCTACCCGAGGTCAATCCCATCCGTCGCTCTCTCCTTCTTTCAAAGCTAAGTAGTATTCAGTTATGTGTCACTTAATTTTAATCTTATTGTTTAATAAATTAATTGTTACTTTAAAGAACCGGCCTTGTAATTTAGTGTACTGTTTATTTGTCTTAAAAGATCTAATGTTTAAACTTAAGCTATAGTGTGACGCCAAATGATAAATTAGAACCTGGGTATTATAAAATGGATAATAAGAATAAATTAATTTAACTTAAGTTAACCAGCGTCGCATTAGTATATAAAATTTCGTTTCATTTTGACGACTCCTTCTTGGTGCGCTAATTTTTTTTGTCCATGAGTGTATATTGGTCGCGGTAACCTAGTGATCTAAGCCTCTGACTCGTGACTAGCATGCCCTGGGTTTGAGGTTAGAGCCACTGAAGACACTTCAAGTAGTGAGGTTGATGCACGTTAAATCTGTCAAGGCTCAAACATCCTCCCGTTGGTGTGGTGTGAAAGTTAGAAGAGGATGTACCAGCTAGGCATCATCCTCGTCCTTTAAACATGACTCAAAATTATGTGGTCCGTCATCAATAGCCCTCGTGCAGCTTTATAATGCGACGTGTAAATATAAAAAAAAACTCTTACTTTTATTAACTTACCAAATATAGTAATACCTCGAACTTACGTGATAAGTGAGACTAAATGATAATCATGTAAGTCGAATTCGCTTAAGTCGGGTATTATTTCGCATATAAATACATATTAATTATTTTTAGTAGGCCTTAGGCGAAAGAAAATAATAAGTTAGAAAAAAAATTTAATAAAATCTTAGATATAACACGAATACAAAATTACACAAACCGAAGCTATTTTAAAGTAGAAGTCTGCCGGTTCAATGTGTTTTTTCTCCCACAAAATTTCGTTTTAGAATGCCAATAATTTTTTATTCCTCGCTTTGTTGAAAAAATGCGCTATTCGTTGAATATTATATTTTATATAATTTGTAACACCTTTTTTACAATTAAACTGCAGCCTTCTGTCAAATTCCCAACCGTCATTCGATCTTCCGATTGAATTGGTCTAAAGACTTAAGTTCTTCAACGCTTTGCTCTTGTTCATGCATTTCTGTGAGCTTTTTAGTTGTCAGCTCCCGATTTTGGGAACCTAGCAGTTCTTGATAAAATTTGTTAAATTAAAATACATTTTTATGGCTTAGAGTCGATTCCGAGGGATGCGTTCGAACATGTACGCTTAACAGGAAGCGGGGAGTGAGTAATCGAGTTGTGCAGCTCTCAAACAAAAAACGAATCGACGAGATTTGAAAATCATGTAATTCTGGGTCGCGTAAGTCGGGGTATCGTAAATCGAGGTATTACATGGATTTAATTATACATTAAAAAGTTCTTTCTCTTACCTTAGTGAGCAAATATGTAAAGTATATGTAATGTTTAATGAAGAGAAGATCTTGGTGGACTTTTGAAAGGAAGATCCTGTGAACTATATATTTGGGGTGCTGTTCTTGATAATAACAGGGGAAAAGATATAGTTTTGAAATACATAATATTTTTAATAGTGTGATGGTATTATTATGTCTATAAAACTAAGTTTAATGAGATGGGAGGGGCATATAGTAAGAATTATCCCAGAACGAACAGCATTGAAATTTTTTTAATGCAACTCCCGCTAATAAAAGACCAAAGGAAAGGCTCAAAACGAGATGAAAAGACTGTTTAGATAAGGACTTTGCCATTCTAAAAGTGAAGAACTGGGAATCAATTGCGGGAGGAGGGCAGAATGGAAAAAAACTTCTGAGGAAGTCTCAGGCCCACAAAGAGCTGACATACCAATACTGATGATATGTTATATTTAAAGAATGAGAAAGATAAAGCTCAAAACATTTGAGTAATTGAACAAATAAATTAGTTTCTATGTGTGAAAGGTAAGAATAATTTATAATCACAAAGTGTATCGACATTCATAAATAATGTCATAATGATATATAACTATTTAAAGTGTTTTTATAAATTTTATTAGAAATTAAATTTTAATAGAAGTTAAACTCCCCACATTTATGTATATATAAATGTGGGGAGTTTAACTTCTATTAAAATTTAATTTCTAATAAAATTTATAAAAACACTTTAAATAGTACACTTTAAATAGTACACTTTAAATATATATGTTATGTTGTTACTGGGATGAATTCGTAAACTCCTTTGACAGAATAATCTGTTTATTTTTAAAATAAGAATAAATAAAAATGAAGAATATAACAATTAATGAATTATTTAAACGTCGTTGCCTAATTGGTTTTCATTATGTTTTTTGAAGAAAATGTAACGGCTCTGCTGATATGCGTCTGCTTTCCTTGCGGTCGTAACGTCTTCTCTCGTTCTTATGTCCCTTCTCTCGCTGCCTCCTTCCGTCGGAGTCATTGCCCACTCGTTTCCTTTCGAAGCCACTTGCTAGGGGGCTTGCAGTAGCGCGTAGCGCCTTCTGCTTCTCTCTCTCTCTCACACACACACACACACACACACACATATATATATATATATATATATATATATATGAATTAATATTTAATTTGCATGAACATATTTTTTAGTAATAAATTCGTCTAAAAAAGGCAGTGTTACAGTGTAAATATGATGATGAATATTTTTATAATTTTTTTTTTTTTTGTGAAACAAAAGTAAAATTTTTGGAACACAAAATTATTTTCGTTTTCTGTTTATTTTTACGGATTTCATGTAAAATACGACAGTAATATGAACAATTTTTTAGTAAAAACATTTATATTTTTTAATCAGATAATGATTTAAAACAAGCATTTATGTTTAATTATAAGTTGATAAATAATTTTTCAAGGTACTTAATTTTATCATGTAGGTATATGTTGTAGGAATGTGTGTCAGCATTCTTTAGAAATTTCTTAAACTCCCAATGTAATAAATGATAAAGAAAATTATAGTTGAGAAATTAGTTTTACATAAAAATGAATGCGTACCAGCTTTGAAGTAAATTGATCTGGCATCATGAAAGAACTATTTTGAGGACCAGAGTGAATTTAATTTTACTTTACTGCTTGAAAGCTTTTTTTATCTCATACACTTTAACACAGTTTTTAATAATTAGATTAAAAAAATAGAAACAATGAAGAAAAAAACTAAGGAATTTGTTTTTGTAATTACAAGTATATTTGATTAAACATTTTTATCAAAGATATTTGATATAGGAAGTGATAAAAGATTTTCGCAATCGTATTGTTTTTAAATTGAAATTTTTTCCACTTTCGAGATGCTGGTTTTACACACCCAGCCTTACTTTTATTGGAAAATAATTGACATGTATAATTTACTGCAAAAAATTATAATCGTAAAAAGAGTTTACAGTATGTTTCTTAAATCTAAGTACATCGTTATTTCAAAATCGTAAAAGGAGACCGTGTAAAGAAAGAGTTGAGTTTACGCATAATTGTATATTTTTTCTTAGGAGATGGAATTTCTTTTAAAAGAACCAAAATATTTGAACTAAAATGTAACGAAGGTCAATCGCACTGTTAGAGTATTTTTTTTTCTGCAGTGAAAATTTACTGAAATTCATGTTATCATATATCGAACGTCTAATTACAGAATCGGTTATGATAAAACATGACTGATATTCAAATCCAAATATGATAAAAACAGTGTTATGCCAATTTTAATTATTTCTTATTCAATAAAAGAATATTAATATCCTTCTTTCAAAAATCAGATAACTTATCAGTCATCACTGATAAAATAAACGCAGTTTGGCTCATTGCTTGAGAATAAACAACTACACGTTCAATGAAAAAGGACGTAGAAATGGTGTGATATTTACATTGTTGAAAAAAAATTTAAGTGCTTCACGCTTTTTTTAGTTATAAATTATATCATAAGACATCATTTCTTGTGTTACAAGGTAATAAAATATTATGCGTAATGTTGTGCATCTTTGGTAAATATTTTCATTATAATTTATTTATATATATGTAAAATTTCTATAATTCTTGATTGAAATTAAAAATAACACGATACAAACTGTAAAATATTTTTGAAACTATTTGGAGGATTTTTTTAAAAAATATATAAGGATTTATCTAACTTTATATTACGTTTCATAAATAAATAGTCATATTTTTTGAAATAATATAATATGTGTTATTTTAAGTGGAATTTGTAATTGAAATAACTTTATAATTCTTAATAACATATATTATTTTGAAGAAATCAAATACATGCTATTACCGATGCCATTTTAAACTAATCAATGTTTTAGTTTTAAATACTTATATAACAATTGTTATTATTCGGCAGTAATTTAGAAGGACATATATTTTACTTTGAATTTGTTTGTTGGTAGCTTCTCAAAATTTGAATAAGTTTTCCCTTTGATTAACTTCTTTATGGTTATTTTAAACTGTATGTCGTCTATCTTTTGGAAATTTCAAAATTTATTTAAGAATTTATATATGTATGTATAACTCATAGGGAATGAATTTAGCAACAAAAATAAAAATTAAAGATTTCTGTTTTTATTTTTATAATTTCTGTTATTAATTCCATCAAATATTAACAAAAATACGCTATTTTAAATAAAGAGAGAGAAATAAAAAATTTAAAAAATTTGATTTCTTTATAATTTTAAAAATCTTTATTAAAGGAATACACAAATTATTAGATTCATATCATACACTCTTAGATGTTTTTATTCGTCTCATCTTAAAAGGAACACAAATGTTTCCTCCATTTTATAAAAGATGGCCCCACCAGTAAGTTGAGGTTAAAATTTTAAGTTGTAAAAGATCATACCATAAGGTTAGACATCTGGAAACACCATTACTTTGAGGAATAAGTGTTTTTGTATCAGCCTCCTATAATTTTTTTCTTGTGAAAATGTCGAGTTTTGAGCTGAATAAGCGTCTTTTGAGGAACTCATTTTGATTTACTCTTTAATTTGAAAAAAATGTACATGTGAGGTTCCACGATTGCTTATAGTATAAGGTTAAGCTGTTTTCAGTGAGATAAGTTGTCGTAAGCAGTTTCAAAAGCTTAAGAATGGGGAATCTGACATGGAAAACAAAGAGTTCTGTGGAAGTCCGAATGTGTACAAAGACAAGGAATGTGAAGCATTATTAGAGGAAGATTGGTGTTAAACGTTAGCACTTGAACTTACATTAGAAGTGATTTAACAAGCAATTTCCGATCTCTTAAAATTATTGTTAATTATTCAAAAGCTAGGACATTAAGGGTTCCATATGAACTGAAACTGAGAAACGTCGAACGCCGATTTTGCACATGTTGCACTGTTGGCCAGGCGTAAATGAAAGGAATTTTTGAGTTGTATAGTCACTGGTGATGGAAAATTAATCCACTACTATAACCCAAAGAAAAGAAAATCATGAAAACCATGTGTCATGCTTTAATATCGACAGTAAAGCCGAATATTCATGGAAAAAACTCATATTGTGTATTTGGTGAGATCAGCTTGATGCCATGTATTATCAGTTGCTCAAATTGAAAGAAATCGTTTCTGGGCCTTCTACTGAACACAAAACACAATTGATGAGAGCCGAGAGCTCAAGAAAAACTATTCCAATAGTATTCCAGACATGACATAGTCGTTCTCCTGCACAATAAGGCTGATCCACATGTTGCGGCGTCGGTCAAAACCTACTTGGAAACACTTAATTGGGAAATCCTACCCCGCCTACCATATTCACCAAACATTTTTCCTACCGTTTATTTCTTGCTCCGATCGGTGACGCATGGTCTGTTTCAGAAACACTTCATATCATATTAAGATACCGAAAATAAGGGTTGATTCGTGGATAACCCAAAAAGATGAAGCCTTCTTCCTATACGGTATCCGTATGCTGGCAGAAAGATGGGGAAAAGTAGTGACTAATGATGGCCAATACTTAGAATAAAACAATGTACTGTTCTTTCATAGTAAATACTGAATTTTCAATGAAAACAGCGGCAACTTACTTGCACACCTTTTATATACACTTAAAATGTCTTGATGTTAAATGGAAAAGATGTTTTTAGTTCTTATAAGTTTCATATTCTCTCTCTTCTCAACTGTAATTTATATAAATCCTTCCAAAACACAAAAGTGATGCTTATTCTATACTGGTGTTCAAAATTAATAGAATCTTCAGATTTGGTCGATTATCTCTAGAATTACTGGACAGATTTTAATAAAGATTGTTATTTACATAAGATGGCTCCACCAGTAAGTTGTGGTTAGAATTTTAAGTTGTAAAAGGTCATATCGTAAGATTAGACATCTGGCATAATAAAATAAAAACATTTAACAGTTATAATACACACACGTGATCTTGCGTAGCACTCATAAGAGTGGGAAGGTATGAACTGCTGCAGAAGAGAAAAAAATGGTGAATTATGTGTATGGTGCCCTGTTACAGATATACAGGTCCCTCACTGTGGTTTTATAATGGAGATAAGGGAATTTATGAGTTCCTGGGCAAATAATCTCATTCTGTCAGAAATTTGTTTTCAGGCTTTGGATGGCTTTTGGAGTTGGGTTAAGCATTGCAACTGACCTCCCAAGAGCGTCTTATGTATTCTCTATAGGGACGAGGTCTGGAAATCTGATTGGCCAATCCATCTGGCGAATATCCTCACTTTCCAGAAATTCGTCTATCAGATGAGCTCTGTGGGGCCCCACGTTGTCATCCATTAAAATGAAACCGAGGCTAACTGCACCTCTGAAAATGCATACACAGGACTTCAAGACCTCATCCCTATACCTTATAGCAGTCTCAGTGCCTCTTTCAAAGACATGGAAGTGTGAGCGGTCATCCAAAGGGGTACCAGTTCAGACCATCGAGCTTCTCTACTGCCACACAGGGTAATTTCTCGGACTATAGAGACCAGGTTAAGGATCCTTGGTTCTCTTCAAATGTAAGTGTAGAGAGAATCACGTTAGACTGAACGTGGACTCATCAGTGACGAAAACAATCACCCATTGATCCATGCTCTAATCTCAATGATCTCTGCGCCCTTTTAAATGGACGCTAATGTTTGCAGAACTGAGTGGGATACAAAAAACAGGTCTTCTTACAAACAGTCCTCTATCATGAAGACTTCTGGAAACAGTCACCCTTGAAACTTGGATTCCTGTGGCCACAAACAACTCACAAGATAACCGAGAAACTGTCGCATTCCTATTACAACTAGCTATAATGGACAAACAGTGATCTTCTCTAGCTGCCTTGGCTCTTGGGTGACTTTGCCCAAACTTTTTCTTGACGTATCCTGTATCCTGAATGTGTTTCAAAAAGTTGAGCTCGATGCTGGGTGTTAAATTGGATTTGCGACTGGCCTGCTTCTACCATACCCACAATTCTTCCTCTCATTCCATCTTTTAAACATTGGTGATTATTCATTTTTACCGTTTAAATTTTAATTTAACCATTTGTTGCAAAAAAATAAATAAATAAATAAACCAAGAAAATAGGTGAAATGTGCTGGTGAACGAAATGTAGATTTTGGCATTCATGCTTGTGGATCCTGTTAATCGATTATCTCTGACCACATACACGTAGTATACGTTTATGTAATCAAAACACAAGACATGCATCTGTTTCGAAGCAGTATTTTTACATTTCGTTCAAATCTTTTGATAAAATTCGACAAAATAGGTAAATTTTCTTAATTTTAAACAGCAGTATAATTACTTACATTGAATAATTTGATTTTTTTTTATCTTCAGATGAGGCTTTTGCTGTTAGTTTTAATACTTCCGTGTGTTTTTGGAGCTGAAACATTTTGTTTAGACGGAACAGCATGTCCTGAAGGTGATTATTTTATGGCTTCAATTATTCAAAATCAAACAAATAATATTTACGGTTCTTTTTTTTAATACAAAGCAATTTCTATTTCCTTTGATATTTTTGTGTAATGTGTTCGAAATTTATTTTTAAAAAACAAAGAAATGTAATTTGTGAAAAACCCAAGAGATTTTTGAAGTAGTCGAAACCACAAATTCTATCAATAAATCGAATTTCAAAATTCATGGCTTGAATATGGAGAAAAAATAAACCATTTAGTACTGGTAAGTTCTATGGTAAAAGCTAAAAATCTATTGATCTGTGCGGGTTGAGTCCCCAAACCCCACCTTTAAGAACGCCACAGAATAAGTACGCTTTTAAAAACATCTTTAATTGGAATTGTAAGCGTAAAGTATTGTTAAAAAGAACAGAGAGTAGTGAGAAATGTACATGAATAAAAAAATAATACATAGATAAAGTAAAATAAGATGTTACTATGAAAGTAATCGGTAAAATGCTTTTATTTTCTCATTTAGGAAAAAAAGAAAGGAAAAAGTCTTTAAAGTAAAAGAGAAGAAGCTAACGCTTTAAAAAAATAGGGCAAATATAAATTAGAATTCAGTATTCTTGTGATGAAGAAGCATTTTATACTAAAACAGCAAATTATTCAAAATAGTATTTTTAAAACTGCGTGTTCCTTTTTTTTTCTTAGAATCTACTGTATGAATGCACCTGCAATTGTTACCTACATACTACTGATATATAATTATATATAGTGAAATGAGAGATATTGAAAAATATTACTAAAATATCTGGTTAGAGCGCTAATATCGCAACACAAATGACAATTTTGAATAGATTTATTGTGATACTAAGTAAAATTTCACTTTAGTTTAAATATAAATGTCTAGTTAATACAGTGCTTCTCAAACTTTCAATACTGGCGCCCCCCTTTTCAATCACAATTTTTTCGCGCCCCCCCTTATACATTAATAATGTACTGAATGCAATAATAATGCACTTTGACGCTAAAGCTACAATAGGCGATCTTAATTATAAACCATACAAATTAGTAACATAAGTATTAAATTTTGTATACTACTTTTAAGCAAAATAAATAAAAAAAATAATAGGATAATTATTATGTTATTTTTCCTTTCTCTAATTTTTAAATTGAACATATTGCAAAATGCGGTAGCTGCTTAGAAGACACAATATAGATATCTGCTAAATATAGAAAAAGAACTCAGGGGGTCAATTTCTAATCATAAGCATTCCTTATAAAAACTTTGCTTTCCAAGACAAGCTCATGGACGTCATTAATACTTATTAAACTTGTTCTTAATTTAGTATTAATTAATTAGTTATAAAATATTCTGTGCAGCACTGATAAATTAAAAGTATACCGGCTGAAGTGCCCGCTCTTTGCACGAGTTCATTTATAAGAAAATAAAACATTATTGATATAATAGCTGAATTGTAAGGGAAGCAAAGCCAAGTGCTCGACAATGTTTATAAAAACGTAAAATTGTTTTTTTTAAATGGTTGCTAAAATTATAATTAGTTTTAAGCGAATTGTAATTTTAAGCCTCACAGAATTAGCATTTATAATTGATGTTAAACGTAGCGCACACAGGAATTTTTCAAGGAGGGTCCGGGGTCGAAAGTTCACCAATCTTATATCAGGTTCCTTTTGATTTTGTCGAACACAGTAAAAAACTAATTCTTGAATAAATAATTAGCATTAATTAATAAAATTAATCATTAATAACAAATACTTAATTAAATTTTGCGTACTATAAACTTAGAATTATAATCAATCGGGAAAAAATCAAGGGCTTTGGGGGGAGGCGGACCCCCTCCCGCTTGTGTGCGCCACTGATGTTAAATAATGATCAATAATATAAATATCGATGAAGAATAATTGAATTATTTTTAATATTTAAAGCGAAAAGACTTCAACATGTTTTAACCCGGGAGCAGGCACGCACTCGATACGGTCGGGGTTATTGAGTCACCGCAATCCTTTTTTTTATAATTATTTTATTGTACACGATACAAATAATGTTTCCAGTCAATGATTTAACTAAGAGAAAGTTTACTTACCTACTTTCAAGGACTTTTCACTTTTTCTTTGGTAACAAATAAACAGTTTTGCCAGAATTAACGATTTCGTAATCTGTGTGTCCCGCGCGACCACTACCGGGTAAAAAGTATATTCATTATGATAATATGTATGTTACTGCTAAAAAAATTGTGTGGCACGTTTTTCGTTATGCTTTATATGTTGAGAATATTTATAAAAATATGTCTTGGCCAAGTAATCCTTCATGTGCTTGTGTGTGTGTGCTGTGACATCATCGATGGTTGTGAATCCCCATCTTTCGATTCACGATAAGTGTTATGGTTTCACCAGCTGTTCAAGGACAAGTACGACGCCATCGATTGTCCCTGAATTTTTACGATCCACCAGCTGTAAAATGACCAGTGCACGTGGCCATGGGGCCATTGTTTATTGTCCGAACTCAGGGAGTGAAGACGGACAGACGGGTCGCCATAATGGTAAAGTAGAGCCGCCGCCCCATTGACAATAGGCGAAGCCTATCTTAAAATAATCATGTCGTATTTTTTGGTGTTGAGTGACGGGGATACTAGAACCAGGTGGCGTGATGGACAAGTGTGTCCAGATGTTGGACAAGGAACTATGGCGCCTTGGGCCAGACGGCCCGGGTGTGTTTTGGCGTGTGATGCGCAAATAGGACGAGGGAGGCCAAGAGTCTTTTGTGACCTGCCAATAAGAAGGGACGAGGGGCGTGTTGTGAACACACCCCTGGTGTTTAAAAGGGTTCTTTTTCAGGAGAGAAGAGGAGAGAACGAAAAGGAAGGACGGAAAAGGAGAGAGGGAGAGTAGTTGACGGAAAAAGAGAAGAAAAGGAGTCAAGGAGAGAGAGAGAGAGGAGCCCGCCTTGCATGCAAAAAAGGGTTGAGTCCGGAGATTGGAGTGAAAAAGACGATGAACGCCGGTGGCGTTGAGAATAGAATAGACTGACTACACCGGCTTGACATATGGACTTGGCATGTAGACTGAATAATATTACTTCACTAATAAATTGTTTAGCTAATAAACAATATTTTTATATCATATTAGGCTGTACAAAAAAATTTACTGATGACTAGCTATACACGACGTTACAGTGCTCTCCGTGGATTTCCAAATATCATAAAACTCTTTTGCATGGGAAAAAGTGCAACAGAGAACACATAAGAGAGGGGTCATAACTAACTGTACCAATAACTTAGAAGGTCAAACAGATTACAGCTATAATGTGCAGTATTTCAAAAATAATGACAGTGATGAATTTTATATGTTCTTAAATTTTTTCGATTCTGGGTCTGGGATCTGTTTTTTCTCTGAAAGAGTAGTATGTTAGGTTAAAAAAAAGCGTAATAAAAAAATCTCTCATCGTGGGATTACAGCAAATCAAATAAAAGTTTTTTTATTTGGTTATTGGATCAAAGATAACTAATTAGGTATTGAAGAAGTTTTTATTTTTCCTGACTTAATATCCCGCGCCTATAAATTATATCAGAGTAAAAGTGCATATTTTATTATGTCTGAAAGTATTTTGTTTTAATTCATTCCATTAAACTAATTATTTTTTAAATCTTTTATTTTCGATATGCTCGCGCCCCCCTCGTAAGGTCATCGCGCCCCCCAGGGCGGCGCGCCCCACAGTTTGAGAAACACTGAGTTAATACGTAATTAAAAATTTTGAGTTTGTATGTTTAAAAATTTTGAGTTTGTATGTTTAATAATTTCTGGGAAAAGATACATATATATATATATATATATATATATAAAACAGCTGAATTTAATGTTGCTGGTATAGGGGATATTAATTCCCCTTAAAAATGTGAGAATTTATATTTTCCATCATTAGCATATAAAGAAAATTAAAAAAACATATTAGTCACTTTGGCCCATAACGAATGTACTTTTATGTATATATATTAATTCGCATTTTATTTTCCATGCAATATTTTTCAATTCCTACTATTAGCTCACCCTCTCTATATATTTATTTATTTACCTTGGTGGAATTTTCAATCGTTAATGAAATACACTTTAAAGCGCTCCATTGAGCTGAAATTTCATATACATGTTTATTTTGGATGACAATACAATAATTTTTAATTATAATTAATAAAAATTAATTGATTAAAACTAATTATTCAAAGAATTACAAATACAGCCATGTTGGCTTCATTTATGGCGACTTAGCGACCCTTTTGACGACCTGGGTCAAAATTTTAAAAGATTCTTTTTCTCACGTTTTAAAGCATTCAGTTGAACTGAAATTTCATATACTCGATTGTTTGGGATGACAATACGATAATAATATTAATATTTACATTAATTGTAACTATTTAATAAAAAGTAGCTTCAATGAAATTTTTTTTTGTTGATCTAAGTAGGAATTGACTTAATTTTTTTAAATATATTACTTTTTTGTTTTTACGTAAATCATTATTGCATTCGTTTCAGGTACTAAATGTTGCCCCTCTCAGGATGATCAGATTCGATGCTGTGACGTACAAGATTATGATTCTGGTTCCATGATTGTCAGAAGCAGGAAAACCTTGAAAGTAGTTCCCGCAGCATCGTCGTACCAGTTTTCAAATGCTTCGGGAGTACAGAAATATTTTAGATATTGCATAGTAGGTGTGAACTGTGACGGAACATGTTGTTATGATAATTGTTGTAAATTTGATGATGCGACGTGTTGCAAGACGATTTGTTGTGCTAATGGCTATAAGTGTTGTGGTGGCCATAAAGACAACAAAAAAGAATGGTGTTGTCACTGGAGAGAGACATGTGCTTTCTATGTCACAGGCGCTTGTTTCAGTAGAAGTTCAATTTTCATACCTTCAGTTTTTATGCTCTTTTACTTGGTCACAATTCCTCTATGGTTTTTTAGGAACCTCATATAAAAAGCGTAGAAATTGTCAAAAAATCAACATCCCAGATGGAGATGGAGTTACGCAGTCTGATAATTAGACCGACGATATATATATATATATATATATATATATATATATATATATATATATATATATATATATATACTTTAAAAACATACAAAGCTTTAGAATTGTCAATAGTCACAATGAAAGGTTTCTTAAAGAAGTAAACCAGTCGATAATATCGAAATAATAAATTCCAGCTTTTTTATACATACAGTTAACATTTTTAGCTGCTTGTAATTAAACAAATAAATTTCTTTCTATGTGAAAGGTAAGGACAATTTAGAATCACAAAGTGTAACGACATTTATAAGAATTGTTATAATGATATATAACCATATTAAATGTGTTTTTATAAATTTTATTGGAAATTAAATTTTAATATTAAGCTATATACACTGCTGGACAATTGCTAAGGACGGATAACACTATCATCCATAGCAATCACAAAATGAAAGGAAGCAAAATGTGGAAAATTAGAATAAGTGCGGGATATTAGTAAGAAGAAGTATGAGTATGCAAATTTTTTCCACGTCTGTTCATCACGTGATAGCGTTCATGAGAGCTTTAAAGGTTTTGACGCGTGTGGACAGTTGTTGTTTCAAGTCAAAGTTTTACAGGAAAGATTTAAAAGACGAACTTAAAATTTTTGGCATGTCTTCCCGACATCACATAGATGACTTTATGCGTGGCCGAATTATTGGAAAGATCGAAGAAGGGCGAAAAATAACAGATGTTGCCATGGAGTTCGACATCGCTCACAGCGTTGTTTCACGGCTGTGGAAGTCATTTAAAACTACTGGAATGTGTAGTAGACAGCACGGGGGAGGTCGTGTTAGAAGTACGACGCCTGCAGAAGACAGATATATCGTCCTATCAGCAAAAAGGAACAGGCGCACCACAGCTCAGCAGGTGGCAAAACAGTTTCTTGCTGCCTCAGGAAAGCAGATCTCCCGAAAAACTGTTGCCAGACGTTTGAGGGGAGGAGGACTAAACGCACGCAGACCTGTTGTGTGTGTCCCATTGACCAGACAGCGCCGTACTGCCCGTTTGCAATGGTGTCGTGAGCATCACAATTGGACTGAACAGGACTGGGCGTGCGTACTATTCTCAGATGAGAGTAGGTTCAGTCTGTCATCGGACTGTAGACGCCAACTGATCTGGCGCGAGAGTGGTACTGCTTATCGTCCAGAAAATATCCAGGAAAAGGACCGATATCCGACATGCAGTATCATGGTGTGGGCCGGCATCATGATCAATGGCCGCACGCGCCTACATGTGGTTGCGAATGGGACTATGACGGGCCAACGATACATTGATGAAGTTCTACTTCCTCATGTTCGTCTTTTTCCGTGGTGCTGTCGGTGATAAATTTGTTTTTATGGACGACAACGCAACATGTCATCAAACACTCGCTGTTCAGGATTGTCTAGACAGCGAGGGTATTCAACGTCTCGTATGGCCAGCGTGTTCTCCAGATCTAAACCCCATTGAAAATGTGTGGGATGCTTTGGGAGGCAAGTTGCTGGTCGAAACTATCCTCCGACAAACAAGAACACCCTCATCCGTGCACTCACAGAGGAATGGGATAAATTGCCTCAACAGCTGCTGGATAATGTTGTGCAAAGTATGGTACGACGTGTGGAATGTTGCATCACACTCCGCGGTGGACATATCTCGTACTGATACCTTTCTTTAAGGTGCCTGCTGACTTTTAGATGCATTGTTCCATTTCTCCGTACGCAGATCAAATGAACATTTTTTTTTTCTTTCAGATGTTTCACAGCTTTGTACTTTCCAGAACAATAAATATTTTTTATTCTAATGTCTGAACAGTGTGGCAACTATATTTTATCCTACTAGGCCTCATGTCTCGCTTAATGTTATGCTACATAGCAATTTGTGATCCGTCCTTAGCAATTGTCCAGCAGTGTATATATATATATATATATATATATATATATATATATTATTTCTTTTTTATATCAATAAAACATCTTTATTTGAATCAATGATTCATCAACAAGAGCATATTTTTCGCTATATGATAAACATTATTTTTATTTATTTATTTATTTTGGAACTGCAGTAAAAATTTCAAAACAAAAAATTATTTTCGTTTTCTGATTATTTTTATGGATGTCATGTAAAATACGACAATAGCATTCACAATTTAAAATTAAAAATATTTATGGATTTCAATCAGATAATTAGAGATTGCAATACCGGGATACTAAAACTGTCTCCACTATATGTTATATGTTCAGGGAGCACCAACATAGCAAAATAGTACAAGTTTTCGCTCGTGTGTCTTCCTAACGGGCGAAATTAATTAGACTGTGAGTATGAAGTTTTATCGTACAATTAAGAGAAGCGATGAAATATGTTAATTATCCAAGGAGGCGGGGTTAAACTATCCTATTATAGCTCAGAGTGACATTGGACACGCGCAGGATTTTCAGTCTGATATTCGTATCTGTGAAAACAAGGTTGTAGCTGTGAAGAAAGTGCGTAATATTTCGATATTTTTTTTTATTGGTGAGTTTGCAGTTCACATTGAATTTTCACATCAAACAGTACAATTGATGCATTATGTTTTTTAAGATTACATTTCAAAAATTTGTTATAGTACCGCAGATTGAATAGTGATATTTACACTTTTTAGTGATTTAAATAAATAAGATGTTCCTTTACTTTTTTGTGATTCTTTATATACTGTTATAATTTATGTTACAAATTATTTTTTGTGATATTTACACTCTCTAATAAAAAAAAAGACACCTGTTTTTTCTTTCTTTTTCTAAAATTTCTACTACCGATATTAAAACCGGTATCCCGGTATTAAGATAAAAAATACTGAATACCGATATTGAACTTTTGGTCCGTTGTTGCTATCCCTACAGATAATGATTTAAAACCAGCATTTATGTTTAATAATAAACTGATGTTAGTTATTTATAATTTTTCAAAGTACTTCATTTTATCATGTGGGTGTATTTTTACAGAAATATGTCTAAACGTTCTTTGGAAATTTTTCTGTCTCAAAATTTAATAAACGAAACTTTTAGTTCAAAAATTAATTTTACATGAATATGAATGTGTACCAGCTTTTAAGTAAAATGTTCTGGTATCATGAAAGAACTATTTTGAGGACCAGAGTGCCTAATTTTAATTTTACAGTACTGCTTGAAAACTTTTTTTTTAAATCTCATGCCCTTTAATAGAGTGTTCGATAATTCGAGATGCTGCTTTTATAACCAGTCTTAATTTTGTTGAAAAGTAATTTTCAAATATAATTTGCTACAAAATTGTAATGGTAAAAAGAGTTTATGGTATAAAGAATATTAAAGCAGACACAAAAGCAAATACTTTTAATCTTACAATTCATGATCTTAACAGAAGTGATAAGCCTTTACAAAGCTAAAAGTTACTCTCTCACGATACAAACGTACTCAAGAAAGTAAATAAATACAAGTAATATGGAAAAAAAAGTAAATTGAGAAGTTTTAAAAAAATACCTGAAAATATATATTATTTTTCGCAGTCGAAAATTTCAGACACGGGAACAAATTACAAAAAAAGGTTAAAAGATTGACTGGTAAAATTAAAAAAGTTTCACCACTTTTGATGGTATGATTGGTGTATTAGGTAAGTGCAAAAGTTTTATCCTTTATTTTTACGATGAAGAGACGCACATTGTGTATAAAATGTTTATGGCTTAAGATTGTGCGTATTCGTCATTACTATCTAGGAACTCTTACAATTCTGGTAGGAGATGAATTCCACTTGAGTAAAAAAAAAAAAAAACATTTCTGAGTTTTGAACTGATTATCCAGATAATCAAAGGTTTTTCGTTTGAAAAAAGTTGGTCAATCCATGGGTGCTAGATCAGGAGAATAGAGAGGGTGGGATTAAACCTCTCCCAGACAAGCTTCATTATTTTCTTGACGAAGGATATCAACGACATAGTACAGGTATAGGACAAAATAATAGGAACATATATTTAAAAATGCGTCATTTTTCGTCCATCCAAAAACAGCCGCAATGTTTCGCAACAGTGTAATCCTAGTGGCTTCGAAAGAAGAGATATCAGTTAAAGATTTGGCACTTTGAGAATTGCATGAGAATATTCTGTCCCTATCAAAATGTGATTATGTACGACCTCTCCAAAGTGAAAAGAAGTATGATAATTGGAGCTTGCCTAGTTGAAATATCCGTGTCTAGAACAGTCAAACTTGTAATATGGAAAAAAAGGCAAATTGAAGTTTTAAAAAAAACGTGTGATCGTCGGGCAAAACCCGGCAGAAGCATTTCATGTTGACTGCCTGATTCCAACCATGAAACTGTGAAGGTGTGGGGGTAATATCTTCCTATGGATTAGGGCTTCTCCTTGCGTTGAAGGGAATGATCACAGACGACCATTATTTAAGCATTTTCTCCGATCTTCACCCTATGAACCAGACTGTCTTTCTGGGAGATCGTTCTGTGTTCCAAGATGACAACGCTCCTGTTCACACCTCTCGCTGTGATCAAACATTGCTACATGAGCCTGATGATGAAATGGGATATCTAACTTGGTGTCTCCAGTCACCTGATCTGAACATCATTGAGTGTTTGTGGGGCCTTTCAAGGCAGTGTTTCTAAAACTGTGGGGCGCCCCCCCCTAGAGGGGTGGGATAACTCTACGAGGAGGATGCGAGCATATTAAAAAGTCGTAAACAAAAATTATTAATTTACTGAAAGTAAACAAACAAAATACATTCTAACATAATAAAATACAAAACACACATTTGCACTTTCCTCATAAATGTATCAGTAACGCATAATGTATTTTATAATTAATTTAACAATACTAAATTAAGAACAACTCCATGACTCCATGGGCTGGTCATTTAAAAAAATTATGTACAAAAACTAACACTTATCTTGATAATTTGTATGGTAATTGTAATCCTTTTTTATGATTAGTATTGTTGTACAATAATGCACCAATTAATAAAATAGCAATTGTTCTGTCAAAAAATGACATTGTTAATGCAACAATATAAGCATCCCAACACTGAGAAGTATTTTTGTGTTTTACCATTTGAATTATTGTTTCTGAGGACTACGAATCTTTGTGAAACTGCGATTTTAATATACTATTTTTAATTTGTGATTTATATTGAATACATTTGTGGATTGAGAAGATGGGTTGCGGATTTCTGAAGAGGCTGATTTACAGCATGTAAGTAATGCAATGGCATTTTGGGGAATCATATTTTACTTCATTATATCCATTTGGATGTCATAAATATTTTAATCCATTGTTTGAAGTAAGGATGTATGACTTCGTTTATTAATACTGGGAAAACTTAGGGATTTACTAAATGGATTTTAGAACTTTTCTGGACTAGAAGACAGCTATTTATTCATAATTTATTTTTGAAAATTAGAAAGATGTGTCAATTTCCTGAAAGTAAAACAATTATGGTTGAATTTTGTAAGCACACGAGGAAAAAGATATATTTTATAACTATAGTATAAAATCAAGTGAATGAAAAAAATGTCTGCAATTTTTCAGAATCACTTAAAAAAAGCTGAAAATGAAGTAAAATTGAGGAATGATATTAGATTATATACAGCTCTTATTTGTCTAACTTTAAAAATAATTTTTTTATTTAATTGCGTGTCAAGGCTAAAATTAATTTTAAAAAAATAATTTTCTTGGAATCTATAAGGCATTTAAATGTTTTTATATTGAGACATTTTAAAATAGAGGAAAGCGTTTTTTTTTCACAATTGTTCTTCTCAATAGCACACAATGAACAAAGCTCGATGTAAATTTGAATTTTAAATAGTAAAATAAATTTTTTTTTACTGTATTTCTCAAAGCCAAAAAAGCTGTGATTTGTAAGTAAGGTTCCCCAAGTAAAATGTATTGCATAATAAAACAAAATTTTAAGATACAAGAACAGTATATTACTAAATTAACAGTGTCAAATGCAGTATTAAAAGTAGTAAACAATGCAGAACTTACAGAAAAAACGCAGTACTTACAGTACTAAATTAATAGTATTATATACAGTAATACAGTATTTATAGTTCAAGTAATAATTATACCAAATGCTAAGTACATAATGACAGTACACTTCTATTAACAGTACTAAATTAAAGTACTTTTAAAGGTATTTTATTAAACGTAACTAGATCGATTGTAGAGAATTTCGCTTTTGCATATGTTAAGGAGTTCTGTCTTATACTAAACAAAAAAAAATGACGAATTATATTTGCGACCGTTTTTATCAAGTTCGGATGCCTGACGAGATTTTCTTTCCCTTGCAGCTGCTACAACTTGAAGAAGCGACCCCCTCCACAACCCCGGATCGAGATCACCACCGTGGGGGACCTCTACGCTTACTTGGAGGCAGAAAAGATGCGCTACGTGACAGCCAAATGCGCAACAACGAGCGCCTCAATGGGAACCGAATGTTATATGTAATAAAGGAAAAGCCCTTTCACTTCGATTTCCATTGAGGAGCTAAGTTGTTGCGTTTGGTTTCCCGAAGTAACAAAGCGCTCTTTTACTGGCATGAAATACATTTAAGACATGCAAGTATCAGATCATGGCAAACTCGGTTTGAACATCAAGAGGGCTGTGATATAAGAAAATGCAATCTCATCGCAACCCGGTATGGAATATCTAGAGGGCTGTGATATAAAAACTTTAATCTCAATGCGACTCGGTATGGAACATCAAGAGGTCTGTGATATAAAAAATGTAATTTCATTGCAACCCGATATGGAACATTAAGAGGGCTGCAATATGAAAAGTGCAATCTCATCGCAACCCGGTATGAAACATCTAGAAGGTTTTGATATACAAAATGTAATCTCATTGCAGTCCGGTATGAAACATCAAGAGTTCTGAGATATAAAAACTGTAATATCACCGCAACCTGATATGGGGCATCAAGAGGGCTGTGGTATAAAAACTGTATTCTCATCGCATCCCGAATATGGAACATCAAGAAACTCTGTGATATAATATAAAAAAAGGAATCTCATTGTAACACGATATGGAACATTAAGAGAGCGGCGATATATTAAAAGTGTAATCTCATCGCAACGCAATTTCAATAAGGCTGTGATATAAAAGATGCAACCTCATCGCAACCCGGTATGAAGCATTAAGAGGGCTGGGATACAAAATTTATAATCTCACTGCATCTGTTTAATAATTCAATGCATCCGTTTCACAGAAATATCGCTTTGTAGCTTGGAAAAAGCATAACTTTTTCATCAAACATCACGGAAGTACATAAACAATTGCTTAGAGCTGGCATGTCAAACTCGTATGATATTGTGGGTTACATGATCTATTTTATATTAAGTAGGCTTTTTAATGTTCAAAAAATTAATAAAATACGGTTTTTAGAATGATTGTATTACGTATTTATTAGACTCAAAATTTATTTAAGTTATACTTACACACATATCATTTCATAATTCCATGTTAGTTTTACAATTAAACAACTAATATTTCATATTTTTTATAAGGATACAAAGCAGTTATAATAAGAGAAGTAGTGTTTAATATTACTTTTTAGAAGATATTTGGAACCGTTTTTCACAAAGCAAGTCATCAAAATTTAGTTGAACATATTGACCTGATGAAATTTGTATAATTGATGATAAATGTTGATGGGGGGTATTCTTTACCTTTCTGATTTTTTTTGCTATTTTTCATTGAAAAAAATAGTTGCTCACATAAATCAGTGCTACGGAACATATTCATTGTAAGCGTAACAAACATAGACTTTTTAGAAAAGCGATCTACAGATATATGTATAAAAATCTGGAGCTTCAAGTCCCATACATTTTTGCTTCAAGAAAGAATTGCATTGGAAGATTTCAGTTAACTCACACACACACGCACACACACACACACAATTTGTATGTTTTCATCTACAATTTCAATATCAATAAATACAGGTGAAGTAAAAATAGAAAATTGTAATTTGTAGCTTTTAAAATCAGAAAATTTTCCATCGAATTCCATTTCTAACAATTTAATTTGTTAAGCCAGCGTTTTTTAAAATGTGGGGCGTGAACCCAAGGAGGCGTGATAACTCTACAAGGGCATATTGAAAATTCTAAAAAAATATTTTAAAAATACATTCTGACAAAATAAAAAAAAGCGAATACACATTTACACTGCTATAATATATATGTGTATGCAAATGAAATGAGACGATTGTTTTAAAAAAAGACACAATAAATTTGCGAAAACTGTTAATATTTCTTTATTTGAAATAATATCCATCGCTAGCTACACATTTTCCCTATCTTTCGGACAATTTGTGAATACCACGCCAGAAATATGATTGGTCTTTTGAGGCCAGCCAGTCATCAAGCCAAGATTTGACGTTTTCGTAAGAATTGAAGCACTGGTCAGCCAATGCGTGTCCCAATGATGCAAATAGGTGGTAATCGGAAGGAGCCAAGTCTGGCGAATAAGCCGCATGTGCTAAGGGCTCCCAGCTAAGCGCCTTAAAAATGTCCTTGGTCGGTTTAGCACGGTGGCAAGGTGCGTTGTCATCAAGGAAAATCACTTTGTGCTGCCTTTTCTTGTATTGCTCGGTTTTTTCGAGTATAGCATCGTTCAAATTAAGTAATTGTTGCTTGTAGCGATCAGTATTAACGGTTTCACCGGGTTTGAAAAGATCGTGTGTAATAGATTGGTCCCTACTGATCTCAGAAAATACGCAGCATTGTCTTGCGGACGAAGTGATTCCGACTTGCGGTCGATTTGGACGACAGTCTGGGGTCAACATATATTCGATTACGCTTGGGATTCTCAAAATAAATCCATTTTTCAACGCCAGTCTCAATACGTTGGAGATATGACTTGAGTATGCAGCGGGCAAGCAACATTTCGCACATGATTTTTCGCTTTTCCTGATGACGGTCCGTTAGCTCGTGTGGTACCGATCTACCGACCTTTTTTATCTTGCCCATTGCTTTAAAACGACGGGAAACAGTGCTCTGGTCAACATTCAATTGTTCTGCAAGATAGTCTTCCACACATTTTGCCATCATTTTCATCGAGTAATGCTTGCAATTCTGCATCTTCAAATTTTTTTGCTGGTCTGCCACGCTCCTTGTTTCTCACATCGAAAACACCATTTTGAAACTTTTCAAACCACCTGTAGCACTGCGCACGGCTCACCGCATTGCCACCGTATGCTTCTGCAAGCGTTTGATGCGATTCGGCAGCATTTTTCTTCAGATGGTAACAAAAAATTAATGCTGTCCGAAAATTGTGTTTGGATAGCATAAAATTCGACATTTTCAACACAGTAAAAAAATACAATGCACGCTGAAACTCGTCCAAATGTAAACTAAACATGAGTATGAAAGGTCAAACTATGAAAAAATCACGTGTCACGGTTTCGTATTGTTTACATATATGCGTGGCGACATCAAAAGGGTGTTTTTTAGAGGTATAGAAATTTAAATTGCAATAAAACAACGATGTATTATTCGATTGACATGAATTTTTTTTATTCGAAAGATAATCTTGTGGCATTACATTTTAAATATGATTTCTGGCATAGGACTGCCACGGCTGGCTCGGATGTAGTCCAATCTGGACGTCCAATTTTCGATGACTTTTTCCAACATTTGTGGCCGTATATCGGCAATAACACGGCGAATGTTGTCTTCCAAATGGTCAAGCGTTTGTGGCTTATCCGCATAGACCAATGACTTTACATAGCCCCACAGAAAATAGTCTAGCGGTTTTAAATCACAAGATCTTGGAGGCCAATTCACAGGTCCAAAACGTGAAATTAGGCGGTCACCAAACGTGTCTTTCAATAAATCGATTGTGGCACGAGCTGTGTGACATGTTGCGCCGTCTTGTTGGAACCACAGCTCCTGGACATCATGATTGTTCAATTCAGGAATGAAAAAGTTAGTAATCATGGCTCTATACCGATCACCATTGACTGTAACGTTGTGGTCTTCATCGTTTTTGAAGAAGGATTCCACCAGCCCATAAAGCGCACCAAACAGTCAGTTTTTCTGGATGTAATGGTGTTTCGACATACACTTGTGGATTAGCTTCTCTCCAAATGCGTCAGTTTCGTTTGTTGGCGTAGCCATTCAACCAGAAGTGCGCTTCATCGCTAAACAAAATTCGCTTATGAAAATCGGGAACAACGGCAATCTCGTTTAGGGCCCATTCGACGAATCTACGCCTTGTTTGATGATCGTTTTGATGAATTGTCAAACCAAACTGAGAATAAATCACTTGACAGCTGTTAAATCGGTCGCCATCTTGGAAAGTAATGCCAACTTAAACTTCTGTACCTGAAAAAAAAACACTCTGTATTATCAATCGTCTCATTTGATATGCACACACCTGGTACTTATAAATGTATCAGTATTGCATATTGCATTTGATAATTAATTTAAGAATACCAAATTTAGAACAAGGGCTAGCTGGGTGGCGTGGTTGGTTTGTCGCTGGCCTTCTGGACTCAAATTTGTGGGTTTTACCCCGACCCAATTCGGTGGATTTTCATGATGCAGAAAACTGACACTGGCCCCGTCGTGTGATTATACGGCATGTAAAAGATCACTAGAATGTCTGTTTGGCTTGGGTGCTGTGGGCAAAATTAAATCCCAATACAGGTTCGCATCGTTAGAGCTCAGGTGCATCCCTCTAGGGAGAAAACTGGGCGTTAAAATTACCTGCGGTGTTTGGTATCCGCCTATAGGGTGCCGCACTAAAAAGAGATACCAGCTTCCAGGGAATGTACTAGGTCTGCAATGGCAAAACTCTAATCCGCAGCCTCCATTAGAAATAAGTTAAGAACAAGTTTAATAATGAGCTTGTCATATATAAAAATATACACAAGAATTAACATTTAATTTGATAATTTGTACGGTTTATAATTGAGTTGAAGCTCTCTCTGACGATTAAAAATTATGCGATTTGCTGCCACGTAAGTGCGTGGTTGTGATGTATTGGGAGACGGGAGGGGAGGGGGTAGCAAGGGAATAAATAATTAAATTCTCTGAAATAAGTAAATCCTTCGCAAACACTGTCAAGGTTCTTTTATTGCATTCCAAAGCCTTCGAAAAAATTGTAGGGATAACAGTGCACAGAGAAGATCGTAGTTCTGGAAGACGTATATATACGTCCAGGACATTTAATGCTTTGGCTGAGTGAGACGTTTATATATGCCGGTGACACCTAAGAGGTTAAAGTGTATTGTAGCTTCTGCGTCAAGGTATAGTATTATTGAATTCAATACATTGTGTTATTGTATGGAAGGGGCTGCGATGAAAATTATGATTGAATATTGGGTCACAAATATTGAAAGTTTGAGAAGCACTGCTTAAGGAACAAAATCTGTGCTTGGTTTACTTTTCTACTCACTCTGTCTGAACTTGATACGGCCCTGCACGAGAAATGGGTTCGAATTTCGATGAACTTAGTTCAAGACCTTTATTTGTCCATCCCACGTCGAATACAAACTGTCATTCAGACTGAAGGAGGACCACCCCTTACTAATAAAATATTTTCATTTTTTCACAGGTGTTCCTATTATTTTGTCCTATACCTGTGTATCACGTTATCATGTGTGTGATGAGACTGTTGCCTTGACCTCGCTCAATCTCTTCATAATCATTACGGTCTATAGTCTGCCTAGTTGAAAACAGTATATAAAGCAGGATTATAATGTTTTTTTACAACTTTTTTACAAAGGTTGCAAAACTTTTTTGAGATGAAATTTTTATTTTGATGTTGATGCAGATGCTTCAGAAGCTGGCGGACAGTTTGTCGATTTTTATATTTGTGGTACGTAGCACACTTCTAATCTCCTCTGTTACAATTCTTTTCAAAAATTGCTAATTTTTTTTATCGGTAAAGTATAAACACAGGTAGTGATTCAACTAATCCGTTGGTCTATAATAAATAATGCAAAACCCAACAGTCTTTCTGCTGAAAGCGTTAGATTACAGCCGTTTTTTCACTATTGCTTACTAAGCGCTTAAGCCTTTGGCTAATGATGGATTCAGACTGTTTTTTTATGATTTGCAGGATATCCGCACTTTACATGGCCTTGAGGACCTCCGTTTATTTCTCAAAATTTCTAAGCCATCGATGACTTGTGCTGTCCTCAATTGCATCCTCTCCATAAAATTGGCTTATACTACAGCATGCTGCGATTGCTGTAGGTACTGCTTCCTTTGAACTCATACATCATACATCTTGTGAGATTTATCCCTTTTTATGTTGCGCCGTCTAAGATAATTTTACCTTTTGTGTTGTTCTATCAGAAATACCAAGCATTTAGGGGCTGTTCACTAACAGGATTTATTGGTATAGAGTGCAGTGGTCTTCAAACTTCTTCGAATCACGGAATCCTTAGAACTACAAGGTGGTTTCAGGTAACCCCATTCCCCTCCCCCTTAGAAGAATAGTTTTTAAATAATATTTAAAGCATATCACAATATGTTATAAGTATTTTATAGAGAGACAAATTTGAAAATAGTGTATCTTTATAAAAAAAATTTAATATGAAATTAATGTAATTTACTCACACATTAATACTAATATTTATTTGGGATCAAAGTGTCATTTACCCATGCATTACATTTAGTAACTGGGATATGTGCTCATAATTGTTTTACACAAGCTGTCGAAGTCTAGGCCAATGCAAATTATCTACAGTCACATTTTATACACTCAGATACATTGAAAATAGCGACCCAAGAAGAAAGCATCGGATTCAAATGAAATTTAATACACATAATGACACAGATGAGAGATTCACTTGATCTCAAAAACAAGACAATTAAACGAATACAGAGTGTGCAAATACTGGGCAACTTCAATAGCACGTTGGACCACCTCCAGCTGTAATACATTCCTCCATACAGTCCGGCATTGAGTTGATTAGACACCTTATGTTGTCCTGAGGCAGATGGGCCCACAAGTCTTGAACAGCCAACTGTAAATCATGTACAGAGTGACACGATGACATCTGCCGTTTTAGCTGATCCCACACGTGCTCTACAAGGGACAAAATGGCCATGGAACGGGCCGGCCATGGAAGAGTCTGAAAATGATGTAGGAAGTCCTGAGCAACACTTGCTGTATGCGGACGAGCATTATCTTGCTGGAAAATTGCCCTTGGGAGACCATTTAGGAAAGGTCCTACATGGGGTCGAAGAATATTATCAACGTACCGTTGGCCCGTTAAGGTTCCACGCATCACAATTAAAGTGGACCGGCTATCATAGGCTATGCCCCCAGACCATTACACCAGCTGTGCGGGCAGTGTGACGAAGAACAGTGTGGGGAGAATTCTACCGCTCACCAGGGCGCCTCCACACCCGTACACGGTTAACATTTGTCCCAAAACAAACCGGGATTCGTCACTAAACACAACATTTTGCCAATCTGTGACACTCCACATTGATCTGGCTTGGCACCACTGTAGACGCAGTTGCCGATGTTCCGGTGTTAAAGGGAGTGCGTGGAAAGGGCGCCTGGATTTAAGATTTGCTTCTGCAAGGTGTCTGGAAATTGTTTGTGGAACAATTGCTACGCCTATGTCTGCTCGTATCGTTGAACGAGTCACTGTGGGGTCCACAAGTGCTTACCGCACGATCCTTGGATCCTCTCTCCTCGTGGTCTTCCTGGTCTCTCCAGACCCGGTTTTCCGCGCGTGGGTACCTTCTCGGGTCCCCTGCTCCCAACAATTTCTAACGGCACACTCCGAACGATCCACCTGGCCAGCAAAACGGCACGTCGACCAGCCTGTAGTTTTCATCCCGATGATCAGGCCTCTCTCAAACTCGCTTAACTGTGAGAAATGTCTTCTAGCACGTTTACCTGGCATGTTTCGCTTACCAAAGTCTTCCTACAATCGGCGGGTAATCGTCACGTTTATGAATCTTTGAATTTGCGCTGGCTTATATAGCACCCTCTTCCTGATTGTAGCGCCACCTCATCGTGTATGAGCATGCTTATTGGCAGAAAACTTGAATCATTTGCATATCACATTACGCTGTACTTATTTGCAAAGTTTCGCGATTGTACTTAGCTTTCTTCTTGGGTCGCTATTTTCAATATTTCTGAGTGTATTTTGAGTTTAATTCGTTTTAATATTTTGTTTTATTAGCCACTCACGTTGAGAAATGTTTTTCACTTAAATTCATTGTTCTGAATTTTATTAAAATGTTTAAATCTTTGCAAAAAATCCTGTGTATTTTGTATGAGAGAGAGAGAGAGAGAGAGAATTTTTGCAATCGAAAATTTAGGAGTTGTTCTTTTTTTAAATTTAGAATTTAACGTCGAATCTGTTGATAAGTCAATAAACTGTTTCTTTCCTTCATTATAGGTGTTTTTCTCCAAAATGTAAGAAGGTGCATTTTCCATTAGAAAACTATTTGCTTGTACAAAACATTGCACTAATGAGTATAAAATTATTCCAGGTAACCCGGGACATCAGACAATAAAATATTCCCGTTCTAGTAAATGGCGATTATAAAGAAAAAAAAACGTGTTAATATTCTTTTATTATATACAACTAGCTGGTATACCCGTTCTTCGCACGGGTGAACTGAAAAATTAAACAACACAGATTGAAGGACAAAGAAAGTTTTAGTGTTAATTTTACGTGAATTGTAAATTAAACAAAAAAAAAGCTTTTTGCATATCTCAGCTAAACAAAAAAAAGAAAGAAAAAATACCTTTGTTAAATTTTAAGTATGTAGATCTAATAGCTGATAAAAAGGATTTTTTTTTATTTATAACTCCCCGTAACACTCTTGAAAAAACTTCCCTAAGCTGATCTCTGCTCAGCAAAAGTAGCACATTGTTAAAAGTTTTTATATAATGATCGCTTAAAATAGTGTAAATAATTTATATCTGAAAGTGTAATGCATTAATATTACTTTCTGTTATATTTATTTTACGTTAAAATTGTAATATTCGCAAGCAACGCCGTTTCTTAAATTATAATGACGATTCATTGAAAAACATAGCAGAATGTTAACGATAAAATTAAGATGGCAAATGTCTAGCTACTTTCATAGATCGAGCTTTATTAGAGCTTTGTAAGACCCACCCTGTACGGGAGCGATGCACGTTAATACTTTATCCACCGCATTATGATTTACTGCAGTTTTTTTCATACAGTATTATTTTTGGATCACTACATTGAAAATTAAGAGATATACATAAACAAAATACTCCACTTTGGGAAATTTAATTCGTTAGAGCTAATAAATAAATTAAAAATATTCCACTGTAAAATTAATTATATACACCGTTCACTTAAAATAAATAGTCAAATCGTTTTCTAAGGTCTTCATTAACAAACAAAAACATAAGACACTTAAATTTTGACATAAACTATTTATTCGGGACAAAAATGATAATCTTTTCAATCCGCTGAAAACGCAATATCTGCTACAAAACTATTCGCCTTCCCCGCTAAAACACATTCACCATAGAACCCGTGCTGCCATATATCTTGGAAGAGTGGATTTCAAAGAATACTCCTGCTAAGTACTGGTAGAATATTCCTTCTAAGTTGGTGTTGTGTAATAGTTAGGAGAAGGGGATGCCAGCTCAGGTGTCGTCCACGTCACTTGACCATGGTTCAAAATTACGTTGTCCGTTGCCAAAAACCCTCGTATAGCTGAACAGTTCAACGTTAATATTCACTCACTCACTCCAAAAAATACAATGCAGTAGTTATTATTTTTATACTTAAAAAATGCAACATCTGCCTATTCAATTAAAATTATAGCGTTAAAATTAACTACTAACCACAAACAAATTATGTAGTGCGAAAGACAAAGTTTATTTATTTTAAGTACCAGAAGCGATAAAAGTATTTATTTTGATATAAGCATTAATTTCTTATGGCTGCCGCATGAAAAAAAAATCAATAGTATCTATTCAAATAAAAAGAGATTTCAAACAACCTCTCCCTTCAGAACTTCGTTTTATTCTGAAATAAAAAATAGGGATTACATTGACCACAGGAATAAATTAGGAGCCAGCGCATTGCGTAGACAAAACAAAAATTTTTCTTACTAAATAAAAGATAGATATATGCTGTCGTAGGCTTTTTTGCAGCGCACGCCAGAATGGCAGAATTTTTTCCTACTTACTTGACAAATATCGTTATATTTTGGACACTTCACACAAGATCTTTATAAATTACAGCCTATGCTATAAATCAGGGGTGTCCAACACGTGGCCCACCAGTACGTAAGTTGCGGCCCGCCGGCTCTTTTTAAATTTTTTTAAATATTAGACTTTTAAAGCTTTTTCATTTTTAAATTTATTTGAGGGGAAATTTATATATATCTACAATGTATTTGCCTGTTACCTGTTCTTTTTTCAAAAATAAATCCTTTTCGATAATAGAAATGTTCTTTAGATTAAAATAGATTTATAATTTTTCAAACAGTTACTTTTGATTTTACTGTAGTAAATTACTTTTTTAAGAAATTTCGAATTGCATTATGCATATTCTTTAGTATGGATGGAACACGATTCTCTGTGTGTTTTCGACTTTCTTTCACCCCCCCCTTTGTCCAAAAAGCAAGAGGCAGTCAGAAATATTTTTTAAAGTTTAAAAAAAATATTCAGGATGGGGTTAAGATAAAGGACAATGTATACCTAATGGCTTGCGAATGACAGCACTATCATATTTCAACAGTGAGTAACGAAAGATCAGTTCAATAGGAACACCGTAATTTTGAAGAAAATGGTAACTGTAATATTTCAAACTTTATTTGATCATTGCATTATTATATTATATAAACATTATTATATTATCTATGTCTGTATACATGAAAAATAATAAAAACACTTGTAATAATTCATTCTGTTTTAAATTTTCACTCCAATAAAAGTTCTTTTTTTATATACAAATCTGATATAAAGGTACATATTTTCATGTGCGGCCCACGAGATTATAATGTTTTTCCGAAGTGGCCCGCAAGATAATTTGGGTTGGACACCCCTGCTATAAATTATAGCCTATGTGCTATTCTGATGTATAAGCTATATTACTGTAAAGTTTCATTAAAATCCATTCAGTTGTTTTTGCGTGAAAGACGGACAAACATCCTCACAAACTTTCGCATTTATAATATATATCTAGATAAAAATTAAAAAAATATTACAAAATATATCAGTAAAACTTTCAGTTTTAATGATGAGATGAGCTTCAGAAACTTGTTATACAAATTTCATCGAGAACCTGAATCCATTTAGCCTACCCATCTATAATTTTCATTAAAGTTTTCATTGTGACTCGTGGAAACCTTTGTATGCTTAGTAGAAAGCTAGGGTTCCGTGGAATACAGTTTGAAGACAACTCATATAGCGAATACAACCAACAGAATGCCATGTGCGACGAAAGTTCAACCGGAGGTTTACATCTCCAAAAACTTTTAGAAATATTTGATTTATTTTGCTGCTATCATAATTTATAAAATGCTTTCTTCAAATAAAAAGAACGTTCGCTTATAAAAACTTAAATGAACTGCCGCAAGAAAATATAAGTCTTTGATCCAAAAAAGACAATATTATGTGTATTTCGTCGTAATTGTTTGTGGACTTTAAACTGGTTAAATAAAAAATCAAACTTTCGCAACGCTAACCCTATTTTATTCGTGCACCCGCTTTTGTGTGTGGGGTACAGCTCAACTACATCTATTTTTACAAATTTAATTACAGATGGCGCTACAGTGCTCTGATGACGTAACAATGTGCGTACACATCGGCTTCATTTACTTTTCCGCCCGCTCATCGAACATATAATATAGGTCTGTCCTTTCCTAACTTCATAAAAGGATATATTAAGTCTTAGGTCGATACAAACGCGCTGAGCGCATTCATCACAATCTATCCCTCAACGTTAAGAACGCGCGCACGCGTCCATTTGAATATTGCACTGTTTCAAACGCACACATCGCATTCTAAGAAAATTTTTTCTTTCACTAATGCTGTTGTTGTTGTTACTAATGCCACCTGAGCCACAAAGGCCAGATCAAGGCCCACGAAATTCATCATGGCGAAGAGCTAAGTGACGTCTGTCTTTCACTAATAGATGTCAGCACTAGACTGAATGATAGAGATTCGAATACAATATTTCAGGAGAGCTATTACTTCACTTTTAGGTATGAAATGGCGGCAGTTTCAGTCTTTCTAAAGCTAAAAGCGAAAGAGATGTCATTTGATTCCGAATGATTATTCTGATATTATTGATGATAAAAGTGATGTTGACAATTAATCATTTTCTAATGTAAATTCAGAGAGTGCGGATGAGTTAGAGATATAATTTAGATGATGCACAAAAACGGATAAAATTGTCTTCTGTCCTTGAGAATATCTCAGCTAATTTCTAAACAAAACAATTTGTATGCTATGTAAATATATGTGCATTTTTTAAAAAAACGTTTTATTTATTTTGTATTGATTATTCTGATTAACTAATAATTTATTATACATTATTATTTACGATTTATTTTGTCCCCAACCGGTATAGCGGTTAGCGACGCTGACTGTGGTGACGTAGAGACTGGTTTCGAATCGCGGAGAAGACATGAATGTTGTAAATGTATAGTGCCTTTGCGGCATGGGGTATTCTAAATAACCGTCGGGCCGCAAGTCCTCTCGTGTGGTTGGTGAAAGGGGTAGAGAGGTGGGAGGCCTCTGACCACCTCCAGGTGTCCTCCCTCAATATTGGGGTGGAAACAAGCCAAATCGTACTGTCACCTGTATGGTGCTCAAGGCTACGACTAACGACAGGAGTCACTTAACCCTTTGCCTTGATGAATTTCATGGGCCTCGATCTAGCCATTGCCGATCAGGTGGCATCAGTAACAATAACAACAACGATTTATTTTAAGCATCTGAAAAGAATTAAATAACAACAACTATGCTAATCGCTCGTTTCTGAAGAAAAAAAATTAAAAAACCGCTTCCTCCAATACGCACTTTTCAAAAAAAAAGAAAAAGAAAAAAAGCGCGCCTTAAAGGAAGCAAAAAATAAAAAAAAAAAACCTTAGGGAAAGATCCCAAAGGTGAAAACTCACTTACCCCTTACCTACTTAACCCACTTAAAAAAAGCGCATTAAATCCAGTGTTTCTCAAACTGTGGGGCGGGACAACCCTACAAGGGGGGAGCGAGCATTTTGAAAAGTCGAAAACAAAACATTGTTTTAAAAAAAAATTATAAACTTAGTGAACGAAAACTAACAAAATACATATTCTGATATAACACACAAAATAAAACTAACATTTACACTGATATAATACACTTATGATTGTATCAGTGTTGTATGTCTTTTATAATTAATTTAACAATACTAAGTTAAGAACAAGTTTAATAATTACCAGTGACCCCATGGGCTTGTCATATAAAAAATTATAATCATAAGCTAACACTTGTTAATTTGTACGGTTTATAAATAATCCCTTAACTGTCGATTAAAAGTTACGAGATTCGCTCTCCAATGTTACCATTTAACATATAGGCCAGAGTATATGGTGTATTGGGAGGAATAGATAAGCAAATATACTCTGAAACGAGTAAATGCTTCGCAAACACAGTTAAGGTCATTTTATTGCATTCCAAAGCCTTCGGAATAATTTTATGGATAGCAGTTCACAGAAAAGATAGTACGGAATGACGTGTATATACGTCCGGGTCCATTAACACACTGACTGAGGGAGACGTTTATATACACTGGTGGCACTTACAGAGGTAAGTCGTACTGTAGTTTTAGTGTCAACGTATAGTATTATTGAATTCAATTCATTGTTATTTTATGGAGGGGGGGAGCACGAAGAAAATTATGATTGGATATTGGGTCGCAAATATTGAAAGTTTGAGAAACACTACATTAAATCTTTTTTTATACAGGACCGTTTCTAGCAGGTGTGCATCGCGTGCACATGGGGGTAAAACGGGCAGGTAAAACATGGGGCAGCCGAGGGCCACTCACAGCTCTTTCAATCAAGTAAATTTTACGAATTTCTCAAAAAGAAACTTATAATAAGTCAAATAAATATACTGAATTTTAAATAGTTATCAAAAAATCAAAATATTCCCCATAGCATAGCACACATTTAACCCTTTAGCTACCGACGGCACTTATAAGTACCCTTACTTTAAAATTACATGGAATAATTATTTTTACGAATACTCTGACGATACTTAACAGGAATATTCTTTGATATCTATTCTTCCGAGATGTATGGCAGCACAGGTTCTATGATGGATATTTTAGCGGGGAAGGCGAATAGTTTTGTAGCAGAAGTTACGTTTTCAGCGGATTGCGAAGATTGTCATTTTTGTTCGGAAAAAATAGTAAATGTCAAAAGGTAAGTATCTTATTTTTTGTATGTTAAAGAATATCTTACAAAGCTATTTGACTATTTATTTTAAGTGAACAGTGTACATAATTAATTTTACAGTTGAATATCTTTAGTTAATTAATTAGCTCTAACTAATTAAATTTCCCAAAGATGAGCATTTTGTTTGAGTATATCCCTTAATTTTCAATGAAGTGATTCATGAAAAAAATTGCAGTAAATCATAATGCGGTGGATAAAGGGTTAAAAAATATTAGCACACAATGTGTTGGTCCATTAATGTCTACTCCTTACACACATCCTTCCTTTGATAGCAAAATTAGTGGCAGAGCCGGCAATAACACAATAGAAAATGTTTTCTTACTGATCAGCGGCGGTGGCACACTCTCTAATGATCGATACTTTACAAGGAAGTCTCAAAAATGGTTTTGAGAAAGTTGCTTTACGAAAATATCTAATATGGTTAATATTACCTATAAGACATACGATATGCATTGGGAAAAATTAATTTTTTCAATTGAATAATTGTTTTAGAGTTTAGAAAAAAATAAAATAGAGGACATAAGAAATTTTTGTGTCAATTTGCATTTTTATTCATGTTTTACTTTTCCCTCATATACAGGTGGATGAGTTTACTACGTCAACATTCAGTATTAATCAAAATATGATAAATGCTCTTGAGGGGCGGCACATTAGGCTTTTGAACGCGGGCGGCAGACACCCTAGGATCGATCCTGTTTTTATATATACACATGTCAAATTCTCTTTATATATATATATATATATATATATATATATATATATATATATATATATATATATATATATATATACATATATATATACATATATATATATACATATATATATACATATATACATATATATATATACATATATATATACATATATACATATATATATATACATATATATATATATATATGTATGTGTGTGCATGCATTTTTTTATGTAAATTTATATATATATTAATGATTGTTGTATGATGGTGTTCAGTATAGATACACACGTATATACACTCTATAAAACAAAAAAAAAACGACGCACCAAGATTGAGTTGTCGGATAATGACAAAAATTGGTAGGTATAAAGATTATGTACGGAATAGGAAATGATTAAAATTTCAGAAAAATTGAATGATTTATTTCAGAGTTACATAGTTACGAAGTACCGAGCTCAATAAGGTATTGACCCATCTCTAGTCTGGATGCAAGCTGCTACACGACGTGGCATAGAGGAATAAAGCACCCTGATGGTCTCCTACAGTATTTCTTGCCAAATTTTCTCCAATCATTGGGCAAGTTCCTCAACATTCCCTGGTAGATGCAGTCGCCTTCCCATCATATCCCAAACATGCTCTATTGAAGAGAGATCTGACAGGCGAAGAAAGTATTTGAAAAGCTGTAAGACAGTTCATAGCAACACGTTCCGCATGTGGTCTGGCCTTATCTTCTGAAAAATAAAGCCAAGGCACTGCAAAAGAAACGGTGGCAAAACAGTTCTCAGAATGTCATCGACGCATGGTTGGGCTGTAAGCTTGACTCTAAAGAAGACCAAAGGGGTCCGGCTGTCAAAAGAATTGACACCTCAGACCATAACTCTTTGTTGAGGGCCTGTGTGGCGTTCAATAATGAAATAAGATAGGCACGTGACCCTAGGTATCTCCAGACACGCTTTCGATGATCATCTGGACACAGCTGGAAGCGAGATCCGTCGCTGAGCACTATACGTCCCCAGTCAGCTTGATTTTGACCAGATCGAGCCAAGCACCACCATAATCTGGCTCGGCAGTGTAAAGGCGTAAATGGCAGGGGGCGTAGCGGTTGGTGCGAGCATAAATTTCACTCTATCAGAGGTCTGTGAAGAGTCATGGTGAACACTCACGTGTTTGTCGCACGTCTGATGGTTGATAACGATGACGCAGGCGCTGTGGTAGTTGACTGACAATCAATATGTCCTACCGATCTGCTGTGGTCCTAGGTCATTGCTACCATCATGAAGCTGAAATTTGCCATTGTCCACCCATTCTTGTGAACATCTTCTAATAGCCGCATCTCTTCGAGCCATATGACGAGCGATTCTCTGATTTGCTTAACCTGCCTATTTTAATCCACTGATACAACCTCTTTCAAACTCGGGCAGTTGCTCGCAATGAGCCCGAATCCTACGCCAATAATTTTTTTCAGTCGTTGGAAGATATCCAAAAACGCAATGCAACAGAAATTTTCTCATTCATGTTGAAAATGGTTTCTTATAGACAGCTACTGAGTACACAGTTCCGATGCGCTGTAGCTCCTGCTATTTATTCGTTGGACATCAAATTTTAATTATTTTCATGTTCGATACAAATGTCTTTACAAACGAAATATCATTACAATAGGGCAGCACCTTCTTGGTGCTTCGGGTTTTTTTTTGTTATAGAGTGTATATGCATGTATACTTATTTAAAACATGTCGTCATCTCTGCATGCTTTTGGCTTCAATCCTCTTTTTGTTTCCTGATTACTTTATCTCGTTTTAGTTAATTTAAGACAACTATACAATGTGGTACTGAATATAAATAAATAAAAGTACATGATAAATTTTAATATTTTATGCTTAACGTTATCCATTCACTCTAATTAACTTATTTTTCTATCATTTATACAGCAGTTTGTTTTCTACTTTTATTAATACCGGTTGATTCAAAATTAGTGTGACCAATTTTAAAAGTATATAACTATTTATGGTGAATTCCTATCATTTTACTACTGGTTTTATTTTTTAAAAATGAAAAATTAAAATTATATGTACTAATCTAATCATTTTTATTCGTGGGAGTAAATTATAGCACCGAAATTAGATCCTCAAACCCAAAACGAAGTTTTAAAGTTTTTGAAGGTTGTTTGTTCAAATTTTGTTATAAACAAATCATTACAACATCAATCAAATCAAAAAATAAATTTTTTAAAGTATTACTTATCTAAACTTCGAAAAGAAGCATAAAATTTGACTCGCAATCAAAATCTCCAGAAAAAAATGAGAACAAAAAGATGTTCTTAATGAAAAAGAAAAAAAGTAGGAAAGAGAGAGAATTATCGCTGCAGAAAATCCTGTCTCCAAGAACTTTGGCAAGGAAGCTACAGGTATCACAATTGACAATATATCATCAGTTAAAGAAAATTGGCTATAAAAAGGTGAATAAACCAAGCCTGTCATCAAATGTCAGCAAAAACCATAGAAAAACGAAGAAAACGCTCTTGGCCTCTGTATTTAATGTTATGCAAAGGTAGATACAAAACACAGATAACATAGAATTAAGCTCTGTTTCCTCTGTCATTCACAATTGGCAATACGAAGATTCAATTTATTTCACTCAAAAAGCGTCGCAAAGACGCCACTGTTTTAGAAAAGGCAAGTTAGACGTCAGGAGTTATGGTATGAATAGGAATGTCCTCTCAAGTCTTAGTAAAAGCATTTTTTGTATAACCAAAGGCTAAAATTGATACTACATACTATTAGCAAAAAGTTTTGAAGCACATGATCAGAGAAAGTAAACATCTTTACCTTCGACCAGTTTTTTTCTCACCAATATTCTGCACCATATCATACTACAAAATCAGCTATTAAGTGGCTGAAACATAAAAATAAAATTCTTCCTTATGAAAAATAGCTACTATCTTTTCGACTGTGCTCTTAGAGAACATTTTTTATGGGGATAGTTAAAAAAATAATTAAATAGATGTAAAGTTAGAACACTTCAAGGGTTTCAAAAAGCAATCAAAGAAGAGGTTAGAAAAATTCCCCTAAAAATGTTTGAGAAAGCTTTTTTTGGCTTGGCTAAACGCTTACGTAAAGTGTGCTATGCTAAATAATTTCATTCAATAAAAATTTATGATACTCTGAAGATGGTCACATTATTTTTTAATCAACCGGTATTACACTAATATTACTTGACTTCTAATAAGAAAGATATGATTGAATTAAAATCTTTGTATTTAACTAGACCAACTCTTTTTAAACACAAAAAAATCCTTTTCTTAAAAAAACATACAAAAAATTCGTGTAAAAATACATGCAGCATCGGTAAATTTTCGAATATGATCCAATATCTTAAAATGTCATTTAAATGAAAAAATTCCAAATATTTTTTCAAAGACTGTGGCAAAAAAAAGTAATAATGAAATCCTTGTTACATATTTATGAACAAAAACAATTTATTTTTATTACAAAAAATATTAATATTAATGCACAGTGAAAATTCAGTCTATAAGTACGTATAACATATAAAAATTAGGAATAAAACTACTAACTAATAACTAGTTATAGCTACTAGTTGACAAACACTCGTTTATTACGAACTGGATCTACAATCAGTAGATGTGGCAGATATATCTAGCACAACCACCGGTTTAGATTCAAATGAAAATTTTGCCCCCCTCAGTTTTTTTTTTTTTTTTTTTTTTTTTTGTTACAGAGTTTGTTATTGGCGGCTATTGTTTGGTTTCTCGAGTTGCTCATGTAATTCTCGATATTTTGCTGCACCAAATTTAAGATTAGATTGAAATTTCAAAATCGTGTAAAAAAAGACTGTAAAGAAAGAGTTGAGCGTATGCATTATGATATATTTTTTCTTAGGAGATGGAATTTCTTTTAATCTTAGAGAACTAAAATATTTAAATTAAAATGTAACGAAGGTCAACCGCACCGTGTACGCATTTTTCCCGAGTTTTTTCTACACGTGGAAATTTACTGAGAGAGAGAAATTCATTTTTTTTATACATCGAATGTCTAATCAGAGAATCGGACATGATAAAGCATAATAACTGATTTTCAAATAAACGTACGATAAAAAATTGCGTTATGCCTATTTTAATTATTTCCTTATTCAATAAAAGAGTATAAATATCCTCCTTTCAAAAATTCAGATAACTTATCAGTCATCACTGATAAAACAAACGCAGTCTGGTTTATTGATTGAAAATAACCAAATACTCTTTCAATGGAAACGGACGTAAAAATGGTGAGATACTTACATTGTTGAAAACAAATTGAATTGTTTGAAACTCTTTTAATTTCAAAGTTATACATCATTCCATTAAGGCATCATCTCCAGTGTTACAAGGTAAGAAAATGTTATGCGTAATATTGTGCCTCTCTTTGGTAAATATTTTCATTATAATATACGCTGTTAAAATTCGTAGGTAAACAAACGTATCTATCTATGTGCGTCTATCTTCTCACGAACCACACTACGCAGAAACTCTACCAATGTACCAAAAGATTGGGAATGTTTCGAGAAAGCCGTTTTAACCATTTATATTTTGATATTGCAATTAGTTAAAAAGATATTAATTAAAAATTTTTTTAAAAAATTGGTTTTTGAAGCCAACTTATATAGGTTCGTCTACATAGTTGTAACAACTTTATTGTTTTAACAATGACATAAGTTGGCGTTGAAAATTTGTTTTCAGTCAAACGTAGCTGTTTTGACTTAACTTTCACTGATTAAAAAAGTAAATGTTTTTAACATGTGATTAACTTGAAATATATTATTAAAATCCCAATTTCTACAACTTTACGAATTCCTAAATGTGGGTATTTTCTAATTTAAATTCCTAAAACATTCCTGGAATACTTTTTTACCTTTTCCAACGCTGCCAAGTTGAGTTGAAATGAAATATTGTAAAAGCTCTTCAAAAAAACTTTTGGAATTTTGTAATTAAAAAAATTCTGCTTTTTTTTTATTCATAAAACTATTTTTAAGGAACATATATTTTCCGTTATGAGGAGCCGTAAAAATACAACGAAAAAATGGCAAAAATCACTGATAAAAGATTTTTCTGTCAGATAAAAGTGATTTCTTTTTTTTTCTTTTTATAATGAGTGTAAATAATGAATTTTCCAGCAATTTTTCAAATCCAATTATTAGTTTGAATTTTAAGAAAGTATTCAATGTTTCCTGTATAAAATATTTAATACGATCTTAATGTTACATCGCAGCTGATAGTTTTATTTTAGAGAAATAATTTAACGAAAAACCTTAAATTATAGGAAAATGCTGCCATGTTTTTATTAAATAGTACTATTTTCTTTTTAAATCTTTTTTTATACAAGGAATGTAAACAAATTTTTAGGCTCCCCCCCCCGCATAGTTCTTTTTTCATAGTTAAATATATTTAATCGAATAATCAAACATCCAGATAAAAGCAGTCGTTTCATAGCTAACTGTAGACATTTTTTGATTCATTATTTAACGAAAATATGTGTATATAAATTAATATTTTTTTAAAAAAAAATTAAAGCTGTATTGTTTTTTATTATATTTATAACTAAATTATTTATTTAATAATAAATTCGTACATTTTTTTGAGAACAAAACTGGATTAACTTTGTAAATTTTTAATCGAATATAGAAATTTGAAATAAAAAATATTGTCTCTCGGGGGAAAAAAAGTTTTTATTCTTGAAAAAGCCCGTACAATGTTTGGCGGAACGGTGGGCAAAGAAACCTGTCTGACAAAGAGAAGGGAAAAAATTTCGGGAAAATGGATTTAAATGATATAAATATAGAAATCACACTCTCTCATACACACAGAAGTGCTGGTGTACAGAGAAAGAGGGAAAATTTCCATGAGGATAAAGTTTGTGAGTCATTAGCCCTCGGGTGCCCCATTTCTACATTATCTACGCGACCTGTATCTGTAGGAAAGAACGAAGAATCACGCAAATCTGTCATCTTACTCTTTATTTATTAAGATCTTAACTTAATCCCAATAATAATAATAATAATAATCAAATTAAGTCAATCTGGAGTGAGCAGACACAATTCGTATTACCAAATAATCGCGCGCGTAATTGACCACTATATCTAACTTTACAGATTACCTTTAATCTTATTAATACACGCAGTTTCCTTAAATCTTAATTTAAGACGCTTACCACTATATCCTAGGTAACAGCTATTCTCTTGGTCCTAACTGACGTGGCTTTATTCCTTGTGGAATGGTATCCCCCTTTAGCTTGAATACACAGGTACAGGTAGGTTAATTCTTGAACTTGGAATTGCCACTAACTTTAATTTAATTAATTCTAATCATAAACATAGACCTCATATAGCAACTTCACGTTGCCACACGCAAACTCTTAACTTCTACTATATATAAGATTCCTAATTTGCATTCTCCTGTTCTTTTTCTCGAGTTGGTTGGAAAGATTTGCCATTCTGGCCCCAAAGAACCCCAAGAGGATATTAATGGAAATCACGATGAAAGCCCGCCACAAGTTGTACCCGCGAAAAAGCCCGTGCAACACCGGGCTAAGCAGAGATAAAACAGACACGTACGATAGAACAAAAGCGTGGAAAAAACTTCGAAAAGGGGAATCTTAATGGCATTGATATAGAAATCACACACACACACCAGGAAGTCCTGACACTGAGAGGGGAAGGGGAATCCTCCAATGAATAAAGGTATACACTTGAAGAAGCACGTGTAACGCCGGGCCATGCAGCTAGTTTACTTTACTTACTATATTTGTAAAATTTCTATAATTCTTGATTGAAATTAAAAATATCGATACAAATTGAAAAATATTTTTGAAACTATAATATATATACTTATTTATATAATTTTATATTATTCCATTTAATAAATAATTAATCATATTTTTCGAAATAATATAAAGTGTGTTATTTTAAGTGGAATCAGGAATTGAAATAATCTTATAATTCATAATAACTGACATTATTTTGAAGAAGTCATCTGCATGCTATTACTGATGCCATTTTAAACTAATAAATATTGTGTAATAATTGTTAATATTTGGCAGTAATTTTGAAAGACATATATTTTACTTTGAATTTTTTTAATTGTAGTTTTTCAAAATTGGAATAAGTTTTCCCTTTGCTTAACTTTGTATCCCAATCTCTTGGGAATTTTAAAATTTACTTAAGGATTTATACATGTATGCATAACTCCCAGGAAAGGAATTTATCAACAAAAAGTAAAGCTAAAGATTTCTGTCTTTTTTTATTTTTATAATTTCTGTTATTAATTCCATCAAATATCAATAAAAAATATGCTCATTTACAGAAAGAGAGAGAAGTAGTGTGATTTGTTTTATTATTTTAAAACACTTATTAAAAATAAACACAAATTATTATCAATCATACACACTCTTTGATGATACTTTTATTCATTTCATCTCCAAAGGAATAAAATAAGTTTCCACCATTTTACAAAAGATGGCCTTACCAGCAACTTGCGGCTGAAATTTTCAAATTTAAAAGGTTATATCGTAGACATCTGACAACACCATTGCCTTGAAGTATTAGCGTTTTTGTATCAGCTTCCTATAATTGTTTTCGTGTCAAAATGTCGAGTTTTGAGTTAAATAAGCGTTATTTGCCGGAACTTACGATTTACTCTTTAATTTGAAGAAATCTACATGTGAGGTTCATCGATTGCTTATAAAAGTATAAGGTTAAGCTGTTTTGAGTGAGATAAGTTGTCGTAAGCAGTTTCAAAAGCTTAAGGCAGTGGTTCTCAAACTTTCATTACTGGCGACCCAATTTTCAATCATAGTTTTTATCGCGCCCCCTCCCCAAAAACATGTATTGAATGCAATAATAATGTACTTTTTGGGGGGCGTTAAAGCTACAATACGATCATAATTATAAACCGTACAAATTAATAAGATAAGTATTAAATTTTGTATAAGTTACTTTTAAGTAATATATATTTTTATTATTTTTTTCTACTTTTTAGTTCGGTTCACTATAAAAACGTGTTTTTTAGTTTGTTTTAAAACTATAATTTATTTTATAAATATTTTTACTATACACGATAAAAATCACAATTCCAGTGAATAATTTGATTAAGAGAAAATATGCTTACCTACTTTCAAAGACTCTTCAATTTTTATTTGATTATTTGAGAAAAAATCCAATAAAACTAAAGAAAAAGTTCCAAATGTGCGTGTCCTTAATAAAAGACATAAATCACAAACGCTTTTCACTAACAATACAGGAACGTTATCTTCCAGCAAAACTGTCATATTTTGTTCACGTTATTGTAGTCTTGCTGTGGTTTCATGGTCTAAAAATAGCATTTTGAACTTTTTCTTCCTTGTGTCGTTTTGATAAGGCGAAGTGCTACATCTATGGCTTCATAGTTTTCTTCATAGAGTTCTTCAGGCAGCATTTGAAAATTTCAATTCAACTCAAACGTTTCATGTCTATCGCTTTTTTCATATTTACTTTCGCTGTCTTGATTAATATGCATTATTTCAGCAGGTTCTTCAATTGCTTGATTAGTTTCAACTTCCTTCAATAGAAATCACAGATGCCCATTTTGTTATTTTCTGCTCATTTACATTTATAAACCATAATAAGTCGTAAAACACAGCAATAAAAACCACAAAATTGTTCATAGGGGAACGTGTAGCATGTTCTAAATAATAATTGTGTAAAACGTTTTTCATTATGCATTATATGTTTCAGAATACTCATAAAACTGCATCTTGGCCAAATAATCTTTCAAAGTGCTCAATATGCTTATCCATGTATCATAAAACTCATTCACGTGGGAAAAAAGCAACAAAAATTATATCCACAGCTTTCCTAAAAGAAAAAGAGACGGAGTGAAATATACCAGTAAGTTTGAAGGTCAAATATATGATATTTAAAAGTAGTATTTTAGGGGTTAAAAGAAACGTAATAAAAAAACCTCTCATCGTGGGATTACAATAAAGCAAACAAAATGTCTTTTTTAATATGGTTATAGGATCAAAGATAGCTAATGAGCGTTTGAAGTGTAATGATAAACATAAATTATACTAGTGTAAATGTGTATTTTAGATTATGTCAGAAAGCATTTTGTTTTAGTTCATTCCAAAAAAAATTATTTTTTAAACCTTTTATTTTCAATATGCTCGTGCCCCCTCGCAGGGTTAACGCGCCCCCCAGGAGGGCGCGCTTCACAGTTTGAGAAGCACTGGCTTAAGGTGATATTTAGTGATATTTAGTTGTGATATTAAGTTTAATTTTCGTGATAAATTAACTTAGAATAACCTTTTTCAAAATGTTCTCCTTTTGTGAAAAATGCTTCTATTATAATAATATTTTGCCTGTATATAGCTCAGACCTCTGCACAGAGGTTCAACTATGATTTTTTGAAAAATTCACATTATTTTCAGAGTTACAACCAATTGAAATAATTTATCGGCGTTTTTTTCTTAAAATTTCTCCCCTCTGTTGTCGTAAAACATGGATATAAACCTACTTCTAAGTTATATATTTCAAAAGTTCTAGTTGAGCCTCTGTACAGAGGTCTGAGCTATATACAGGCAAAATATTATTATGATAGAAGCCTTTTCACAAAAGGAGAATGTTTTGAAAATGGGTCATTCTATATTCATTTTTTTGTCAAAATATTGTACTTAAATAATTTTTTATTGTAATACTATTCTTAAAACAATTTTGTATACATTTTCTAATGTAAGAGACATTAAATATCATGAATATTACCCATTTATACTCTTTTGCAAAATCACGGTTCCGAATGTAGTCGAATACCTTAAGAATGGGGAACTTGATATCGAAAGCAAAGGATGTTGTGGAAGTTCGAATGTTTGCAAAGACGCGGAATGTGAAACATTATTGGAGGAATATTTGTGTTAAGCGGTTAAAATATGTACTTAGAAATGACTTATCAAGCAATTTAATATCGCTTAAAATCGTTATGAATGATTCAAAAGTTAGGACATCAAATTCCATATGACTTGAAGCCATGAAACGTCAAATGTGCCAATTTTGCTCATGTGAAATGCTGATTGCCAGGCATAAACTAAATGAATTTTTGGTCATATAGTCACTGGTACTACGTAGCATGCTTCAATATCGACAATAAAGCCGAATATTCATGGGGAAAAAACTCATGTTGTGTATTTGGTAAGATCAACTTGGTGTCGTGTATTATAAATTGCTCAAATCGAAAGAAATCGTTTCTGGGCTGTCTACTGCATACAAAACACAATTGATGAGACTTATCCGAGAACTCGAAAAACACGAACTGCTGGACTATTCCAGACTCCTGCATGATAATTGCATGATTAGACTCATCTATATGTTGTGGCACTTGTCAAAACCTATTTGGAAATACTCCATTGGGAATTTCTACTCTACACACCATATTCACCAAACATTTTCCCTCATGATTGTGAGGGATTACCCCCTCTCTCTTGCCAGCCTAGATGTGTGGGAGGAAGGGAATGAGTACCAGACATGTCCAAAATCAATGTATTTATTGACCAAGCAAATTAACAATACTAATTCTCTTAAACTCAAGAAGAGAATTCTCAATATGAACTATACAAGTAGAACAAATGATGCATGAATTATACGAAAAGTAGGAATATCAACCACTTTAACTTAGGATCAATTCTATTTTCTCACTTACTCTAGCATTACTCTAGCTTAACATTAGCTAGCTTAACATTACTTTAGATTTAGTGACCAATCGTCACTTTAAATCTTCGTCTATTTAATATTTGAAATATTCGATTACTTGTAGTGATACCTGATCTGTAGAAATCTCACCTGACTCTTGGCTTTCTTTCTCTCCTTCTCCTCCGTTAGCTAGAAAACCTTGGTTATATATTGTAGATTTAATTTGAATATCACGGTTTCTTCTTCAGAAGGGTTGGTTGGGAATAAATGCGAATGCTAGCCAAAAGATTTCCTAAGAGGATTAGCGGAAGGTTCGCGAATAGATCCGTCACATGATTATTTCTTGTTCCGATTGGGAGCACACAGCCTTTTTCAGCAGCACTTCACATCATATGAAGATACTAAAACTTTGGGTTGATTCGTGGATTGATTCGGAAAATGAAGCGTTCTTCCGACACGGTAGTGGTATAGTGCCACAAAGATGGGATACAATAGTGGCAAACGATGACCAATACTTAGAGTAAAACATAATATGCGTTTTTTAACTTAATGCTCAAGATTTGACAAAAATGGTGGAAGCTAACTTGTACTCTATTTATTTACATTCAAAATGTCATGATGTGAAATTGAAGAGCTGTTTATTGTTATATAAGTTTCATACTTCAACGACAATTTATATAAATCCTTCCAAAACACAAAAGGTATGCTTATTCTATACTGGTGTTCAAAATCAAGAGAATCTTCAGATTTGGTCTATTACCTCAAGAACTACTGGACAGATTTTAATAAAATTTGGTATTTTTTCAAAGGGTAATATAATGCAAAAAAAAACATTCAACAGTTATAATATACACGCCTGATCGTGTGTAATACTCATCGGCGTCGGAAGGTATGAAATAACTATTGCAGAATAGAAAAAAAATGGTTAATTAGGCGTATGATGCCCTCTTTTATACAGGTCTCTCACTGTGATTTTATGTATACTGTAAATAAGGAAATTTATGAGTTCCTGAGGCAATTAATCCCACTCATTCAGCAACTCTGTTTTAAGCCCTTGGACGGTTCTCGGAGGAAAGTTGAGTGTTTCAACTGCACTCGCCAGAACATCCCAGGCATTCTGTATACGGATAAGGTCTAAGGTCTAAATGGTTAATTCACATTCTGCGAATATCCTCACTTTCCAGGAATTCATCGACTCATCATGTGCCTCGAATTCTCATTCAGTAAAATAAAAGCAGGATCAACTGCACCCATGAAAAGGCAAACATATGGCTACAAGATCTCATCCTTATACCACACAGTGCCTCTTGAGAAGACATAACGGTGTGTGCTGCCATCCAAAGTGATGCTGGACCAAACCATCAAGCCTTCACTATTGTAAGGGTAGATTTCTTGGACATTGAAGAGTAAGTAGAGAGGGTCCATGGTTCTCTCCATATAAAAGTATGAAGGTAACCCCGTTAAGCTGAATCCGGACGCATCAGTGAACTGAGCCATCAGTGAACCATTGGTCTATGCTCCAACATCAATACTCTCTGCATCATTTCAAATTGACTCATCTGTTGACAGAACTGAAAGGGAAACGAACAACAAGTCTTCTTACAAACGACCCTCTCTCATGAATCTTCTGGAAATAGTCACCCTTGAAACTAGGGTTCCTGTGACCACACACAACTCATGAGAGAGCAGAGAAGCTGTAGCATCCCTTTTATGCCTCGTTATAATAGACAACTGGCGATGTTTGGTCGTCATGCCTCTTGAACGACCTTGACCAGGTTTTCTCTTGAATCCGGTATCCTGAAGCTCCCAGCACAATGCTGGGCATTAAATTAAATTATTTGCAATTTTGGATTTGAGATTGAACAGCTCTAGCCTAAACGCTATTCTCCACCTCACTATGTCTTCTAAACATTGGTACTTACTCTCATTGTTACTGTTTTAATTTTACTAGTAAAAAAAAACTCAAGAAAACAGCAAGTGAAAATTGGCAAGCATACTTATAAATCCTGTTAATCGGCTATCTATGCCCACACATAAGTATACGCTTTCGTATTTGAAACACAAGATATACATTTTTGTTTCGAAGCAGTATTTTTACATTTCGTTCATATCTGAAATTCATCAAAATAGGCAAATGGTCTTAATTTTGAACACCAGTATAATTACTTGTATTGAATAATTTGATCTTTTTTTTTATCTTCAGATGAGGCTTTTACTGTTAGTAGTCGTTCTTCCTTGTGTTTTTGGAGCTGAAACATTTTGCTTAGACGGAACAGCATGTCCTGAAGGTGATTATTTTATTGCTTCAGTTATTTCAAAATCAGAGCATCAAATGGATAATTACTGTTCATTTTTTTAGGACAATATAATTTTTATTACCTTTAATATTTTTGTGTAGTATGTTTCAAACTTTTTAAAAAAAAAACAAAGAAAAAAAATTTGTGAAAAAACCAAGAGAGTTTTGAAGTAATTGAAGCCATAAATTCTATATACATATCGATAAATTGAGATTCAAAACTCATGGCTTGAATGTGGAAAAAAGACAAGCCTTGTAGAATACATATACCTTTCTAATGACACCTAAAATAGACATAAATGAAAGCACCCGGGGGTAATTTTTATGGTGAAAATTAGAAATCTATTGATCTATGGGGGTTGAGTCCCCAAACCCCACCTTTATAGACGTCACTGAGTATGCATGCTTTAAAAACATCCTTAATTATATTTGTAAGCATAAAGTATTGTTAAAAAGAATAGACTGTAGTAAGAAATGTGTAATACACAAATAATTAATGAAAATAATCTCTCTATGTAAAAATAGATGTTTCTGTATAGGACCACGCTTCCCTCCAACACCGTTCAACCGATCATTATGAAAATTGGCATGTATATGCATTTTTTGTGTGGAGAAGAGGTTTTTGTGCCAACTTGGCTCTATCATCAACATTTCTCTATATTTCCATTGAATCGTCATTATAATGTAAGGAACAGCTTTGCTTGCGAATATTACAATTTTAACATAAAATAAATACAACAGAAAGTAATAATAACGTACTACACATCCAGATATAAATTATTTACACTACTTTAAGTGAACATTACACAAAATTTGTAACAATGTGTTACTTTTGCTGAGCAGAGATCGGCTTAGGAAGGTATTTTCAAAAATCGACCCACAAGAGAGTTTCTGAGCGTTACAAATAAAAAAAACCTTCTTTTTATCGGCTATTAGTTATACAGATTTAAAATTTAACAAATATGGTTTTTTGTTCAGCTGATATATGCGAAAAGCTTTCTTTTGTTTAATTTACAATTCATGTAAAATTAACTCATTAAAAAGTTCTTTATCCTTCAATCTGTATTGTTTAATTTTTCAATTCACCCGTGTGAATAATGGGTATATACCAGCTAATACACAAATAAAGTAAAGCAGAGATTTTTGACATTACTGGCAAAATAATCGTTAAAATGCTTTTATAGTGTGATTTAAGAAGGAGGGAAGTCTTCAAAGTAAAAGAGAAGAAACTAACGTTTTAAAAAGAATAGGTTAGATAGGAATTCATTATTCTTATGATGAGGTAACATTATGCACTAAGACGGTAAATTTCTCAAAATGGTGTTCATAAAATTTTATGTACCTTTTTTTTGTATTTACTGCATGAATGCCTCTGCAATGCCTGAATGTTATCTACTTACTACTAATGAATACACTGCTGTTTATAAAAAAATGTAGCACCATGAAGGAATAATCAGAATTAAACGAACTTTGCAGCAAATATCAATTATAGGGTGTTACGTAAAATAGTAAAGTTTCAAAGTCCCCGCGCATGCATGGCATGCGCAGTGCCCTCTGAACTGAAGCTGAAAGCGTATAAATAGAGGGATGTTGAAAATAGTTAATGATTATTAGTTAGTGACGAACGTTTAGTGAGACCTAAGTCTGCCTTCACGACGAAATAAAGAGAAGTTCCATCAACTTATGGAGTTTGAACGGGGGGGGGATTATCGGCCATCGAGAAGGAGAATTTTCCTATCGCACAATAGGAGCTCGTAAGCAGCTGAACAGTTCCACAGTGGAAGCAGTGGACAGACGAACACCGAACAACTCGAAAGACTGGTAGTGGACGACGGAAGGTGACGTCAGCTCGCGACGATCGACACCTGTTCTGCACGGTGATGAATGACCGTACAGCTTCCTCCAGGCAGTTGGCAGCACGTTGGTTTACTGCTACAGGTGTATTAATGTCAGCTTCGTCAATTCTTTGACGTCTGCTGCACCGTGGATCGTGTACGAGGGTGCCTGTATACAGAATCCCCCTCATGGCAAACCATCGACAGCTGCATCTGCAGTGTTTTTATGGGCACAGAGCCTTCCGCGCTGATTGGCACCAAGTTGTCGTTTCAGATGAATCACGCTTCAATTTGTGGGACCATGGTGGTCTCGTTCGTGTTAGACGTTAAGCCGGTGAACGCTGCCTTCCAGAGTGCTTTATCGAACTACATAGTCACCTAGCACCCGGAGTTATGGTTTGGGATTCGATTTCGTATCATGGACGATCCAATTTGCTACGAATTGAGGGTAATCTCAATAACAACAGGTACGTCGGTGAAGTTCTACAGCCCAAAGAGTCATTCCCTTCATTCAGTTCATCCCTGGGGCTATCTTTCATAAAGATAATGCACTCCCACATGTTGCAAAGACTGTTCGAGACTTCTGTTCAGCCAAACACATGCAACTTCTTCCTTGGACAGATATGTCGCCTATTGAGCACGTGTGGGATTTGGTTGATTGGCGTCTCGTTCGTGATCCGAGTCCTGTAGCTTCAAAAGACGAACTTTTGCTGTGCATACAAGCAATATGGAATTCTGTTCCACAAGCAGAAATTCAAAATCTGCCATGCTATGACTCCATATCATGTCGTATTGCAGCACTTAATGCATTGCGTGGTGGCTACACTAAATACTGATTTCGGACACTCAATATTATTTTTATGCTTTGAAAATTTCGTCATTCATTTGTACTGATACAAGTCGTTTGTGCATTAAATTTCATTTAATTCATGGTGTTACATTTTTTTAACAAACAGCAGTTTGATTTACATAATAAAGAGAGAGAGATTCAATAATATCACCAAATATAGGGTTATAGCACTAATATCACAACAAAAATGACAATTTTGAATTGATTTAGTGTGATAGTAAGTAAAAAGTTCTTTTAAAAATTCTAAATATATTTGTAAAATTTCATATCAGTTTTGAAATAAATGTCCAATGAACCTATAATTAAAAATTCTGAGTTTTTTTTTTAATAATTTCTGAAAAAAAAGTACATAAAAAGGCAAAGTTTAACGTTATTGGTAGAGGGGGTACTAATTCTATCTTCTTAAAAAAACATGAGAATTTCATTTTCTTAATATTACTGCATAAAGAAAATCAGAAAAACACACAAGTTAATATGGCCCTTAATGAATGTACTTTTATCTATACGTACTAATTCATATTATATTCCTCATGAAGTAATTGTAAGATTATAATATTTTTTTAAGGAAATTATTATTGCATTTCTTTCAGGTACTAAATGTTGCACCGCTCATGATGGTCAAATTCGATGCTGTGACGTACAAGATTCCGATTCTGTTTCCATGGTTGTCAGAAGCAGGAAAACTTCGAAAGTAGTTCCTGCCGCAACGCCACACAAGTTTTCAAATGCTTCGGGAGTACAGAAGTATTTTAGTTACTGCATAATAGGTGTTAACTGTGACGGAACATGTTGTAATGATAATTGTTGTGCGTTCGATGAGGCGACGTGTTGCGACACATTGTGTTGTGCTGATGGCTATCAGTGTTGCGGTGGCAATAGAGAGAACAAAGAAGAATGGTGTTGCCGCTGGAGAGAGACATGTGCTATCTATGCCACAGACATCTGTTTCAGTAAGAGTTCAATTTTCGTACCTTCAATTTTTGTGTTTTTAATTTCAGTATGGCTTTCTAAGAACCTCATTTGAAAAAGCTTGACAATTGTCAAAATATCAATTCTTAATTGTTTTATTGAAATTTGTTTATTTATTATATTAGAGTGTATATTTATCATGTACAAGCGATGTATATAAATAATGCAAATCTGTTATTTGAGAACATCATGAGAAAAAAAAATATCAAATAAAATTTTGTTCAGATTTTGTTTCATTTCTCTTAGTAAACTACGAGGGGTGATAAAAAAAAGGTCACAAGTCGAATAAAGAGATATTTATTAAAAATAGACTGAAACTACAAAACGGGATTAAGAGGCATAGGTGCCTATCACATTTCGACATAATCATCAAGTCTATTTAGGCATTTATGTGAACGCAAATCCAACTTTTTTAACCCGTCTTGGAAGAAATCAGGTCCCTGTCCATTGAGGTAGGTCCCGGTGGATGTTTTCACAACACTGTCTTGGCATATCACAGCACATCAGAAACGATATGCTGCACACTAAACTCAGCCCCAGCTCTGACGAGATTTCCCGCAGAGTTACCCGTAGGTCATTTTGAATCGTTTCTCCAATTCGTGCCGTGTTGATTTCTGTCATCTAAGAACTTGGCCGGCCGCTCCCTGTCATATTGCGGCTTTCGGCACCCTATCTGCCTGGTTGAAAAGAGTGACACCATTTCGCTACATGTTGTCTGCTCATTGTTCTTTCATCATAAATTTCCTCGATTTGACTGTGAATGTCAGATGAGGACACATTCTTTGCCCATAAAAATTGAATCGGGGCTCGCACTTCCAATTTCGTAAGCGTCTTGCCATTTTAATCGTCCTGAACCGTTTGGGAACTTACACTACCTACCTGCAAACCAGCTGTATGACAAGTAACGTTATTTATCTCCACCCTGGGGAAACAAAATTTCTGCATAATGTGTAGTTTTCAAATGCTGCGGCTTGTGACCTTTTTTTCTGATCATCCCTCGTAGCATGTTGCTGTCTATTTTAATTCGTGTTATAGCTAAGCAACACAACCAAGAATATTTCCAAACTCGCCTTTGAAGGTATGAGTTACCACAAAAAGTAAATGTTGGGCAGCTCTATTACTATATTAATATTATTTAAACTATTTTTATGGATAATAAAATTTACTAAATTTCAGATTTTTGAATAAGTTTTATTAGTTTTCTGTTGCTTTATTTCATTTCTTCAGAAACCTTTCGGCCATGTTAGCCTCTTAGTTATGGTTATGAACTCGTGTCCGGAGTGTCAAGGGTTCGAGTCCTAGTGACACTGAATACCTGCTGGGTATAGAGGGCTGATAAACGTTAAATCTGTCGAGACTTAATGTCCTCTCGTTGGTGTGGTAGTTAGGAGAGGGGTAATCCAGCTCAGGTATCGTCCTCTTCATTTAATCAAGGTTCAAATTTATATATATATATATATATATATATATATATATATATATATATACGAGGTCTAATAGTCCTCGTGTTGTCTTACAGCGCGACATTAATTGAACTCTCATTCCTATTTTATTAAGGATAGTGTGAGAATAAGGGATAGTATTGTACTGCTGGGTATCTTCAGAAATGGAAATTTAACTTAAGTTTTTCCTTTATTAACTTTTTGGTTTTTAGTTTTATAAGCAAATAATTGCTTTGTTTTTCAATCGAAATGTTATATACCAATACATAGATTTCTACTAAATTACACTGAAATTTCAAAATTTTTAAAAACATTCTATTATTTAAAAAAAAAACTTGCTTTATAAAATTTATTGGTTTTTTTAATCCATCAAGGACAATGCTACCAACTCACGTGCTAAAATTTTATTTACTTTTTGTTATTGCAATAAAATAAGGTTTTTCTTCACTCAGTTGCGCTTTTTAGTGTTTACTAAATTAGCAAAAATAATATCATAAACGAATTATGGAAGTTCTTAGATTAATGAAGTAATTTATTTACTTAACCAACTCAGATACTTACAAATAATGTGCAATGGATACATGATAACAAAATAGCTTGTGGAGATCTCCACCAAAGGACCGATTTCCCGGAAGGGAATTAATGACTTTCTAACGGTGACGTAGTTTCGAATGAGAAAGTACCCAAGACTGGACAATACCGACGCTTAGGTCCTAGGGCAAGTCAGCCTTTGACCTCCTTTTATTCAGCTGACAGAGAAGTGGCCGGCGCATTTCTCACGCCAATCTCCGGCTTTAAAGTCCACCGCACGAAGGGTGACAAGGACCAATGGCCGAATAGTAATCTCAGGTACGTCCAAATAGAAATGATTCTGCGTTAGGCGCCTGTTTTGAAGGCGTGACATATTTCACCTTTAAAGGACACGAAAAATGGAAATCCACACGTTCCACGTCATTCCAACACACTCTCTCAGACTGGACTTTCTCAAACCTCTTATTGGACGTTTCAAGGCTCCAGCATAATGAGCATCATGTCGTCCTAACGCAGCCTTCACATTTGTTATCGGGTCTTGCCAGCACCTAATCAGTAAGGCTCCTTTTCAACATGATCATAAATAGACATAGCACTGAAACATACCCGCATTATCACTGAAATCTAATCAAAAGAAGCAAATTGAAGTCGTTTAAGTTACAGAGATTGTATGTCTTTACAACACGCCTATTTCTTCATCTTAGTTGCTCTACTTAAATTTAAATTAATCAAATATTAAAGTTAATTGAAATTATTAAACTAAAATATTTTGAAACTGAATGTGAGAATAATTAGGAGCCATATTTTCACAGTTTCATGTATTCGGAAAGCAACTAGTTTAGTAGTTTCAATTTGGTTTAACTTTAGTACACACAGTAACCGGTACAAAATATATTAATTTTTTTATTGTCGGTTCTGAATGAATTTAGGACTTTAATTATATGGATTCGATTTTTAATAAAGTGAAGGCAGGGTTTGATTCCTTAGGCCCTTTACTCAATTCTGTGCGATATACTAAAAGTTCACCAAAAAAAATCAGGTATTTTTTTCCTTTTAATAAAACAGCATGTATTATTTCTTTTAAAATTTTTTCTACTTCTATGTTTTTAAAACTTTTGTACTAGTTTTTATGCTTAAATACTCGTATAGTAATCAATACTACCGAAGATTTTTAATAAAACTAAGCAAATTTAGTAAAAATGTACCATGCTATATCATACAACTAAGAGAAAAGAATACAATTTTATAATTAGCTAGAATTTTACGCCTCTTACTATTTTGAACCGTCAATCGTGTGTTGAAACGTTAGAGATAAATACAGCAAGGGATTGGCTCCCGCCATTGGAAGATTAATAGATCCCGTGACGCGAAGCACGTGCGCTTTAGGGGTCTTTCAATGATAAAAATAAGTTGCAATTTTACGAAGTGTGGATATGAAAAAACTTTCTCTTAAGAAAATAAGAATTTTCTTAGTTTGATTTTTAAAAAGTGTTACTGTGATAGACGAATTTAATTATCATTACCAATGTTACATTAATTTTGCTGAAATCATTTTGAGACTTTAATCCATTTCTTTGTAAGTGATCTTTGTTATGCGTAGTCGGAGGTGGATTAAGTTAGTTGGAGGCCCCTGGCGGTAAAAGGTTTGAGGACAATGGACTCAAGAGTAGAAAAACTAAAATAGTAAAATATTTGCTGGGCTTAAATTCTCAATATATATATATATATTGCTAAAAATAAAACTCAACATGTTGGAACCCCCCTGGGTTCCTCCCTGGACACCAAGATTAATTTGAGGCAAAGAATCACTAAGAGCCATTTGTATAATAATAACTTGTATTTATTATCTTGATTTAGATATCAGAAACTCTAATAACATATAATATTTCTATGTTACGTCAAACAAGCGGGATTTACCTTTAATATCAAATTAAATTAAGAATTATGAAATTAATCAATAATTACGCGCAAGATCAAATAAGGTCTACCAAAATAGGAGGTCAGAGAAATACACGTAACTCGAATTATTAGCTTTCATTATCTTAAACTAATTTCATTAAACTGGCGATTGTTTTAAGCGATAATAAACTATATTATATCACCTGGCAATACTTTGGTATCTCTACAAGATGCCTTCGTAGATTACTAACCGTAACTCTTCAATATCGCAATCCAATTGAATCGTCCAAACTTGAGGTTACTGCTGCTGGTTCAATAGCCTTCATCTTTGCTAGCTTACAACGCTCTACTTAAATACCCTATCTACTTTGCATATCCCGTTCTCTTTTTCGGAGTTGATTGGAAATATATATATATATATATATATATATATATATATATATATATATATATATATATATATATATATCCCCAAAAAGACGCCTAATAATATTAGTGGAAAGGTTCCGTACAGATTCGTCACAAACAGCTGAAAAAAAATTTATTTTATTTAAAAAAATTAAAAACCTTGCAAAAGAACTTACAATTTTGCTAAACAATCTTACTTCTTGATTTCCTTCTGGCAAATTCATCAGTTATTTTTGCCGTATCTATTTTGTCCAAAACATCTTGTGTTTTATATATAATATGGTCATGTTGTTCAATTTGTCTTCTTTCCCATAGTTCTTAAATAATTTCTCAACACACTTTTTAAAACTTATAAAGATCTCTCACCCGATGCATTCGATACCGGTATTGTTAAAAATATTTTCAAAACTATCTGTACATTAGGATTTCTCTTGCAACTCGATAATTTTCTAGTGGGGTCTTCATTGTATTCTTGTTTTCTTTTAAAAGTAGTAGAAATTCATCCCCCCAATTCATATTGTCACAATTAAAGGATTCAATATCGTTTTTGCAACTTTCCTTTAGTTTGTGTGTGTGGTTTTCTTCTTGATTTCGGATAATAATCCCTCGTCAAAAACTGCAGTTAAGGTATCCGACTACGTTCGGAACCGTGATTTTAAAAAAAAGCGCATAAATTTATATTTTTCATGATATTTAGTGTCACTTAGATTAGAATATATGTATAAAATTGTTTTAAGAACATTTTAATAAAAAAATTATTTAAATACAATATTTCGGCAAAAAACTAACTTAGAATAACCTTTTTTCGAAATGTTCTCCTTTTGTGAAAAATGCTTCTGTTATAATAGTATTTTGCCTGTATATAGCTCAGGCCGCTGTACAGAGGCTCACAACTATGATTTTTTTAAAAAATTACATTATTTTCAGAGTTACAACCAACTGAAATAACTATCGGCGTTTTTTTCTTAAAATTGATCCCCTCTGTTGTCGTAAAATTAGGATATACCCTCTTCTAAATTATATATTTCAAAAATTCTAGTTGAGCCTCTGTAGAGAGGTATGAGCTATATACAGGCAAAACATTAGTATAAAAGAAGCATTTTTCATAAAAGGAGAATATTTTAAAAATGGGTCATTTTATGTTCATTTTTTGTCAAAATATTGTACTTAGATAATTTTTTTATTGTAATAATATTCTTAAAACAGTTTTATGTACATTTTCTAATTTAAGTGACACTAAATATCACAAATATTATCCATTTATACGCTTTTGCAAAATCATGGTTCCGAACGTAGCCGGATACCTTCAGTGTTCTATAACAGTTCTATAAACGTCAGCTCTCTCTCTTCGAGATAGTTCTGCTCTATTGCCCTATCGTATATAACATAAAATTAATTCACCTGCTGTTGCCCTATGGCAGAAGTGATGAACCTTTATGGATGAACGCGCCACTTTCTTTCTAAACAAATATCTAATGAGGTATAGACGTGCCGTCAAATAACTTTGATTTGGGATTATATTGGGAAAATAATAAAGCTAATTGCTAAGAACTTAAAATCGCTTATTTTCTACGAAAAAATACATTTTGTACTTTATAAAAGTAAATGTTTTAGTTATACGTGTAATTCAAATTATATAAAGTAACATTAGCGTGATTTCTGCTGTTGCTGACTATAGATGACAACTTATACACTCAGGAACATTGAAAATAGCGACCCAAGAAGAAAGCATCCGACTGAAATGAAATTTAATACACATAATAACACAGATGAGTGATTCACTTCATCTCAAAAACAAGACAATTAAAAGAATGCAGGGTGTGCAACGACACAAATACTGGTCAACTTCAGTAGCGCGTTGGCCCACCTCCAGCTGCAATACATGCCGCCACACGGTCCGGCATTGAGTTGATAAGACACCTTATGTTATCCTGAGGCAGATGGGCCCACAAATCTTGAACAGCCAACTCTAAATCATGTACAGAGTGACACGATGGCATCTGCCGTTTTAGCTGATCCCACACGGGCTCTACAGGGGACAAATCGAGGGAGCGGGCCGGCCATGGAAGAGTCTGAAAATGACGTAAGAAGTCTTGAGCAACACTTGCTGTATGCGGACGAGCATTATCTTGCTGGAAAATTGCCCCTGGGAGATCATTTAGGAGAGGTCCTACATGGGGTCGAAGAATATCATCAACGTAACGTTAGCCCGTTAAGGTTCCACGTATCACAATTAAAGTAGACCGGCTATCATAGGCTATGGCCCCCCAGACCATTACACCAGCTGTGCGGGCAGTGGGACGTAGAACAGTGTGGGGTGAATTGTACCGCTCACCAGGGCGCCTCCACACCCGTACACGGTCATCATCTGTCCCCAAAACAAACCGGGATTCATCACTAAACACACCCTTTTGCCAATCTGTGACATTCCACATTGATCTGGCTTGGCACCACTGTAGACGCAGTTGCCGATGTTCCGGTGTTAAAGGGAGTGCGTGGAAAGGGCGCTTGGATTTAAGATTTGCTTCCGCAAGGTGTCTGGAAATTGTTTGTGGAACAATTGCTACGCCTATGTCTGCTCGTATCGTTGAACGAGTCACTGTGGGGTCCACAAGTGCTTACCGCACGATCCTTGGATCCTCTCTCCTCCTGGTCTTCCTGGTCGCTCCAGACCCGGTTTTCCGCGCGTTAGTACCTTCTCGGATCCACTGCTCCCAACAATTTCTAACGGCACACTCCGAACAATCCAGATGGCCAGCAAAACGGCGCGTCGACCAGCCTGCAATTATCATCCCGATGATCAGGCCTCTCTCAAACTCGCTTAACGGTGAGAAATGTCTTCTAGCCCGTTTACCTGGCATGTTTCACTTACCAAAGTCTTCCTACAATCGGCGTATAATCGTCACGTTTATGAACCTTCGAATTTGCGCTGGCTTATATAGCACCCTATTTCTGATTATAGCGCCACCTCGGCGTGTATGAGCATGCGTATTGGCATAAAACTTGGATCATTTGCAAATCACATTACGCTGTACTTATTTGCAAAGTTTCGCGATTGTACTTAGCTTCCTTCTTGGGTCGCTATTTTCAATGTTCCTGAGTGTAAAGGATTGTAAGATGTTACCTTTAGCGGATTGCATGCTGAATTGGAGTCATTTGCCAAATGGTATTTAAATGAGTCTTTACTGCTTTTTATCTCTGAAAATAATGACTCGTAAGCATTGGTAGATGAAAATATGGTTAAAATATCATGGTCCAGCTTCTTCAAACAAAAAATGGTGTCTGAAATCGAATTCCATTTTTCCAAAATTTCATTAGTAGCATTTTTACTTATTTTGCTTGTTTATCTTTCCGTTTCAATCAATTCCAACTTTGTCTTTTTTTCAACAAACTTTTGAATCCGCATTGAACTAGACTGGAAATTAATCAGAGTTGTGCAATTCAAACTTTTCAATTTCTAACCAATCGAATTGGGACAAGTTCAGTTTTTTAAAGGAAGTCACATCAGGGTACATAAAAATCTCGCTGAAAACTGCGACCGATCCGTCGCGTTTGTTCGTAATACTTTATTATGTACTTTGTCATTTTAAATGAAAATGCAAACCGTTTTCATCGATAGTGTGCCCAAAATATTGTGTCACGTGCCATTAGTTCGCTATCCCTGCCCTATGGCATATGACACAAAATGAATTTACAATGAAATTTTCCTTTCTTTTAAAAATTCATAACCGACTTATTTATTTTCACCATTTTTTTTTTTTTTTTTTTTGCTGCCTATGAGCTCGTCTAGCTTCCTGTTCAAACGAGAGCCATGGTAAATCAGTTGATGCTTGTTCCATTTTTCCAAATTCATTTTCCGAAATATTGGATGTAATTTTCCAGAGATTTTATATAGTAGACTAGATCCTTTTTTTTAATAATTCACTTTAAACTTATTGCAATGATTTACTAGGAGTATTTATTCTGTGAAGTATGGTATTTTTTTTTGTCAAATCATGGTCATTAGGGAAGTTTCCTCATTCGTATTAGAGATTTCAGCCGCAGCCACTTTTATTAACCTTTATCTTGCTATTAAGACCTAAATTCAACGAGTTTGACATAGTTTGCTTTGAACTAGACACATCTTTTATCACATAACTTCATCTTGTTTCATTTATCTTCATTAGTAAAATACCTCATCGATGGAAATCCCAATACCAAGAGGGAATTGTGCTGTATCAAGGAAATTAAGTTGGCTTGTTTATATATCTAAAAGATGGCTTCGATTCTAATTTCGCGTTGCGCGCATAAGATTGGTGCAAGTTGCGTCCCTTTGAGGATGCGAATTAAGTGTACTTTAAAAATGCGCTATGAAGGTTATTAATCGTTGAGGTTTAATGCCGTGAGTTGATGTTAATCCAAAATGACTTTAAGAAGACGAAGAAGCCATTATCAACAGCTCGCTGAGTTCGAACGAGAAGGTATAATAGAGCTAAAAAAAATTAGAATTTCTTTCCAGGATGTTGCAGAAAGATTTAAGGTACCCGACTACGTTCGGAGCTGTGATTTTAAAAAAGCGCATAAATGGATTATTATCACGATATTAAGTGTCACTTAGATTAGAATATATGTATAAAATTGTTTTAAGAACATTTTGATAATAAAAAGTTATATAAATACAATATTTCGGCAAAAAATTAACTTAGAATGACCTTTTTTCAAAATGTTCTCCTTTTATAAAATATGCTTCTAAAATAATAACACTTTGCTTATATAAAGTAAAGACTTCTCCAGAGAGTCTGAACTTTATTTATTAATTTTTTTTTTTGAAAAATTCACATTATTTTCAGAGTTACAACCAATTGAAATAATTATCGGCGTTTTTTTTCTTAAAATTTCTCCCCTCTGTTGTCGTAAAACATAGGTAAACCCACTTCTAAGTTATATATTTCAAAAATTCTAGTTGGGCCTCTGTACAGAGGTCTGAGCTACATAAACAGGCAAAATATTATTACAATAGAAGCATTTTTCCCAAAAGAAGAATATTTTGAAAATGGGTCATTCTATATTCATTTTTTGTCAAAATATTGTACTTAAATAATTTTTTATTGTAATAATACTCTTAAAACAATTTTATATACATTTTGTAATCTAAGTGACACTAAATATCATAAATATTATCCATTTATACGCTTTTGCAAAATCACGGCTCCGAACGTAGTCGGATCCCTTAATAGGAATGTATCCACTGTGAATGATTTTTGGCCGCAGTGGTCCCGGAAAGGCCTTAACTACGGTCCAACCACGCTCGGGTCACCACTGACAGAGAAGACCTTCGTATTCACCACAAGGCTGGGAAACATCGTAGAGCATCTACAGCAGAAATTACAGATTTTACAGAATTACAGGTACATAGCTCCCAGGCAGCTGCCCCTTAACATTCATAGCATTAGCTCCACAAATCATACCATTCACTCAGTGATACCATTAGCTTCAGAGATGACACGCTAGAGGTCATAGGTGACTGGAGTGGTGATGTATTGCGTTTACTGATCAAAACTGATTCTGTCTTAGGGCCAGTGATGGCCGTATATTAATCAGAAAAAGGCCAGGTCAACGCCTGCAAACAGCTTTTCTGCGGCCTACACACTGGGTGTGTACCTAGAGTTATGGTCTGGCACGAGAAATAATCTTTGATTGCAGGAGCACTCTCGAGGTTAATTCACACATCCAGAATGTAAACTTGTACGTCAGTCTGTTGATTCATTCTGTTGCACTAGTATTTATAATCATCATTCAAGGTGTGTTTTCAAACAGAATAACGTGCACCTTTATACTCAGTTGCTACCCAAAATGCTCTATAAAGTGTCAACCTGTTACCTTAACCTGCCAGATCACCAGATCTTACTTCATTCGAACACGAATCAGATATCATTGGACGGCAATGACAACGTAATCCACAACCAGAATTAAACAACCTTATATTGACCTACTAAGAGCAACAGGAATGCAATTCCATCCCACAAACTGACATCCGCCGTTTGTGCATTTAAAATACTGACGGTTACATTGGTTTATAATAGACATGTCGAACTCATATGATATTGTGAGCCACATGATCTATTTTACATTAAGTCGGGGGCCGCATACTCTCAATGTTCAAAAAATTGATAAAATACGATTTGTAGAAGGATTATGTTATGCATTTATTAGACTCAATGTCAGGGGGGGGGGTTCTAATAAAAAAACAAAAATAAAAGTTATAATAAGAAATTATTATTTAAGAATTTAAGGTTACCAAAATTTTAAATTGCTTCAAATTTTGATTTTTTTTTATTTTGATCTTAAAAAATAAAGGATACCTCTCTCTCTCGCTAATTCTGTTGCTGTATTATTTTTATAATTCTACAAAAAGAAAGCTGGAAAATTTAATTTTAATGTGATAAGCGAAATACCACTCCCCATTTTTAAAGGGACAAAATTTTGAACTCTGTACTCTCTCCTTTTGGTTTTTAAAATTAATTTTTAACGGATAGGCAAGACAATTTAAAAACAAGACTTATTTTTATAATTTTAGCAAGACATTTCAGCAACATATTTATCTAATAAATGAATCTAAATAATGCTATAATATCATGCAAGGATAGTACTCAAAGTGAAGTATGAAAGTAGGAAAAAATTAATGTATAAAATATTAATGTTTTATATGGAATCGTTGATGACACAAGTGTTTGTGAAGCTTACAAAGAAATCTAAACAGCAATATTTTAAAACTAAAAGAAAAACAATGGTAATAAAATAAAGCACACTAATCCTGTTGACTTTAAATACATATTTTTAAAATATTTTTTTTTAAATCATGATGAAAAATATCCTTATTTTTGATGTTCTTAAAATGAGTTTGTTTTTGTGTGTGGATTCCTAAACATTTTCTGAAAATCTACTTTAACTGTAGCACTCATATATCTTGCATGTTACAAAAATTAATTATTTCCAATACAATGTGAATACTTTTTTAAAAATAAACATTTAAAACTTTTAGATATTGCACATTATCTTCATAAAAATTTTAAATAATATTTAAATCATAAAATGAATTAAACTTTTTTAAAAATTTTATTTTATTTACATTTATGTATTGAATGATATGTTGACAAGCACTACAAAGTTTAAAAGTTACATTCCAGTAAACTTTATGCAATTTGTACCTAAAGTTAAGTACATGACTGAAAAATATGATAGCTATTAATTGCTCACATATAATTTTTTATATTTATAAATGTGATTTTTTTACATACACGGCATATAAGTATACAGATATTACGGCTTAAAATAAGTTTATATTTTTACCTGTCAAGGACATCCCGATCCCAATGTTACTTTTTAGAAAATGTTTGGCACCGTTTTTCATAAAGCAAATAATCAAAATTTTGTTAAATATGCTGAGCTGACGCGATCTTTAAAATTGATGATAAATGTTTATTGTTCGACCTTGACCTTTCTGAATTTTTGTTTTTTATTAAAGAAAACAATTGCTCGCATAAATAAGTACTTTCGAAGATAGCCATTATACGCGTAACTAAGAATAACATCTTAGGAAGTCAATCTATGATAAATATGTGTAAAAATCTGGAATTCCATCTTCCATACATTTTTGCTTCAGCAAAGAATCACATTGAATCTCAATCAATTGCATTTGTAAATTTTCATCAACAAATTCAATGTCGATAGATAGAGGTGAAGTAAAAAGACGAAATTGTAATTCACAGCTTTTAAAATCAGAAAATCTTCAATCTAATTCTATTTCTAACAATTTAATTTGGTGAGCATATTCTGTAGATTTTAATTTAGGGGATTTAATGAATAGATATTGGCAGCTTTTTCAAAGTGAGACAGATTTTCTTTTTCTATTTGCTTTCGCCAAAGAAATATTTTTTGTTTAAAAGCGTTAATGCTATCAAATAGTGTTGTAACAAGATTATTTTTACTTTGAAGCTTAAGAATAAGTTGATGAAGGTGACTTGTGATATCAACTGAGAAGGCCAGGTTCATTAGCCATTGTCCATCTTTTAATTCTGTACATACGTATTTTTTTGTTTCTAAGAAAATTATGATTTCGTCCAGCAGTTTGAAAAATTGTTTAAATACTTTATGAATCGAAAGCCATCGAACTTCTGTATGATATGGTAGATCGCTTTCTATGTCTTCCAGAAATGAAATGCATTAAAGATAATTAAGTCTACGTGCTCGAATATAATTTATGATTTTTGTGACAATTTTTAAAACATGTCCGATATTTTAAACTTTGGAGAAGAGTACTCGTTGGTGAATAATGTAAAGGAAAGGTTCAATAATATTGTTTCCAAGTTGTTTGCATGTTTCTTTTAATCTTGCAACAACTCTTTTGGTAATACCGGTCATGGCAGGTGCGCCATCAGTTGCAAGACAAACCAACTTATCCGAGAGGGTAACTTATACTTTTTTACAACTTCCATAAGTGCATCAAAAATATCAGCTCCAGTGGTAGCGTTATGCATAGGAATTACTTCCAAAAGTTCTTCATTTATTTTTAAACTAACATCGCATCCGCGAATAAAAATGTCTTGCTGAGAGATATTTCGAATATATGTACTTTCATCAATTGCAATCGAGCAGGCTTGAAATGTTGATATTGTTGAATGATGCTGATCTCTCAAATTCGCGGCTAATTCATCAACTCTGCTAGCTGCAGTATTTCGGCTTAAACTAACACTTATATATATTTTTGTTATTTGTGCTGGACATAATACTTCTGCTGCTTTGATTAAGCATTTACTAATAAAATCACCTTCAGTAAATGGTTTCGATCTGCTTGCTATTAAATGGGATAACATATAACTAACTTTTACAGCAGCTGTATTGTCTTCAGAAATTTAGTGAATACATTTTGTTGATTTCAAATCCGCCGATTTTTCTTCACGAAATTTTGAAAAGTATTGGTCATAGTTTGTTTTATGATTTGTACCATAGTGCCTTTTAATATTATACTAATTAGAAACGGAAATAGAGTTTTTTGCAAATCAGGCATAATATTTTACTCTTGTTTTGGACACAAAAATTTTAGTTCCCATTTTTCTTGAAAAATACGACGTTCATCTTCAATTGATCTTTTTTTACTCATTGTATATTTGAAGTTTGGTTTTTTTTTTTTTTATTACTAAATAGTTTTTTAGATTAAATCCACTTTTACCAAAATCCACTTTCATCTGCAAACGATTGAGCTAACTTTGCCCTTTATCTTGTATTTCGTCTTGTGACTGCATCTGACAAAGCTCTTAGCTTTTCTCTGATTGGATACTTTTAAAGACGGAGAAAGAGAAATACAAGTCGCACGCACGATAAATTATGATGCTATCTGTTAAGTCATAAAGATGTTGTTAACACTGTCCTAATACTCTCCAATTCCAGAGGGGCCCTAATGGACAGTCCCTCTGCCCACAGGAAGTGTGAGGTCACTGACCAAAAGGGGACTGAGGTTATGAGAACGGTTTAGAAGACGGGGAATGTCTCATAAAGTGGTGTTAATCTCATGAACTTTAGTGCAACCACTTTATATTGTGTGAGAAATGTAGTTTATTCAGCCCACTAAGAAATTGCTCTCTATTTCTTTTAAAATAAGAATAAGTAACAAGTGAATATGTTGTAAATTTAAAAAAGTTGACCTCAAATAAGTTTTAAAATAAAAAAAAAACTTTAGAAGTTCGATATTTAAATATTTTTTAAAAAGTCATGGTGGACCGCGTGTTTGACATGCCTGGTTTATAATATATCATTCATGTCATATTGAAAATGGTTTTCTAGCGCTTACATAAACCTGTGATCTTGAAACATTAATCAATTAAATATGTTACCAAGACAAATGTATTGCCGTAGTTTAGTTGTTCTACAATAATTTTTTTCTTGGTGTTGGGATTTTTTTCTTCCTCGGGGGAGGTAAGACGTATGTGGTGCCGGCGGCAACTATTTCCAAGCCACTGCGTCAACCGTCTTGCGTATGCCTAGAAGCTCTCTCAGTGTTTTGGGAGCCGGCCAGTTGTTAGACACTCAACGAACGGCGCCATGTTAAGAAAAGGACGATACGCACGAAATACGACGCCATGAGATATGAAATGCCGAACAACGAATCTAACAACGAACTACTGAGATATATTTGAAGACGACTTGCCTTTTTCTGAAATGACGAATTGATCTGTAAATACTATGTAAATAAAATTATGGACAGTCAAACTTAAAATTAATTAAAGACGGACTACTCTGTTGTGATCAAACCGTATCTGACCAGCCCCACATCTATCCAAGAGAAACTAAACACGGTTGTGAACTAAAAGATGAACTATTCTGGCTTGAATAGTATACGTTTGTTCAAAATAAAATTTGTGCAAAAAGAAAAAAAAACGCATGTGAAAATTTTGTACAGATTGCAACAATGCAGATATACGGAGGAAAGATAGCTATGGCTGCTGCACAAATCAAGTCCGTAACAAATCAAATCAGTGGCGTAACGTACTTCTCATCATCTCGGGGGGAAGGGTTCTAGGGGGCCCCTAATATTCTCGGTTACGCCACTGGTGGAAACCATTGGGGTTGTAATATGAGTTTACGATCGTTTTGTTGCACATTGAATTCATTACTGGAATCCATCAAGATTGAAACCCCTACTGACATTGAGGGCCACCAAGTCCACCAGCCGCTTAATCCGCATCTGTGCATATTTAAATAATTGTAACTACCACAGTTTAAATAATAATGAACTAAGATTTAAAGCAATTTTTTTTAAATAAATAAATTATAGTTTAAAAAAACTAAAAAACACGCTCTTATGGTTTTAATCGAACTAAAGAGTAAAAAATAATTCTTTATATAAGAATAAAATGATTAATGAGAAAATTAATGTCATTGTGATAAAAGCGTGGGGTACTCGGTAACAATTGTTATAATTTCTTACTTTATCTATTCCGAAATGCAAAGTTAGTGTAAAAATGTAGTACGAAGTATCCCACTCTTTTTACTACAATGATATTAATTTTCTCGTTAATCATTTTATTCTTATATTAAGAATTATTTTTTACTCTTTAGTTCAATTAACTATAAAAGCGTGTTTTATTAGTTTTTTTAAAACTATAATTTGTTTTTCATTTTTTAGTTCGTTCAATAATAAAAGCATACTTTTTTTTAGTTTGTTAAACCATCATTTATTTATTTCCATTTGCAGAAATTCTAGGCAATTGTTTACATTATGGTAAGAAATTGATGACGTGGGCGTTTTCGCTTTAGGGTTGTAACTTAATCTTTTAGTCACCAAATCTGAAAACGGAAAATTGTTAATCCTGATGATCCTGATCAGGATAATGGAACAAAACTATTGAATTATTGTATTGTCATCGGTCCTTGACAAGTGTGCAAAATTTCGAATTAATCTGACTTTTTAAAGTGGGTAAAAATCGAGTTCAAAAATTCCGTTACATACAAGTGAAGCTTATAAAAGCATGTTAAAAAATAGTTTCAACTATATTTCAAATTGTTTAGAAATAACAATAGATGTTAAAAAGTTTTCCCACAAATTAAAGAAAATAACACTCAATTAATAAATTTAAGGATTTTAGAAAGTATTGAATGTGATAGAAAAAGAAATCGAAATGCGTCTGCCGTTGATGTTTATTACACAATACATCCGCAAATTTGCTAAAATAATATAAAAAGAAATTGCTATAATGGAAAAAAAAGTTAGTTTGAAAGTTTTAGAAAAACATCTTAAAAAAAGAAATTATAGCTTAAAGAACTAAAAAACACCCTTTTATAGTTAATCGAACTAAGTTGTAACTTAATCTTTTAGTCGCCAAATCTGGAAATAGGATCTGAAATTAGTCTTCAGATGCGGGATGGTATCTGAAAACGTAAATTATTGTATTGTCATCGGTCATGGACAAGTGAGCAAAATTTCGAATTAATCTGACATCTTAAAGTGGATAAAAATTGAGTTCAAAGATTCCGTTACATACAAGTAAAGCTTATAAAAGGGTGTTAAAAAGATAGAAAAAAACGTAAGAAGAGACATCAAAAACATAATCAAATATGTGTTATTTAAATGTGGTGGTTGTGAACACAAAATATATGTACAATTTAGGAGAGCTTAGGAAGCTTCCATTAAAAGGTTATATACACTTGTACTTTTACATAACGAAGTCGTAAAATCCCGAAAAATAGTTCGTTTTGTGGAAAATTCATTAAATAGAGATTCATTTTCAATATGCTTTGTGTTCTTGATTCCTGGAAAAAGTTCGTAAAATAGAGAGATTCGCAAAATAGAGGTTCGTAAAATGGAGGCCCGATTGTACATAACAACAGAACATTCTTGATAACAGAACAAGCAATAAATTTGATTTCATAACACATTATTCTTTTCATTTGTTATCTGCATTGTTCCTTTCTTTGTTTTCTTCATTCATTTTATAACATCTCATATTGCACACACACACACACACACACACATTCGATCAATTAATTAAAATCATTCCAGAAAATAATTCTGCTTGAGTATTTCGAGGAATGTATCTACTATATGCCAAATGAGAGTTGAGTTTGTGCCAAATTTACAGAAATAACATTTAAAAAATATCTAATTTAATGATCTCTTTTTTAAAGTACTTTATAAAAGTTAGATAATTGCAGGGAAAGGCCGCAATCATTACAAATTTCATTAGTCTTTCTGTCACTTGTGAAATGTGATATAGTTCTATATATAAAAATACATAAAGAATTGACAGCACCAGAGGTGGCTCTAGAGCCGGACAAACCGGATCCTTGTCGGGGGCGGCAGATTTTAAGAGCGGCATTTGGACAGAATTTGAAAAATATATTTTTTTGTTACAAATTTTTTTTTATATATTTTCTGAAATATTATTCGGTGTGAATTTGGTGTTTCATTTAACGTATCTTATTTCCTTATTCTGTACTCTGTATGTTAATGACAGTTTTCTTTCATGTTGAAACTTGAGTGATGCGAGACGAGAGTATATGTTAAATTATGAAATTTTATATGTTTACACATCTTTTACTGGTAACTTTCTCCTCATCCCGGATTGGGGTCACAATGGACATTTCTTTCACCCATACGATGTCCGGTGCCATCTTTTCAAAAGCGGGCAAGGATAATAAGAGTTTTTAGTAGATAAAGAGCCATAGGAACTGTTTTATTTTACTCTTCAGTGTAGTTACTATACGTTAAAATAAAAACCCTTGTGATCTCCATCATCAGTATTCTCTTTTTGGATTGATTGATTGAATATTAACGTCACACTGTTCAGCTACACGAGGGCTTTTGGCGACGGACCACGTAATTTTGAACCATGGTCAAGTGACGTGGACGACACCTGAGCTGGCACCTCCCTCTCCTAACTACCACACCACACAAACGGGAGGACGTTTCAGCTCTCGACAGATTTAACGTGCATCGCTGCCCTACACGGCGGGTCTTTAGTGGAACTGGGCTCGAACTCGTGACAAGGCAAGCCACGGTCCGATACCTATACCACTCGGCTACCGCGGCCACTTCTCTTTTTGGAAGAAATTGACCTGCTGAAATGGGCTATTTCTACTCTTATATTTTACTCGTTAGAAATCCTAACAGGGGCGTAGCTATCGCCGTAACAATAATACGGGGGCCCCAAAATGTGTAAGCAAAATATATCGTAAAATGTATAGTATTTCTCCCCAAAAAAAAAAAAAAGGTCCCCAAGGAATTTGGATACATTACCCTCTCAGGACTAGCTACGCCAGCTAATCACAACGGGTAATTATGTGCTTAATTTCGAATTATTTTGTATTATTAGGACAATATGTATATAAATATTTATTATAATTTTTGAATTGGAGAGGGGGGGCTTTTCCATTTTTCTCCGGGGCGGCAAAACTGCTAGAGCCGACCCTGACAGCTGTAATGAAATCATTTCAAGTCTTAATTAAATATGGAATTAATTTGTGTAAGAAAAAATTTACTCAAAATTCACTAACTCGTATTCTTATAAAAGTTCAAGCTGTCTCATGCGTTTAGTTTCACATAAAATTATAATTTATTAAACAATTATCAATATAAATGTAATTATTTATTCAATATTATATGTAATTATTAGAAATATAATTATTTGCCCAACTTCTTTACGATAATATAAATAAATAAAATTTTTCTGGTGAAATTTATATTTATAGTAGTTTCTTCTGTAAGAGAGAGAGAGAGAGACTATAAGTTTATTAAAAGTCAATATATATATATATATATATATATATATATATATATATATATATATATATATATATATATGAGTAATTGTAATCTAGCTTGAAAATGAGCCGAAATCACCCATGCGCACGCATATACGGATATAAATTGCGCTTTGATATTTGTTAAAAAATCTTTTAATGCACATCTTTCTAAGAGAGTATCATCTTTCCAGTAAATAAATTCTTACAAATCATGGTCATGGAGTTTGTACTTCATAATTGTATACAAACATCCTAACTATCTTTACAATCTTTAGTTATTGATTATTCAACTTCTTGATTCATGAATATACAAAAAGGAATCATTAGAGCATAAAATAATTGTTTTGTGTTTAAATGGTTTTAACAAAAGCATCTCTGTTTGCTTTAACATCTGAATTTTAAAGAATAAATAAAGGTTAATGTTAGTTATGTTGGATCATTGAACTTGCCAGTAGCATTTTGCAACAATAAGCATGTATAATGAGGTACTTCATTTATAATTACGTGAATTGAAAGTGTAGCCCACATGAAATTATAGGAGTTTTCTAAAGTTTATTCAAATTTTTTTAGCCTTGTTGGCCATTAAAGTATTGTATAATGTACTATAAAAATATAAACAACAACATCTTACAAAGAAAGTTTTTTCTTACAGGCAAATGCAGGAATGTAAAAAGCAAATAACAAGCATTACAAATAAATTTTTATTCATGTATATATCTTTATTTCGTTTCATAATTTTATATTATTTAAATATAGCTTAAGGTAGCTTATGTAGGGATTTAACCTTTTGAGCAAATCTTTTCTATTAACATAATATTTAATGCCATTCCTAATTTCAGTAACCTTGTTTAATTTTGTGTGCGTGTTCTAAACTTTTACTTTTCCTAGTTTTTTCTATTAGCTATGATACAGCAAAAATAACTAAGAACATTATTCTTCTGAATATCTTTGAATGCTGTTGATATAATGCGTTTCTTAGAAATTGGCTACTTCTATTTATTTCAGAATACGAGAAAAATATATTTACAAAAAATATATCAAAGCAACGATTTTTCTAAAAAGGACATTACCGAAAACATCATTATACAGAAGGTCGTTCACACTTTATGGAAAAGATTTTCTAATTCATTTTCTCGATTTCATTTTGAGATAAAAGTTTGACAACTTCAGAATAATCGTCTGTTAATGTTTTCTTTGAAGTGGAATGTAAAATAATTGTTTTATTTTATTTTGCATTCCACTAAAATTGGTATATGGCTCAAAGATTACGTAACTGTGCTTTCCGATGAGAAATAAAGGGTGTTTTTTTGAGAGGTATAGAACTTTAAATTGCAATAAAACAACGATGTATTATTCGATTGACATGAATTTTTTTTATTCGAAAGATAATCTTGTGGCTTTACATTTTAAATATGATTTCTGGCATAGGACTGCCACGGCTGGCTCGGATGTAGTCCAATCTGGACGTCCAATTTTCGATGACCTTTTCCAACATTTGTGGCCGTATATCGGCAATAACACAGCGAATGTTGTCTACCAAATGGTCAAGCGTTTGTGGTTTATCCGCATAGACCAATGACTTTACATAGCCCCACAAAAAATAGTCTAGCGGTGTTAAATCACAAGAACTTGGAGGCCAATTCACAGGTCCAAAACGTGAAATTAGGTGGTCACCAAACGTGTCTTTCAATAAATCGATTGTGGCAAGAGCTGTGTGACATGTTGCGCCGTCTTGTTGGAACCACAGCTCCTGGACATCATGATTGTTCCATTCAGGAATGAAAAAGTTAGTAATCATGGCTCTATACCGATCACCATTGACTGTAACGTTGTGGCCTTCATCGTTTTTGAAGAAGTACGGACCAATGATTTCACCAGCCCATAAAGCGCACCAAACAGTCAGTTTTTCTGGATGTAACGGTGTTTCGACATACACTTGTGGATTAGCTTCACTCCAAATGCGGCAGTTTTGTTTGTTGACGTAGCCATTCAACCAGAAGTGCGCTTCATCGCTAAACAAAATTCGCTTATGAAAATCGACCATTATTTTCGAAATAAAATTGCACAATTTGAAAGCGTTGTTCAGGCGTGAGTCTATTCATGATGAATTGCCAAACCAATCTGAGAATAAATCACTTGACAGCTGTTAAATCGGTCGCCATCTTGGAAAGTAATGCCAACTTAAACTTCTATACCTGGAAAAAACACACTCTGTATTTGAGTACACAAAGTATAAAGCAATGCAAAAGTCTCTAATATTGCATTTCACAATCAAATATATTTATAATACATTAAATCTGAAAAGGAAAAGCGTCTAAAAGAAAGCAAAAATTAAAATATGACCACAAACCTTCATCCTAAGACTGTTCAAGCGCAGGTAACTATCAAGAAAGCGAAGTCTCTGATCCTCAAAGAAAATCCGCCGACTCAAAGATTCATTGCATCGAAACTAGGAATGTTTTCCGGAACTGTAAATAAATCATTCATAAGGATTCAAAATTAAAACAGATGTTTAAAAATAAAGTTTGTCTGCTTTTTTAAAAAAATATATTATAAAAGAAAAGCAAATTGTAGAAAATTATTTTATAAACACCTAGCTGCTGAAAAAGGGAAATTTTGTGGTAACACTTGATGAGGTACGAGTATATTTAGTCACTGTAGTAAAAAGAGATCAATTTTCTATTGCTCAACTGACGGGAATGACTGTACTAAATTACTTCAACAGTGTAAATTTTTTTCAGAACGATTCATGAGAGTTGCAAAATTTTTTAAGGTATTCGACTACCCTAAAATCAGGATTTTTTTTAAAAAATTGACAAATTTTTCTTCTTATTTTTTTATGTGTCATCTAATTATCTTAATAAAAATATCAAGTTTTTCACTTTCCATTCACTAGAACAAAAACTATAGGTGTTTTAATAAAAGCAGATGCCATAACTTTACACAAGTTGTCAAACTTTAAGACGTGTTTTACTCGAAATGTGTTTTTTTTTCCGAAAAGCTCAAACGGGGATGGCGATTGCTCAAAAAATTTTGAAAATAATTTAATTAAATTTTTTGTGTATATTCTCTATAACAGTGGAAGTGTTTCGACTTTCAGATTTATCAATCACTGTTTTATTACAACATTTACAGTCCTTTATGTGAATATAATCGCTGCTTTTTTATGCAGTTTCGTGTAACCACTAAGATAAAGTGCTTTAGTTTTTGTAAGAATTAAAATATCGCTTATCCTGAAGGTCATTTCAAACATGAATAACAAAGTAACATATCACATTTGAAAAATTGAGAATTTGTTCATAAAATTTTTGTACAGAGCGGGTCCCGTTTATGTTTTTTCAAAAAAAAGTTGTCGCAAGTAGTCGGATACCTTAACAACGACAAATTAAAAACCTAAAAAGTCTCGAATAAAGCCAAATTTAATTCACTCTACTATCAGCAGGATATTTTAGAGCCAATTTTTGAAGAAATTTCTACCTTTATATGGAAAGGACATTAATACAGTTGACCTTCATGTGGGCAAATCCTCTAGTCACACGTCTAAGTCAACTGCCCCTTATTTAGCACAGAAAAAAAATCAGAAACAGGAATAAAGTGTATTCCATTTGATTAAATATATATACATTTAAAATCCCCCTACGCTTCTCCAATAAACTATAGTGCTTTCGGTTTATTAAAACGAGCCGAAGGAAAACGGCATCCAAGAACACTGAACGGACTTTGAAAAACTTTTCAAGAGTAATGGAGTAAAATTTTCATGACTTCTAAAAAAAATTTACTTTCATGAAAAATTCGAGCTAAATCGTAACTACCAGATAAAAGCAAATTTCTACAAAAAATACGGTATTTATTGATAAAAATTAACTATCAAAATCGTTTCCATAAAGTGTGAATGACCTTCTGTATATACTAATTACTTAAAAGTATTTGGGAAGCAAGTACAAATGTGAAGAAAATCATTCAAAATAGACGTGCATAGGTGTAAAAATAGAAAGCATAAATATATATTTTTAAAAAAATCAGTATAAAGAAGATGCAAAAAAGAATTATGGGACATTTAATTCTAAAAAATAAGGAATTTAGCATGTAAAAAAACTTTGGGTTAAAATTTGATTACGTGTCTAATTGATAAAAAATAATATTAAAAAAAAATGCTAGATGAGTGTGAAATGTAGTATGGGCTTTTCAAGCTGCTAAAACTGCTGCACACCTGTTATCCATGGCTATGATGATAAAGTTATCAATAAGACTTGGGAATATATACTGTTCCACATTTTAAAAAATGCAGTTTCCAAGTTTCGGAGACTACAGTAAACGAAGGCACATTGATCTCGCAGCAGTGCATTGTCCCAGTGCGTCCCAAACATGTTTCATCGGGGTTGGGTGAGGAAAATATGTTGTTCACTTCATACAATTTATTATTTAAGCATCAAGCATGTTCTTCACAAGTCGAACTGTATGAGCAATATCATTATCAGGCATGGTGGTTTTGCATTATCAGGAATTAAAAGAAAGGACTATATCGTAAGGTAAGATGTGATTTCTCAATATATTTCCTCTCAATTGCCAGTCTAAATAATATGCAGGTTCGTACATCCACTTATATCGATTCCATCCTATGTCATCATTCCATCTCACCCTTTGACTGTTATCATTCGCAAATGAAAGCGGGGTTATTTATTGTGTATCTCTTTCCTTTCACATCAGAATACATCTAATGTCATACTCCATACTGAATCGGGAGTTGTAAGTAAACAGCTCCTGACTCCAATCACTATGGATTCAATCTAGACGTGTGACGAATCTATACGGCACTTTATCACTAATACTCATAAGCGTCTTTGGGGATTGTAAATTAGCGTATATTTCCAACCAGCTCTGAAAGGAGAAAATGGAATATGCAAGTGAATTAAGATATTTAAGGAGATAGAAGGCTATTGAGCCAAGAGCAGTAGTGACGAAGTTAAGAAGATTCAAGTGGATGGCGTGATTAGAGTCTTACTGTTATTAGTCAGCGAAATACCATCGGAAGGATTGATCTACCTGGAGAGAACGACATTATAGCCAGGCGATATTTAAAACTTAGTTTATCTGACCACAAGAGTTAATATATAATAAAGTTAGTGTAAAGATAATGAATGTTTGTAATTCAAGTTGCGTATGTTTTTCGGTCCTCTTATTCCGGTAAACCCGTTCGATATTGAGCTTAGTAGTTGATTAATATTATATTTTGTGATTTAAATTAGTATTAAAGGTAAATCCCTTTGACGTAGACATATTGTTTAATATTTGTATTTAGAAGGTTGCTAATTGAATCAATTGAATAAATATAATTTGTTAATCTAAAAATGGCGTCTGGTAATTATTTGCCTCAATTCAATCTTAGTGTCCAGGGTGGAACCCAGGGGGGTTCTCACAGATGTTCAGCAATCCACCTTCTTTGAGTCGCATGGAGTCTTGAGGTCAATGGAATACATGCCATTGACCTATGTGTATACATACGACTCTGATGAAGCCTGTTTTGACGGGTTGGTCTTACATTCTCCGAAGCCACTAACCGTCTTTGTAGTTGAGTAACGTTGTTTGTTCTGTCTCGATGAATTCTTAGCAGGAGGTATGGTCATCAATTGCTGGGATAGCACGTGGAAGACTGGTCGATGTTTAATATGACACTTCTTTCCGATCCAACACAGCCCACTGCATTTCTTTATTTGTTCGGATTCAAATAACCCGATAATTCACCAATCCATGGATTCCAGTAAATGATGTTGTTGTAACATTATCAAATTACTTTTTTTTCAAAATAAAGCTGAAAAATTTCATGTGAAAGCCCTATTTTTTTAATATATAGCATTATATTAAAAAAACCCAACTTTTTATCATCATTATTGTGATCTTTGGTTTCTTACTTCGAGATAGTCAACAGATAGCTTTATAATAAAGCACTTTTCTCAAAATGCTAATTTAAGTATTTTTTTATATTAAAAAAATCTATGGGTATTTTGATGTCGTAGAAATAATTTAATTTATTACATAAGCAGTTTTGAGAACATTTTTTGTAGAAATCTATTACAATAAAAAGCGTAAAGTGTAGCTCTTCTTACACTTCAATAGAGGTCAAAATTGCTATAGAGTTTTTATAAAATTTTTATGTATTTTAACTTAGCATTCTTATATAATTGATAAAAACTCCGAATTAATACATGATATTAATTTAGTAAAAAATACATAAAATTGGTTAAAAAAAAGAAAAACAGTTTGAATGAGATGTAATCGAAATATAAAACTTAAGTTGCCAATCATATAATTATTGCTCCAATGAATTATGTTGAAGCTTTTTTTTTTTTGCTCTCTGAAATGTATTTAGTATTCCAATCGGTTTGTTCTCTGAAGGAATGTAGTTTTGTGTACAATAGTAATTGTACACTGATGGTTTCTGCAATTTATTTGTAATATTATATCTCTGTATTTATATTATAACAAACAAATTAACTACGAGAAAAAAAGCATACGGAAAAATTGCATACCCACAAAAAGAATTAGTATTAGTATTAATATTAGATAACAATGTTTCATCCACTAAAATTACAAGCCACACAAGTGGAGTAGTGATTACATCGTGAGTACGTACATATTGTTTTTATTAAAAGAAAAATTCAGTAAGACACAAAATACTGTAATTGACAAAATGATAATGATATGCTTCAAAGATACAAGAATGAAACAAACTGAGAATAGTTGATGGTTGCATGAACTTAAAAACAATACGAAAGTTGTCAAATATTGAAATTAGAGCTAGGATTCCAAGGAAATTTTTTTCTCTACAGTAATGTCAGAAAAGAATTCCATGTGTGAAAAAACACAGGTGCACAGATGCAAACAAACTGCACAAATGACTATCAAAAACAGATTATTTGTCCTGGTGAAAGTAAGATATTCTTGTTCGGAAATTTTCTAAAATTCTATTTGGAAATTATATTTGAAAGATATTTTTGTTTTCCGAATATATGAAAGACTCAAAAGGGAGAGGAATTACGTCGAAACAGCATTAAGCTAATAGTTAAGCATTTTAATTAATGTAATGAAATGGGTAAACAACACAGCCAATGTTATAGGTAAGCTACAGGTAATTAGAAGCTCAATGAAGGGAAAAAAGTAAATATACAATTCTGGAATCCGATATTTAATTTTCTATGAGCAATTTATCTATCCAATAATGCTCCGTGTGTTTTTCAACAGGATTAAGCTACTTTCTAAGCAGCAAATATATTCATAAAAATGAGTTAATAATAATAAATCCATTTATATTGGACTGAGCTGGAAGCAGTCCCGACTTAAGCCTCCGTAGTAAATCTATGGCACCATTAAAAAATCCTGTACGAATGGTCTGTCTCTATGAAATACAAGACAATAAAGATATAATTATTGTGCACTGTGCCGTCATGTGATTACGAAACAGGAAATTCAAATTTTGTCACTGTGCTCAAGAATGACAAAAAAATACCTTTCTCTATTAAATACTGATATCACTGCTAATATTATTATTTATTATACAACTTTCGCTAAACATGAAACTTAAATTTCAATATATTACAATACTCTAGAATTCCGTTAATTTTCACTACAATCCAGTATTAGACACTTCAGAAATTTACATATAAATATTTGAATTGCACGTAACAATTATTTTCCTATAAACATATAAAATCGAAAAATATTTTTAAAAATTTTAAAGTGTCAATAGCTTTGGCTACTTCTGAAAAAAGATTATTTTTGATTCTTAATATATATAATGATAACTATTATTAAAATAAAAAAACTCTTGAATATTAAGCAAAATATGTACATTGTATCAATGTGATATGAACACTCAAAAAGAACCTTGCTCCTGAAATAAAGCATATAAAAAATACCTCTTCCTAAACTGGAGAAAAATCAGCCAATATTATTATCAGATAAAAAAAAAAATTTATATCTGAATAAGTATATAAATAATTATTTTGTCAGCGATGTGAGTTTTTTTCTCAAATGGGCTCCTGTTATAATTATAACTTATGAAAATTTTATGTTTATCGGTAATATGCAACATAAAACTTGATGAATATTATATGCGTAGCCTATGTATACTCTTGTAGCATGTTAAATATCAGTTTATAGTTAATATCTGAAGCTAATACGCAATGCTTGTTATATATAAATCACAAACTACAAAAAAATTCTTTTCGTAAAGACGCTTCTGTGAGAAAATTGTTGTTAATTAAACACAAGAACACCTAATTGTGGTGAGATATTTTGATGGCAGACACGCTCACTATGCAACTAAAACTTGTGACAGAAAATAATGAAGGAAAATTATTTAATTTTTATCCCATCTGCAATAACGAATTCCCTGATATCTTTCCACGGATACTAGGATAAGAATTTCCACATCAGACGAAAGAAACATTTAATAAATCATCGTAAGGCTTCGTGAGCTAACGCAATTTTTGATGACCCCCACCGCCGGTTGCATCCGCTTTTGTTTTGTAGATGATCATTTTCTTTCTCTAGGCCCTGGAGCATCCCCCTTCCCACCTGAATTTAACAAGGTTGGGCGCGCGTCTGCCTCGTGCCACGAGCGTTCTTTGCCCTCCCCCATCACACGGGGGCATTCTTGCTTCTCATCCTAACAGTTATACGGGCCGGTCCCATCGCAGTAATGCTCTGCTTTCCCACCTACAATGAGGACGTGCTGAGAATCGGCGATGAAGACCTGCACCTAGCAGGTCACTCAGTCTGAATGTATATATGAAAATTCAATGAAAGAGTTTCGAAATGGTTCTCTTCATCACACACAATTGATGACTCAGTATCTGGAACTGGAACTTAAAATCTAGTTTTGATAAAAGGGTGAATCAGCAGAAGAAAGTGTTAGTGAAAGTCAAGTGCTTTGAACTTTTTTTTTCCCGGATGAATTGCAAAAGGATTGTCAGGTTCATCTGTGATCATTTGCATCAAAAATTCTAATCCATTTGACTATTAATTACATTTAGAGCAGTTATTTGTGAAAGACATAGTGAAATTAAAATAGGAAATTAAAAATGTGTGACCCTTACCACTTACAATATTAATATCTGGATGCGTCAGTCAATGATTGCTGCTCAAGTATATATTTTTCAATACACAAATAGAAAACAAGGGATCTTTTAATAACTGCATAATTTGTATTCTTTTTTTCATATAATACGAAATTTTGAATTTTTGTTCACCGAGTGAATATATGATATTATAAAACAAAATTTTTGTTCCTCTCTAGAATAGTGCTCCACAACCTTTTTATCGCCGCGGACTGGTCAACGTTTGTTAATTTTACCACGGCCCGCTTAGGGGTAGGATGTTGACTGTTTATATATCTTAGACTGTTTTGATTTAATAATTTTAATTTAATTGTATTTAATCGTGACTTCTGAATAAAACATGGTTCCACTAAAAAATGAATATAAACTGATTTAACAAGGAATATTAAGGGATTTTCATAAAAAGTAGCCCCAACCTAAGAAAAATATGCCACAGTAAATAAAAGAGAAATAATTTAATGTTTCTTGTGCGGACCGGTAGCATTTGATCCACGGATTGCGGAACACTGTTCTAGAAATCACACTATGTGATGAAATTTTGTATATCTTTCCATTTAATATAAACATAAAAGATATGTTTATGTACACATATGTATGATTATATAAACAAATGAAAATGATTAAAATGATTTTTTTATAAGAGAGTTAACTATTTTTTAATTAAATTTATTTCATTATTTTTTACATGAATCTCATTTAAAAAAGATTTATTTTATGCTTCAGATCTTTATGCAGAATTTCGGCAAAGATTATTTTGGTACGATTACATTCATATGGTAATGCTGCCAAAGTAACAATAATATCTAAATTACGAAACTCTTCTTGTGCATCTCTAACATAGAATATAATTGAAGTAGTTAAAAGCCCACATATACTTAATTATCATTCAAACTGTCAGCCGAACACTGGCGTTAGCAGAATCGAGTTTTGAAAGATAATAAATCAGGGCAACGCAATATAAATGACTTTAACCATAAGATAAATGAAATTACATTTGAATTAATATAGGAAACAGTACTAGTGATGTTAACAATTAAAGCTTCTAAAGATATTTTTAGAAGAAAATAGACTCATTTATAACAATTAAACATGTTTTCTTTTTGTCATAATGAGATAAAAATATATAGAAAAATACACTAACTAGAAAAACCTCAGCAGCTTATCTGATGTTGCCTTAAATTTTGCAATAATCGGCTGAGAGGCATGAAATTTATTCGACAGATGCGCGCGCGCGCGCGCGCATACTGTAATTTTACAGCATAACAGAAAAAAATGAATGGGCGGTCCTGGGGTCCGGACCCCCTCCCCCAAAGCCCTTGATTTTTTTCCGATTGATTATAATTCTAAGTACATAGTACTTAAAATTTAATTAAGTATTTGTTGTTAATGATTAATTTTATTAATTAATGCTAATTATTTATTCATTAATTAGTTTTTTACTGTGTTTTGTTCCCGAAAATCGACTAAATCAAAAGGAGCATGATACAAGAATGGTGAACTTTCGACCCCGGACCCCCTTCCTTGAAAAATTCCTGTGTGCGCCACTGGTCATTGGACTGTAAATCAAGGGAGCAGGATGGACAATTCATTCTACAGATATCTTTAATTTTTAGATCTTCTTGAACAGCATAAAATATATGTGACTGTGCATAGCGTCCCTAAACACTAAGTTTGGACAAATGGCTCCTCGTCACGAATGGATGTGAGGGAGGATAACTTCACCACAGAAATCATCTCCGGTGAATGAGCCTCTGTCGAATACAGAACTCCATCCATCCGTTCATTGTAATATTTTAACACACAAGCACTTCATGAATACCCTAAAGGTATCTTTTATATATTATTGACAGAAGAAATGTATTCCTTCTTATATCATATGATGAGACACCTGCCATCCGATGTCTGCAGTCTGGTTAAGGTCTCTTTTCTACTGCACAAAAATGTTTCTGCCTTTACTTGTCATTGTTGTCTTTGCCTGACCACCACCAGACTCTAACAGCAGTACCTAAGGGCTTCCTTTGGAAGACTTTAAAAGCCCGTGGTATAACCCTTACTTATTTTCTGAATTCCCAGGCAGCACTCGTCAAACTATGCCCCTCTCCATGCCTACCTCCATTTATACCAACGTGTAAAAGGTTTCTTGTAGCTATATTGTACGTATAATTTCAATTTCACTTGCAGCGCATTTCTGGAAAATCATCCTTCCTTCTTTAGAGTACTCTTACATCACCTCTGATGGCATACTCTCGACATTTGCAAACGCATCACCTTTCTACTGAGTTAGCTTTTCATTTTAGTGATCATGAAGTCCCTTTTCTTGAGTTTCGTGGTTGTATGTTGAAAAATAATTTCATTTCTTAAGTTATTACTTATACTAGTTTATAAAAAATATGCTTATTACCTTGTCTTATATACTAAGTACGTTATACATTTTTTCCAGTTACAAGGTTTACAAAGTTAGTTCAGAAAAAAGGCACACAGTTTTAAAATGTTAATATATGCAGGGTCTGTTCTTAAAATAGTAGTACTCTCTTTTTCCTGAGCGAACGGACGAACGAGACGCGGTGTACGCGCACACGATCGGTGGAGGGGGATATTAGGAATACTGGGGAAAAAATCGGCACCCGGATTTCGACCATTGGAGAGAGCAGGTCGCTTGTACTGTGAACCCTTGTTGAAATACCTCGTCAAGGAGAATCCTGGAGCATTTTCTGAAGCAGTGGTACGCCATCAAATTTTGCGTAAAGCTTGGTAAAACGGGCAAAGAGACTCACGACATGGTTAAAGAGGTTTACGGTGATGCCATGTGTAAATTGGGTGATTTTGAGTGCCACAAGCTGTTCCGAGAAGGTAGGGAAAGAGTGGAAGACGAAGACCAATCTGGACGCTCTTCAGCTAGCAAGACCAACCAAAACGTGACGCGAGCGAAAATTTATTGGACAGTGATCGTAGGAGGGGTATCAGAATGATTGCTGATGAAACTGAGCATTCCGCTCCGCATGACAACGCACCGAGCTACACTGCGTGCCACTTAGTGGAGTATCTTGCCCAGCACAATGTGGCAACGCTGCCTCATCCTTCCCTAGAGCCCCGACTTGATACCGCCAAACTTTTTTCTGTTCCCAAGAATAAAATCAATGCTCAAGGGGAAGCATTAAGAATAGTTAGAGGAGGTTCAACAGGCTGTGCCGAATGAGCCAAGCAGCATTCCGGTCCAGGCGTTTCTGGAGCCGTACAAAAACTGGAAAACTCGTTGGCAGCAATGTATAGATGCAGAAGGGTGCTACTTTGAAAAATTCTAATCTTTTGTGCTATTGTCATGAATAAATTTTTTTAAAAAAATGAGTCCTACTAGTTTCAGAGCACACTTTGTTTTATGTATATATTTTCTTAATAAAAAAAACAGTTTAATTAAATTATCTTTGTAATAAAAAATAACTTTATAGTTTTAATCAATAAATGATTCATTTATTGTTTAATACCTTTACGAGTATGTAAAGGAAAAATCTACACATAAATTAATAAAATTTAAAATACAAAAGAGAAACTTATTGGGGGTTTGTTCAAGTTCAAGTAAATTATTCCCCTTATTTATGGAGATTTATTTTCTTAACCAAATTAATTTGCATAATTATTTAATAATAATAATTAAAAATAATAAAAACAAGAGTTATCTGTGGATTGTCTTGTAGACCTTTTCTTAACTATTTGTATGTCAATCTGCTTATCAATTTATTTTTTAAACTCAAAATTTTTTCTTGCAGACCAGAACCAATAAAGTTACCAATATTCTTAATTTCTAAAAATATAGACCTTTTCTAAGCTACGTCATTGAAATATTATCCAATCAATTGTAACTTTTCTTCATTACATATCTTCTTTCAGCGTAAAAAGGAACTAAAATGACCTATCTACTAGTAACCTACTGACTACTCTATGCAGTTTTTATTTATTAAGTATAATTATTTGTGAATCATAAAACTTTCACCTTCCAACTACTGTACTGATTACTCTAGCTGTAGGATCGATTTTTTTGTGGGAATGATGTACACTAAATCTGTCGAGCTCAAAGACCTCAGGTTGATGAAGTGGGGAAATCTGGAGAGAGGAGTGCAGTCTTTGTCCTTTGACTGTAATTCAGAATAAGAAGGTCGATCGTCAATAACTGTCGTGTTGCTTCAGAGTGTAGCGTTAATAAGAAATCAGTGGCATTTCAGCTGTAAATACTTTATTTACTATTGAAAGCCTCCATATTTTCATCAAAAATCCCTTTCATTTCGCTGTATATATACTCTTTCTGTGACAATGAAAATGCTATACCAAGAAAAACTTACCAGAAATAAAAAAAAAAGAAGTTCCCAAGTAAGAGAGACATCAATGAACAATAAGAGTGATGTTAATTTGAAATGATATTCATAACACAAAGTGTACATTTTATCAGCTCAGTAGGTTGTAGGACCACTATGGACGGCGATCTGGAAGCTACGCGTCTAAATACACAATAAATGAGAGGACCGAGGGCGTACAGAGAAGGATGGCTCTCCATTCCTTGTCAACCATTTGCCACAATTAATTTTCTAAATGTTGCTGTGGAAGGGCAGGTAAGTGGACATCCCAGACGTGTTCGAATGGTAAGAGTTCAAATGAGAATGGTGAGAAAAGAAGCCTCTGTACATCTTGCACAACACGTTGGCTTATATGAGCAGTTTTGCGGTCGGGGTGATCCGACTGACAAAGAGCATTGGCATTCCACGATGAAAGATGGGTGTCAATATCCGTAGTATATCATCCATGTATATGTGGGCCATCATAGTACCCTGAGTACGAACCAGAAATGAACTGCTATCATACACAATCCTGCTCCAAGCCATGAACCCGCATTGACACGCGGTGGGGTGTTCCCCAGATGTAGTAGAATTGGACCTATCATTCCATCGGTACCACGTTTGTACACGAAGACTATCGCTGAGAAGACTGAAGAGTGACAGGCCGGGGAGCGTGACTCGATGCCATTTCGTTGCCCTCGTCTTTTGAGTCTACCATAATTTCAAACAAAATGATCTGTGTTGTGATTTCAAGGCAGTCTTTCCAACGGGATAACAGACGTCATGAGTGCAAGTTATTATGAACCATTCGACAGATAATCGTTCTGGTCGATATGGGATCACGATAGATGTACTGCACAGGTTAGAAAATGACGGCAGAAGTAGTTTATGGGGTTGAAGGGAATGCACACCGCTTGTTGGGGAGACGTACTGATATCTCTTTGACTGTCCTGGCACCTATCGGATTTTTCGCATTCCATCTTTTCCATGGCCAATGCTCTGTGAACGTACTTAAGTAGGTATCAGTCAAGATTGAAAGTACAGACCCCCTTATTCTTTCAGTCTAATCACCAGGCCCCCCGCGAAATTATCTGTCTGCTAATTGTCCTGTCATTGTATCCTGGCATTCTCTGCAAATATTTATATTTTCTGACACAAAAAAAATTCCTCAGCAATTTCCCTAGCAGAAATAATGTGGCCACGGTAACCTAAGGGTCAGGGTCTCGAACTCTTAGCTGGCGTTGTTGAGTCGCAAGTTCGAGTCTTGATACCCTACAAGACCTGTCGTGTTGAAGAGCTGATGCAAGCTAAAGCCATCGTGGCTTAAAGGTCCTCACATTGGTGTGGTGTGAAAGTTAAGAAAGTTAGTTGTCGGATAAGGTGTCATCCTTGTCATTGGTACGCCGTTCAAAATTACGAGGAACGTTGCCAATAAGCCTCGTGTTGACTTAAGTGTGACATTAGTAAGCTCTTACAGGCATAAATAAAGGCATGCTTATGGCCCTTTCTACAGGTTCCTTATCTCAATGTGCATCGGATAGCTGAGCATTTCATATCATTTGCATTGCTCGATGAGATGCTCTTACCATAACTTTGCATGATTTCCTTGTCCTTTCCTCTCGGTATTGCTTTTTTAATCTCATATATATAGGTATAAGTTCATGGTTTTTAAAAATCAAATTTTTACTATAACATTTTAAAAAAAAACAATCAAATTTTAAATAAACGTAATCAATGTATTTCATAAGTCAGATAATAATTTATTTTTCTTGCTCGGATTATAGATGGTAATACATTATGTACACGTTTTCATTTTATATATTGATGACATCAAATAATTTTCACAAAATCTGTAGTGTGTGTGTGGTTCGTACAAAAATTTTAAGTAGAAAATTCTCTCTCTCTTTTGATAAAAAAATACGCCTAGAAAACGGCCGAATTGTGAATAAACAATTCTGGCGATAAACATGGCTGCCGCACATTAGTCATAAAATTCTTATTAATTTGATTACATTTCAACTAATTTTTGAATTCTTGATAACGTATAAATTATAATAAAGAATGAAATGATTAAAAAATGCTGAATTTTTGTACGGGTTTTAACTTAATCCAATGCGAATTATATAAGACAAATTTAACACACACAATCTAATATATATTATAAATGCGAAAGTTTGTGAGGATGTTTGTGGGTCTTTCACGCAAAAACAACTGAATGGATTTTAATGAAACTTTACAGTAATATAGCTTATACATCAGAATAGCACATAGGCTATAATTTATAGCATAGACTATAATTTATAAAGATATTGTATGAAGTGTCCAAAATATAACGATATTTGTCAAGTAAGTAGGAAAAAATTCTGCCATCTACAAGCAATTCTGGCGTGCGCTGCAAAAAAGCCCACCACAGCATATATCTATCTTTTGTTTGTGAAAAACCTTTTTTGTTTTGGCTTACGCAAGGTGCTCGCTTCTAATTAATTCCTCTGATCAGCATAATGCCTATTTTTTTTATTTCAGAATAAAACTAAGTTTTGAAGGGAGAGGTTGTTATAAATCTCTCTTTATTTTAATGTTTTTTTAATGATTTTATTATGCACATTTGGTAGTAAGAAATTGATCTTTTTTCCAAATAAATGCTTTTATCTGTTCTGATACTTAAAGTAAATAAACTTTCTCTTTCACACTGCATCATTTGGACAAATTTTCAAAACTTTTTTGTGGTTAGTAGTTAATTATAACGCTATAATTTTAATTGAATAGGCAGATATTGCATTTTTAAGTATAAAAATAATTATAACTGTTGTACAGTATTTTTTGGAGTGAGTGAATATTAACGTCGCGCTGTTCAGCTACACGAGGGCTTTTCGCAACGGACCACGTAATTTTGAAACATGGTCAAGTGACGTGGACGACACCTGAGCTGGCACCCCTTCTCCTAACTATCACACCAACTTAGGAGGAATATTCTACCAATACTTAGCAGGAATATTCTTTGAAATCCACTCTTCCAAGATATATGGCAGCACGGGTTCCATGATGAGTATTTAAGCGGAAAAAATAGTTTGTCAAAATTTAAGTGTCTTATGTTTTTGTATGTTAATGAAGACCTTAGAAAATGATTTGACTACTTATTTTAAGTGAACGGTATATATATAATTAATTTTACAGTGGAATATATTTAATTAATTTATTAGCTCTAACGGATTAAATTTCCCAAAGTGGAGTATTTTGTTTATGTATATCCCTTAATTTTCAATTTAGTGATCCAAAATAAATTTTTTTTGTCTGAAAAAAACTGCAGTAAATCAAAATGCGGTTGGATAAAGTATTAACGTGCATCGCCCCCTACACGGCGGATCTTACAAAGCTCTAATAAAGCTCGAGCTATGAAAGTAGCTAGGCATTTGCCAACTTGACTCTATCGTTACCATTTCGCTATGTTTTTCATTGAATCGCCATTATAATTTAAGAAACGGCGTTACGTGCGAATATTACAATTTTAGCATAAAATAAATACAACAGAAAGTAATATTAATGTAAAATACTTTCAGATATAAATTATTTACACTATTTGGGAAGCGTTTATTACACAAAACTTTAATAATGTGTTACTTTTGCTGAGCAGAGATCAGCTTAGGAAGGTATTTTCAAAAATCGACCCCCAAGAGTGTTACGGGCAGTTAAAAATTAAAAAAAAATCCTCTTTATCAGCTATTAGATACATATAGCTATCAGACTGATATACTACATACTTAAAATTTAACAAAGGTGTTTTATTTCTCTCTCTCTCTTTTTTTTTGTTTAGCTGAGCTACGCAAAAAACCTTTTTTTGTTTAATTTGCAATTCACGTAAAATTAACTCATTAAAAACTTCTTTATCCTTCAATCTGTGTTGTTTAATTTTTCAGTTCACCCGTGCGAAGAATGGGTATACCAGCTAGTAATAACATATTTTTGAAAATAAAGTTCATTATTTGTGATAACAAGCATTTGGAAAGTGGTTGCATACAGTTTATTAGTAGCTAAAACAAAGCCCATTTGTGGCCAATAATATTGGTTAAGAGATTTGTGGACATTTTATTAAATTGCAATCTTTTTTAATTCCTACTATTAGCTCACACTCTCTGTATATTTATCTTGGGGGAATTTTCAATCATTAATAAAATGCATTTTAAAGCTCTCAATTGAGCTGAAATTTTATATACGTGATTGTTTTGAATGACAATACAGTAATTTAATTATAATTAATAAAAATTAATTGATTAAAACTTATTATTCAAAGAATTATAAATACAGCCATGTTGGCATAATTTTTGGAGACTTAGCGACCATTTTGGCGACTTGTGTCAAAGCTTGAAAAGGTTTTTTTCTCACATTTTAAAGCGCTCATTTGAGCTGAAATTTCCTATACATCATTGTTTTGGATAAAAATACGATAATTTAATTATAATTAATTAAAATTAATTGACTTAAACTAATTATTTAAAGAATTACAGATACAGCCACGTTGGTTTCATTTTTAGCTACTTGGGTCAAAAGATTTTTTTCTCACGATTAGCATTCAGTTAAACTGAAATTTTATGTACACGATTGTTTTGGATGACAATACGATACTTTAATGATAATTAATAAAAATTAATTACCACTTAAAGTTGTGATTCTATCCTATGTAAATACACATTAATATTGATTGTAACTATTGAAGAAAAAGTAGCTAAAACTAAAGTTTTCTTTGTTGATCCAAGTAGGAAAATTTTTTTTTATATTACTTGGTCATCTAGAAAGCTATTCGCGATGTTGAATATCCTCAAGATCAACATCCTTTATGGAAACTTCCTGAGGGGTTAAAGAAGACGTGTATGAAAACGAGCACGCGAAGCTATAACTAGTTTTAAATTTCTTCTTTTTGTTCCATAAATCAAAGAGAATGTCTACCCTAGACGGAACGTAGCTCTCAACGTGAGCAGTGAATTAACCAATGGGCATTTAGTATCACGCTTTTCCGTGTCTTACAATTCATTCGATAGTGCATTGCGAGTTCCATCATTTCAAGAAATAGTTTTCTGATAAAGATTATTTCGTTAAGACAAATCCACGGATACGTCTTTTTATCATACGAGATGTAACTGTTTTGTAGGTATAATTTTTTACAGAAATCTACTTTAAAATAAATTTGCGCCACACCTTTGAGATGAAAGATCCTTGAAGAACTCAATTTTTCCATGACACAGTGAAAAGAGAGAAGGAGGCATGTTATTTTATACTTGGAAAAAATAGCTCAATTCTTTTATCAACAATATTGGAAAGTAATAATTATTGTGAAACCATTGTTTTATATTTTATTATTAACATTCTTAAAAGAAAGTAGTTCACTTGATTCTAAAATTCTATGCATCCGTAACCTTTAAAAGAGATTTTAAAAAAATGATTATATTTCTTGAATGCATGTTTCATACTGTTCTAAATTTAACGTTTATTGTGATAAAGGAAAGTGCTGATATGATCTTATTCCTGATTAAGAGTAAAAAAAAAATGTTTCCTTTATGAAATGTTTAAGTATATGCATAAAATAGTCCCAGTTTCAATTCTAGTATTGTTTTTGATAAAAAAAAGATTTAATATGGTAAAAATTTGAATGATTATTAAACGAATATATATATAATATCAAGAGTTAGTGATAAAAATGAACTATGACCACTACAAATAAATGGATACCAGTCAAAGGACACGGGAACATGAGACAACTTCACTGAGGGTGAAATGGGATATCGAAGATGTTTCCAGTGAACTGGACAATGGGGGTTGAAGGTTGATATCATAGGGCTCGAAACTCAGCTTAAGAATAAGCCTAATTCTGCACATAGAAATTAAAATCATTCATAGCTAGTAACCGCTAACAAATATACTTTTTTTAAAAAATTAGTTTTAAAATAATGAAAAACATTTATTGAAAAGAAAATAGCTCTGACTGACATTAAGTTTCATTTTTTCCAAAAAAAAGTCTGTCCCCCTTCATCAAGACTAAAATTTACATCCAATCCCACAATCAAGTTGAACACTATAGTAATTTTAGCTAATTAATTCATTTAATTAAGAGTAAGCTAGAAAATATTATTCAAAGAGAACCTAATGTTTCAGCTTTTAAAATTTACTAATTGAAAAATAACTAGTGAAGTAATTTGTATATTAAATAAAAATCCATAGCATTTCAAATTTTAATACGAATCGTCTATCATTAAAAACATACGCGTGTTCTCAAAGTCATCCCCCCCCCTCCTATTATATTGAAGGAGCAGGCCTCTTACCTATACGAGAGAGGATTAAAATGATTCATCTTTTTATAAAAAATAATTATTTTTTGCACTATAGTAATACTTACATCATCAGATAAATGTATTAAGATCAGATGAGTGTATTAAAAATGATAATAACTATACAGATTTTTATACCTAAGTCAGTGCTTCTCAAACTTTCAATGTTTGCGACCCAATTTTCAATCATAAGCAGTGGCGTAACGTGCACCCCCGCAACCGGGCCCAAAGCCTGAGTGACGCAAGTGCCTACCCTTTGTAAAATTCACCATGGGGGCCCCAAACCTGACTTTGCAGGGGGGCCCAAAAGCTCTCCGGTACGCCACTGATCATAAGTTTCACCGCGCCTTCCTCTCCCCCTCCGTACAAGAACAATATATAGAATGTAATAATAATGTACTACGACGTAAGGCTACAATATGATTCTAATTATAAATCGCACGGTATAACAAGATAGTATTAAATTTTGTGTGTAATTTTGCATATGACAGGCCCTTGGAAGTCACTAGTAAGTTTTAAAACTATTCTTAACTTTGTATTGATAATTATCAAATACTTTGTGAAGTTCTGATACATTTATAAGTATATTACATCAATATAAATGTGTCAGAATGTATTTCATTTCGCTTCTTTTCCGTAAATTAATAATTTCTTAAAGTAATCTTCTATTTTCAACTTTTCGATATACTCGCACCCCACGCGTAGGGTTGTCACACCCCCGTAGGGATCGCCCCACAGTTTGAGAAACGCTCACTTAAGTATTCTATTCTGAATAAAAGAATAATTCACCCAATAACCTTGAAGCAATTGTTAATTTTTTTTTTTGCTTCTGTTTTATTTCATCTCTTGTAATTCAGATTTTCAAAAAAATTTGCAAAATTCTGATAATTTTTTCTCAAGTAGTCTAGGAAAACATTATTTTTTATTGCAAAAATTCGGAAAATTTCTTGCTCAATGTAACAGAAATCGTTCCAAGAAACACGCACAGCAAAATTGAATTTTAATTTAATGCGAAGGGGTAGAGGTGTAACGTGTTTATTCCTGTTTTGTGTCATCCTCTTTCTTTAACGGAAAAAAAGGCTAAATATTTGAATATACGACATTTATCATGTCTGTTCCAGCATGCTAAGATTTAAGCTCTGAGCTACTCGTATTGAAAAATAAAATGCTTCAAATTATGGATTTTTATTGCTATCATATTACATTTTACTAGAAAAGTAAGTTGTAGATTATTTTTGTTCCATTCTGATTTTGTTGTTATAATACAAATGCTTGTTTAATTCTATTTTGTTCTTATTATTGCCTAATCAGGATTCATTTGGATCCTTTCAAAAAATATTCAATATTTGGAAACTGCTAAATACAGTAGCATTGTCTTTGTTTTTGTTATAGTAAGAAATAAAGGCTTTTTTAGTAAAAAACAAGTATTATATAAAAACAATTTTTAACGTCATTTCCTACTTTCTTAGAAAAACGTTCTGGCAGCATCAGATGCAGCTAATTGTAACTACGGCGGAAATAACACAGAATAAATTTAAAATTAAAAAAATAAAATTTAATTAATTTCATTTCTATATATGCTGTTGGGCAATTATTTATTCATTTTTAATGTAATTAATGAATTAATATTTTAAAAAAACTATATTAACATCAAGTGTCATTCACTACAAGTTGAAAAAGATTATTTGAACTTGATTGGATGAATAGAAAGTGTTTTGTTAACGATTGAGAATTTGAACAAGATATATATATATATATATATATGTATATATAAATATATGGAGGTTGTGAGCTAATAGTAGGAATTGAATAAAGACATTTGCTTACATGTTCGGAAAAAATGTTTCTTCAGTTATAAAAATAATTAAACACACAATTGTTTAGTTTTAAATAATTTTAAAATATTAATTTTCACATTACATTACATTTCTTTTAATTAAAAAATGGAAAGAAAGGAGAAAGTTTCGTTATTATGCTTAAAACTCTTGAAAGCATGTGAATTCTTCATGGGGATTTTTAATTCTTAGTAGAATTCATTTATAGTATCATGAAATTTACAATTATTTGCAAATCTTAATATTTTAAATTCAAAAGAGTTCCTTAGGAATTAATTTCAAAACCAAAAAGTGCGAAATTGACCACATTATGATATAATAATATAAACTTCATAAACTTATGAAGAATATTAAGAACAGGATATAACTTATAACGTATGTACCCTGTTCACAAATGCAACACTGTATGTCAAATTTAATCAAAAAAATAAATGCAATAAGATATTTTAGATCGTAAATATAATCATATAATCCTTCAAGTAACATTCACTTCAAACCCATGAAACGAAGCGATTTTAGAATTGTACACTTTTCAGACATTTAAGTACACTCCCTTTAGTTTTAATCTTACTTTAATATGTTTTGATAATTAAATTCCAACAACACAACATTCAGATACAACCATTAGGAAGTAAGCAATTACATTAAAAAATAGGAGAGGGTTCGAATGTGATGAAATTTATCTTGACCGTTTTCTTTTTACTGCCTCATAAATTACTCTTCGCTATCGAAGGCAGCGAAGGCAACAGGTGATTCCCACCTCAACGTAAGTGCAAGAAACTAAGTCAGCGAACCCGGTACTTTGCCCTAGCCTTAAGCAATGGGTAGAGCTACCAGGGATTATGTCCGGGTATCAGACGCTTATCTTTCCCTCTTTCTTCCCCCTTTTTAGAACACCCCTCCAAGTTTTTTTTTCATTCTTTAGTTGTTTTTTTTTCTCTTGCACCCCACCTCCCCTTCACGGTTCACCCCACATGGCTTCTCATCCGCTGGGGGTTTGAGATTATGAAAAACGCCTTTTTTATTTCGACATGAAAACAGTGCGAAAAGCAACCTTGACGAGGCCGCTGCCGGTGTTGCCATATATAAAGTGAAAAACCGGTGTACAACAACCACAATTCTTTTTTTGTGACGCGTGATGTTTCTGTAGGGACGTCTATAAACAAAAGACGAAAACGGGAAGTCCTTTCCTTCCGAGTTTGTGAAAGACAATTCTTGTTATTTGTGGTTTTTCTTTAAATTTTTTCCTCCTCACTTTTTATTTATTAATTTTTTTTCGAAAAGAGATTTTTACTTGAAAGAACATCATTCCAAATCGTGCCCGATTGAAGCAAAAGATAAAGAATTTTAATATTCGGATAGTGGAAGGTTTTCCGTCACGATAATTGTATGCATTATCCTGAAACTCTAAAAGGACCATTTGATTTTTGAAGGACTTAATTAGAGCGGAAGTGGATATTTTATACGTTGCTGCACGTCAGTGCTCATATATTTTAAAAGTTCTTGTTTGAGAAAAGAGAAGAAATAGAGTGGACTGTGAAGAGTTGAGAGATGTTTCAGGTAAGTTTATACATTTTGTTCTTTTCCATTACAATTATTTTCTTAACGTATTATAATAACTGTATTTTTATCATGCAAGAAAAAGCACAACTCAATTTCAATTTATTTTAGATTTGGACATAAATAATTTAAGTCAAGAAACATAGAAATTTATTTCTTCAATTTGATATTCATGTAACAAAATTTTGGAAGTACATTCATAAAAATACGAGCAATGTTTTGGGAAATGAATATAAATGTATTGTTTTAATGTTGTATGTAAGAAAAAAAATCATATTTGTTTTTTGAAGGTTGAAATGTTGTAAAGTGAAGAAAAAGAGGAATGATCATATGTTTCAAATAAGTTCTTCGTAGATTTGAAACACTAAATGAACATCTAAATAATTTTCAGGAAATCACAAAGCTATAAATTAGATTATTTAAGAAAAAATATATAATACAAAAAGTAGTAATATATATATATATATATATATATAAAGAAATTTTTAAAATATTTTTGCTGTTATATAATTAAACAAGATACCATAAAATCCGACTTATAACTCATACCTATACTTTCAAGCTACCATTCTTAATTTTTAGGTATATTCACCGTATAACGTCCCCTTCCCCTTCTTTTTACGAAGAAATCTGACATGTACGAGCGCTCTGCTTTATGTTTTGAAACCATTTATTCGAGGTATTATTCCAAGCTTTAGAAAAAGAAAAAATAGTATACTTCTAGAACAACAGTCCTTTAAATTCATAAGGAATGTCACTTCTTTTAAATAAACAATATTTCGATTTATGTAGAAATTTATATTTTATATGTTTCTCTTTTCTTTATTTTTAAAGCTCTCATTTTTGTACTTGGCGAATAATTTCAATCTTTTTTTATGTGTGAAAAGAGTGTTCGTCATACGACGGATTTAACGGTAAAATTTTTTCGTATATATTGTAATAATTCAGTTGTTTTGATAAAGTAAAACAACATTTATTTGCCATTCAAACATTGTTTTTATTAATATGTATCTTGTATGTTATGTTAATTTAGTTAATCTAGATCTAGTTATAAGCTACCAGATTTTTTTTCTTTTGAAATTTTTGTCCAACGAATAATTTAAATACGATGACAAATTCACTTTTGCAAATAATATTATTGTGGATTTTTGGTTTGATAAGTTGAATTTAATTTTTATGCTCAAAATAATTAATACACAAGATATGCAATAATATAATCCTTCATAAATGGCATGAATAGTACTAATATATTTTGAATAAAATAATATTTACCTTAATCTTATTATATCTGTTACAGAAAATTTTATCAAGTGTGATATAAACATCAAATTATAACAATGATTAAAATATACAGTTTAAGAACGTGATTAAAAAGGTTCGTAGTAAATCGAATTGCATTAGAAATGTTTTTAAATTTTTACGACCATAATTTATGTGTATACATATACATAAACACACTTTAGACATAGCACATATTTCACTACATGTTTTGAGCTTTAAACTTTTCAGTGAAAATTTTCGATTTCGTATCTTTTGCTGGTGGAGTATTTCAATAACGAAATAGCAATTCCAGTAAAACTGTTTTTCCTGCAGGAATATCATTTAAGTAAAGAAACTAACATGTTTGTGTGTGTTTTACACTTTTATATCTCATTTGTAGATCCCCTCATAAATTCATATTTCTATCACCTTACGCTATCAAAATATTTTATTTTAATTTATCAATTAATTATTTTAATTAATTATTAATTTAATTATTTTACAAATCTGCAGCCCCAATTGAAAGAAAAAATATTTATATTATTTGATTAAAAAAATAAAAGAGAGTTAATAAAAAAATATTGTATCATTTGGAAATATTTAGAATTACTAAAAAATGGCACCTAAAAGGAATCTCTTTTCTTATAATACCTAATGTTTTGAATGGAAATGCCATTGATCCTAATAGAAAGATATTGTGAAAGCAGCATAGAGTTTCAGTTGCCGAAGCTTTTAAAATTATATTATGTTGCACATTACAAGAAGCAACCAATGACGATACCCTGGATGTTCAAAAAGTAAGACAATACTGTCAAACATTAATTACAAAAAAAAATAATAAATAAATATATATTCACATACGGTTTTCTTTTTGTTCCATAACGAAAATATCAGGTTTATTTACAATGCTTTATTTCACGATTTCCATGTGTACACCATTAGTTGCATGCAACACATTTAGTCTATACGAGATTTCTAGCATCGTTCTTCGATGCATTGCAGGATCAACAATCTGAATGACCACTGAAATTTGACTTTTCATTTCATCATTGCCACTAATTGAAGATTGGTAAACAACGTTTTTCACGTATCCTTACAAGAGTACGTCCAAAAGTGCCATGTCTAGAGATCTAGGGGGACATGTGGCATTGGACTTCCTCTTTCCATCCATCGCTGTGGGAACATTCTCATTTCCAAATTTTGATGTGGTGGTGCCTCATTTACGCTATATATGCGTTGAAGATTTTAATTCAGTAAATCATGCAATATATAACTTGTGCTTATCCTTGCAGTGAAGGATTTTCGAAATGAGAATGTTGTAAAACGTGGAAGTTACACCATCCACACACACAGTTTTCATTTCATTAAACAGAAACTTCAATTTTTTTTTATGAAACACAAACTTTGTATGTTCGTTTTTAATTAATTTTTGAAAATATAGTCTTACTTTACGGACAACCTATGTATATTAATCAAAAATTGAGCTACAAATAAGGAATTGACTTTGAAAAAAATTTAATAGAAATTGGGTTGAATAGAAATGACCTATATATATATATATATATATATATATATATATATATATATATATATATATATATATATATATATATATATATATATATATAACAAGAAAGATCTCTTAACTAAAAAATGTGGTCTTCGATTTTACACAAATAATAAATTACTTTTTTTACTAAATTTATTAACTTAGGAAAAAATTTTTTTTCAATTTTTTTGTAAGATAAAAAAGAAATTTGGATCTCAAGATATGATTTATGAGTCAGAATGAATTAAAATCTAAAGTCGAGTTATCCTTGCATTTCTGATGTAATCTTGATAAATATGAAGAGAAAAATGTGACATGTAAGTATTTTAGACAGTGTTTCGCTGAAATCACTTTAGATTTAATAATGGCAAAGCAATACTGAAAATGAGAAATAATGCAGTTCAGTGGTCGGGGGTGTTGGATTTTTTTTGTATGATAGATCTTTTCCCTATCTAAATGTGTTGGGATCGACTTGCTGTTAAATACGTTGCATATATACAGAGTGTTATAAAATACATTCTATACTTCTACAAGGTACGAGATTCCTTAACCGAGCAAAATAACTAGCATCTTTGCCAGCACCCCACTCTCCTAGCTTTCACACCACGCCAACGGGTGGACTTTGCACTTGTACAGATTTAACGTGCATTAGCTTCTTCATATGGCAGGCTTTCAGTGGTATAACAGCTTGAACTTATGACCCGACTGTCACGAACTTGTAACTATGACCACTAAGCTACCATAGCTACCCCCATTATTTTGAAATTTGATTCTGTAGGAAAAAAAATTAGAGAGAAAAGATATGTTATTCATTTTTGCTCATTTGGAACGCATATCAGTTTAAACAATTAGTCACTTCTAGTAAATATGAGTGAATAAATTGTTTTCCCAGTTATGTAATCGTCATACATATTAGATAGAGTTTCTGGATACGAAGTAGCTTAGTAATTAAGATTGTAAACACTGGCGTAGCTTGCTCTGAGGGAGCCCTATATCAAAATTCCTTCGGGCCCCTTTTTAGATATGAGAGCCCTGTTAGTAGGACTGTAATTACTCATGTTGGGGCCCCCCTGTTGTTGGGGCCCCTACAGTCCTACTAACAGGGACTGTAATTACTCATGTTGGGGCCCCTGTTGCTTAGGGGCCCCCGTATCATTGATACGGATGATGCGGTGATAGCTACGCCCCTGATTGTGAACATCGTGGTCGGTGTTCGAATCGAATCATGAATTCGATTCCTGACTCTGTCGAAATTGAAAAATACCTGGAAAACTGAGAGCTTCTGTAATGTTATGTAAGGCAAGAACTAAAAGCTACCGCTTGGCATTTTACGGAAGTTAAAAGAATTAGGTTTCACCTCAATTTTCCTCCGGGACATGTGATCATGTTTCAAAATTAAGAGGTCTCTTCACTTGTTGTAATGTTCATTAGTTAATTCAAATAAATTGTCCTACGTTTTATTTGCAATTTTAAACTTAAATTTTAAAAAAGAATATTTATATTATTGAAATTAAGGAAATTTTCTGTTATTTTGTTTTGCAAATATCTTTAACAATATAATATGTATAAAACATTAAAATTGGCATTTTAGTGAACACTATATTGGTAAACATTGAATTTTTCAATAAGATTCTAATTTTAGGTACATAGAAAGAAACAGAAGTTTTAATAAACACTGAAGTGCCACTGAATTAGGGATAGCAAGGGCTATGCAAACTGTGTAGCGCTGCGCATTATTTATGCGCAAGTGAGGGTGCTGTGGTAACTGCATATTTAGCACGTATTGTGTTTGTTCTGAATTAGTTGTTGGAGTTTCCAGTTTGGGTAAACTGTCTGATTTAGACGCCTTCGATCGAGGATAAATCGTAGGTGCTCTACGCATAGGCCATTCAATTTCCGAATACCTCAGCCAGTTAGGATTTTCAAGGTCGACAGTATCAAGAATATACCAAGAACACATGGATGGTGGACAAAAAACTAGCGATCGGGCAAACTGCAAAGGACAATTGGCCTTGACGGTGCTTAGTGAGAGACGGCTTAGGCGTACTATAAAGTAGCCATCGAAGCCAAACATTAGCTCAAATTACCACCCAGTTGAATGATGGTGCCAGTCGTACAGTCAGTAAACGGACTGTACAATGCTTCAACGTATGGGTTTCGGGAGCTGTTGACCTACGAGAGTACCATTGCTCAATGCTCGCCATCGGGCTGCAAGTCTTGCCTAGGCAAGAGAGCTCATCGATTGGAGTGTAGAGGACTGGACACAAGTAGCATTTACTAATGAGTCTCGATTCCGACTACTTGACGCCGACTGGAGGCTCAAGGTCATGAAACCATGGATCTTGCATGCTAGGTTGGAACTGTACAAGGGCATGGTGGCTCAGTGAAAGTCTGGGGTGTTTTTTAGTGGCACTGTTTGGAATCTTTGGTGCGTGTACCAACCTCCCTCAATGCAATTCGGTACGTAGTTGCTGGGTGATCACTTCCATCCGTTTAGGCTGTTTTGTTTTTCGCACGGTAATGGAGTTTTCCAGCAAGACAACTGTACCTCTCACAAATACCGATTGGCAACTGGCTGGTTGGATGAGCATTACTCTGACTTTTCTGTCATAAATTGGCCACGTGGAAGAACAGACTTAAATCCTATTAAAAATGTTTGGGATGTTTTGGAACAAGGCATGAAAGGCCATTTCCAGAAACTTGTTGAATCTAGGCCTCGTCGTGTTGCAGCCCAACGTGTTACTAGGTAGGTATCCGTAATTCAGCGGCACTTCAGTATAATATAAGATTTATTAGATAAACCAAAGCCTCTGTTTCTGTTTCATGTAATCGTATGATTTTATACAAAATTATTTGAATTTTTTTATTTCTTTGTTGCTAAATTATGATAAATCAAAAATTGCTTTATCTCGTTTTCTTGCAGATTAGAACGATCCTTTGGATTTTTATTGGACTTGGAGTAACATGTACATTAGCAAATAAAGGTCCTCATAGTACATCGAGGAAATTGCTCGAATTTTCAAATGATCAGGTAAGAAAAATCTTTAAGATATACACTTATTATGCATAATATTATCTACACAATTGCTTTCACTTCAATTAAATAATAAACACTTAATAAGTATTACATAAAAGCATTCATAAAATGTGAGAAATTCTATTCTAAAAAAGTTTTCTTTGATAGTTTTATGATAATGTGTTTATATAGCATTTAGTTGTTTTCTTTCTCTTTATCTCTCTCTCTCTCTCTCTCTCTACACACACACACACACACACACACACACATATATATATATATATATATATATATATATATATATATATATATATATATATATATATATATATATATATATATAGCAGCTGCAAGTACCCGGCTTTGCCCGGGTTTAAAATAAAGTTTTCTGTAGAAGCTTACAAAACTGTTTATTTGCATGCAATAAAAGGGTACATTTATCTTAAAGCAATGTGATAGACAACATTTTTGGCAGTTCCATTTGGAGTGTGTACAAAAAGATTTTCCTCTCCGCCCACTCTAGAGCAGGCCACATACAACTGCCCATGAGGAAGGCATGGTGTCTGCAAGTCTTATTATACTCCCCCCCTTTTTCTCAGAGGCATGACTGTAGCCAAAAATGACAATGCATTCCTATGAATGAAGGAATGGAATGGAATGTAGTAAGTAATGTGATATTTGTTGCCGTATTTGCTTGCAGTAAAGTAAATATAACAAAGAAGTATTGCAAATTACTAACCGCTTTTGTTTAGTAAAGTTTTCTCTAAAATGAACCCATGTCTCAGAACATGCACATGGAGCACTCTTTTTGGCTGGAGGAGGCCAGAGTGAGGTTGGGATGGAATGAAACCTGTTTAAGAACCTTCCCCATGTAATTTTGTGAATGTGTACCAAATTTCACGTTATTTGGTTGTCTGGATCTTGAGTTATAAGGAAACAGACAGACAAACAAATGCGTCATATGTATATATAAATATAGATATAGATTTGTTTGAATTCTTGTGTATTACTTTTGTAAGCTTCATGGCATATTTTATGGTGTACCAGTCTTTTAAAGCTGACTGAGCCACAGCAACGTTTAGCTAGGTATATAGCTAGTTATAACATAAAATTGAATCTTAAAAAGATATCGAAGTAAAGGAAGGCTCAATATTTTGATTAAATCAGTATAAACATTTTCGTACAAACATAATATATATATACTGTAAAATATTTAGTTTGCTATTTGCCTTTCAGACAGACATCAAACAAAATTTTAAAAATTGTCAAAAACAGATAAACATATTTAAGGAAAAAATACCACTGATTAATTTTGCCAAAGACATCGCAATGTGTAAAAAAATATTTGCAGTACATAATCGCCAAAAAAATGTAAGACCTAAAATATAAAAAAACAAAAATTATATATTGAATTAATTAAGGATTAGTGGAGGGAAAGATAAAACAGGCTAAGATAATACTCATAATAATTTCATATTGGTAGGCTACTCATTTTTGGCATGATTTTAAAATCACGCCAAATAGGTCTTGTGGTCAGTCTAGTGTTATAGTAATGTACAGAATTAAAGGTACTTATGTATTATTGCAACCTATTGGTGACATTATACAAAATGAAGCACATGATTGCCAATTCAACGCATACAAAGTTGGGGTTTCCAAAGTGGGGAGTTGTCTTGAACGTTGCCGATTGTGCAATAATACGTAAGTACTAAATAAAAATAATTATCCAAAGTATATATATCCCGAGCATTAAAATAAATTGAAAAATTAAGTACAATACTATCATTAACTGACATAAAAAGAACTGAACTAACTCTATCAATGCAAAAGCATAATTTGAAAAAATAAGGTACTTACATATAACCACAATCTATTGGCGACATTATATGAAACGAAGCACATGGCTCACAATTCAGCATATATATGACATGCGAAATCAGGATTCCAACTTGGCAAGTTATTTTGAACGTTGGAGATTTTTAGGATAGTACATAAGTACCAAAAATAATTTATCTTACGACTACCTGCTTCCTCAACAGATATTTAAGCCATTTGTCTGTTTTGCTCATTCTCTGATGCCTATTCCAGTTTTATATGTAATTACTACCAACACTGCTTTTGCTTGGGCATTATGATTACCCAAGTTTGATTTTCTGCAAGGCAATTTTATGCACTGAAGCCAATAGTATACCCTTAAAGGTTAAAATAAAGACACATATAAAATTGAAAAATATTATTAATTTCATACTATCTAAAACAGATAACGAAAACGGAAATACTATACTTATGTTAATCGCAGTAATAAGAACTGAAATACCATTATCAATAAGAAGTTTTAGTTTGTCAAAATTATAACCTTCGCATTTTAAAGAAAGAAAGAAATTCTCCGGAAAAATACTGAAATTGTAAGTTGTAATTTGTAAGCAAAATCACACACATAAACATCCCGCGATAATACCTAAATGTTGCCAAAACAACAAAACAAAATTTTTGTGGTTAGAATAATCGTTAAAAAATGATTCATTTGAAAAATAATCCTAATTAAACATCAAAGAATAGAAAAATTGAATAAATATTCCAACCGATAAACATAGCTACTGTAAAAATATGTAATAATCTTGAAAAACTGCATGTAAAGTATAAATTGTCCACTTAGTGAGAAACGTGACATCATATGACGTCATAACACTGGAAAACCACTTAAAAATTAAATTTTAAAGAATTGGGAAAGAATTATGAACGCCAAACCTATTTAAGAACCTTCCTCGTGTAATTTTGTGTACGTGTACCAACTTTCACGTTATTTGGTTGTCTGGATCTTGAGTTATAAGGGAACAGACAAACAGACAACAAATGCGTCTTATATATATTACTTAAAAGACGTATAAAAATCGTATATGTATACATGTGCACGTGATTTGATAAAGTTTAATATTCCAATTTTTTACAGACTCCTTTAATTTTAAGTTATTAACATTGAGATTTTAAAATGCTTGCTATTGCATTAATTTTTTTTAATTCTATAAACTCAAATGATAAATGGAATTCAAGAATTCCATTTCAAAGAATATAATTTAGAGTCTAATTCAAATAAGTTCACAAGTTTTAATTTAAATAAGAAATAGTGTTTCGAAACCGAATTCAAATGTTCGCTGTTTCTTATGTAATAATTTTTGTAAAATAAAATGTACCCATATGCATGAGCTCAAACATTATGGAAATTCTTATTGTCTCGAAAAGAAAAAAAAATGCTTGCTTAGTTTGTGACGCCACTTCCATAAGAAATTTACTTTATTGTAACTATTATACAACAATAAATACTTTCAGTCATTTATAGCTAATATAGTAAGCTCCTTTACCGAAAATCGGTGATTTTGAATGGTAATCAGAGGTGCACACAGGGGGGTTTTAGGAGTCTGCCCCCTTACAGCCCTGATTCTTTCCGATTGATTATAATTCTAAGTATATAGAACGTAAAATTTAATTAAGTATTTGTTATTAATGATTAATTTTATTAATTATAATTCCGATTATTTATTGAATAATTAGTTTTTTACTGGTTTTTGTACCTAAAAATCGACAACATCAAAAGGAGAGCATGATACAAGAATGGTGGACTTTCGATCCTTGCCCCCCCCCCTTCCCCTGAAAAATTCCTGTATGCGCTACAGATGGCAATTAATACTAAATTCAAAAATAAGTGGAGGGAAAGACACTCCAAAGAGAGTCATCATTTGTCACAATTAAAAATGTCATACATGCTATTTATTACATGTATATTTATTCATCTATAAGTAATTTCAACAAAGAACCTTGATTTCAAAATGAAAATATTTTACGAAGTTTACTTAAATACGCACTGCTAGCCATTAAAATTGCAACATCAGGAAGGAATGATAGGATGAACATCAAAATCACATGTAAGGAAGAAGAGATTGGGATATGCAAATGATTAGTATTTCAGCTCATTTGGACGACGCAGATGAGAGATGAGAGAAACGACACCTGAAGCACTGCATAAAAAAAAGTTGTGTAGTGGATTTCTTATTCAGATTGCGCATTGTAATGTCAGAGTTTGCCACGAATAAGAAGAAACTCTTACAAGCTAGTGTCGGAATTCGACAGAAGCGGAATCGTCATCCTTTGAGAGGGTGGATTATTGTTCCCTGAAATAGTCCGCCACACTGATCGAAATCCAACCACTGCCATACGAATATGGAAACAATGTATTGTTAAGGGTCATACTATGTATGCAGGATTTCCCCGTCCTCCCATGACTAACGCCCTCGAGAACAGACATATTGTGAGGTCGGCACTACAAAACCATACAGCCACATCACGAACCATTCCTCATTAAATGGACATTTTTGCAGTGCGTCCAGTATCCGCTCGTACGGTGCGACCACGTTTGCAGCAGCGTGGATTATCAACAGAGCGGCCATTATTTCGGCTTCCCTTGACAATGAGCATAGAAAGACACGACGACTCTGGTGCATCGAACAACAAAGATGAATACAGGACAATGGCGTAACGGTGTACTTTAGACCCCCCCTCCCCTGCAAACTCAAGTTTTGGGCCCCAAGCCCAAATACGTACTTAGCGTCAGTCCAGCTTTGGACCCCTTGAGTCTCTGCCCCCCAAATGCGGGGATGTATGTTACGCCACTGATACAGGAGCATAATGTTGTCTTTCGTCAGGTTCTGAATGTGTGTTGAATATACTGATGGCCGTATACATGTCTGAAGGCTCGAGGAGACCTTTTGTTGCTTGCTTGTATTCGATATGGGCATAGGGGTCCTGCATCTGGGTAAACGACAATCATTGGGTAAAGGACAAGCACAACTCTAGTTCGAATCGACGGTAATTTGAACGCAGATCTGTACATTTCTAACATCTTACGTCCAGTGGTTGTGTCCTATCGTCGAGGTCTGCCAAACGCCCTCTACCAAGAAGATGTTGCAAGACCACATGTTGCACACTGTGTTCTGATTTTACTCGATAAACAGGATATTCGATTGTTATTCCGAACAGCATGGTCTCCAAATCTGTCACCCATGGGTTGCCAAGAAACTGGCCCGCCACCCCTCTCCAGCTAATACGATTGGTGAAGTGTGGCATATACTTGAAGCAGTATGGAGCGAGTTACTCATTTCTGTGATCCAAGCCGACTTCATATTTAACCGGGTAACGGTCGTTTAAGCTGCAGGAAAGGCAGCTGTTTCTACTTATTTTGCCCCCGGAGGCCTCCAAATTTCTTGCAAATTTAATCATTTTGTCTTCATATCATACTGTTTAAGTACAATTTTTTTTTAAATTTACTCTCCTTCATGGTGTTGCAGTTTTAATAGTCAGAAGCGTAATTCATATTGATAAACTAAATGTATAGCATAGAGCAGAGGTTCCCAAGCATTTTTGTTTCATGGACCCTTTGCCTACTTGTCATAGCCCTTTGTCTACCTTTCATAGACTCCTACTTGTCTAACATTAAAGTTTTGCAAATTTATCAACTAAAATGTATTTTTGACAACTACTATAGAGCTACTTACTTTAAAGGATTTAAATTTTTAACTATAGTGAAGTATAGTGTATAAAACTTATAAAAGAAACACATTTCTTTAATTAAATTAAACTTTAATTAATGCATAAAATAACTGAGCAACAACAAACAAATGATTTTAATGGGACGGATGAATAATTAATAACAAATTTTCAACATTTCGCTTCAATTTTGTCAGGTTTAAGCCTAACTCTCCTCGTTTAGTAGTGTCCATCCTTTTTTCTTGAGGGGGGAGATTGGCAACCACGCTGAAATTCCTTCTCACTAGGAAAAGTAATTAAAAAAATCTCTCTAGATTTTTCTTAATTCAGGATAAGTTAACAGGTATATTTTTTAAAGCCAAGATTGATGACGTCCGTTTTTAAACATTAGTTTAAGATCGTTGTAAGTGCCTATTCCAATCAGTCTATCTTTTAATCTGACATTTTGTTTTCAATGTGACCATATTGATTGATTTCTTACTGTGGTATTACCATAATCAAAGTAAAATATAAAAAGAGGGATTTAAATGTAAACATGGCAGATTGTCCGTGACAAATTGAGAAATAAGGAAAATTAGCGACGAATAATATAATAATAAAAACAGATAAAATATTATAAATGCTAGAACGATGGTCCTTATTTTAATAAAATTTATGCTGCCGCTTTGTAACTGCAAATGAACCTCATTAAATTGAGCAAATAAATCTGTTAAATAGGTAAATCTTGTTTCCACTTGATTAAATTTTCTTTAAAAGTTAAAGCCATGATCTGGTTTAACGAGAGCCACTATCGTAGACCCCCTTTAACTTCTCATGGACCCCCAAATTATTTTTTAGCTGACGTGAACCCCTTGCAGGTCGTCATAGACCCATGGGGGTCAATATAGAAACTGCAATAAAACTGCATATTAAAAACTGCAATACTTTATATACTATAATACTTTATAAATATATAAACTTTATGCATTATATTATATTATTCTACACTATAGTACTTTACATTTAAAGAAAGTGCAATTTTTTCAATTCCAATACAACTTTCTTTGCTTGATTCATTAAGCTTTCGTAAAAGGTATTTTTGTGAAAAATTATTTCTTTAAGTATTGTATCTTTTAAAAAAAAGCAATTATCATTCGAGAGAATACGGTTTTAATGTTCTTATTTGACACTGATATATGTGACAGTAATAACCTTTATTCATATCCCAGGAACGTGAATAATCGACATGTAAAAAAGATCTTTTATGCACTAATCCAACATTTCCCCAAAATAATGCAGAAATATTAAGATAGAAATATTGAGAAAAATATTGAGTTTTAATGCATTCTATGTTATATTTTTTATATTGCTTGATTCATTATTGACTTAGAGGAAAATTGCCCAAATGGAGAAGAGTTAACAGTAACAACCCTCGCAACAGAGCTTTCAACTGCAGTGAAGTATGTTAACTAAATCACACACATAAGACAGAAGTATAGGTACTTACTATTTCATAACTAAACAAGAGTGTTTGCTACGATTTTCTATATTCAGGAAGGGTCGGCTCGGTGGCTTAGAGGTAGCGTGCCCGTTTTGTAAGCCTAAGGTTGCAGGTTTGATCCCGGCTAGAGTAGCTTGATTTTCTTGACGCGAAAATCGTAGGAATGCATGTCATATGATTATGTGACATGTAAAAGATTCTTGAGTATCAATTTGGCTGTGGTACTATTGGCAAAATTAAATAACGGCAATATTTAACATCTAACGAGAGCTTGAATTAACATTAATTTAACCATCAAACTTTGGTAGTGAAAGCCACCTCTAGAGGGGTGCCACCACGAAATAGCTCTCACATTTGAGGATTTGCCATGTCTCCAAAGGCATAGTTGCCAATATGCAGCCCATTAAAAAATTTTCCGAAAGGCGAATCAGTTCGAGTTCCTAATACATTCATCTTGAAAGGTGGTCACGGTAGTCTAGTAGTCATCGTCACGAAATAGTAGCCGTCATTACAGAATTGCAGGCTAGAATCCTGAAGCTATTGAACATCCGACGTGTGCAGAGGTTGATGCACGTTAGTTATGTAATGGTTCAAAGCCCTAAGTTGGCGTGACGAAGAAGTTCAAAGAGTGGGATACCGGCTCAGAAGCCGTTCTCGTCATTTGATGAAGGCTCAAAAAATTACAAGTTCCACCGTCAAAAACCCTCGCGTTGTCTTAGAGAGCGACTTTAATGAACACTAAGGCACTCATTCATATTTAAAGTTGTTAATGTATTCCAAATATTTTTATGGCGTCTCGTTATATATACATATATATATATATATATATATATACAGTCAGATCCCGAGTTAACGAATTTCGTGATTAAACGAATTTTTTTCTTTCCTCAATTAAAATGAAGGCAAAACCCCCTATTTAACGAACAATAAATCCCAAATTAACGAATTATTTCAACAACTGATTTTTTATTGTTGTTATTTGTTTGTGTTAGGAAAAAAAATGGATTTTTTTTTCAAATGACATCCTCTTTGTCAGGGACAGAAAAAAAGATTTTCCGACAACCAAGGGTGCAGGGCGTTATTAGACTTAACAGGTGCAGATGATGCTGTCTCTTGCTTGAAAGGAAATGAAAATAAAATGATAATCTAAACAATCAGATAGATTTTTGTTTCGATTGCAACGTGAGACTTTCCCTTTGTTCACCATATTTTAAATTATGTGTGGATATATAAAATACACACACACAAACCTTAACTGTTTGAAAACAGAGGTGAGAACACGAACATTTTTTGTAAATATGAGAAAAATTCTTTTAAAATGTATGAAATATTCTTCATTTAGGGGGTTTTTTTGTGTACAACTATTATAAAAACAACAAGCAATATAAAAAAAAATTGTCAAATCCTACCTAGATCAACAAAGAAAATTTTTATTTTAGTTACATTTTATTAAATACTTACTAATAATATAAATATATATATATGACAGAATCACAACATTAAGTGGTAATTAATTTTTATTAATTATCATTAAAGTATCGTGCTGCCATCCAAAACAATCGTGTATATAAAATTTCAGTTCAACTGAATGCTTTAATACGTGAGAAAAAAAATCTTTTAAAATTTTGACCCAAGTCGCTAAAAATGAAACCAAAGTAGCTGTACCTGTAATTCTTTAAATAATTAATTTCAGTCAATTAATTTTAATTAATTATAATTAAATTATCGTATTTTTACTCAAAACAATAGTGTATAGAAAATTTCAGCTCAAACGAGTGCTCGAAAATGAGAGAAAAGAACCTTTTAAAGTTTGACACAACTTGCTAGAAGGGTCGCCAAAAATGATGCCAAAGTGGCTGTATTTGTAATTTTTAGAATAATTAGTTTTAATCAATTTATTTTTATTAATTATAATTAAATTACTGTATTGTCATCCAAAATAATCATGTTTATAAAAATTCAGCTCAATTGAGCGCTTTAAAATGTATTTTATTAACGATTGAAAATTCCACGAAGATAAATAAATTATAGTAGATAGTAGGAATTGAAAAAATAGTGTAAAAACTTTAAAAATTAAAATTAAAGTAGAATTCTTCCATTTTTGTATTCTATTAAATATTATGTTTAGTTAAATGGAATAAAAAATGTTCCTTTTTTAAAAGTATGTTTGGGAAAAAAAAATTGACCGATTAAGAGGTTAATGCTGGAGACAGAACTATCAGAGTAGATTTGTTTTCGTTTATAGATACCTTCTCTTTCTATCACAAGAATAAAGGTCCCAAGACAAATTTGCGAGTCTTCTTGATCTGATATTCACTCTCAGATGCAGTAGTCATCTTCATTAAGACTAAATATGAACTGATCATTAAATCCATTTTTTTGTCAATTAATTGTTATTCCTGATGGTTTGCTGTTTCAACAATCCAGTTGGCTTTGCTTATACTGAAAAATCAAAAGGAAAGGTGAACGTAACCCTTTTATTTTCAGCCAACAGTCATTAAATACTGAAAGATGGTGTGGACAGATGGTACTGCATAAAGATACCATTGAAGCAGTTCGTATCATATCTCAAACCTGTGATCTTGCTTCTGAAACGTGAATCTTGTGCTTCCAGACTTCATTAGTCATGAGTAGCTAGCAGCAAACAGCCTATCACGTAGGCCTTATGCGTACATCTTAAGTAATAAACTATCACTTAAGGCGCTCATCCTGATTCAGGTACTGCAAATGTCCGATCCAAATTTTAGTTTTCTGTTGGTCCTTCAAAGTCTCATAATTAATTGTAATGACTCGAGGAGTAAAAAGCTTTTTAAAAGAAAAAATTAAACAGCCCCGTAATTGTTAATTATTTTATAGGACACCAAACTATGTAGTACACTGCTGGACAATTTCTAAGGACGGATCACAAACTGCTATGTAGCATAGTATTAAGCGAGACATGAGGCCTAGTAGGATAAAATATAGTTGCCACACTGTTCAGACATTAGAATAAAGAATATTTATTGTTCTGGAAAGTACAAAAGCTGTGAAACATCTGAAAAAAAAATGTTCATTTGATCTGCGTACGGAGAAATGGAACAATGCATCTAAAAGTCAGCAGGACCTTAAAGAAAGGTATCAGTACGGGATATGTCCACCGTGGAGTGTGATGCAACATTCCACACGTCGTACCATACTTTGCACAACATTATCCAGCAGCTGTTGAGGCAATTTATCCCATTCCTCTGTGAGTGCACGGATGAGGTGTTCTTGTTTGTCGGAGGATAGTTTTTTGCCTCCCCAAAGCATCCCACACATTTTCAATGGGGTTTAGATCTGGAGGACGCGCTGGCCATACGAGACGTTGAATACCCTCGCTGTCTAGACAATCCTCAACAGCGAGTGTTCGATGACATGTTGCGTTGTCGTCCATAAAAACAAATTTATCACCGACAGCACCATGGAAAAGATGAACATGAGGAAGTAGAACTTCATCAATGTATCGTTGGCCCGTCATAGTCCCATTCGCAACCACATGTAGGCGCGTGCGGCCATTGATCATGATCCGGCCCACGCCATGATACTGCATGTCGGATATCGGTCCTTTTCCTGGATATTTTCTGGACGATAAGCAGTACCACTCTCGCGCCAGATCAGTTGGCGTCTACAATCCGATGACAGACTGAACCTACTCTCATCTGAGAATAGTACGCATGCCCAGTCCTGTTCAGTCCAATTGTGATGCTCACGACACCATTGTAAACGGGCAGTACGGTGCTGTCTGGTCAATGGGACACACACAACAGGTCTGCGTGCGTATAGTCCTCCTCCCCTCAAACGTCTGGCAACAGTTTTTCGGGAGGTCTGCTTTCCTGAGGCAGCAAGAAACTTATTTGTCACCTGCTGAGCTGTGGTGCGCCTGTTCCTTTTTGCTGATAGGACGATATATCTGTCTTCTGCAGGCGTCGTACTTCTAATACGACCTCCCCCGTGCCGTCTACTACACATTCCAGTAGTTTTAAATGACTTCCACATCCGTGAAACAACGCTGTCAGCGCTGTCGAACTCCCTGGCAACATCTGTTATTTTTAGCCCTTCTTCGATCTTTCCAATAATTCGGTCACGCATAAAATCATCTATGTGATGTCGGGAAGACATGCCAAAAAATTTTAATTCGTCTATTAAATCTTTCCTGTAAAACTTTGACTTGAAACAACAACTGTCCACACGCGTCAAAACCTTTAAAGCTCTCATGAACGCTATCACGTGATGAACAGACGTGGAAAAAAATTTGCATACTCATACTTCTTCTTACTAATATCCCGCACTTATTCTAATTTTCCACATTTTGCTTCCTTTCATTTTGTGGTTGCTATGGATGATAGTGTTATCCGTCCTTAGCAATTGTCCAGCAGTGTAGAAGAAGAGGCAATGACGCAAGATAATATTAATCTTTTATCTACCTCATTATGATTTACTGCAGTTTTTTTCATGCAACACTTTTTTTTTTTTAATCACTCCATTGAAAATTAAGAGATATACATAAACAAAATACTCAACTTTGGGAAATTTATAATCTGTTAGAGCTAATTATTTAATTAAAGATATTCAACGGTAAAAAATTAATTATATAAACTGTTCACTTAAAATAAATAGTCAAATCGTTACCTAAGGTCTTCATCTATTTTGAAAAAAAAAAAATAAATAAATAAAACTTTTTGACATTAACTATGTTTTCGGAACAAAAGTGACAATCTTCGCAATCCGCTGAAAACGCAATTTCCGCTGTAAAACTATTCGCCTTCCCCGCTAAAATACTCATCACAGAACCCGTGCTGCCATATATCTTGGAAGAGTGAATTTAAAAGAATATCCCTGCTAAGTATCGTCAGAGTATTCGTAAAAATGGTTATTCTATGTAATTTTAATGTGAGTGGTATTTTTAAGTACCGTCGGTAGATAAAGGGTTAATTGGGCACGAAAATACAATAATTTTTACATTTAAGTAATATTTAAACATTATTTGGTGGAATGGTTGCACGCGTATTTTTAAAATGATCCCATTACTTTATCGAGACACTTTTTTCTGAATATATATGTAAAAAAAATATAAAACTTTTAGAATGATTTGCATGTTATCCCCAAATCATTAAATGTTGCAAACTGTATTTGAAAAGCATTACGATATATTTATTTTCATAACTAACTCGACCGCTTCGCTGGGTATTTCATGATGTTATATGAATATATATACTGTTTATATATATATAAATTATTAATATCTCAGTATTAGGAATACGATTGTATTGAAAAATATTCTTATAATTATTGATTTAAAAAGAGAGGTTAGAACTTCCAATTAATAGTTTCTAAAATTGAAATAGAATTAACTTTTACCCTCCCTTAACTCACTCTTTAAGTGCATTTCCACAGAACCAATTTTTAGTGGATCTCTACTCAATAAAATAAGCATACTTGCAAAATTTTAAGTTCTAATCTAATAGATCAAAAACTAAATTTTTTTTATCAATAAGCTCCAATCACCACCTTTGATAGTCGATTACTGAAAGACTAATTCAAAAAACCCGTTCAATTCAACAACAGAGACATACATACTAATAGTTCGAAAGCGGGTATTTTTTTTATCAATACGCCGCAAAAGATTCCCTCGCCCCCATATGAGTCAATTTCCGTAAAACCCTTTCTTAGCGAATCTCCATTCAACAAAAGTAACATGCTTACTAAATTTAATTGCGGTAATTAGTAGTTCAATACCGAAAATTTTTTTATTAAAAAGTATATGACATCGGAGTCATAACAAAAAGAACTTAAAAAGTAAAAGATTAAAAAAAATATTGGTTTTGAAAAAAAACACACACACACAAAAGAAATATTGATTAAAACAATATAATAAACAATTCTAATGCCATATTTGTGTCCCAAGTTATAATTCTAGAAATTCTATCAGAAACATTTTAAAAAGAAAATGTTTACATTGTCATGATTTTTCCTTTCAAAAGGAAAATTTGAAGCTAAAAAAGTGAAAAAGAACGCTGAAAAACTTGAATAAAATACGAAGCTATCATATGCTTCTAATAAAAAAATTCACGAGATGTACTGTTAACAGTTTTTGCAAGAAAATAATTTTTAGGAATGCGTTACTTATATATAATGTATAGAATTAAAATGAAGAAAATTACAGAAGCATATATTTATAGTAATAATATTATGATTCATTTAATATCCCGCAAAAAAAAACTGTTTGACATTTACATAAATGACGTCTTGCATTTTATGAGGAATATGGTCGTATATATATTTTAGTTAACTTATTTTAATAATAATAAACCGTTAAGATGGTGTGGTGCAAGAAAGTTTTATCAATGCAGTGCATTCTGATGTAGTAAAAACAAAAATAAACAACAGTGAGTCATTGTTAATTAGTAATAGACAGAAGATTAATCCTTATTTTAATTAAAAGTCACTTATCACTGTGATTTTTTGCCTCCTAGACGCACGTTTATAAACAGGTTACTACAATGCATTGAAAAATATTTCCTCTTATAGGTTTTCAATTCCTACTATTATAGGAATATATTTTATCTATATATTTATTTATTTATCTTCGTGGAATTTTCAATCTTTAATAAAATGCATTTTAAACCACTCAATTGAGCTGAAATTTTATATACATGATTATTTTCGATGTGACAATACCATAATTTAAATATAATTAATAAAAGTTAATTGATTAAAACTAATTTATTCAAAGAATTACAAATACAACCACGTTGGCATCATTTTTGGCGAATTGTGTCAAAACTTTAAAAGGTTCTTTCCTCACATTTTAAAGCACTCGTTTGAGCTGAAATTTTCTATACACTATTGTTTTGGGTAAAAATACGATAACTTAATTATAATTAATTAAAATTAATTGACTGAAACTAATTATTTAAAGAATAACAGATACAGCTACGTTGTTTTCATTTTTAGCAACTTGGGTCAAAACTTAAAACTATTTTTTTCTCACGTATTAAAGCATTCAGTTGAACTGAAATTTTATATACACCATTGTTTTGGATGGCATTACGATACTTTAATGATATTTAATAAAAATTAATTACCACTTAATGTTGTGATTCTGTCATATGTATATATACATATTTATATTATTAGTAAGTATTTAATAAAATTTAACTAAAATAAAATTTTTCTTTGTTGATCTAAGTAGGAATTGACTTAATTTTTTTTATATTACTTGTTTGATTATTGAGTTGTTATGTTGTTATTTGCAATAAAATAATAGAGATACGCGAGCTAATCTCTGCTGGAAAATGTCATGTACGTAATCTTTTTAACGTTAATATAACTGAATCGACGATAGTTTTATCTATAGTACAACTTATTATTTAACAGGTTATTTACTTTGCTAAAGAATTATTGTTATTATTTTTTAAAAAACAATTTCCAACTTTATAAGAAAAAAATAATTTTTGTAAAGATTTCTTAAATATATATATATATTGGTAGATAATTATTTTTTGCACTAATTAAAAAATTTTTTTCTGTGAAATAAACAATTACAATAACTATATTCTTTATAGTTATTGTAATAGTATAGAATACCATCACAGTATAAATTCAATACAGTAGAGTCTAGAAAACTCGACACTCGATAACCCGGCAGTTTGTATAACTCTGCCACACCTCTGCCGGTCGAAGATACAGAGCGCTACTGAGCAAGACATTATGTCCGATGCAGAAATTTTTGCTGCTGCTGTGTGTGTGTTACAATTAATGAAAATGCGCCATAAAATTATAAAGACGTTAAAGTTGGGGAAACCGTACTAACTTCTAAAATATCACATAATAAGGGACGAAAGGCTGTTGAAACAATCCTTTAGTATTTTGAACAACAAGGTGCGCCGGTAATGGACTAACTGTTCCTCCGTCGTCTTCACGATAAAGCAGCAAAACGTAGAGTGCAGTATGGAAGACAACAGGGCATAACGAGTTACTTAAAAAAAGAAGTCAGTTTATGTTAAATCGGTGATTTAATTTTCATAATAGACAGCTTTATGCCCCATAAAGTTTTTTTCTGGGGTGTTTCTGATCAGGTAAATTGCTATAAACTATGTATTCATTAATTTTCATTTTTGGAACCATGATTTTAAAAAAGCGCACAAAGGGATAATTTTCATGATATTTAGTGTCACTTAGATTAATGTCCTCCCGTTGGTGTGGTGTGGTAGTTAGGAGAGGGAGGTGCCAGCTCAGGTGTCGTCCACGTCACTTGACCATAGTTCAAAATTACGTGGTCCGTCGCCAAAAGCCCTCGTGTAGCTGAACAGTGCGACGTTAATATTAAATCAAATAAAATCAAATCAGTCACTTAGATTAGAATACATGTATAAAATTGTTTTAAGGACATTTTGACAAAAAAAAGTATTTAAATACAATGTTTCGGCAAAAAATTAACTTAGAATAATCTTTTTCAAAATGTTCTCCTTTTGTGAAAAATGCTTCTATTATAATAATATTTTGCCTGTATATAGCTCAGACCTCTGTACAGAGGCTCAACTATGAGTTTTGAAAAATTCACATTATTTTCAGAGTTACAACCGATTGAAATAATTATCGGCGTTTTTTTTCTTAAAATGTCTCCCTTCTGTTGTCCTAGAACATGGATAAACTCACTTCTAAGTTATATATTTTAAAAATTCTAGTTGAGATGTCTGTGCTACATATACAGGCAAAATATTATTATAATAGAAACATTTTTCACAAAAGGGAAAATATTTTGAAAGTGAGTCAGTCTATGTTCATTTTTTGTCAAAATATTGTACTTAAATAGTTTTTTATTTGTAATACTATTCTTAAAACAATTTTGTATACATTTTATAATCTAAGTGACACTAAATATCATGAATATTATCAATTTATACTCTTTTGCAAAATCACGGTTCCGAACATATTCGGATACCTTAAGGGTATTTTAGAAGTTTATTTTCTGTTTAATTCTCGAGCAAACAATACATAAAAGTGTAGAACAATATCTTTTCAGGAAATACTCGCGCTAATTCTTTTTTAATCCCTTTCTCGAAAACTCGGTATTTTCAATAATTCGTCCACCCTTTGGTTCACATTAGGCCGAGTTGATGGAACTCTAATGTATATTTAAGCTGTTAGGAGCTTTCTCGATCTTTCATGAAAAATGTATCATTTTACTATACTTAATGAATATTTTTTAAATTTCCGTTGCTTCATTTTACTCGTATACACTTTCAGTTTCTTACAGAAATAACGAAAGCTTTAGAACATTTATAATTACGTAAATCCAAAGGGCCACCTATTCTACACTTTACCCGTTTATTGTGCATCATTACTTCTACGTGGCATGTCTTAGTGCCTCCGAGGTTTGAACCTAAGATTCGATAGAAATATGCCGGATGTGAGTTCACAAACAGGGCAACTCGTCTAACATGACCATTTCAAAAGAGCGGATTATAAAGGATGGGAAATTATACTGTTTTAAGTATGTTTCACTCTCAAGAATTATATTATGCATCAATTCACTCATCAAATAATATCTATTGATGTCGTGTTGATCATGCGCACAGTTGAGAACTTCTATTGCGCTTGTGCTTGTGATGCTTTAAAATAAGTGATACTGTTTACACCACGCCCTGCCTTTTCGTTGCATGTTTTATGCTTACCTTTAACTTTAACCTGGTGCTTTAATGAATATTTTTCCAGTTCTTAAAGAGTATTGCTCTTTCCTTGTGTTCTCAATATTTAAATAACCCTTTATATAATATATTTCATAAAGAAAATAAGAAAAAAAAATCATTTGAGACTATAATATTCAATACTTTGAAAGTAGATACTATTAAAGTTAAAAATAATATTTTCCCAAATGATACAGGAATAAAATAATAATCATCATTTTATCAGTCGTCAAATAATCATTTCTTTAACAAAACAAATGTGTTTAACTCATTGTTCTCATTTTGCAGATTTTACGCTTATCTTTCAAACCATACATTTCTTGAAATCGTACTATAATTTATAAATTTAAACTTTTCACGCGGAAATATTATTTCTTTTATTTGTCTCTAAGCTGTTAAATACTACACCTGAACCTATTCAACGCATTTTTATTTTTACTTTTATTTTCGATATTTTAAAAAGGCCAAGCTGCTGCTAGGTGTGTGTGGTTGCGTCGTAAGTCGCAGAATCTAAATAAAATTAAGAGGAGTTTTGCTAAACGAATAGTCAACTCAACCAATTTCAATAATATTTTAATTACACATTTATAAAGAGTGTTTTTTTCCAGGTATAGAAGTTTAAGTTAGCATTACTTTCCAAGATGGCGACCGATTTAACAGCTGTCAAGTGATTTATTCTCAGTTTGGTTTGGCAATTCATCAAAACGATCATCAAGCAAGGCGTAGATTCGTCGAATGGACCCAAAACGAGATTGCCGTTGTTCCCGATTTTCATAAGCGAATTTTGTTTAGCGATGAAGTGCACTTCTGGTTGAATGGCTATGTCAACAAACAAAACTGCCGCATTTGGAGTGGAGCTAATCCACAAGTGTATGTCGAAACACCGTTACATCCAGAAAAACTGACTGTTTGGTGCGCTTTATGGGCTCGTGGAATCATTGGTCCGTACTTCTTCAAAAACGATGAAGGCCACAACGTTACAGTCAATGGTGATCGGTATAGAACCATGATTACTAACTTTTTCATTCCTGAATTGAACAATCATGATGTCCAGGAAGACGGAGCAACATGTCACACAGCTCGTGCCACAATCGATTTATTGAAAGACACGTTTGGTGACCGCCTAATTTCACGTTCCGGACCTGTGAATTGGCCTCCAAGATCTTGTGATTTAACACCGCTAGACTATATTCTGTGGGACTATGTTAAGTCATTGGTCTATGCGGATAAGCCACAAACGCTTGACCATTTGGAAGACAACATTCGCCGTGTTATTGCCGATGTACGGCCACAAATGTTGGAAAAGGTCATCGAAAATTGGACGTCCAGATTGGACTACATCCGAGCCAGCCGTGGCAGTCCTATGCCAGAAATCATATTTAAAATGTAATGCCACAAGATTATCTTTCGAATAAAAAAAATTCGTGTCAATCGAATAATACATCGTTGTTTTATTGCAATTTAAAGTTCTATACCTCTAAAAAAACACCCTTTAATATTATAATTATTTACACACATTTATAATACTGAGAAGCATTTCTAACATAAACCAAAAACATCTAAGCATCTAAAAATCTATTTATAGCTTACTTAAACATAAATGTTTATAATTATTTTTTGCGCGATAATTTATTGATATTTATTTTTAAAATATAATTAGCAGATTTTTTGGTAAATTGCTAGTATGATCTTTTTTGGTATTAAAATAAATGTATTTCACTCGTTTTGCAATTTTTCTTGCTTATTCTTATGTAATGGATTGACTTCATAAAAAGGCTACTAGAGTCCCGAAAACTCGATCTAATGTGGACCAAAGGGGGGCCGAGTTCGAGAAAACGCTGGGTTATCATAAATAGGATGAATAAGAAAAGTAAGTGGGAATGTGTGTGTTTCCTCACAAAATATTGTGCTGCACTTGTATGTATTTTTTGCTTGAGGACACACAACAAATAAACTGCCCAGATACTCTTAAACAAAGGAAAAATACGTACTTTATAACAGCATAGAGCATTTACTACAAGAAAATGAAAATTAACGCATACATAGTATATAGCAATTTACCTAATCAGACGCACCTAGAAAAATACTTTATGAAAACATAAAGCTGTCTATAATGAAAATGCAGTAAGCCGACTTCGCAAAAAACTGGCTACCTTTTTTAAAGAAATTCATAATGTCCTGTTGCCTCTCTTTCTACAAAACTTTCCGTTTCACTGTTTCATTACGAAGACGACGGAGGAACAGTTAGTCCATTATCAATGCACTTTGTTGTTCAAAATACAGAAAGGGGGTATCGACAGTCTTTATTCTCTCATTATGTGATAACTTACGAGTTTGTACAGTATCCTCAATGTTAACGCCTTTATCATTTTCCAGCATTTTTAATTAACTGTGGCATCAGCAATAATTTCTCCATCGGACATAATGTCCAAGTTATGCGGATTGTTGGATTGTGGAGTGCCAATTATTCGGTACTCCTTTACTGTACTAAAAGACCAAGCTGTACCGCTACACAAATATTATGTTGTTAGGGTTACCAGTTGGGCAACAATGGTGTAAAGCAATATTTTTTGTCTTTCTGCAAGCAAGTGATCATCTAGTAAACACATTGTACCAATCATTCAAAACAATACTTGTTCATTTAATGAATATATTCTTATTGTTAATATAAGGAATGTAAGCATTCATAATTCATTGTGCTTCCTTTAGGTCAGGATGACAACAAAAGAAATGTTCTTTAAAGTGGTTTACTAGATGTCCTTTAACACAAATTGTAATAAATGTGTATTTTACTCATTTCCACTTCCGAAAATTAAACAGCACTATATTTCTAACAGCAAGACATTCTTTTTAAGAAATACTATATACAAGCATCTATTAAATTTTTTGAAACAAGATAGTAGCTATTTTTCACCCTAACAGGTAATTTATATTTAAACATTCCCAATTTTTGTGTGAATAAAGTAATTAAATCCTTTATTTTCTGGTACAGGTAAATTTACAGGAAATATCTATTGGGGGAATTTTATTTTTTTGATGATCCTCCTGCCATTTCTTTTCCTGAAGTACCTTTTCCGAGTCATTTGGCTGAGAGAAACATTTATTTCTTATAAAAACTGTCATATGATGACGAATTTGTTAAGAAAAAAAAATTGAAAGCTTTTTCTACACAGAGCATAATTTTCTGTAAGACGAATGAATGAGGTTCATTTCGTGGTTGCAATTAACAAACCATACGTGAAAAAAGTTCCAAAAGCAGTCAAGAGAAAACTCGTTTTGAAATACACACCGCTTGCTGACAAATAAAGGATTTCTTTTTTTTTTTCCTCCTGATAATTTCAATAAGATCCATTTCGTCCGACCTTTTCCGATGACGGCATTCGTAACCATCCATTAAAAACCCGGCTTCTGTTTTTATTTTCCACATATATTCTGGAATCCTTGTAACGAAATGAGCGACAAAAACCACGATAGTCAAACTCGTGAGTACATTGATCACGAATTCCACCAGAATCAAAGGAGGAATGATTCTATATTCCAAATAAGCTGTTAGTGTAGTGAACAAGTTGCAGAAGCAAGATAATAAGACGAAAAACAGAGGCTTTGATAGAGTGTCTCTTAAGATATGGAGTTCCTTCTCCAAAGTGTTATAACGACTAACTACTTTTGAGTAATGAGCTGAGAATGCGCTGTTTTCCAATCTTTTTTGTTTCAGAGTATCGTTAATCTGAATCAGGATGAGTCCGTAACGCTTGATCAAAAGACAAATCGATAAGGCAAAGAGACAAGGATACGTCTGGTACATAGTCAAATGAATATATGAACCTATATATCCATAACGAATAATCGTAACGTACATATCGTTTTCGACCTCGTATCCCAACGTCCAAAATATTGCCTTGTGGCGGCCCTCTTTGTGGGCTAAGTAAGTAAACAGCGTGGCAAGTAAAAAGGGCAAAATACAAATAATAAATAGTATAGCAACCGAAATCAACACGTGATTTCTAAGTTGACTCTCTTTTAATGTTTTGACGTTGAACTTCAATATAAGCACAAGGGAGTGTAAATTGTTCTTTTGACAAAACATTGAATACCATTGCGCGAAGGTAAAAATATTAACTAATTGATTAGATAAACTTATTTTCTCTCTCACATCCTTTGATTGAAATATAAAACATACGTCAGCCGAAAAGATGAAAACTACAGACAGATGGAATATGATTATCGAACAGTAAGACAAGCACTTGACAACTCTTCCTTGTCCGGGGAAACTGAGGGACAATATAATCCAAATAGGAACATTAATAAAGGGAGCTGCCATCGAGCATTTTCTGGGCTAACAATTGAATACTTTTCTGGTCTTTCCTGTCATACACATTTCATATTCCAGATCTCTCTTCAGAAGTCTGTTCTTACCAGCTTCGGTTTTCACGAATTTGGCGGAAAATCTTGCTCAGTTAATTGTTTAAAACTCTTTGAAGTTACCTTCAGAATACAAACTAATCTACTTGAAATAGTCAAACCATGAAGGTATTTCTCACAACCGTGTTGAAAAGAAGAGTTTGCTTGTTTCAGAGCATAGGAATTTTGAGCACTGTTCCCTCCGCTTAAGTCTTCAAGTTAAGATAGTTAAATAAATCTTTTTGTAAGTGACAGAGATTCATGAAAAATAAATGAATACTTGTAAAGCTCTTAAATGAGACACTTCTTTAAAAAAGTCTTTTTAAATGACTTTAGTAAAAAAAGTCAATAGTGTTAATTTTTAATTACAATAATAATTATTTAAATAGTAATATACCGAACTGAAACCAATGTGGAAAATTGGAATTTGTATGAAAATTGATTGCAGTATTAAAAGTAAAGTATGTGTGTGTTTATATACCTACAAACGTAATCTATCATCACTGAAATACGGTTCAATAAGTGAGTGTTGCATATCCATTAAAAATAAAATGTTCCATTGTTGCTCTCAAGGTATAGTATACAACAGTTTCTCATTATAAATATATCAACAATACTAGGAATAAATTGCTTAGACATAGATGGAAACGTCTTTGCACAGATGATTGTAAAAATGAGAGATAATGCCTCCTAATGAAAAACATATCGGGTTTATTGATTATTTCGTTTTATAGAGATTTAAAATTGATACTTTTTAAAAATGCAATTCGCATTAATGAATTGAACTTGTAAAGAAAAATATATATATATTGTTAGATTACATAGATCGATTTGAAAGCAATCAATACTTTGAATCGTTTTTTAGGCTAAAGACTAGGTGGCCCCTTGGATTTGGTGATAGTTATTGAAATGCCAGAGTGAATTTGATTCTTTCGCTTCATTACTCTCTGAGCTTCTATCACTACATAAAAGTTTGGCGACTGATTCTTGTCGCCAAAAAATTGGCTCTGCAAAAGGGTCCTACAGTTTAACCCAATAAATTTATAGGGGATCAAAGTCTTTTCAATGACACGTTGTGGAAATTTGGAGAGTAGGAGTTCAGATCAAATGCCATTTTCGTCCCGACCATTATTAAAAATTGATCTTTGGGAATGAAATCTTTTGTAATGATAATTATTGTTAAAAGTATTGTAGCAAATATTCACTATAGTAAAAATTACAACTGGACAGTTAAAATGCAATAAATTTATTGGCTTCTAATTTATTCGTAGATATATTAAGATATCAATAAAACAATCATTAAAATATCATTAAGATATCAATAAAATAATCATTAAAATATTATTAAGATATCAATAAAATAATTGAATTATCGTTCATATTAAAACAATTTTTGAAATTTGATTTCACTTTCATTGATCAATGAAATAAATCAAATACTCACTAAAATTAATTGCGGCCAACCAAAAATCATTCACGATAAAATTTTGAGAAATGAATTCAAATTTTAATAATACGGAAAACAATGTGTTTCGCATGTCAAACGATCGAATTCCTTTTTCTTGCAGTGATTATACGTATCAAAGTATTAGGATTACATATCCGTTGAAAAAATTAGGTAATTATGTATTATCGCAACCATATTGGTGACATTACATGAAACGAAGAGCATGGTTACCAATTCGGCACTTACGACTCATACTAAATTGGGCTTGCCAACTTGGCAAATTATCTTGAACATTAGCATTTTTGCGATAGTATGTACAAAGCGAAAATTATATTAGTAGCCTCAGTAAATAATTTTCATCTGTCTTATATAAAATTTTAAGCTGATATATCTTTTTATTTAAATGTATAAAAAATTATAAAGAAACAGTTCTGCAGATAAGCTTGACACCAGCACAACAGTCGTAAAATTCTTAATAATTTGATTACAATGTAATTCTTTTTTTTTATTCCTCTGATTATGGATAAACTGTTATTATAAATCTATGAATTTTCATTAAAAAATTGCTCAAAGTTGTATATGTGTTTGCAAGTGAAATTTATTATTGTTATAAGATATTTTTGAAATTTTTATTTACTATTGGTGAAAGCAGGCATTTGAAAAGTGGTTAGATACATTTTATTTATAGCCAAAACAATAACCCCTTGGTGGTTAAGAATTTTGAATGGCATTGTTCAAATTTTCTTTCAAAATTGTTTTCTATTAAATAACTTGAATTTATATTGTATTAATTAATGCATTAATATATTTCAACCGTAGAATGAAAAAAGGGCATTTTAACCCCTTAACACATTTGCCGGTATCTGACACGAGCGAAAAGTTACTTGCAAATTTGCACTTACCCGTATCTCACACGGGGAATCTTGTATATCACGTTATTTTATTTTTAATGACCGTCTGAGATCAGTTCTAGTAAAAATAGATTGACTAGATTGTAATTTAACTTACTTACCAGAAGTTTAAAAAAAGACAAGGAAAGAAACAAGATACTATAGCTGGAACTGTAATGTTGGACTTTGCACCGTAACATGCTCCGTGGTATATCATACATAACTGAATTTTTAGCCATTCTTATGCATGTTGTGAGCGACTTCCCCCTGAAGACGCTCCCTCACCGTCCTGCCTACTTAAGGGTGTGGGTGGAAACAAAGCATGACCAGAAACTTCCATAATAATTATTATTTATTATTATTCAAGCACACTAATCAACCACAAGTTAAACCACAAGAGGAAGCCCTAGAAGTGATATAAAGAAAGCAATCAACCTTAAGTGAACAAGCGCAAGTAAACAGTTCAATTTAATCTAATTAATCTTAGACTATAAATTCCCAATCCACTAATTTAGTATAGTGGCAAACTCCGTTCTTAACTCAAATTGCGTAAATCAATTAAATCTCACCTTCGTAACGTTGCAACAGATTCTCCGCTCCTTCTCCCCAACAATTACAAAACTCTGATTTTATACACTCGAACTGATCTACATATCAGGGTTTCTTGTTGAGAGGGATGGCTGTGAATTAAACGTGAGTGCTAGCCCAAAGATTCCCTTAGAGGATTAGTGTAAAGGTCGCGTAAAGACCCGTCACAATGTAAATATGACAGTTTGATTTGATTTGATTTTAATATTTTGAAATCCGAAATAAACATGTAATCAAATCATTTACACTGTGTTTGCATAATAGTATTTTTTTTTGTAACTTTTACTCCCTCTCTCCTCACTCTAGTCTTCCCCCCACAACTGATATTAAAAAAATTACTAACACTAAACCTATGCATTCATTTTTTGTCAAAATAAAAAAAAAACTCAATTATTTTTTCTAACAATTTTTCCGAAAATTTCTCGTGCTTTAAGGGGACAAATAAAATATTGCAACGTTATTGTGAAAGTCATTATTGTTCAACATTAAGTATTTCGAAACATAGTTCTTGTAATTTAATGACACACAAACAAACAAATGGAGAAACATTTTTGTTTTTTTATTTTACTTACTTTATATAGTATTCTTTCATTAGATGTATTTGTGCTGTCCTTTCACTTACAAAATAATTTTTTTGAAAGAAACACTAAAATGTATCTGTTTACTTCATTTTTATTATAGTATAATATCAAAATAAAATTTTGCTATTTTTTTACTTGAAATATTTTTAAAACATAATTTTCCTTATTTTTTAGCTATATATTTTTATGTTTGATGGTGATCTCATATTTTTAAGATCTTCAATACCATTATATAAAATTTATTAAACTACAGGATTTTTTTTTAAAAAATCTATATACTTCAGTTTTTATTTTTAATAAAGCATTCCTATGTTAATTCAAACGTTTTATTTGTTGCAGAATTCGAAAGGATTTGGATACAGTGTTAAAGATGAAGATCTACAGTCCGGTCATTTTAGAAAAGAGCAAAGAGATCAGCATGGAGTTGTTAGAGGAAGCTATGGTTTGAGAGACGCAAACGGATCTTTCCGCTTAGTGAGATATATTGCCGATGACAAAGGTTTTAGAGTTGATATATCTTCAAATGAACCTGGCATCGGTCGGCAGAGTCCAGCCAGTGTTAGTGTGAACCGTTTCCCCCTCTTGCCAGAGGATAAGAAACCTTTAAATACAGTAACTCACCAATTTGACGATCAAAAGAACAGAAATGTTCCAGAAAGCCAAAATTGGCCTTCTAATTACGACTTCTATGTTCCTATCAAGCAGAAAGGAAATTTGGATGAATCATCCAAAAAGAAATCGATACCTTTAGATCTTCAGAAGCACTTGTTAAATGCTGGATTCTATGACCAGTCACAAATTCCCAGACGGAACATACAACAAGGTGTATTTCCTTTGAGGACATATAACGAAAAATACAATACTGATTTTAACTTACAGGATACTAGCCAGGAATCCTTGAAACATCTCGGTGGAAAGGATTTAAGAATATGGCCAGAAAATACACCCTTTTTGCATCCAATAGGCAGGACGAGAAATACCGAAATGAGAAATATTGGATCACTCCCACCACGTTTAACAGGTGGCGACATCCTCTTAACTCGCAAAAATACAGGGAAAAATAAATTAGAAAAAACTCCTGCTGGAATATCATCAAATTTGTTACATTTGCTGCTTAACTATCCTCAACAAAAAGTTCATACAGATTTACCAGATTGTGAAACTGTGAGTAGTGCTGTTTTGTGTAAGCCACCTTTGTTCTACACTAACAATTATGCATATTTCAATTTATCCGATGAAGAGGACAGCCCTCTAGATGAGCAGAAATCAATTGATTCCCATAGAAGATTATCTTCAGATGAACAAAAGTTACTTATTGAAACAGCTTTTGCTGAAAGGTTGCACAAATTCATTTCTACTGGAGATGGAAAATTGCCTTTGCAAAACAATGGTTTTAACCAGTTTGTTTCTTTAAAGGATAATTCTCAAAGGAGTACACCTTGTTCTGATAATCAAGAGAAATATGGAAAAGATACTGGAGATCTCGCTTTGACCAATACATTAAATAGACCTGTAATATATAATACAATCTCCAATACTCATATTAATTCCATGATGAAATACGGTAATGACTGGAATCCTCCTTTAGCTTCGAGCAACGTCCAACAAAGTAATCAGAAAGTACAAACACAACATAGTTCAATACCTGCTAGAGATATCAGTTCCAACATGTACGAAGATTTGCATGATCATAAAAAACTAGTCTTATTAACCCTACAAAATGGTGACAAATCTGATGCATCTTTTCTTGATCTTTTAAAAAATTTAAATATTCTCGGGCTTATAATATTTCCTAAAGACGGTGGAAAATCACAAGAAAAACTCATCGAACACTTTGCAAACAAGGCTGAGCATGGACGAAATGATGAAAAAGTTTCTAAAAGTACCGCAAATGGATTAGTTCAAAAGACAACAGAAGTAGTCTCTGAACCTACTCCAATATTTCCAAACACAACAACAAAAGAGAATACCTCGAATTCATCTGAGTACGGATCAAATAACACTACAGCGAATCAACCACTTATAGTACAAGACCGAAAGGAGCCAATACATAAACTTCTTTTAAAAAATTCGGAATTTCTAATCTTGGATGATATTCACAGTTCGGAAAGTGGCGACTATGGCTTGCCACCAACATCAAAACCGGAGGCTTCAACCGATGTTCCTGACTGGAAGAAAGCATTTGAAGATGAAATGAAACAGGAATATGAAAGGACTTTGAATAAAAGTCTGTCAGATGACGAGAGTATGTTATCGTTTCTACCAAACAGAGGCATTCCAAATGAAAGAGTGTACAGTATACCAGATCCACCGATCCCTTTATATGATTCTCGAGGAGTACCCGTAAAATCAGAAAATGTACCCCTTCATTTGCATCGGTATGTAGCACCAACTGGAATCACTTCCTTGCCGTGGAAGTTTGCTATTCCAAGACCTGCACCACCGAGGAGTTTGGTCATACCGCCAAAGCCTTCTGACTGATTTTCAGACTGAGCTTATAGTTTTCAATTATTGTATTACATCATATTGGCACACACAAAGGACAAACAATCGTCATTGTGTCATATTACATTTTTGTCTGTAATAAAAGAAGACATAACACTCATTTTAATTATTTATGTCATTAGGTGTATTCAATTTTATGTGTTCCTGAGAATAGGGATTCTACCCTTGATTTCATTGTAAAAGGATGTGAGAAGGATATGCATATCATACATGTTTTAACTTTTACATTGACTTATTTTTCCAAGATCTGTATGGTTTCTATCGGTATTTTATTGATATCTAATAATAATGACTCAATTAAACATTACTTTTTCCAAATAAAAAAGGTAAACACTGCTAGTATATCTTCAAAGATTTATGCAGATGTTATTGTGAACAATTCCAATATGGCATTGCAGAACTTGTTTGGGATGCGATAAAAACTTTCCAACACACGTTAGTCAAACGATATACTTAAATATAAAAGTTGGAGCCAACAGCCCTTTAGTTTACAAAAAGTAATTTTTTCAATCTGATTATCATGACTTATGAGAGTATTATGAAACTACAGATTTGTTTGTTTGTGTATTTATGTTAAATAATCACATGTTACTTTTCAGTATTAAGTGTTTAAAAAACAAATTTCATGTATTGATACTAATGAAATTCATAACATTCTGATTATTTTCGTATTTATTGATGAAGTATTTATATTGTACTAAAACTGTAAAATTTGTGAGAGAATTATAGTTTAAATAAATTTTTTTAAAAAAAATTGAGTATTCTTTTCACACAAGTCTAATTATAATTTTTACCGTTATTTTTTATTGCTTGTGCTAATCTTTTATACAAAAGAATGTAAATACCTTTTTTACTCAGCACCACACTCTTGAACGTTGAGTATTAATTGAATTATATAATAATAATTTAAGCTATATATATAGAAAATAAAATAATTACATAATTTTTAGAAAAGTAAAATCTATTAATTTTAGTTTTGTCATTTTTCCACATAGATGATTCAATTTCTAATTCAATATGTGAATAATATACTGAGTCATAAATTATAAATTTCTAAAACTATGCAGATGAAAACAAAGAACCTGTAAAAGCTCGCACATTAAAATTTATCACTGCTATTCCAGAATTCTTAACTTTCGCTATTGTTTTTTATGGCAATACACAATCTCAAAGCATTTCAAAGACATGTTAAATTAAATATGAAACAACTGTATTATCTATAAATCTTTTCGATATTTATAAATCAAAGTACTAAAAAAATAACATATTTTTGAACTTGAGAATATGTACTTTTTAGACATTACCAGAAATACAGAAAACCATGCGTTTCAGATGAGAAGAGAAAAGTTACTTGCAGCATTTCTTGCGTTAGTAGAGAGCGCGGCAACCCTAGCCATGGTCGCGGAGTTGTAATCGGTGTTATTTCTGGCGGGATATAGCTTCCAGTCCTGGTGCCATTGAAGGTTCACCGTGCAGAGAGGCTGATATACGTTAACATGATGTCGAAACTTAAAATCCTTATGTTAGCATGATGCGGTATTTTAGAGAATGAGATGTCTGCTTCATTTTCGTTACTTCGAATTTCAAAAGCACGAAGTCCATCGTTAATAGCCCTAATGCTGCTGCGAAGTGCAATGTTTATACGTAATGAATCAACCAATGTGTAGGATGAGCTTAGGAAGAAAACACTTCGTGACGTAGCGAGAATTGTAGTCTGCAGAGGCATCAGTTGCTTAGAGGTTGGTCAAACAGTCCGTTGTACCGAAAACGTTGAAAGTATTACAAAGTATCGCTTAAAGAATATGAAACTAACATTTGGGAATAGGAAAGCTTAATCAACAGTGTGAATAAAATCTCAAGTTTGGAACAGTACGAATCGAAGGATTAATATTTTGCACCAGGAGACACTACAGCAGGCATGTCAAACATGAGGGCCACCATGACTTCTTAAAAATATTTAAATATCAAGCTTTTAAGAGTTATTTTTTTCTTTTTAAAAATTATTTTAGGTGAACTTTTTAAAAATTTAAAACAGGTTTACTGGTTTCTTATTCTTATTTTAAAAGAAATCGAGAACAACTTCTTAGTGTACTGAATAAACTTCATTTCTCACACAATATAATGCGGTTTCACAAAATGTTCATGAGGTTAACACCCCGTTACGAGTCATTCTCCCTCTTATAAACCATTCTCATATCCTCAGCCCCCTTTTGGTCAGTGGCCTCGCACTTCCTGTGGGCAGAAGTTGTATGGAAGTTGCAAAAAAGTTACCATCAGATAAGTTGGTTTGTCTTGCAACTGATGGCGCACTTGCCATGACCGGTATTACCAAAAGAGTTGTTGCAAAATTAAAAGAAACATGCAAACAACACGGAAACAATAATTTTGAACCTTTCCATTACATTATTCACCAACGAGTACTCTGCTCCGAAGTTTTAAATATCGGACATGTTTTAAAAATTGTTACAAAAATTGTAAATCATATTCGAGCACATAGACTTAATCATCCTCAATTCACTGTATTTCTGGAAGACATAGAAAGTGAATTCACCGATCTGCCATATCATACGTAAGTTCGAGGGCTTTCGAGCCATGAAGTATTAAAACATTTTTTCAGACTGCGGGACGAAATCATAATTTTTTTAGAAACAAAAATAAATAAGAATGTGCAGAACTAAAAGATGGACAATGGCTAAAGGACCTGGCCTTCTCAGTTGATATTACAAGTCACCTTCATCAACTTAATCTTAAGTTACAAGGAAAAAATAACCTTGTTGCAAAACTGTTTAATAATATTAACTCAGCGTTTCCCAAACTGGGGGGCGTGCCCACCTAGGGGGCGTGATAACTCCGCAAGGGGGGGGGGCGTGAGCATATTGAAAAGTCGTAAGCGAAAGATTATTTTTAAAAAATTATTAATTTACTGAAAGTAAACAAGCAAAATGCATTCTGGCATAATAAAATACACAATTTTGCACTGAAATAAAAAAAACTTATAAATGTATCAGTATTGCTCAATGTATATTTTATAATTAATTTAACAATACTATAAAAACAAGTTTAATAATCAGTGACCCCTTGGGCTTGTCATATATAAAATTATGTACAAAAATTAATAATTATCTTGATAATTTGTATGGTTTATAATTAATCCCTTAAATGTCGATAAAATTTTACTCGATTTGCTCCCCAATCCCACCGTTTCTAGGGGGGTGGGAGAGAGAAAAGGAATAAATAAGCAAAAACCCTCTCTGAAAAAAGTAAATACTTCAAAAATACTGTCAAGATCTTTTTATTGCAATCAAAAACTTTCGAAATAATTTTATGGATTGCAATGCATAGAGAAGACCGTACTTTGAAAAGACGAATATGGACGTCTGGGGCAATTATCGCTTTGGGTGAGTGAGGCGTTTATATATGTCGTAGGAACTAAATAGGTAAAAGTCATATTGTAGCTTTAGCGTCAAAGTATAGTGTTATTAAATTCAATATATTGTTATTGTAGGGAAAGGGGGTGTGATGAAAATTATGATTGAATATTGGGTCGCAAATTTTGAAAATTAGAAAAGAACGGCATTAAAGCTTTTAAAGAAAAAATATTTCTTTGGCGAAAACAAATAAAAAAAACCTGTCTCCCTTTTAAAGATGCCAATATCTATTCATTAAATCCCCTAAATTAAAATTTACAAAATATGCTCACCTAATTAAATTGTTAGAAATAGGACTTGATCGAAGATTTTCTGATTACAATTCCTGTGAATTACAATTTCGTCTTTTTACTTCACCTCTATTTAACGACATTGAACTTGTTGATGAAAATTTACAAAAATGGAATTGATTGAAATCCAATGTGATTCCTTGCTGAAGTAAAAATGTATGTAAGTTGAAATTCCAGATTTTTACACATATTTATCATAGATTGACTTCCTAAGATGTTATTCTTAGTTACGCGTATAATGGCTATCTTCGAAAGTACTTATTTATGCGAGCAATTGTTTTCTTTAATAAAAAACAAAAATTCAGAAAGGTCAAAATTAACCAATAAATATTTATCATCAATTTTTAAGATCGCATCAGCTCAGCATATTCAAACAAACTTTGATGATTTTCCTTATGAAAAACGGTGCCAAATATTCTCTAAAGAGTAATATTTGGACCGTCCTAGCAGGTAAAAATCAACTTATTTTAAGCTGTAATATCTGTATATTTATGTGTCTGCCAATGTAAAAAAATCACATTTATAAATATAAATAATTATTTATGAGCAATTAACAGCTATCATATTTTTCAGATATGTATTACACTTAACTTTAGGTACAACTTGCATAAAGTTTACTGGAATAATAACTTTTAAACTTTTTAGTGCTTATTAACATATTCAATACAGAAATGTAAATAAAATAAAAAATTTAAAAAAGTTTAATTTATTTTATGATTTAAATATTATTTAAAAATTTTATGAAGAGATAATGTGCAATATCTGAAAGTTTTAAATGTTTATTTTTTAAAAAAGTATTCATTGTATTGGAAATAATTAATTTTTGTAACATGCAAGATATATGAGTGCTATAGTTAAAGTAGATTTTCAGAAAATGTTTAGGAATCTACAAATCAAAAAGAAACTCATTTTAAGAAAATCAAAAATAAGGATATTTTTCATCATGATTTTAAAAATTAGTATTTAAAGTCAATAGGATTAGTGTGGTTTATGTTATTACCTTTGTTTTTCTTTTAGTTTTAATTTATTGCTGTTTAGATTTCTTTGTATGCTTCGCAAACATATATGTCATCAACGATTCACAGTATCTTCCATATAAAACACTAATTTTTTCTACATTAATTTTTTACTACTTTTATACTTCACTTTGAGCACTATCCTTGCATGATATAACATTATTTAGATTAATTTATTAGATAAATATGTAGCTGAAATGTCTTGTTAAAACTATAAAAATAAATATAAAACAAATTATAAAACAAATCTTTTCTTGCATAAATGTTTAAAATTAATTTTAAAAACAGAAAGAGAGAGTACAGAGTTTTCAAAATTTTGTCCCTTTAAAAGGGGGGGTAGTGTTTCGCTGATCATATTAAAATTTAAATTTCCTGCTTTCTTTGTGTAGAATTATAAAAAAAATAATACAGCAAAAGAATTAGAGCGAGAGGTATATTTAACTTTTTAAGACCAAAATAAAAAAAATGCAAAATTTGAAGCATTTTAAAGTTTTGGCAACCTTAAATTCTTAAATAATAATTTCTTATTATAATTTTTATTTCCATTTTGTACATTTAAAAAAAACTCTTGGCATTATGTCTAATAAATGCATAATATAATCATTCTACAAATAGTATTTTATTATTTTTTTAACTTTGAGAGCAAGCGGCTCCCGACTTAATATAAAATAGGTCATGTGGTCCGCCATATCATATGAATTTGACATGCCTGGGCTACAGTGTAAAGGCCACGTCACTGAAACATCATTCTTCAAATGCTGTAGTTAGACTAAAAGAGTTTGAAACCAACTGCATCAAAGAAGGGTTGTTTGCTCGCTCAGCTCTGATTTGTGTTTCTTTAACTGCTGGGTAATTTGCTACCTTGATAAGGTATGCATTAAAAAGTCTCATTTAAGAAGAGATAACAACATTTACACAGACAATGATTGAACAATGCACTTCTTAAAGGCGATGAAGATGACGTCGAAGGAAAACGATCAGGGGATCGATGCTTTTAAGAGTAGAACCAGACAACAGATGATGTATAATCTGCAGATAACGCGTGCATTACGAATAATCCTTCATTTGGGCACTATAGTGTACTGTTTCGACAGAGTTGAGTATAACTGTAGTACCTCAATCAAAAGCCGTAACCATTCGTATATGATCGAAAAAAGGGATCACTGAGGTTCTTAATAGTACAGGGTCGAAATTTTCAGGTTTATTATACCTTATTTGCAACAATCTATGAATTTCTTCTCTTACATAACGTCAGGTCATATCGTATTAGGCTAGTAAACTGTTTCTTTTTCACCAAGGGAGACATTCTAAGAAATTTGACAGCATTTTTTATAATACTCTAGAATATATTTGGGATATACATTCGGGAAATACTGGACAGAAAGTTTGCTTGTTACCCTGAGAAACCTTTCAACCATTAATGCCTTCCCCTCCCCCCAAGAATGGATGCAAATATCCCTTTTCCGCTACATTGATTTTTGTCAAAAAAGAATATATTATTAAAATTTCAAAGAATTAGTAAAATTTCCTTTCTATATGAAAAATTTCATATTTATGTTCATTTCAATGGTTTAGATCAGTGCTTCTCAAACTTTCAATATTTGCGACCCAGTATTCAATCATAATTTTCATAACGCCCCCCCACCATAAAATAACACAATGTATTGAATTCACTAATACTATACAACTTGACGCAGAAGCTACAATGCACTTTAACCTCTTAGGTATCACCGGCATATATAAATGTCTCTTTCAGCCAAAGCGTTAAATGCCCCGAACATATATATATATATATATACGTCTTTCCGAACTACGATCTTCTCTGTGCACTGCTATCCGTAAAAATTTTTCGAAGGCTTTGGAATGCAATAAAATGACCTTGACAGTGTTTGCGAAGGATTTACTTATTTCAGAGAATTCATTTATAAATTCCTTTGCTCCTCCTCCCTCCATCCCAATACATCACAAACGTGCGCCTACGTGGAAACCGGTGGCATTGGGTAGCGAATCGAGTAACTTTTAATCAGCTCTGTGTGTGTTTCAAGATCAATTATAAACCGTACAAATTATCAAAATAAATGTTAATACTTGTGTATAATTTTATATATGACTAGCTCCTTATTAAACTTGTTTTTAACTTATTTCTAATGGAGGCTGCGGATTAAAGTTTTGCCATTGCAGACCTTTTATATTCCCCGGAAGCTGGTATCTCTTCCTTAGTGCGGCAACATATAGGCGGATACCAATCACCGCAGGTAATTTTAACGCCCAGTTTTCTCCCTAGAGGGATGCACCTGAGCTCTAACGAGGCGAACCTGTATTGGGATTTAATTTTGCCCACAGCACCCAAGCCAAACAGACATTCTAGTGATCTTTTACATGCCGTATAATCACACGACGGGGCCAGTGTCAGTTTTCTGCATCATGAAAATCCACCAACTTGGGTCGGGGTCAAACCCACAAATTTGGGTCCAGAAGGCCAGCGACAAACCAACCACGCCACCCAGCTAGCCCTTGTTCTAAACTTGTTAAATTAATTATCAAATGCAATATGCAATACTGATACATTTATAAGTATATTATAAATGTGTATTTGAATTTTATATTATGTTAGAATGTATTTAAAATATTTTTTTCAGACTTTTCAATACGCCCTTGTAGAGTTATCACGCCTCCTTGGGTTCACGCCCCACATTTTGAAAAACGCTGGCTTAACAAGTTAAATTGTTAGAAATGGAATTCCATAGAAAATTTTCTGATTTTAAAAGTTATAAATTACAATTTCATATTTTTACTTCACATGTTTTTATCGATATTGAAATTGTTGATGAAAACATGCAAATTGTGTGTGTGTGTGAGAGAGAGAGAGAGAGAGAGTTAACTGAAATCATACAATGCAATTCTTTGTTGAAGTAAAAATGTATGGGACTTGAAATTCCAGATTTTTATGCATATTTATCGGTAGATCGCTTTTCCAAAAAGTTTGTGTTTGTTACGCGTACAATGAAATGTTCGATAGCACTGATTTATGTGAGCAATTATTTTCATCAATGAAAAATAACAAAAATTAAGAAAGGTCAAGAATACCCTCCCCCTCCTATTAACATTTATCATCAATTATAAAAATTTCATCAGCTCAATACGTTCAACTAAATTTTCATGACTTGTTTTGTGGAAAATGGTGCCAAATGTCTTCTAAAAAGTAATATTAAACACTATTTCTCTTATTATAACTGTTTTGTTTTCTTATAAAAAAATATAAAGTATTAATAGTTTGATTGTAAAACTAAAATGGAATATGAAATGACTGTGTAAGTATAATGTAAATAAATTTTGAGTCTAATAAATACATCAAACAACCTTTCTAAAAACCGTATTTTATTAATTTTTTGAACATAAAAAAGCCAACTTAATATAAAATAGATCATGTGACCCGCAATATCATACGAGTTTGACATGCAAGCTCTAAACGATTGCTTATGTACTTCCGCGATGTTTGATGAAGAAGTTATGCTTTTTCCAAGCTACAAAGCGATTTTCTATGAAACGGATGCATTGAATTTTTAAACTCAGATGCAGTGAGATTACAATTTTTTTATCCCAGCTATTTTAATATTTCATAAAGAGTTGCGTTGAGATTGCATCTTTTATATCACAGCCTTATTGATATTCCATACCGGGTTACGATGAGATTGCACTTTTCATATCGCAGCCCTCTTAATGTTCCATATCGGGTTGCAATAAGATTACATTTTTTTATAACACAGCCTCTTGACGTTCTGACTGGGTTCCTATGAGATTAAAGTTTTTATATCACAGCCCTCTAGATGTTTCATATCGGGATGCGATGAGATTACAAATTTTATACCATAGCCCTCTTGATGTTCCTTATCTGGTTTCGATGATATTACAGTTTTTATATCACAGAACTCTTGATGTTCCATACCGGGTTCTGATAATATTTTTTTATGTCACACCCTCTTGTTCCATACCAGGTTGCGATTAGATTACACTTTTCATATCGCAGCCCTCTTAATGTTCCATATTGTGGGTTGCTACAGCTTTTATATCACAGGACTCTTGATGTTCCATACTGGTTGCGATGAGATTATTTTTTCATATCACAGCCTCTTGTTCCATACCGGGGTGCGATGAGATTACACTTTTCTCATCGCAGCTCCCTTAATGTTCCATATCGGGTTGCAATGAGATTAAAGTTTTTATATCACAGCCCTCTAGATGTTACATGTCGGGATGCGATGAGATTACAGTTTTTATACCACAGCTCTCTTGATGTGTTCCATATCGGGTTGATATGAGAAGAATGTTTTTATATCACAGCCCTCTTGATGTTCTGACCGGGTTGTAATGAACCGATACTTGTCTTAATATTTTTCACGCTAGTAAAAGAGCGCTTTGGTACCTCGTGACCTTAGCTCCTCTACGGAAATCGAATTGAAAGGGTTTTTCCTTCATTACATGTAGCATTCTCTTCCCATTGAGGCGTTCGTTGTTTCGCTTTTGGCTCTCACGTAACGCATCTTTTCGGCCTCCAAGTAAGCGTAGAGGTCTCCCACGGTGGTGATCTCGATGCGGGGTTGTGGAGGGGGTCGCTTCTTCAAGTTGTAGCAGCTGCAAGGGAAATAAAATCTCATTAGGCATCCAAACTTGATAAAAACGGTCGCAAGTATAACTCGTCATTTTTTTTTTGTTTAGTGTGAGACAGAGCTTCTTAACATATGCAAAGACGAAATTCTCAACAATCGATCGAGTTACGTTTAATAAAACACCTTGAAAAAGTACTTTAATTTAGTACTGTTTATAGAAGTGTACTGTCATTTTTATATACTAAAGGTACTGCATTTAGTATAGTTATCACTTGAACTATAAATACTGTATTACTGTATATAATACTATTAATTTAGTACTGTAAGTACTGCGTTTTTACTGTAAGTTCTGCATTGTTTACTACTTTTAATACTGCATTTGACACTGTTAATTTAGTGACACTGTGTCATAGTATCTTAAAATTTTATTTTAATATGCAATACCTTTTACTTGGGGAACCTTATTTACAAATCACAGTTTTTTTGGTTTTGAGAAATACAGTAAAAAAATTTATCTTACTATTTAAAATTCAAATTTACATCGAGATTTGTTCATTGTGCGCTATTGAGAAGAACAATTGTGAAAAAAAACGCTTTCCTCTATTTTAAAATGTCTCAATATAAAAACATTTAAATGCCTTATAGATTTCAAGAAATTATTTTTTTAAATTAATTTTAGCCTTCATACACAATGAAATAAAAAAATATTATTTTTAAAGTTAGACGAATAAGAGCTTTAATCTAATAACGTTACTCAATTTTACTTCAGTTTCAGCTTTTTCTAAGTGATTCTGAAAAATTGCAGTTTTTTCATCACTTGATTTTTTACTACTTTAGTTATAAAATCTATCTTTTTCCTCGTGGGCTTACAAAATTCAACCAAAGTTGTTTTACTTTCAGGAAATTGACACATCTATCTAATTTTCGAAAATAAATTATAAATAGTTAGCTGCCTTCTGGTCCAGAAAAGTTTTAAAATCCATTTAGTGAATCCCTAAATGTTCCCAATATTTATAAACGAAGCCGTACATCCTTACTTTAAACAAGGAACTAAAATATTTATCACATTCAAATGGATATAATGAACAGAAATATTGTTCACAAAATGCCATTGCATTACTTACATGTTGCAAATCAGCCTCTTCAGAAGTCCGCAACCCATCTTCTCAATCCACAAATGTAATCAATATATGTAAATCACAAATTAAAAATAGTATATAAATCGCAGTTTCACAAAAATTCGTAGTCCTCGGAAACAATAATTCAAATGGCCAAACACAAAAGTACTTCTCAGTGTTGGGATGCGTGTATTGTTGCATTAACAATGTCGTTTTTTGACTGAATAATTGTCATTTTATTAATTGGTGCACATTCTTGTACAACAATACTATTCATAAGAAAAAACGTTTACATTTACATAAGTGTTAGTTTTTGTATATAATTTTTTATATAAATGACAAACCCATAGGGTCACAGGTAATTATTAAACTTGTTCTTAATTTAGTACTGTTAAATTAATTATATAATTCATTATGCGGTACTGATACATTTATGAGGGAAGTGCAAATGTGTGTTTTATACACAGTCCAGTCACATTAATGTGACCACCACGTACTTTCGACTTTGACGTTAAATAACCAATCACAGAAGGATGCTGGCATCGCAGTGCTATTGAGCGTATATAAAGAGTGTGTGAGGGCTTCGGAAAACACTACAGTCGTTGACGTAATGCAAACATGTAAAGAGTTATCCGAAGTCCAAAACGGCATAATTTTTGGCTTTCGGGAAAAGGTTGGAAGCATTTCCGAAACGGCTAAGTTTGTGGACTGTTCGTGTGTCACCGTGGTTAAAGTATACCATGCAGGGCAAAATGGGACCGTCCAAAATCAGTGACGTGGCAAATGTGGTGTACCACGGGCCATAGGTGATAGAGGTGACTGATGGCTGCAGAGGTGAGTTCGGGAGAATAGACGTACTACCGTTAAGCAACATACCACCCAGATGAATCAAGGGGCTACCAACAGTGTCTTCCAAACTACTGTTCAGCGATCGTTGTTGCGTCTGGTTCTCCGAAGCTGGCGCCTGGTTCATGCACCTATGCCGACTGCTGTTCATCAGCAACGAAGACTGGAATTTTCATACAAGTACCGCAACTGGGCATCCAATGAGAGGCGACAGGTAGAGTTTTCTGATTAATCACGCTTTATACTCCATCGGACGGATGGTTGGTGGCAAATACGGCATGAAACGTCTAAAAGCAAACACCCTGCAACAATTGCTGGCAAGGTTCAGGCTGGAGGCGGGAGTATTATGGTCTGGGGAATGTTTTCCTTAAATTTTCTGTGTTTATTCATCATTGTGGAAAGCACGATGGATCAATAGAAGTACGCATCTGTCCTTTCAGACCATGTCTACCCCTTTATGCGCATTGTTTTTCCTCAGGATGGTGGCATCTACCAGCAGGACATTGCGGAGTGTCATACAGCTGACAGCGTACGTTCGTGGTTCAAAGAGCACCAGGATCAGTTTATCGTTCTTCCGTGTCCAGAAAACTCACCTGACTTAAGCCCAATCAATAATCTATGGAACCCTCTCGATCGGGTTGTTCGCGTCATGGATCTTCACGCGGGTAATCTAGTGCAGCAATAGAGTCGGCATGGCTCAACATCCTAGTGAATACCTTGAGGATCCTAAATGACTATTTTCCCCTCTGCGAAAGGTGGTTATTCTGGCTTTTTACAGTGGTCACATTAATATGACTGAACTGTGTATTTTATTATGTTAGAATGTATTTGTTTGTTTACTTTCAGTAAATTAATAATTTTTGTTTAAATAATCTTTTGTTTTCGACTTTTCAATATGGTCGCACCCCCCCACTCGTAGGGTTATCCCTACGACGTCATAGTTTGAGAAACGCTGCCGTAGGCCTATTAAATGCTTTGGAGGAGCCCTATCGTATGCTTAGAAGAATATATCTTAAAAATACGTAGATTAGAGCAACATGTTACATCAGTGCTGTTCAAATTTTCAATACTTGCGACCCAATTTTCCATCATAAATTTCATCGTGCTCCCCTACATACAATAACAATTTATTGGTTTCAAAATTAAAGTACTAAAAGCTACATGCTTAAGCTACAATATAACTTTAATTATAAACTGCACAAATTATCAAGATAAGTATTAAATTGTGTGTATAATTTTGTATATGACAAGCCCATAGGAGTCACTAGTAATTATAAATCTTGTTCTTAACTTAGCATTGATAAATTAATTATCAAATACATTATGCAGTACTGATACACTTATAAGTGTATTATATCAGTGTATATGTGTATTTTACTTTTTTATTATGTCAGAATGTATTTTGTTTTGCTTCCATTCAGTAAATTTGCAATTCTTTAAATCTTTACTTTTGACTTTTTTATATGCTCGTGCCCCTCTTGTAAGGTTATCACGCCCCCCCCAAAAGGGTGCCCCATAATTTGAGAAACGTTGGTTTAGATCAAGGGTCGGCAAACTTACAGCTGTTGTGTGTGTGTGTGTCAAACCAATCTACTAATATGATTCAGGGTGTAGGAAATATTTGAAACAATTCGATTCTCACGGCAAGGCATACAAAGTTAGGGAATACAGGTCAAAAATACAGATTTAGAGTTATATTATGTATTAATTGCGCATATCTTAATTTATAAACATAAAAATAAGCACCATAAAATATAACTATTCCTTCAACATAAGTAAAGAATTAAAATTGTACATATATTGAGTATTGCGTGTCCTTTAAAAATATTTATTAAAATAATAAATAAAAAAAACATGAAATATAAGTAGTACTGTAATATAGTTTAATAAATAATAATTTAGTGCGAACCTTGTCCCTGGAAAGTTCTCCTTAACATTGCAGTTTAAGTGGTATACTTTGTGACTTTCAATTTGACACTGGATTCTGAATGTTTAATTGTTAAACAACTCTTTTGTGGACTCAAAATATATTTCAAATGAGAAAAAATTTGTTCACATATATAAGCAGAACCAAAAGCGGAAAGCAAAGCCCACGGAAAGTTCTTCAAACAGTTCAGTCACTCCGGCAATGACATACAGCTATTTAAAATATCTATCGATTTATGAATAAAGTTATCTTCGAGATTTTGCTTTCAATAAATCTGAATTTTTTTTTCCACAAAGATGCAATGTTTCATTCTACATGTATTACACAATCGTTTCGATTTGAATTGAATATTTAACGCTAAAAATTAGTCCCATTTAAACAGATATTGTGTTTTATTATTACATATATCACACAAAATGCACGCAAGCAGAATGGTTTTATGACAAAGAAATGAAAGTTTTCTTTTATTTATTTATCGAATGCCCGTGCTTGGCTTCGTGACCATTTGACGCCGAGCCTTCCAGTACCGGCTGACGATGTCGTCAGTCGGGTATTCATCGAGTTCAGTGCATTGAGGCGGTGGTCGCCATCCATGCTGGCAAGACTACATATTGGACAGGCCTCGTCAGCAGCCAGTGGAGCCCAAAAAATTATGCCCGGTGATTAAGCGAAAGTGAGTAACACCCTTGGCTCTCTTCATGTGCTTCGGGATTGGACCCACAGTGCACAGAGTTTAGAATTAAAAGTAAGAAATAGCTTTTAAATAAAAATGTGTGAAACTTAGAGAGAAGAGACAAAGGGATTTAACTTTATCTCATAACTTTGTGGAATAGTGTAGAGCGCCAAAACGAAAATTAATCCACGAACCGAGACCTGGTCTTGAAGAATTGTGATTTTTTTTAAATTAAAGATAATTACAGTAAATAAAGTATAATAATTATGTGTCCTTTTCATAATCTTTCCACTCTTATGGCAACATCTAGTAGTCACTGTAGACTCGAAACTAGCATTGTTTCGGTCGAGTCGTGATTTTGAGTCCTGGGTCATCAAAGACCTTCTATGTAGGAGAGGTGATACACGTTAAATCCATCGAGGTTTAAGAACCTCTAGTTGGTGTGGAGTGGAAGTTTGGAGAGTGAAGCCAGTTTAGCTATCGCCCTTGTCATTTGACAGACACCAAAGTTATCAGATATGAAACCAAAAAATTGCCGTCGAGTTGTTTCGAAATGCAACTTAAATATATAATCATTCAATGTGAAAATATATGTAAATCATATACATCGATCAACCAAATTTTTCTAATGTTGCAGAAATTGTTCAAAAACATAATATCCATAATATCCAAAAGTTTCTTTAAGTAGTATCCCATCATACATATACAGTCTATAAAAAAGTTTTGGGACACACTACCAGTTCATAGATTTTTATCGTAATATTTTACTTAAACATACAAATGAAACAAAAAAAAGTAAATGTTATTTTAGTAAATACAAATAATAATAATTTAAATAAAACTCATGCATTAATACAATTGTGGTTAAAATTGAAAATAAAAGAAATCGAGTTAAAAAACTTACTCAAAAAAGTATTGGGACACTTTCCAATAAATTAAGAAAAACAATTCAAACTTAGAAATTAATATCTTGCTGGGGCGCCCTTGCTTTTTACGACCTCTCGAAGTCTATTTGGCAGGGATTGGCTCAATTTTTTGTAAAACAATCTATCGATTTTGATCCACTCTTCGACCAAATATTTCTTAAATCCTGCTTGCTAGAAATTTGGTGCTCACATAGTTTTTGCTGCAAATAATCCTACACATGTTCAATGGGATTAAGGTCTGGACTTAGTACAGGGGTCTTAATAACACTAGAACAATGGTAGAGGACTCATAACTTGCAAATATCTGCAGTATGTTTCAGGTCAATATCTTATTACAATTTAAAATGTCCTGCGATTCACAATTTGCTTCTCACTTTACTTTAAATTTCGCTTGAGAATGTCAAGATAGACATATTTATTCATTATACCATCGATAAAATTAAGTTCTTAACACCAAAATTTGCCAGGTAGCCCCAGACAATTTGGTTACCCCCTCCAAATTTGACAGTAGACCGTAAATTTTTGACATGTATTGCTGTATTTGATTTGCACCAAACTTTTTGTCTGCCATCCGATCCGAAAATTTTATATTTGCTTTCATCAGCAAAAATTACATTTTCCCAGTATTCTGTTGGCTGCTTCACATACATTTTAGCAAATGCCAACCTAGCTTGTCTATTTGCTTTTTTTGCTGATGTAGGGATTTCTTTGAGGTACTCTGTCATGATACTTATGTTTTCTTAAAACATTTCTGACAGTTTCAGGATTTACTGACTTTCCAAACCTACTTTTACATTGCAAAGTCATTTTTACTGCACTAGTTCATGGATTTATGTGTACTTGTCTCACAATCCACCTCTCTTCACGTTCATTAAACATCTTTGTACACCCTGATCTTTGCTTGTTTTCAACACTATTTGTTCTCTTAAACCTGTCAATGATGTTAAAAACAGTAGACTTACTCAATTTCAAGATTTTTCCTGTGCGCGCGCAGCCAACTGATTTCCCCTCTTTCCAATGACTTATTACGAGATTTCGCACACCAACCAATATATCTTCGTGTTTCTCGCCATTTTTTCCTATAAATATTATCTGTTGAAACATTTATGTTTAAACTTCAAGTCTAAAAAAGTGGTGTGAAATTAAATTCTATTGATACGCTGAATATTTGTTAAATTTCTCATTTCAAAAGTGCCCCAATACTTTTTTGACTCCAGCGTGCCTTTGAATTATATTTGAAAAGCTAGATCAAATTATAATTCTATAATACTAAAAAAATTTCCTTATATACTGTACACTAAATGTTAAAATATTTCTTAATTCATTTTTTTTTTGTTTTCATGTGATAAATATTTTATACAGATTTATTTTTACAGAGTTATGCATGGCAACTGTCCTAATAATTTTTTGAGTGATTGTATGCATATGTATGTGTGTGTATGTGTTTGAACTGTATATTTTATCGAAAAACACACCTATAATTTCAGACAACTATTTCTAATTTTTAGTTATATACTCAGTGTAATGGCCATACTTTTCTTTACAAAGAAATCTCGAAATGTAAATGCACGATGCTGTTATCTTTCGAAGTTATTCCTTCTAAGGATTTCTTTTTTTCCGGATTTCGAACAGTGTTGTGCCGCTTTGAAAGGCGATAATGGGAGCAATATGTTATTTGAGGGAGTAGTAAGTAATTCTGTAAACAACGTAAATTGTATTCAATGCAGATGCGCACAAAAATATTATATCAAGTCTTCGAAAAAGAGGGACACTAATTAGGAATAAGAATGTGTTTCTGACTCCAATGAATTTAAGGAATCAAGAGTCAGATATTTTTTCTTTCTCCAGTCATTTTAAGCCATGATTTTGAAGTGAGCATCGAAAGCCTTAGTAAGACTCATTTGCTTCAATTCAAATACACTTGATCAAGTGTTCTTTTTTTTTTTTTAAATGGGTCATTCCGAGTGAAATATACGCAGCCAAATGCAAAGTCAATCAGTTTGAAAAAAAGATGGAAATCACCCTGTAACAAACAGGCTGTTGTAAATTAAATGTAAAATGAATAATGGCGCTGCAAGTCTTCTGAGAGTTATCCTTTTTTCTAGCTCGTAGAATGAGTTATGTAGTGTTCTTTGTGCTATAGACATGCCTTCTTAGGAAATAAACCAAAATGTGTAAAAGATGCACTAAGTTATTGTAATAACGTAACAATATAATGGATATAATCTGTATCTGACCAATGGAATTAAAGAATCAGGAAATATAACACAGGCTTCTCGTAGTGGTAAAAGATCCATGACAGGAAAAGAATGATGTGGAAGAGTAAAAATTAATATAGCAAGGAATAACTGGACTTCGAAAAAAAAAAAGAAATGAAAATGACCAATCCTACAAAATGTGTTGCATGAGAGATATTTACGTCGCTCTATAAATCTGCACGAAGGCTTATTGGTGACGGACCTCATAATTTTGAACCATGTTCAAATGACGAGGACTACACTTGAGCTAGCATCCCCCTCTCCTATACGATGGAGCCTCAACATATTTAACCTGCACCTTCTTCACGACGGATCTTCAGCGATAATAGGTCCGAACTCATGACATTCCAGACAAGAGTTAGGGATCTGGACCTCTAGGCTACCGCGGTTAATAAAAAAGAGTGTTGTAGGCTGCACCCTAGAAAATCGCCAGAATGAATTAACTGAAACAAGAAACATTATAAGTTTATTTTCCTTAAGGTGGGTAAATAAGAAAGAAAATGAAAGTGAAAACTGAGTGTATATGCTTAGAACAATTCCGTTTTACGAGAAGAACAAAGCTAAAGTTATATATTTATATAATTTTTCTTTTAAATAAACAGGTTTCAAGCACGTTCTAAAATCTATTTTTTAATGCTCACATTTATCTTATTTTTTTTTAAATCTGTCATTGTTACACTCGACGTTTAACACGCATCTGTAAGTTTCGACGTTATTTTTTTAGTATTAAGGTATCCGACTACGTTCGGAACCGTGATTTTAAAAAAGCGCATAAATGGATAATTTTCGCTATATTTAGTGTCACTTAGATTAGAATACACGTATAAAATTGTTTTAAGGACATTTTGACAAAAAAATTATTTAAATACACTATTTCGGCAAAAAATTAACTTAGAATAATAATCTTTTTTTTTTTCAAAATGTTCTCCTTTTGTGAAAAAATGCTTTTACTATAATAATATTTTGCCTGTATATAGCACAGACCACCTATGTACAGAGGCTCAACTATGATTTTTGAAAAATTCACATTATTTTCAGAGTTACAACCAATTGAAATTATTATCGGCGTTTTTTTCTTAAAATTTCTCCTCCCTGTTGTCGTAAAACATGGTTAAACCCACTTCTAAGTTATATATTTCAAAAATTCTAGTTGAGCCTCTGTACAGAGGTCTGAGCTATATACAGGTAAAATATTATTATAATAGAAGCATTTTTCACAAAAAAAAGAATATTTTGAAAATTGATCATTCTATGTTCATTTTTTTTGTTAAAATATTGTACTTAAATAATTTTTTATTGTAATAGTATTCTTAAAATAATTTTATATACATTTTGTAATCTAAGTGACACTAAATATCAAAAATACTATCCATTTATATTCTTTTGCAAAATCACGGTTTCGGACGTAGTCGGATATATACTTTGAAATATACGGAGAGAACAGAGTGTGAATGTAAGGTACACATAAAACAAAAATTGCTTCTATTTTTTCAATTTATCTTTTCAAAGCAGAATAATGTTCATTAATAAAATCATACATGCATATTAAAAATGACAATAAAGAAAATATTTCAAACAAATAAAAAAATGTTCCTATATAAATGAAATGTACTGAAATGATAAAAATCAGATTCCAAAATTCAACTAATAGCAATACTTTAAATTATAATAATTACGTCAGTATTGTCCGAATTATACATACAGTCATGTTTTAACTCGTAACACTTCGATAACCATAACAGAAAAAAAATTGAAATCGTATAAAATTTACAAAATGACAATTTAATTTCTAAGATATTGAAATATTGCTAATTAGTAAACTCTTCGAATCGTTTAACCAAAAACAATTAGCAGTCCCTATCAGTATAATGAATTTATTATAAATACCTAATGAATTACGCCAAAAATTATTTTCACACAGTTTGCATACTCATATTTTCAATTCATGTTCTTTGCAACTTAAAATGGAAACAATGTTGTTTTTCACTATGCGAGACATAAAACGCGTCACAATGATCTCGAGAAGCCGGTTATTCATTTAATAGAACCAATTTCTCTAAAAATTTTGGGGAGTGTCTCTTGCCTCCTAAGGCACTCCTTCCCCAAGCATTGATTAGAAAGTAATTGCAAATTTTTTCCAGTCTAGTGGTAATTACAAAACTTAAAAGAATGAGTGTCATTTTAGCTCCATCCTCTGGAAACAGTTCATACAATGTAGACAGTCTCAATCGATAGGCAGCAATTTCTGGGAAGATATTGTTTCTGCCCCACCCAGAGCCAGAGCTGACGGTAAACAAAAAGAAGAGGTGGGAAAAGAGAAAGTAGGTAATGGACCCAGAGGGGTGTTTCCGAACGGTAGGCTGGGATCATTAGGATGGAAGCAGACCATTACGGGAACCGGATCTATAGTTCCGGATTCACTGGCGGAACAGTCGTAAACACGGGGTTCGTACGTCACTTTCCCCCTCCTTTATCAATCTTTAAAGCCCTCTCTCACTCGATCTTGCCATTCATTCCTGAAAGTCAATACAGGTAAGTTGGAGGGACGGTATACCAGTTCAAAAAACAGCGCCTTTAGATGGAATCTTGGGCGAAAGATTAAAGTTTTCCCTTGAAGGCGGAAAGCAATGGGACTAAAAAATAATTTTTGATTAGAATAAATAAGTTTTTCAAAAAATCGTCTTATTTAATAGTAATTCGTTCTAGATTTAGGCAAAGGTAGATCTTATAAGTTCGAAAAAGAATGTTTATCTTTCATAATAATGATATCCTTCTAAACAAGTAATATAAAAAATGTATATATATTTCAATTCCTACTTAGGTCAACAAAGAAATTTTTTATTTTAGTTGCTTTTTATTAAATAGTTACAATTAATATAAATATGTATATACATATGACACAGAATCACAGTATTAAGTAACAAAATAGAAATCGAATTTCATTGAAATTTTCCGTTCTTTATAGGGTGTTGGACTATATTTTGTTTACTACTTATTCATTAATTAAATTTAATTATTTCAATAAACCAGTTTAGTAATAAGAAATCACATGCTCGGAAAATAAGCCATCCCAGGAGGGTTTCGAACGCACATCCTTTGGCTCAGAAGTCTAATGCGCTATCCATTGCGCTACAGGGACACAACGAATGATTTTCATTTCTATATATGCTGTTGGGCAATTATTTATTCATTTTTAATTTAATTAATGAATTAATATTTGAAAAAACTGTAATAACATTAAGTGTCATCCACTACAAGTTTAAAAAAAATGTATTTGCACTTGAATGGATGAATAGAAAACATTTTATTAACGACAGAAAATTTGAACTATATATATATATATATATATATATATAGGGAGAGAGTTAACTAATAGTAGGAATTGAAAACATAAATGAAATGATGAAGATTTTGAAAAAAATAGAGGTTAAACCAGAAAAACTACAGAAATCGCTTATCTTACAAACTCTGAAAATATACATAAACTTTTCCGTAATAAGATTTTATGGAGCGAATTATCATTAATGGTAATGGAAAAATCGATTTAGAATAAAAAAAGATGTGAAGGTACCCTAAAAAAGACTTTAAAATGGATTTTTAAAAAGATTTTAATAATTTTTTCCGAACTGTGAACATATTAAAGTGGTTCTTCTCAGTTTGTGTTTTTTTTTCGACACATCAATGCATTTAAAGTAATTCTACTTCCACAAATATTTGCCATTCTCTAGCATTTGTTTTTATGTGTTATAATGCAGGTAGCAAAATTAAGGAATTATTTTGAAATAAAACAAATGCCTAAAAAATTAAAATGTAAAGACGGTTACACACACACATTTTAAATTTTCTATAGCAGAAAATTTACCATCGTCGCTCTTCCAATAGTAATCCACTGAAATAAAGTAGATTTTATTCATTAGACGAGAAAGGAAAAAAGCGACCGTCAATTTACCGTGGGTGGAGCTATGGAGCTGTCGAGAGCAATTGCCGCTGACGGGATTTTTAATGTCACCTTGAAATAGTGACTCTCATGATTAAATGTGTACCTACAAACGCGATTGTTTTTTCTTTACCATTTTCAAGTTATAGCTAAGAGCGATTTTAATTATTTTATAGGTTTATGTATTCTTTTCATATTACAATAATGTTTTTCACTTAAATCATAATTATAACAAGAAAAATTCTTTTTAGATCTTTATAAATTAAATTGTACGTTCAAAGACTAAAATTCTCCTTAAAATTAAACACATTTACTCGAATCTATGCAACACTATTTTTCTAGTGCTTATGCTACTGAAATTAGGTGCGGCTTAGAATCGAAGATAAAACATTTCTTGGACAGGGGAAATTCAGTTTCCACCCTTTTCAAAAAAGGATAAGTGTTACCTTCCATTCAAGCCACTTACATTGATAACTTATCCCATTCCACAATTTATCTCCAGCATTCAGTTTATCCTTTAACATTGTTGTCTGCTCTCAATTAGAGAATTTTTTTGTGTGTATAGGCTTTCTTTTAATCACCTAAACATCAAAGATATCGGTAAATACATCAAGACGAGTTCACTATGACACAAGTCTGCAAAAGAAAGGTAATTTTACATGCAGAAAAAAAGGAAACAGAGCAACGGCTGTTAAAAATTTGACACAGATGAAACAAATATATGTCGAGGGCGTAAACAAAGTGATATAACCTTTGCTTATAAATGCTCAACAGAGTGTTTTATAATTATTTTAGACTCTTCAAAAAAAATTCTTTCAAAACAATGTTGAACAACAAGTACATTGGATGGCACGGAAGACGACACTGTGTGGAAAATGGCGACTCCGGCACCTATCCCAATGTCAGGTGTGGCAGTGGGAGTGAAGAATTATTTTCGAAACATGATACTGACGCTCAGAGTAATTATAAGTTTCATGTATGTATTTGGAAGTTTTTAATAAGGATAAAATGATTTAATTATTAACTCATTATTTCTCATTTCATTTTTTTAAATTTAAATATTGGGTATTGATGAACCTTTTACATATTTTTTTTTATTTTTTCTCAAAAACGTGTAGAGTTGGGGCTGCGGCTTAGAATCGATGACGACATTTTTTCACAAAAACATTTTGAAAATTTAGGATGCAGCTAAGATTTGAGTGTGTACGTAAATAATGCCCCAAAGTAAAAATTGTATGAAAATGCCTATGTGCACTTTTAATTTTTAGTTACTGAGACAATAATCAGGATGCAAATATTAAGAATAATAATAATAATGTCTATGTTACGTCAGTTTACAGGAGTAGGGCTTAGGGTAGGGACGAGCAACACAAGGCGCCCGTGCCACGATGTGACACGAAAAGATTTAATGAAAAGTTAAAACATTTGAAAGGATAGTAATAAATACCATTATTTTTTACAGTTTTATTGAATAGCGGTTGTATCAGACAAAAAAAAACCCACATCAAAATTTATTTAAAATACACTTAGGGTATCCGACTACGTTCGGAGCCGTGATTTTGCAAAAGCGTTTAAATGGATAATATTTATGATCTTTAGAGTCACTTAGATTAGAAAATATATATAAAATTGTTTTAAGAATAGTATCACAATAAAAAAATATTTAAGTGCAATATTTTGACAAAAAATGAGCATAGAATGACCCATTTTCAAAATATTCTCCTTTTATTCAAAATGCTTCTATTATAATAATTTTTCGCCTGTATATAGCTCAGATCTCTGTACAGAGGCTCAACTAGAATTTTTTAAATTTATAACTTAGAAGGGGATTTGTCCATGTTTTACGACGACAGAGGGGAGAAATTTTAAGAAAAAAAACCCTGAAAATTATTTCATTCGGTGGTAACTCTGATAATAATGTGAATTTTTCAATAATCATTGTTGAGCCTTTGTACTTCGGTCTGAGCTATATACAGGCGAAATATTATTATAATAGAAGCATTTTTCACAAAAGGAGAACATTTTGAAAATGGGTCATTCTGTGTTCATTTTTTGTCAAAATATTGTACTTAAATAATTTTTTTGTAATAATATTCTTAAAACCACATTATATACATTTTCTAATCTAAGTGACAAAAATATCATAAATATTATCCATTTATATACTTTTGCAAAATCACGGTTCCGAACGTAGTCGGATATTTTAAAAATTTAATATCCATTTTGTAGGATTCATTCAGGGCTGGTTTAGATGATTTTCAAGATGATAAAAAAAAATGCTGATCTTTTCACACATCCCTTTTCATTTCTCTGCAAGACGTTAATTGTTACCCATGTGAAACCCATATCAGAATTATTGATTTACAGCACCATACTGCCCTGAAAGTAAGGGACTTATTTCTACTGCAAGGAATCCGATTTATGTGTTGAATTTTGAAAAATTGTATGAACAAGAAATTTTTCATATTTTTACGATTTGGCTATCAGATATTGTAAGTTCGGATCAAACTAATTTTGTTAGAATCTTCGATAATATTAAACCTAATAAAGATGACTCGGTAAAAAAAAACTACAAAGTAAAAAACTGCATTAAGAAAGCACTGACGGTTTAATAAATATTTAGAATTAAATATTTCAAGCTACTCATTTTTACTTTGTACGAAACCGAACTGGTTGTATGAACCTGTAAATAGCTTATTAACTAAAAAAACTAAGTTTATACTTTTGTGTCTTATTTTTTATATAATTTTTTTAAATTTTCAATATTTAGAATTGCATAAAAAAGTGCACTATTTGCGTAAAAACTCATATTAAGAATCTAAGTAACATTTTTTCACCTTTTCATGTTCTTTTGTTTGTTGGAAAAGTTGGAAGCAGCACTCAAATTTTTTTTTCTTTTTATCAGAAAGTGGCACTTTTCCCAAAAAATTTGGCCACCTCTGGTTTTGAGATTCGATTCCTCTCCCATTAAAATGCATTTCTTATATTTCCTTATGAAATTCATCTACACTGGTGTGCAAAACTTAAGCAACAGGTGGGTTTATTGCCATAACTTCACGAAAAATCATCTGAGAGACCTGAAATTAAGAAATGAGGGAGAGTATTATGTACAAAAAGGATGACGAAAGCATCGGCGCTAAAAAAGGAATACAATGCATTCGGTATGGAATCAAACAAAAACAAGCTTTATTGAACGCATAGTATCATGACTCATGATGGTCTATCCAACAGGAAGAACAACAAAAAGATGTTCTTTCATATGGTATATGCCCTCCCCTCACTGCAATGGTTGCTTCGCACCGTCTCCGTATACTCAGAACCAGCTGGTGCAACATTTCTTGCGGTAGGAGTGCCCATTCTTCAATCAGCATCTGTTCGAGTTGTTGGGTGTTCTCCGGATGATGTAAGTGTGCTGTAATACGTCTCCCCAAAGAATCCCACACATGTTCGATGGGATTTAAATCTGGGGAGTACGCTGGCCAATCCATTCGAGTGATATCTTCACTTTCCAGCAGCTCCTCAACAGCAAGAGTCCGATGTGGCCGTGCATTGTCATCCATAAAAATGAAGTCTGGGCCAATGGCACCTCGAAACAGACGCACATGGGGAAGAAGTACCTCCTCACAATAGCGAACCCCGGTTACAGACCCTCTATCGAAAATGTGGAGCTCAGTTCGCCCGTTCAGCATAATGCCTCCCCAGACAAGAACTCCAGGACCACCGTAATGGTGTCTTTCCTTGATGTTACTGGTATAAAACCGTGTCCCGATCTCTCTCCAAATCAAAACGCGTTGAGAATCGCTTCTGGTACTGAACCGACTCTCATCCGTAAAGAGGACACGACTCTATTGACAGTTGTCCAGTTTTTGTGCTCTCTGCACCACTGTAAACGGTAAAGTCGATGGTCAACTTTCAACGCGAGGCAGCGTTCAGGACGGCGGGCGAATAGGCCCCCTTTGTGAAGGCGTCTGGCCACAGTAAACCGCGTCGCCCCGTTGCTGTAGAGAGTTGCTGAGCTATGACTTGCTGGCTATGAGCTAGCTTGCTGACTGCCGTCGGCCTCTTTTCGCCTGCAGGATGATATATCGGTCATCTCCTGCAGTTGTCGTCCTCGGGCGGCCACCACCAACCTTTCTAATAGCTGTACCTGGGGGTTTGGAACGCTTTCCAAGCGCGCGAAACGACACTTTTGTTGATTCCGAACTCTGCAGCTACACTGGTGACGGTACGCCCCTCTTCCAGCTTCCCGGTCATTCTTCCACGTGTGAAGTCGTCCAGGTGATTTCTTCTAGCCATATTTCACGAACTGACTCACTGGCACTTGCAGCGAATATGTTGATTTGCGTCTGCGTCCTTCATTTTATTTTACTGTTGAACAGCACGCGCCGACATCTCGCGTTTTGCGTACGCTCACGTTGCTTCTGACGTTTCGTTCCTGATATTTGCATACGCATGACGTTTCTACTGAACTACGTGTTCACTGTACTGATCTCAAGACGTCCTTTTCTGCAATTTCATGGTTATCTGTTTAATTTTTACATTGTTGCTTAAATTTTGCACACCAGTGTATTAATTTTTGATTAACTAAAAATCTTTTGAATGTAGAAAATTCTCAAATTTATAAAATATCTTTTTTTAGTAGTGGTAAAATTAAATAGAGATGGGAAAAAAGCACAAAATATAAATTTGGTAACATAAATACAGTCGAACCTCTATATAACAAACTCGCTAAATCCTGAAAAAGTTCTTTGCATGGAAAATTCGTTACATAGAGGCTCATCTTTCAATTTTCTTTATAAACAACGTAAAACAAACTTTAAATTCATAAACACTATATATTAAAAAAGTAATTATTGACACATTTTTGTAAATTAATTTATATTTATTTTATATATAATACTTACAAAAAAGAATAAATAAATAAATAAAACTGCAAAAGAAAAAAATTTGACACCTTTATTAAGTTATTTTTGAAGAATTAATTTTTTTCTTTGATGCTCAAAGACTTAACGTTTTGACATTTTTGAACTACGAGAAATTATGTTACCAGTACGACTGATTAACATTACAAATGAATGAACACTAATTCAAGGACATGGGGATGCAGTTTTACTGAGGGTGAAAGGGGATATTGATGATGTTTCCAGTGAACTGGACAATGGGGATTAAAGGTTGCACTTCTTGGATGGAACTCCCAGGATTCTATTGCTCTCGGTGAGTTTAGGCACGTAATAAAACTAGTTCAAGATGAATAACTACCATAAAATGTGTTAAAGAGAGAATAACTTGAAATGTCCAGAAATAATTTAAAAATAGAGAGAATAAAGTTGAATCACAAGAGAAAAAGTTCGTTATATTTAAAATTCACTTCGCTAATGGGAGGTTGTTTTACGAAGAATATCGTGAAATGTTCTTGGTTCCAGGAAAAAATCCGCTATATAGAAAAATTCGCAATATGAAGGTTCGACTGTGGTTATATACAGTCGGACCTCTGTATAACGAAGTCACTAAATCCCGAAAAAAGTTCGTTATATAGAGGTTCATCCTTCAATATACTTTACGAACCATATAAAACAAGTTTTAAATTCATAAACACACTATATGGTATAATAAAAAGTAATTTTCACACCTTTTTGTAAATTAATATCTATTTATTTTATGTATCTTACTCATCAAAAAAAAGAAAGGAAAACTATCAGAAAAACAAGAAAAAAGAATGTCGAGGAATACAATATATTTTCAGAAAATAATTTTATATTAAAATTAATGAATTTTAAGGACATTTTCTAATTTAAAGCTTACAAGTACTTTTAAACATACATTTTTTTATAACTTGTAACTTTAAGAATATATTCTCAGAAGTATCCTTTAATTAATGGTAAATTCTATTAATTTTGTTTGGATTTTGTGATTGTAAGAATCTTTTCTCTCATAATAGGCCTTGCATCTTTGCAATGTCCCAAACACCCCTTAAGGCGTATTTCCTTCACACTGTAATCCATGTTAAATTATTTTAAGTAATTTTATCACTTCATCATACGAAGGTCCAGAAACACCTTAAAAACAGGGAGAAAAATATTGAATCACAAGAAAAAAAAGTTCGTTATATAGGAAATGCACTTCACTATAGGGAGGTTATTTTGTGAAGAAAATCGTGAAATGTTCTTGGTTCCAGAAAAAAGTTTGCTATATAGAAAAATCTGCAATATAGAGGTTTGTAATATGGAGTATACACCTTTAAACAAACAATAATTTATAAGAAAGTACGATAATATATACATTCCCTTTAGTCAATTGATTTAAATACACTAGCTAGAAAAAGTCTGCGTTCACGTACTATAGCTTACATGAACAATGAAAAAAAAGTTTAAAAACTGGAATTAAAAAAAATTTTAATTAGATTTTATTTTTAGTTCATTTTAAGTATTTATATATATATATATATATATATATATATATATATATATATATATATTCAGAATAACAAAAGTAAACTTGGTTTGCCTTCATTGATTTTAAAATAAAGACAGGTTGGTAGTGATACTAACAAAAATCAAGTAGAAAAAGTCTGCGTTCACTGTTTTAGTAGTAACTATAAAAATTATTTAAAAAAGGAATAATGAGCTATTTAGTAGCTGGTAGGATAACCTCATCATTTGAGAACCTCCTGAAGTCGTTTTGGTATTGAACTAACAAATCTTGTGGTTTTTTCAGCTGTTATCTTTTCCCATTGGTCCTTAAGAACACTCTTCAGCATATCCTTGCTGGATACATTGTGTTGACGAATCCTGCGTTCCAACAAATCTCATAGGTGTTCTGTAGGATTAAGATCAGATGACTGCGGGGCGATATGGAGTTGATTTGGGACATTATACAAGAACCAAAGCTTCACAATCACAGCGGTATGCTTAGGATCGTGACGTGTTGGAAGCGAAATGACGATCTAAGACCGAGTTTGGTAGCACTTTCCTTTAGATTTTTTTAGGACGTCAAGGTAATCATATTTGTTCATAATTGATTCGATATACTCCAACTTGCCAACATCATTGCTCGCCATGCACTCCCCACACCATGACTCCCCCCGCCGCCAGTGCTTTACCATTGGTACTAAATGCTATTTTTGAAGCGCTGTGGAAGGTTTTTTCCAAACTAATTTATGACCTTTTATGCCGAAGATACAAAATTTGCCCTCATCAGAGAATATCAGTCCTCCAGAACTCAAGAGGCTTATGTATAGGATCTTTTTCAAAAGCTATTTGCTTAAGCCGGTTGGTCATTGAAATATAAGGCTTTCTGCGAACCACTCGACTATGTCATCCGGCCTTTTTCAAGATTTTTCTTATAGTATCCGCCCAAATGTTTTTGTTAAACTGCTCGTGAATGTTTGTTGCTATTTAAGTTGCAGACAAACACTGATTTTTTTCACCATTGATGTCATACTTCGTTTTTCTCTGATTGTCAGTTTAGATGGACGGCTTAAAACAGGTTTGGATGTGTAAACTCTTGCAAATATAACGTTATAAATAACATGCTGGATAAATGAATACTGCCGTCCAACGCATCTGGCTATATCCCGACGACTTTTTCCATCTTTTCACATTAATTTTACACTCACTAATACTAATTTCCTTCTTTTTATTTTCCATGTCCTTGAATTGCTCCGTATCTCACGAAAACGTAACAATAATTGCGTCACAATTTTCTTAAGCTATTTTACTTGATAACCAAATGCAAAAACTCTGCTAACCTATAACGCCTGTTGATACAAATTCCAAGAATCAAAGAATATTCGAATAGTGAACGCAGACTTTTTCTACCGACTTTTTTTGTGTTTTGCTACAAAACTCCCACTATCCTAAGTAGTTTTAATTCAAAATTAACGAATTCTTGCACGCTCAATATTTAAATAATAGTAAACAAATTCGAGAAATTTTGTTAGAAAAAAAATTATATTTTAATTAAATTTTATCTTTGTTATATGATTTCTTATGGGTGATCACGGACTTTTTCTAGCAAGTGTATGTAACTACGAGGGATTGCAATACCGGTATACCGGGATACCGAATACTGGTATTTTGAGCCATTTGAGCAATTTCGTAATACCGGTATTCACAAATTTAAATACTGGTTTTCGGTATTTACTAGAAATTTTTTAAATTGTCTCCACTATATGTTCAGAGATCACCAACATGGTAAAATAGTATACGTTTTTGTTTTCATGCCTCCCTAACGGGTGAAATTAATTAGACCGTATAATCAAGAGAAATGATAAAATATATGAATCATCTAAGGAGGCAGGCCAAAACTATTCTATTACAGCTCAGAACGATACTGCACATGCGTAGGATCCGTAGCATGATATTCGTATCTGTGACAAAACAAAGCTGTAGTTGTGAAGAAAGTGCGTAGTATTTCGATAATTTTCAAATTGGTTAGCTTGTTATTCACATTTGTATTTGCATATCATACTTAAGGGGTTAAAATATTTTTCAGATTCATTATATATACATACTCATAAATAATAACCAGTAGCGGACATAGAACTTTTTCGGGGGGGAGGGGTCCAGGGTCGAAAGTCCAACATTCTTGTATCATGCTCCTTTTGATTTTGTCAATTTTTGTGAACAAAAACAGTAAAAAACTAATTATTGAATAAATAATTAGTATTAATTAATAAAATTAATCATTAAAAACAAATATTTAATTAAATTTTACTTATTATATACTTAAAATTATAATCAATCGGAAAAAAAATCAAGGCCTTTGGGGGGGTCCGGACCCCTAGGACACCCTTGTGTGCGCCACTGATAATGACCTATATTAATGAATAATAATAACTTTAAAGAACACAAAGAATCATTTGATAATACTCGATTTCGTTTCATTATTTACATGAGAACATCGCGCATTTTAAAAGTATATCACGCATTACTAACAGCAGAACCAACTAGCGTAGATGCCGAAAGAGCGTTTTCGACAGCTGGTAATTTTTATTCAATATTCCGTTCCAAGCTTATTGGCAGTATAATTGATGCATAATGTTTTTTAAAATCACATTTCAAAAATTTGTAATAGTACCACAAACCGAATAGTGATGTTTACTCTTTTTTGTGATTTAAATAAATACCTTTACTTTTTTTTGGGATTCTTAACTGTTAAAGTTTATAAGTTACAAATTATTTTTTGTGATATTTACACTCTATAATAAAATTGGCAAATATAACAAAGAAACACACGCACACCTGTGTTTCCTTTCTTTTTCTAAAATTTCTGCTACAAGTATTAAAACCGGTATTGAACTTTTAGTCCGATATAGCAATTCCTAGTAACTACACTTATTCCAGTTTACTCGAACGACGGCGATGGAAAATTTCTCAGTATTTGTTTGACCCTTGATTTTTGTCTCAAGAGAGACGATAAATTCTCCGCGATGATGGAAAAATTCAACATGTGTGTAATCGACCTACGGATATCGAGTTTTTGCTGAACATCAGCAAACACATCGATCTTTTATTCGTTTCCTCCAGAAGAAAATAAGCTCTTTCAAAATCGATCCTAAAATTGCATAAAACGTCGTATAGAATGTAACAAATAAATTATAGTTAAAAAAAAACCTAAAAAAAACGGGTTTATGGTTTATCGAACTAAAAAGTAAAAAAAAAAAAGTAACACTTAATATAAGAATAAAATGATTAACGAGAAAATTAATGTCATTGGGGTAAAAACGCGGGGTGCTCCATATTAATTGTTATAATTTCTTGCTAATTCTGTTCCGAAATGCTGAGTTAGTGTAAAAATGTAATACAAAGCACCCCACGCTTTTACCCCAATGACATTAATTTTCTCGTAAATCATTTTATTCTTATACTAAGATTTTTTTTAATTTTTTAATTCAATTAACCATAAAAGCGTGTTTTTTTAGTTTTTTAAATTATCATTTATTCATTGATGAATTAATTTTAGATGCGTCATTTTTGAGAACCTGGAATACCCATTGGTATCCTATCAGTGCATCAATTCGACCTGGTTTGTAAAATGTAGGATCAGCCAACTGAAGGAAATCTTGAAGAGCTAAGTTTAAAATATTTCATGCGAAAGAGGGTGTCGAGTGAATGATATTTTTTACTAAAAAGAGCTCAATATTCTCTCTGAAACTTGCATCAGTTTTAGACACAAAAGCAAACTTCTTTGAATCGAAGAGTTTGTGAGAAATTATTATTTTTTTTTTAAATCCAGTGTGACCTCTTAATCAATTCTCAGCTGTTTTGGTAAAATGAAGCAATGAATGATGATTCATTTCACAGATACGACAAGAGCAATTAGAAAAGCAAACTTTATGTCTGAGTTCAGCGGTTAGAACAGTACTTCTCAAACTTTCCATATTTGCGACCCAATTTTCAATCATAATTTTCATAGTGCTCCCCTTCTTATACAACAACAATGTATTGAATGCAATAATAATGTACTTCAACGTTAAAGATAAAATGCGACATTAATATTATAAACTGCGCATATTATCAATATGTGTATTATATTTTGTATATGACAAGTTCATGGAAGTCACTAGTAATTACTAAACATGTTTTTAACTTAGTATTGATAAATCAATTATTAAATACTTTTTGTCACACTGATACATTTATAAGTATCTTATATCAGTGTAAATATTTAATTTAATTTTATGATGTCAGAATGTGTATTTTGTTTTGCTTCCTTTCTGTAATTAATTATTTTAAATATTTTATTTTGGATTTTTTGATATGCTCGTGCCCCCTCCCCCCACGTAGGTTATCATGACCCCCCAAGGGGGTGAACCCCACAGTTTGAGAAACGCTGAATTAGAACATAACTTTTTTTTCAGATGCACGAGTCCTTTTTTTTATTTCCATTTTCAGAGAAACTAGACAATTGTTTATATTGGTAAGAAATTGCTGACCCAAACGTTTTCGCTTTTATAGTGCTGTAACTTAATTTTTTGGTCGCTAATTGTGGAAATAGGATCTGGAATTAGTCACAAAACCTGGAAATCGTTATTCCTAATGATCCTGATCAGGAAATGGAACAAAATTATGAAATTATTGTATTGGCATAGATCCTTGACAAGTGTGCAAAATTTCGAATTAATTTGACTTTTTAAAGCGGATAAAAATTGAGTTCAAAGATTCCGTTGCATACAAGAGAAACTTATAAAAGCATGTTGAAAATGGGCACTTGCGTATCAGCGTCACCGCAACTAAACTGACACCACTCGAATCGTGACATTTTCCACTAAATTCGACTGATTGGACTTCTTTCAAATAAAACACGTAAAAAACTTTCTTTCTTCTTTTTCATATCGTGACGTGATTCGCGAGGCGCTAATTTTACTGCTAAGTCGCTAATACGTAAGTACCAAAAAATTTTAAGTGTTACCAAGTCTCTTAAATTACTAAATGTGAGCTATCTTTTAAATTAATATATAATTTAAATTAATATGCAAATGACACTTTTTTAATATGAAAAAATAATACCAAGAAAATCTTTTGAAAGAAAGAAGTAGTATTTATCATGTTGTTGTGTTGTTACTTATGCCACCTGATTGACAGTAACATCAGACCAAGGCTCCGCGAAATTTATCGTGGCAAGGGGCTAGTTGTACGCCTGTCATTAGCCGTAGATCAGCGTTTCTCAAACTGTGGGGCACTCCCCCTGGGGGGCGCGATAACCCTTCGAAGGGGCGCGAGCATATTGAAAATAAAAGGTTTAAAAAAATAATTTTTTGGAATGAAGTAAAACAAAATGCTTTCTGACGTAATAAAATGACACATTTACACTGATATAATTTTTATATATCATGTGGTGATATTACATCATGAAAAATAAAAGATTCCACTTCAAACATTCATTAGCTATCTTTGATCCTATAACCAAATAAAAAAAAGACATTTTGTTTGCTTTGCTGTAATCCCACGATGAGAGATTTTTTATTACGTTTCTTTTAACCCCTAAAATACTACTTTTGATTATCATCTATTTAACCTTCAAACTTACTGGTATATAGGGGCGGTTGCATGAGAGCATGAGGTGAAGAGTCACCACAGGCTCACGAAATCGTTAATTCTGGGAAAACAGTTTATTCGTTAACAGTGACCTTGACAGTATCCTCCTATTAGACGTCTTAATGAGAACTAAAATGAATTTGTAACAAATATGCCTCTTTTTTTTGAGAGTGGCAAAAGTTTTCTTACAATCAAGGTACTTGTTTTATAAGAGTTCCCTGCGTGGCCACTTTTGTTCAAAAATATTTTTTATGAACATGCTACACTTTCCCCTATGAACAACTTCGTGGTTTTGATTGCTGTGTTGTACGACTTATTATGGTTTATAAATGTAAATAAGCAGAATATTAAAAAAGATGGGCATCTTTGATCTCTATTGAAGGAAGTTGAAATTGATCAAGCAATTGAAGAACCTGCTGAAATAATGCATATTAATCATGAAAGCGAAAGTAAATATGAGAAAAGCGATAAACATGAAACGTTTGAGTTGAACTGAAATTTTCAAATGCTGCATAAAGAACTCTATCAAAAAAACTATGAAGCCATAAATGTAGCACTTCGTCTTGCCAAAAAGACACAAGCAAGAAAAAGTTCAACATGCTATTTGTAGATTATCAAAGAACAGCAAAACTACAATAACGTGTACAAGATATGACAGTTTTGCTGGCAAATAATGTTCCTGTATTGTTAGTGAAAAGTGTCTCCGATTTATGTCCTTATTAAGGTCACGCGCATTTGGAAATTTTTTTTTAGTTTTATTGGATTTTTTCTCAAATTATCGAAGAAAAATTGAAAAGTCCTTGAAAGTTGGTAAGTATATATTCTCTTAATTAAATTATTCACAAGAATTGTGATTTTTATCGTGTGTAGTAAAAATAATTATTAAAAAAAGGATTGGGGTGATTCAGTCAAACCGCGCGACCATTAACGTTAGTGTGGAGTGCCCGCCTGCTCCCGGGCTAAAACATTTTGAAGGTTTCTTGCTTTAAATACACTCAGGAACATTGAAAATAGCGACCCAAGAAGAAAGCATCGGATTGAAATGAAATTTAATACAGATAATGACACAGATGAGAGATTCACTTGATCTCAAAAACAAGACAATTAAACGAATACAGAGTGTGCAACGATACATTCCTCCATACAGTCCGGCATTGAGTTGATTGGACACCTTATGTTGTCCTGAGGCAGATGGGCCCACAAGTCTTGAACAGCCAACTGTAAATCATGTACAGAGTGACACGATGACATCTGCCGTTTTAGCTGATCCCACACGTGCTCTACAAGGAACAAAATGGCCATGGAAGAGACTGAAAATGACGTAGGAAGTCCTGAGCAACTCTTGCTGTATGCGGACGAGCATTATCTTGCTGGAAAATTGCCCCTGGGAGACCATTTAGGAAAGGTCCTACATGGGGTCGAAGAATATCATCAACGTAATGTTGGCCCTCTAAGGTTCCACGCATCACAATTAAAGTGGATCGGCTATCTTAGGCTATGGCCCCCCAGCCCTTTACACCAGCTGTGCGGGGAGTGTGACGTAGAACAGTGTGGGGGGAATTGTACCGCTCAACAGGGTGCCTCCACACCCGTACACGGTTATCATCTATCCCCAAAAGAAACTGGGATTCGTCACTAAACACAACCTTTTGCCAATCTGTGACATTCCACATTGATCTGGTTTAACACCACTGTAGACGCAGTTGCCGATGTCCGTTGTTAAAGGGAGTGCACGGAAAGGGTGCTTGGATTTAAGATTTGCTTCTGCAAGGTGTCTGGAAATTGTTTGTGGAACAGTTGCTACGCCTACATCTGCTCATATCGTTGAACGAGTCACTGTGGGGTCCTCAAGTGCTTGCCACACGATCCTTCGATCCTCTCTCCTACTGGTCTTCCTGGTCACTCCAGACCCGGTTTTCCGCGCGTGGGTACCTTCTCGTGTCCACTGCTGCCAACAATTTCTAACGGCACACTCCGAACGATCCACCTGGCCAGCAACACGGCGCGTTGACCAGCCTACAGTTTTCATCCCGATGATCAAGTCTCTCTCAAACTCGCTTAACGGTGAGAAATGTCTTCTAGCACGTTTACCTGGCATGTTTCGCTTACCAAAGTCTTCTTACAATCGGCGGGTAATCGTAACGTTTATGAATCTTCGAATTTGCGCTGGCTTATCTAGCATCCTCTTCCTGATTGTAGCGCCACCTCGGTGTGTATGAGCATGCGTATTGGCACAAAACTTGGATAATTTGCATATCACATTACGCTGTACTTATTTGCAAAGTTTCGCGATTGTACTTGGCTTCCTTCTTGGGTCGCTATTTTTAATGTTCCTGAGTGTATTACAAGTAACACAATTATTCTTCATTAGAATTTTATATTCTTTTTCCTTGTTTAACATTAATTCTAAATTCTAATTCTGTGAGGCATAAAATTACAGTTCGTTTTAAACTATTTACATAGGAGGATTCATTTGAAAAAAATCATTTTACGTTTTTTATACAGTGTTGAGCACTTGGTTTTACTTGCCTTACAAATAAGCTATTATATCAAGAATAATGTATTATTTTTTAAAAAAATAAGCAAGAGTGGGTACTTCAGCTAGTGTATTTATAAATGTATCAGCAATTCACAATGTATCTTATAACTAGTTTATTAATACTAATTTAAGAGCAAGTTTAATAATTATTAGTGACTTCCACATGGGCTTGTCTTTCAGAGCAAAGGTTTTCAAATGAAGACTTAATACTAGAAAGTGACACACTCTAAGTTTTTTTTCTATATTAAGCTGAGATCTATAATTTGTTTTCAAAGCAGCCACCGCAGAAAATCCGGTTTCACAAAGGTACGATGTTGAAAATGGTAATAGTATACGAAATGCTTTTGTTTTCAGTGCAGAAAATTCATCATCTACCTCTGCTCAAAATTAAAAGAGTGTTATTTTCAAAATTGTCCTTTAATTTCGCCACTGGATGTGAAATCTATAAAAATTTCTTCTTCGGTAGTTGAGAGCCCTTCTGGGGTATTTTGAAATGGATCTCTAACCCATTCGTAACTTGCTATCAAGTTGTTCTCAGAAAAAAAATATTTTTAAAAATTTTTTGCCAACATAGCTAAATGGTATTCAAAAGTTTTAAAAACAACTTCCACATGTTGTTCTTCAGTTTTGTAAGTTTTTACACATTTATCTACATTTTCATACATTTCTAGGTTTTTTGCTTTAAATTTCGGCTCCCTGATTCTAATTTTCTACAAAAAGCATTAATTTTATCACTCGTGTCAAACATATGTACATTTGATCATTGATTGTAGATTCAATATATAATTAAATTTTTAAATACATCGACTAAGTAGCTCAACTTCATCAGAAATAAACCATCATGAAATTTCTCAGCTTCCGGTAGGTTTTCCTCTTCTAGAAAAATGTCAATTTAATTTCTTAATTCATGAACACGTTGCAAGCAAAAAAATAGTCCAATACCATATATAGAAAAGGAAATGAAAAATTGAAAGGAAAATCGCTTTCTATTTGTCGCTTAACATTGTGATTCTGCCATATGTGTATACATATTTGTATTAATTGCAACTATTTAATAAAAAGTAACAAAAATAAATTTTTCTTTGTTGGCCTAGGTAGGAATTGACTTAAAAATTTATTTTTTAAATTACTTGTCCTAATGACGCTTGTTATTTTAGAAATGAATGATGGAGGAAATCAATCCTTTAATTAAATATCATTTTGCAATCTGTTCCAATTTAAAAATTAGAGAAAAGAAAAATAACTTAACAATAATCCTATTACTTAAAAGTAATTTGCTTAAAATATATATTACTTAAAAGTAACATACACAAAATTTAATACTTGTTAATTTGTACGGTTTATAATTATAATCATATTGTAGCTTTAGCTTTTATTATTGCATTCAATACATTATTATTTGGGGGCGTGATGAAAATTACGATTGAAAATTGGGTCTCCAGTAGTGAAAGTTTAAAAAAAACTGCTATAGGCGACAGTACAATTTGGCTCGGATCTAACTCCAAAGTAGGTAGAAAAAGCCGATTCTGCTGTAAAGGCGGTGCAGGCGGTTGTAGGCGGTCGACGGCTTGTTTCGTTCCTGAGTTGAGTTGTTTCGTTCCTGCTGACGAGTTGAGTTGTTTCGTTCCCGATGCCGAGTTGAGTTGTTTCTTTCCTGTTGACGAGTTGAGTTGTTTCGTTCCTGCTGCCGAGTTGAGTTGTTTTCTCCTGTTGAGTTGTTTCTTTCATGTTGCCGAGTTGAGTTTGTTTCGTTCCTGAGTTGAGTTGTTTCGTTCCTACTGACGAGTTGAGTTGTTTCGTTCCTGTTGCCGAGTTGAGTTGTTTTCTCCTGTTGAGTTGAGTTGTTTTTCTCCTGCATTGGTTTTGATTTTCGAGTTGAGGGGGCGAGTTGAATTGTTTTCTCCTACAGCTAAGTTGAGTTGTTTTTAAAAAATGTGCACAGAAAATGGAAGAATGGGAATGTTAAACGTGCTCATGGCGCCACCTATTGATTAAAATATACACTAATTATAGATTTTAAAATGTTTGAAGTAAATAACGCTCAAATAAAAAAATAATAATAATAAATCCAAATTCAAACTCACGGCTATTTTGTTTTTATAAATTTGAATAAAATTCTTTTTTTTATATGCTGAATTTGAGTTCTTATTATTTTTATTGTTTGTTAGTTTAATTTATGTTGAAATCGTTTCACATCTTAAAAATAAATAAGAGTATTTTTTAAAAGAAATTATCAAAGTATGTACAAGTGATATTTTAAATGTATTTCATATGAAAGTGAGAAAATTTATGCTCATGTTTTTATACATAAACTTTTGCCTTTCCCCAAAAGTATATATAATAATATAACTATTCATTGTAATAGTCATTCAATCAAGTTCTTTTCATCGGTAACAATGCATCAAGATTTAGCAGCGTTTTACGAAAATCCTGAAGTTCCAAATAGCTTCGGGGGTGTGGAAGCATTACATCGCTCTGTAAAAGGGAAATATAGTAAAAAAGATGTAAAACATTGGTTATCGCAGAAAGATGCTTACACTCTTCATAAACCTGTTCGACATAAGTTTCAGCGGAATCGAGTGCTTGTAAGTGATATTGATCGTCAGTTTCAAGCGGATTTAGTCGATATGCAATCTTTAGCAGAATTTAATAAAGGGTATAAGTATTTGTTAACTTGCATTGATTTATTTTCAAAATTTGCTTGGGCAGTTCCTCTGAAAGATAAATTTGGAAAAAGTGTAAAGTCTGGGCTAGAAATTATTTTTAAAGAAAGGAAGCCTAAAGTGTTGCAAACAGATGCCGGTAAGGAGTTTTTAAATAAAATAGTTCAAAATTATTTAAAAGATCTGAATATGTAAATTTTTTTTACAAATAACGAAACAAAAAGCTAGCATTGTTGAAAGGTTTAATCGGACATTAAAAACAAAAATGTGGAAATATTTCACTGAATTTAACACTAAAAATTACATCGACGTCATTGATAAATTAATACACAGTTATATATAATCACTCGTATCACCGTTCAATTAAAATGGAACCTGTTTCTGTAAGTAGACATAACCGGAAGCAAGTATTAAAAAATTTATACGGTGGTCTAAGAAATGAGAAACCTAAAGCCCCTAGATTTAAAATTGGTGATGTTGTACGCATTCATAAACAAAAACTTCTCTTTGAAAAAGGATACGAACAAAACTGGAGAAGAGAACTTTTCATAGTTTTTGAAATCGTGCAAAGAATTCCGATTGTTTATAGATTAAAAGATTTACAAGGTGAAGAGATTAAAGGTACTTATTACGAAGTAGAATTACAAAAAAGTTGTCGACTCTGGTTTCTACCCTGTAGAGAATGTTATCAAACAAAGAAAAGACGAGGAATCACTGAATATTTTGTTAAATTTTTAGGCTATCCTGAAAAATTTGATGATTGGGTGACTGATATTCAAAAAAGTATAAATAGTTAAACTTTTTTTATTGCCGACTCATTTTCAAAATGTCTTTCTACGTAACATTACCTTCTGATAGTTCTATGCATTTCTTTCAGAAAACAAAATATCTCATTTCAAAACTCAATTACCCTCTCCTGTTTGTTTAAATGGTGAATGGGAAGTGGGATTGTCTGAAATAATCTACCCTCATTCTTGGCTTAACGTAAATGAAACTAACAATTATTTTCTATACAAAGCTGGTGACGGCAATATCTCTTCAACTGTTAAGCGAACAATTGATGTGGGTTGTTATGAAACAATGTTAGATATTATATCAGCCGTACAACTTGCTTTACCCAAAAATCCTAATCGGTTCACAATAATTTACAATAAAGCAACAAAACGGGTGAAAATTAATGCAGTTCAAGGTAGCAGCCTTCACTTAGAGAATTTAGGCGAATTGTTAGGATTCAAACGCAATGCAATTATAATAGGTAACATGAAAAGCGAATTCGTTGCTGATGCATGGTCTAATTTTTCAGTTTTTACGTTTACTCCGATCTAATTTCACCCCAAATTGTGGGGGATACACAGGCTCCTTTATTGCGAATCGTTCGCACTAAAGGTAAAGACGGGGAAACGATTAGTCAATATTATGATAGACCTCAATACTTACCTTTGGTGAGACACTCGTTTCAAACTATTCAATCTGAACTGAGACTCAATTCGGGTGATTTTGTTCCCTTTGAAAGAGGTAAAGTGATCATAGTGCTTCATTTTCGCATGAGGCAAATACTATAAATAAAGCAATGCATTTCTCATACCCTCATTTGGAGATAAAAGACCAAGATGAGTGTACCATACGTTTACTGTACTAAAAGATTTGAAGACCATTATGCAGGTCAAATAGGTTCGGGTCTGACTCATTACAAGGGCATTAATTTTCAAAAGGGTTATGGAATCGGAGGAATATTTCGTCGATTGTTTAGAGCAGCTTTACCTTTTTTAGTAAAAGGAGGTAAAACTATTGGAAAAGAAGTATTAATGACAGGGAGTCGTGTTGCCTCTGATGTATTGTCAGGAAAAAATTTTAAAGAAGCTGTAAAAACAAGAAGCAGAGAAAGTGGAAAAAAATTAGCTCAGAAAGCTATTGATAGAGTTCAGTCTATGGTAGGAAAAGGACAGTATAAAAGAAAGCGTAAGAAACAGAAAAAATTCATTTCATCCAAAGCACATAAAGTGAGTGTACGTGACATTTTCGACTCGTAAAAATGGCATTTATTCTTAAAGATTCTCCTGAATGTGTTAAATCTGAATTGGAACTTTTCAACTTACCAGGAACTCAAACGGTTATTCAAGCTGGGCAGTGGAAACAATTTCATCCTCTTTCTAACGTTTTCGATAATGCACCTGTAGAATTTCACATTTCCGGAAGTGCAGAAGATTACATAGATCTCAGTCAAACACAATTATACGTAAAAGCGAAAATAGTAAAAGTGGACAATACGCCTATTACTAAAGATGATACTATAGACCTGAGACAATTTTTTTTAATTCATTATTTTCTCAAGTAGATGTATGATTTAAATGATCGCGTGGTTTCCAATTCAGGAAAATATTCTTATTTGATCTAAAATTGAAACTTTCAAACCATATATGACAAAAAACTTATATTAACGGCTGAAAATTTTATCATAGAAATTCTGATGATTTTTGAGAGAAAAGAACCGAATTTTTTAAATGCAAAAATGATTAATTTTTTAGAAGAAATTTATTTCATCAAGATCGTCTTTTACTCAATTTAGAAAATTGAAAAAAAATTAAATAAAATAAAAGACACACACATATTTGTTTTTCCATTTTTTTTTTAGGGATTTAAATATGTTTTGATCATGTTTCTTTATTGATACATTTGAAAACCATTTAATCAATTGATTCAAAATATAATGTCATGCGATAGCACTGGCTGCGTTTGAAAAAAAAGTAAAAATATTGCCCACAAACAGTTTGGATGTATTGATTCCTAAAGGAAGCATGTCTTTATTCATAATACATCTAAATAGGTTTTAGGCCAATGTTATAAAATACTTTTTGGAGGTTGTCCAAACGAGTCATAATTTTCAAATTCTCTTTTATCATTTACAAATTTTAATTTAAAGTGTGTTCCAGGTTGTGATGAGTCATCAGAATTCACAATAGAACACATGTTTTCTTGATCAGAGGAGGGAGCGTATCTCTATTTGAATGGGACACCTTGAAAATAGGGGGACGTTGTTTATTTGAGATAAAAATATACATTTGCATTCAAATACATTCTTTAATTTCCGAAATCATACAAGATATTTCTCGATTTGTTTATTTCGATTAAATTTTTTAACTCGGCGAAAACATAACAATTTACGGTTTGTTCTAAAGATTTGCAAATTTTAGAATTCTAATCGCAAATTGCTATGTTTTATCAGACTTAAATGTTCTCCTCGAAATAAACAAATAAATCTTGTATGAGAGGTTAAATCAAACAATGTATTTGAATCTTTATATTCTTTTCTAGAAATAAATATACCTCTGTCTTGACCCATTCTATCTGTCCCAACAAATAGAGTTTGATAGGCCCGTATGTATTGATCTTTAGAAAAATCGAGTTCAAATTGTGAAGGCACTGGTTGTCCATCCACATACACTCCAATAAAATTTAGAATTAAAATGTTTAAACTCATAAGGAGATTTTGAAAATGCTCCGTGAAAAGCTATAACATTATCTACACACCTACAAAAAGTTTTTTTGGCATTTGGCCTGAAAATATGTTATCTTGAATAAAACACAATGTTTTTGGGAATCGAATACACTTTTTATTCAGAACTCGGTTAATGGGATATTTTGCGCTTATTTTTTCCAGTGCTTTCGCATGATAAAGAATTTCCAGGATTCACACGAACTTTTCGTATGAACGAATGGTGTAAACATGATCCAAAACAAAATCCCTCAGATCCTTGTAAACAAAATTCGGGCTTGCTTTTATTTTAATTTTATTTTTTTTCAAATCCACTAAATTGAGTAAAAGACGATCTTGATGAAATAAATCCGAATGTATACAACCAATCATGTCTACAGTTTTTTCTTTAAAAAATTCGGTTCTTTTCTTGAGACCATCATCAGATTTTCCTTGTAAAATAGTTCAGCCGTTAATTGGGAAGTTTTATTGTCATATCCATGGTTTAAGAAAGTTTCAATATAAGATCGATAGGGATATTTTACTGGAATTGGAAACCACGCGATCATTTAAGGATACATCTACTTGAGAAAATAATGAAAAAATAAATTCACAGGTCCTATAGTATCATCTTTAGTAATAGGCGTATTGTCCACTTTTACTATTTTCGCTTTTACGTATAATTGTGTTTGACTGAGATCTATGTAATCTTCTGCACTTCCGGAAATGTGAAATTCTACAGGTGCATTATCGAAAACGTTAGCAAGAGGATGAAATTGTTTCCACTGCCCAGCTTGAATAACCGTTTGAGTTCCTGGTAAGTTGAAAAGTTCCAATTCAGATTTAACACATTCAGGAGAATCTTTAAGAATAAATGCCATTTTTACGAGTCGAAAATGTCATCTACACTCACTTTACGTGCTTTGGATGAAATGAATTTTTTCTGTTTCTTACGCTTTCTTTTATACTGTCCTTTTCCTACCATAGACTGAACTCTATCAATAGCTTTCTGAGCTAATTTTTTCCACTTTCTCTGCTTCTTGTTTTTACAGCTTCTTTAAAATTTTTTTCCTGACAATACATCAGAGGCAACACGACTCCCTGTCATTAATACTTCTTTTCCAATAGTTTTATCTCCTTTTACTAAAAAAGGTAAAGCTGCTCTAAACAATCGATGAAATATTCCTCCGATTCTATAACCCTTTTGAAAATTAATGCCCTTGTAATGAGTCAGACCCGAAACTATTTGACCTGCATAATGGTCTTCAAATCTTTTAGTACAGCAAACGTATGATACACTCATCTTGGTCTTTTATCTCCAAATGAGGGTATGAGAAATGCATTGCTTTATTTATAGTATTTGCCTCATGCGAAAATGAAGCACTATGATCACTTTACCTCTTTCAAAGGGAACAAAATCACCCGAATTGAGTCTCAGTTCAGATTGAATAGTTTGAAACGAGTGTCTCACCAAAGGTAAGTATTGAGGTCTATCATAATATTGACTAATCGTTTCCCGTCTTTACCTTTAGTGCGAACGATTCGCAATAAAAGGAGCCTGTGTATCCCCCACAATTTGGGGTGAAATTAGATCGGAGTAAACGTAAAAAACTGAAAAATTAGACCATGCATCAGCAACGAATTCGCTTTTCATGTTACCTATTATAATTGCATTGCGTTTGAATCCTAACAATTCGCCTAAATTCTCTAAGTGAAGGCTGCTACCTTGAACTGCATTAATTTTCACCCGTTTTGTTGCTTTATTGTAAATTATTGTGAACCGATTAGGATTTTTGGGTAAAGCAAGTTGTACGGCTGATATAATATCTAACATTGTTTCATAACAACCCACATCAATTGTTCGCTTAACAGTTGAAGAGATATTGCCGTCACCAGCTTTGTATAGAAAATAATTGTTAGTTTCATTTACGTTAAGCCAAGAATGAGGGTAGATTATTTCAGACAATCCCACTTCCCATTCACCATTTAAACAAACAGGAGAGGGTAATTGAGTTTTGAAATGAGATATTTTGTTTTCTGGAAAGAAATGCATAGAACTATCAGAAGGTAATGTTACGTAGAAAGACATTTTGAAAATGAGTCGGCAATAAAAAAAAGTTTAACTATTTATACTTTTTGAATATCAGTCACCCAATCATCAAATTTTTCAGGATAGCCTAAAAATTTAACAAAATATTCAGTGATTCCTCGTCTTTTTCTTTGTTTGATAACATTCTCTACAGGGTAGAAACCAGAGTCGACAACTTTTTGTAATTCTGCTTCGTAATAAGTACCTTTAATCTCTTCACCTTGTAAATCTTTTAATCTATAAACAATCGGAATTCTTTGCACGATTTCAAAAACTATGAAAAGTTCTCTTCTCCAGTTTTGTTCGTATCCTTTTTCAAAGAGAAGTTTTTGTTTATGAATGCGTACAACATCACCAATTTTAAATCTAGGGGCTTTAGGTTTCTCATTTCTTAGACCACCGTATAAATTTTTTAATACTTGCTTCCGGTTATGTCTACTTACAGAAACAGGTTCCATTTTAATTGAACGGTGATACGAGTGATTATATATAACTGTGTATTAATTTATCAATGACGTCGATGTAATTTTTAGTGTTAAATTCAGTGAAATATTTCCACATTTTTGTTTTTAATGTCCGATTAAACCTTTCAACAATGCTAGCTTTTGTTTCGTTATTTGTAAAAAAAAAATTTACATATTCAGATCTTTTAAATAATTTTGAACTATTTTATTTAAAAACTCCTTACCGGCATCTGTTTGCAACACTTTAGGCTTCCTTTCTTTAAAAATAATTTCTAGCCCAGACTTTACACTTTTTCCAAATTTATCTTTCAGAGGAACTGCCCAAGCAAATTTTGAAAATAAATCAATGCAAGTTAACAAATACTTATACCCTTTATTAAATTCTGCTAAAGATTGCATATCGACTAAATCCGCTTGAAACTGACGATCAATATCACTTACAAGCACTCGATTCCGCTGAAACTTATGTCGAACAGGTTTATGAAGAGTGTAAGCATCTTTCTGCGATAACCAATGTTTTACATCTTTTTTACTATATTTCCCTTTTACAGAGCGATGTAATGCTTCCACACCCCCGAAGCTATTTGGAACTTCAGGATTTTCGTAAAACGCTGCTAAATCTTGATGCATTGTTACCGATGAAAAGAACTTGATTGAATGACTATTACAATGAATAGTTATATTATTATATATACTTTTGGGGAAAGGCAAAAAGTTTATGTATAAAAACATGAGCATAAATTTTCTCACTTTCATATGAAATACATTTAAAATATCACTTGTACATACTTTGATAATTTCTTTTAAAAAATACTCTTATTTATTTTTAAGATGTGAAACGATTTCAACATAAATTAAACTAACAAACAATAAAAATAATAAGAACTCAAATTCAGCATATAAAAAAAAAGAATTTTATTCAAATTTATAAAAACAAAATAGCCGTGAGTTTGAATTTGGATTTATTATTATTATTTTTTTATTTGAGCGTTATTTACTTCAAACATTTTAAAATCTATAATTAGTGTATATTTTAATCAATAGGTGGCGCCATGAGCACGTTTAACATTCCCATTCTTCCATTTTCTGTGCACATTTTTTAAAAACAACTCAACTTAGCTGTAGGAGAAAACAATTCAACTCGCCCCCTCAACTCGAAAATCAAAACCAATGCAGGAGAAAAACAACTCAACTCGTCAGTAGGAACGAAACAACTCAACTCAACAGGAGAAAACAACTCAACTCGGCAGCAGGAACGAAACAACTCAATTCGTCAGTAGGAACGAAACAACTCAACTCAGGAACGAAACAACTCAACTCGGCAACATGAAAGAAACAACTCAACAGGAGAAAACAACTCAACTCGGCAGCAGGAACGAAACAACTCAACTCGTCAACAGGAAAGAAACAACTCAACTCGGCATCGGGAACGAAACAACTCAACTCGTCAGCAGGAACGAAACAACTCAACTCAGGAACGAAACAAGCCGTCGACCGCCTACAACCGCCGTCAACCGCCTGCACCACCTTTACAGCAGAATCGGCTTTTTCTACCTACTCTCCAATTTTGAAGGAGAACGCTCTGGGGAGGTGAAAGGCCATCCACCTCTCTTCCTCACCCACCAACCTCACGAGAGAACTTGCTGCTCGACGGCTATTGAAAGTAACCCTTTGCCTAAAAGGCACTATATATTTACAAACATCCATGCCTTCTCCGGGATTTATACCCGGCTCTACGGCATTGCAGTCAATCCAATAACAGCTGTCATTACGTAAAAAAAGGTTAATTGCCTAAAATACTCCATTTAAAAAACATTTACTTTTAAGTAATGTTTGTCAAGATTGTTTTTAGTTTTTAAAACCAACGAAAAACTGCTACACTGTAACACAAACTTGCAACTCATTTCTTATAATATTCATCAAATAACTAATTTCGAAAACTCAAAGCAGGGTAGAAAATTAAAGATTTTTTATCTCCTACCTCGTGAATATCCGGTCAATTTATTTTTGAGGAGATAAGTATGATTAACGATAGATTCCATTACATACTTCAACGTGTTCGTGCTTATTCTTCATATTTTTTTTAGCAGAATTCTGGGGGAGTTTCGTTTTTATATGCATTCTTAATTATTTTTTTAATTATAACATCTTACTCTTTTTACAGAATTTTAACCGTTTCTTTTTAGCTACTTTTCTACAGCTTGTTCATCACATTAAAAGAATTGCTTAGTAATCTTTTAAAAAAGAGATAAAAAATAGGTATGTTTAATATTTTTTCGTATATATATAATTTAAAGAATATATATATTTATATATTTCTACAAATATTGAAGAATGCTCAACTTTCCATCGATCTATTTTCCGTATTTGAGAATTTGATCAGTAAAGAAATATGTGTCAATAAAAGCACAAATATTTATAATTTAATTAAGGTATCCGACTACGTTCGGAATTATGATTTTAAAAAAGTGCACAAATGGATAATTTTCATGATATTTAGTGTCATTTAAATTAGAATATATGCACAAAATTGTTTTAAGGATATTTTGACAAAAAAAAATTACTTAATTACACTATTTTGGCAAAAAATTTACTTCGAATAATCTTTTTTCAAAATATTCTCCATTTGAGAAAAATGCTTCTATTATAATAATACTTTGCCTGTATATAGCTTAGACCTCTGTACAGAGGCTCAATTATGACTTTTGAAAAATTCACATTATTTTCAGAGTTACAACCATTTGAAATAATTTTCGCCGTTTTTTTCTTAAAATTTCTCCACTCTGCTGTCGTAAAATATGGATAAACCCACTTCTAAGTCATATATTTCAAAAATTCTAATTGAGCCTCTGTACAGAGGTCTGAGCTATATACAGGCAAAATATTATTATAATAGAAGCATTTTTCACAAAAGGAGAATATTTTGAAAATGGGTCATTCTATGTTCCTTTTTTGTCAAAATATTGTACTTAAATAATTTTTTATTGTAATAATATTCTGAAAACAATTTTATATACATTTTCTAATCTAAGTGATACTAAATAACTATACATATAAATAAAAATGAAGTGTGTGTTTGTAATTTGAAATTAACAGCTTTTTTACTAAATGCATTTAAAAGTATACACGGTACTTATATGAAAAAATCAATTTTTAAAATTTTTGTCTGTCCGTCTGTCTGTTTGTTCCGGCTAATCTCTGAAACGGCTGAACCAATTTTTACGAAACTTTCACTGGTAGATAGCTAGTATTATATTATAAGAAATAACTTAGATTTCTTTTATTGTAGTAAAAAAATTAGGGTTCCGCGAAAATAAAATTAAAACCAATGAAATGGTGAACAATGCCCGTTTCTAATAGGGATTGTTTATTTCAATAGGGATTACTTTTATGTAATAGGGATTATTTTTATTCAACAGGGATTGTTTAATTTTGCGAGCCTTCTGTCTCAACGTTTCTAGCAGTTACACTGGCCTCAAAAAGTTAAGGTACAACCGGGTTTTTGTGTCTAATTTGCAAATGAATGAATGTAGAAACAAAAAATTTGGAGGATATGTGCATTAAATAGTTTTTTATTGAATGCGTCATAGAAATTTGTATAAGTGTATTGCAAAAACGATTTATAACAACAAAAGCAATCTCTGCGGAAAAGTCCATTCTTGGAGAAAACAGCACATCACAGTGTTATGTGGTAAAATGGCATAAAAACAATACAAAAATGGGTTCTAATAAGGAATGTGTCCACCCCTAACTTGAATGCATTGGCGGCTTCGATTTCCCATGCTGTTTATTAAGTTGTCGGACACCGGAATAGGAAGCGAAGACCAGACACAGAGTAAGCCTTGTTTCAGCTCATGTAACGACCTTGGAGGAGGATTTAAAGCAGCAACCTCTCTGCCAAGATAGTCCCAAAGATGTTCTTTCGGATTCAGGTCTGGAGATCGAGTTGGCCATTGCATTCGTTCCAAACCGTGATCCTTCAGATACTCCTCAACAATCCGAGCTCGGTGAGGTCGTGCATTATCATCCATCAGAATGAAGTCGTTACCAATAGCAGCAGCATATGGGTGGACATATGGATCAAGGATCTCATCCCGATATCTAAGACCAGTTACGGTTCCTCCATGGAACACATGCAGGTCAGTGTGGCCACCGAGCGAGATCCCTGCCCAAACCAGGATTCCACCACCTCTATAACCGTGTCTTTCAACAGTGTTGGATTGATGGTATCTAGTGCGCTGTTCCCTCCAGATCAGTAGACGCCCTGAATCACTCTCCATTGTAAATCTGGACTCGTCTGTGAACAGCACAGATGCCCATTGTTGATGCGTCCAAGAAACATGTTCTCTTGCCCAGCATAAGCGGTTCCTTCGCTGTCGTCCGTTGAGGGGAACGCACACAACTGGTCTTCTTGCATACAGACCTGCATTGTGAAGACGATTTCGCACCGTAGTAGCGGAGATTCTTCTTCCTGATGCTTGAAAGTGGTCTGCAACGAGCTGCGGCACAGTAGTGGTTCTTCTCCTTCGTGCCGAAAGAGCTAGAAAACGGTCTTCTGCAGGTGTTGTAGCTCGTGGTCGGCCTGGAACAGGTCTTCTGGACACAGAATCTTCGGATTGGTATTGGTCCCAAAGTCGCTGAACAACACTACGAGACACATTGAGACGTCTAGCAGCATCAGCCTGCGACAATCCCATTTCCATTCATCCAACTGCCCGCCACCTTAACGAATTGGGTAAACGACGTCTCTGAGACATTTTCTAAACTCTATTGACTATTGTCACCGAAACTGCCAACAACTGTTGAAAATAAACACAACTTACACACAAAAGTACGAAAGCTTGATATTTGCATATTTTTCTCTCACTCATAAATATACGTTCTTTTCTATAAAATAAAAGTTGTAGCAATCGTTTTTGCATTAATGTTTTTAAAGTTCGTTATTATCATTCATGTAAACTATGCATTTTATTGTTACTGCCATTTTTTTTTTTATGGTGAGCTTCGAAAAACATGTTGTACCTTAACTTTCTGAGGCCAGTGTATATCAAACTTTTTTGTTTGATAAGGTTACTGACACTGGCGATATCTCCCGTTCATGTCCGATCCTATTGATTTTAACAGTCTTCACTTACCCCTTGCTTGTGGCTTCGTTTCATCCAACCCAGTCCTCACCTCATCGACAGTGTCATAGGTCACGAGTCCCTCTCCCCCCTGCTTGCAGATTCGTTTCACCCTACTGTTACTAAGACCTGTTTTGAACTGTAGCATTCAACGTTTATCATCATTCCAATGATTTCATTCTCTATCAAAAACACTGAGCAACATCAATTTTTTTATAACTTAAGACAGCATTTAAACTTAAATCAGGAAGTTTTTGGGTTTTACGTCATTTGACTTCTCACAAGGCTTCATATTTAAATAGAGGTAAGCCAATTCCATACCTCTATTGTTTATTTCATTGCCAAACACTTCACAAAGCAGTCACAATATTTGTCTTGCAAGGGTGATTGTACAAGTGTGCGTGTGCGGTGGGGTTGGCGATTGCAGAGCCAACAGGTTGTTTTATTTAGTTAAGTACGTAGGTAGTTGTTTCTAAAATAAATATTTTTAATTATGTTTCAGGTGAAAAAGTGCATGTACACACCCTTTAGCTATACCTATAAAGAAAATCAAATCTTTTTAATATATACAAATAAATTGAATTTAAGTATGTTTGTAGTTTGAAATTAACAGCTTTTTATTAAATGCATTTAAAAGTATATATGGTACTTATTTAAAAAAATCAAGTTTTTAAATTTTTATCTGTCTGTTTGTTCCGGCTAATTTCTGAAACAGCTGGACCGAATTTGAAGGAACTTTTACTGGCAGATAGCTGTTGTTACAAGGAGTAACTTAGGCTACTTTTATTTTAAGAAAATAAAATAGAGCTCCGCGAAAACAAAATTGAAGCCAATAAAATAATGAACAACATCCGATTCAAAAATAGGGATTATTTATTATTATTTTTTTAATACTCAAAGACATTTAATAAGCATTTCTTCATGGAACAAACGCGATGACTCATTTTTAACGAAAAAGAATAATTTATTCTTACTGACTCACTTTTAATTTTGTAAGAACAAACGATTTTTTTCGTTGCTATCGCAACCAGAGTAGATATAACCATAAGAACAGAAAAAATCTAATTCTGAAAAAGCTATGAGCAATATAAGGATTAATTAAAAAAACCATATATTAGTTGTTATTTAAAAGATTTGTGTCATTTCAAGCCGAAACCAGTTTATGTGAGAGTAAATTTATCGTTTGAGATTTGCCGGTTAGTATTTTGTAAGTTTTACGTCTTTTTTTTTTTTTTTTGTCTTCATGGAGAAAAGAGTATTTTTTTAAAAATTAAAACTAGCTGCATGGCCCGGCGTTTCACGGGCTTTCTCTATTTTTATAAATTTTCTCTTTCCTTCACAAAATCAGCACTTCTAATGCTCTTTTTCAAAAAATGACTCTCCCCCTCCACCGCTTAGCCCGGCGTTGCTCGGGCTTTCTCTTTTCCTCATGACACCAGCATTTCTGTGTGTGTATTTGCACGCGCACTATGTGGGTGATTTCTAAAATTATGTCAAAAAATTTCCCTTTTCGAAATTTGCTCCAGTCCACTTATTTTTGATTTAAAACAGGTTTCTTTCTCCTTTCTATAACCCGAAAACGGTTTTTTTAGCGTGAAATTAATTATTATTCTATTTCCCCCTCCTTCTCACAGATAAGATATAGCTTCAAATTTTGATGTGTGACTTATAAAAAACAATATTGCGTTAGAATTCAAAAATTATTAATGTGAAGCAATAAAAAGAAAACGATTCTGATGCTAAGAGTAAAACAAAAAACTTTCTTTATTTTTTAATAATAGTTAGTTTCTTAAAATCTAAAAGAATAAAATATAGATTTCAGATTTTCATGAATCAATCAATCGTTTTTTAAATGAAATTAGGCTTAACTGGGAAATTCGCTCGGTCCCGTGCGTGTGGGCCTGGAGAAATGCTTCTTTCTCATTTTGCTGGTCCTGAAGGGATTAAGTAATAATTAGAAATCAATGTTAAACGCCGTTATGTTTTCTTTCATGAAAATAGTTCAGTTTTTTATTTAGCAAACATGGTTTTTTCATTCAGCTGATATATGCAAAAAGCTTTGTTTGTTTGTTTGTTTGTTTGTTTGTTTGTTTATAATTTACAATTCCCATAAAATTAACTCATTAAAAATTCCTTTATTCTTTAGTCTGTATTGTTTAATTTTTCATTTCACCCGTGCGAAGAACGGGTATGCCAGCTAGTCATAAATATCCATTTATACGCTTTTGCAAAATCACGGTACCGAACTTAGTCGGATACCTTTAAATCAAATTTTGTTTTGCAAAAATTTTGCACTGGATACAAAATATTAAATGCAAATTATTGATTCGTGTTACAGGAATTTCTAGTTCTTTCTGTGAAGTTCCATGAATATTATTCTAGAATATTACTATAATATATTAGGGGGACCGGAAAATCATGTCGTTTTTTTACAGTAAATTCGAATAAATAAATTTCTTACAAGTTTTTCTTTTTAGTTAATGATGTAATAACCCGCATTGGCAACAACCTTTTGTCATCTAGTATGCAAATTTTCAATGCCGGATCGATAAAATTCAATTGGTTTTTCAGTAAAATATCTGGAGATGGCCTTTTTCATATCATCCAAATTTTGAAATTTTTTGTTTGTTAAGAAGTGTTGCATTGAATGGAATAAATGGAAATCTGTTAACGCAATGTCAGGCGAGTATGGTCGGTGAGGCAATACCTCCCACCCCAATCCATTAATTTTTTCCAGTGTTTTTCTTTCGCAGTGCGGTCTTGCATTATTGTTTTGCAAAATAACGCCTTTTCTATTGATATAATCGCTGGATACTTTTCAATTAATGATTGATTTAATTGATCCAATTGTTCACAATAAAGATCTGCATTAACAGTTTCTCCAGGTTTAAGCACTTCAAAATGGATGATTCCACAAATACCACACAAAAGCGCCTCTTTTGGATGTAAACCTGGCTTAGCAGTCGTTCGCGGCGGTTCTTTCGGAGAGAACCACTGTCTTCTACGTTTTGGATTAACATACAGGACCCATTTTTCATCTGCAGTGATCAAGCGATAAAAGAAACGGTTTTGTATTGTACCGTTGAAGCAATAAGTTGCATGTCGTAGATCGGTTAGCTCTGTTTTCTTCAGACAGATTATGCGGAACTCAAACACCTGCTCTGTTTGTTTTACCAATCTGTCGCAAATGATCTTGGATGGTCAACCAAGGTTGGTTATAAGAGCATTTGACAGTTCCTCGATTGTCTGACATGGATTTGCATCCACTTGCGCCCTTAATAACGTCATTGTCTAAAGTTGTTGGTCTTCCTGATCGATGTGAGTCGGAAAGATCGAAATTAATGGATCTGAACTTAGAAAACCACCTTTGGCATTAACGAACATCTAAGGCACTTACTTGGGTAAACATCGCAAATGTTTTTGGTATCAACTGTTGCATTACTATCCTTGTGAAACTCCAAAAGCATGAAATGGCGGATATGAATCTCTTCTGGTATTTGGCTAGCCATTTCACTCAAAATGGGGAAAGAAAATTTAATGTTTAGGTTTTCACAACTAGAAGAATGATTGTTCAAATGTCACTCACATTATTTGATTGAAGCTCAAAAGTATGTAGTGCATATCGCCAGTTGCGCACACAAAATGGGTCCAGACGGTTTGGAACCCCTCCCTTGGGTGCTACTACTAATTTACGTAAAAGACAACTTATTTAATTTAGTAAACTAATTTAATTACTACAGTAAGACCCCGCTTAACGCGGGGTATACGTTCCTTCAAAGTAGAGCGTAATATGAAACAGCGTTAAACAAGGTTATCTGATCATGTAAATAATGGGGTTAGGGGAAGATGGGTAGAAAATTGGTCAGGTATTTTACCATTAAATTTATTATGTTTTCATAACAATAAAACAAAAATTTATTTCTTACAAATATAGAAACATAATAAATGAATATGCATATTAAAATAAATAAAATTCTAAGTCAGTATGTTTACGTTTTAGATCATTCAGTCTCCTCTGTATTTCCAATTTTCTGCCGTTTATTTTTATTAATGGCATTTTGCGTTCAATTTCGTTGTCAATCCATATAGAAAGTGGTTTTTCCACTTCCTCTATGTATTATTTCTAGAACGGGTAATTCTAGTTGCAGAGCTTGTCGTAGTTGTAGATACCGTTGACAGTATTTTTTCTTTATTCTTAAGAATGGTCCTTATTGTTGAAGTTGCCAAATTCAATGCAGTACCAATTTGAGATTGACGTTCACCACTATCTAATCATTTAACCTTCTAATCACTTGCATTTTAGTTTCAAGTGAAAATGCTTTTTCTTGTTGCTCTATTTTCGTGTTTTTTATTATCACCCATGATAAAAACTAAAAATCATAATATTTGTCACGATAGCAATCGTTATATTATATTAATTCATACTTACAACAACGTCAACAAATGTTTGAAATGATAAAAATACTTTTGTATGATACCGCCGGAAAGAAGAAACACAGATAAACTGTTTCGAATATCGGGAAGCCTAACGCTGCGTGCTATTTTGGGGAATCCCACAGTTCAAATAAAAGAGCGTTAAACCGAAACAGCGTTAAGTGGGGTCTTACTGTATACTTAATTAGTTATTTTACTTAATAATGAAGTATTTATTATAAATAATTTATTTTATTAATCAATGCTAATTATTTTTCATAAAAATTTGTTTTTTGTTTCCGACAGTCGATAAAATCCAAAGAATATATTTAGTGCATTTGCGAGAATTAGTGTCATTCCCGGGGTTCCCGGGAATGCATCAAAATTTAAAAATAATTTATTTTTAATCGACATCAGTAATAACTATAAATTGCTGTTTGTAAAAAATGCAACAGAATGAATTAAACATCAGAATGAAATAAAATTTAATGCACAAAAGACTTGTATTAATACAGCGTTTCTCAAACTGTGGGGCGCGTCTCCCTAGGAGGACACGAGCATATCAAAAAGTCAAAAGTAAAGGATTTTAAAAAAATGATAATTTACTGAAAGGAAGCGAAAGAAAATACATTCTGACAAAAAAAATACATATTTACACTGAAATAATATACTTATAAGTGTATCAGTGCTGCACAATACTTTCATCATTAATTCCTCAATGCTAAATTAAGAACAAGTTTTAATACTTATTAGTGACCCCATGGGCTTGTCATTTACAAAAATTATATACAAAATTTAAAACTTATCCGAATAATTTGTACTGTTTATAATTAAAGTCGTATCGCAGCTTTAGCACCAAAGTACATTATTATTGTCTTCAATACATTGTTAATGGAGGAGGGCGCGATGAAAGTTATGATTGAAAATTGGGTCGCAAATATTGAAAGTTTGAGAAGCACTGTATTAGTACAAATAAATAAATTTCTATTCCAGTGCCGTCTGCTGTCCAAAGATATTTTATGTTGACATGTGATGATTTGTATACTCCACAAATATATCATAAACCAATAAATGCTCTTATTTCAACTTCGTTAGTCTCTTTTGCATCTCTCTCTTAGGAAAAACGTTCTTTCATGGATTGGATAAATATATTTGTGTATTTTACTAAACACTGAATTATTTCCAGGGCGAGATTAGTAGGTACCAAGAGTTTCCAATGGAGAAGTGTCATCTTTTAAAAAACTCGTATTTCCAGGGAGTTTGTTAGAAATATTCTTTTTAGGAATTCTTACATTAGGGCGGAATTTTTCTTTCATCCAAAGTGTTTCTTTATCTCTACCTATAAAGCAATTATTTTCAACGGTGTGGGCCTGTATCTTCGCCTTCTAAGTCTGAGGCGATTTCAGTTGAGGAATCATGGCTGTTGTTGTATTCTTCGTGATCTAATTCTTCATCATCATATCATCACAGTAGAAACTTCTTTCATCGGTAGATACTGTATCTAATAAGCTTTTCAACTATCGTATTTCTTCATCATAACTAGGATAACGCGCCATCTTGAAAGATCAATTTTAAAGCGTACTCTCGTAAAGAGAAATGTAACTCAATTTCACGCGCAAGCAGTGCCGGTTTATCCATTGGGCGCTTGGAGTAGGCACGAAAGTGCCTGGATAAGCTGGAATTACCAGACTTTTTGGCAATTAATTTCGATCCACCAATGCGAAAGGGGCCCGTAGATCTGTCGAAAGCTCAAACGTCCTCCCATTGGTGTGGTGTGGTAGTTAGGAGAGGTGGGTGCCAGCTCAGGTGACGCCCTTCTTACTTGACCATGGCTCAAAATTACCAGGTCAATCGTCAAAACCCTCGTGTAACTGGACAGTGCGACGTTTATATTCACTCACTCACTGTACGACCAACACCGAGGGCAAAGACAACCCTTCTGATATGACTGATTTCAAAACTCTTGTTTTATTTTGATGCCATAATTGCATTTTCCATGATTTTGTTAATATTGTATAAAATAATTGAATTGGATAATTGACACCTGTCCATGGGTATGGAATATTTAAAGAAATGGAAAAGGCAAAGTTTATGACATTTCTTTTGAGATAGGGTTTCTATAAATATGTATGTGATTTGGACCAAAATATTTCCATAAGTTGACTCTTATGAAATATCTATGGCCACACTAGTCGTGTGATGATGATCAAGGATTCGTGGCTGACGTTTTGTTGTCGTGGGTTCGAATATGGTTCTTCTTTCTAAAGGATTGATGCATGTTAAATCTGCCGAAGTAGTCCTCGTGTTGCTTGGTGTGGTATGGAAGCTTAGAAGCTAGAGTGCCAGCTTGATTTTATCCTCGCCACTTGTTCGTAGTTCAATATTACGAGGTCCGTTGTCAATAGCCTTCTTGTTGCTTCAAAATGCAATGTGATAATCAATCGAGATGTACCAGATTTCGTAAAAATAATTTTTTGGGCTAGTTTGTTGATAATTTTTATAGCCGTAACTGTGTTCATACGATGTTTTCTCCTTTTTGTTTTGTTCCGTCAAAGCGCTTATTATAAAATCTAATTTTTGTACAACGTTTTCAGTTGTTTATCTCATTTCCTCTAAATATTGTTGTTGAAATTGCCCAATTTCTGAAATCCCAAATTAATTTTGTTACTTACATTAAAGATCAAAGAATTATTCACTGTTTAACTGTAATTTTAAGAAAGCTTAATAATACTATATAGTTTTTTTATTTTGGGTGTGAAAAATACATTAAAATTTTTCTGTTCATGTTTTATCTTTAAAAATTTAGAAAAATATATCATAAGCTCTAAATGTAAATTCTAAGTAATGTATTTTTCCTGTCATTTTATGGTTTCTAATATTGATGATTTGAAGGAATAAGTATATATTATATCTGAAGTTTATTGAAATTCGTTGCCTCTGTTGAGGAATTGATAAAATTCTGTTATTTTTATTATGCAGTTAGATGCTTGTTGTTTTTAAAATAACATAATTGTATTAAAAATTCCTAATGAGATGTTCTTAATGAAAAAATTATGTGCTGCTAAGAATTCTGTAAGATTTATTGTTCTTAATTGTATTTAAGTATAGTTTTTTAAAAAAACCCTGTGAAATTCTATATTTGTTGTTTTATTCTAACACATTTGTGTAAAAACATATATTTACAGTTGTATCAAAAGATTTTAATTTCTGACTTGATTGTTGTTCTCAGTATATTGATGTGACAATATACAGAAATTTAATTGTAGTAATCAGCTCAAGTGTAGTATAGAAGGGCCATTTTGGATTTGGCAATTTTTATATAAATGTCAAAGTGAGATAACAAATTCTATAATAAATAATTCCGAATAAAGTACCTTGGGGACCGCTTTTAATCACGAAAAAAAAAAGACTGTGTCAAGTAGCCCCCTATACTACACTTAAACCATGGTTATCTATTTAAAGTACTTTATTAGTTTAGTAATCCACTTAAATAATACAAATGGGGGGAGGGTTTGTTATTTGATTGAAAGAATGTATTTTTGTAATTATATGTGCAGTAGCATTTACAGACCTCTCTTATGGAGAGGTATATTCTAAAAACATGTAAATGTAAGCACTGAGATGTAATTTCTGTGGAAAAAAGTGAAAATGTGTTGGTATCTGGAAGGGGATGGGTGAATCTCTGTTTACTGCACCCTTGTGTAACACCACTGTTTTATCAATGTCTGGTATTCATTATTGAAATTTGAAATGAATATCCATATTTTTCTGTTTTGCTGGGACAGGTGATTAATAATTTAACAGATGCCAAATGGAATATTCCTGCTGGTTACCTTTTACAGGGCCAACTCTAGCAGTTTTGCCGCCCCAGACAAAAATGGAAAATGCCACCTCTCTCTCTCTATATATATAATATATATGTATTATAAGTCTTTAAAAATTTTAAATAATTTGAAATTAAGGACATAATTACTTGTTATTATTTCAAACAAGTAAAATGAAAGAGAAGGAATAGTCTATTTAAGCAGGCCAATTTCTTTGAAAAACAGTCTACTAATGGTGGGGATCACAAGCATTTGTTTTAATTTATAGTAACTACACTCAAAACTAAAATAAAACATCTCCTGTGGCTTGCTATCTACCAAAACTTCTTATTACTCTTGTCCCCTTTTGGATAGCTGAAACCCAGACATCGTAAAGGTGAAAGGAATTTCCGTTGTGACCTCACTCCGGGATGGAGAGAAAGTTATTAATGAATAATATCAAATTTCTCATGATTTAACATATACTCCCGCCTCGAACCTTTCAAGTTTCAACATAAAAGAAAACTGTCATTAAACATATAGAGTACAAAATTAAAAAAAAACAACAATATGTTAAATGAAATACCAAATTCAGACCCAATAATATTTCAGAAAATATATCAAAATTTTTGTTACAAAAAAATATTTTTCAAATTTGATCCAAATGCCACCCTTAAAATTTGCCGTCCCGGGCAGGAGTCTGGTTTATCCAGCCCTAAAGCCGCCTTTTGCCTTTTACCACCACATTTCAAAACAAGTTGTGGTCTTTTTGTACCGGTAAAGCCATTTTCATAATATATCAAAAATGGATGAAAAATCAGTGAGAACTAATATTGACATTTTTTTATGTGTATATTGTGTGTTGTTGCCAATAAAACCTGCTTAGCAAGATTAGTACAGGTGAAACGGAAGTCCCTGAATATCATATCATTTTATTAGAATATTATTAATAAGATACATTGTTTTCAAGAAATTGAATTATATTCCTTTTAGAATCTGCTGTATATAACTTTTGTCAATTTTATTTTGATTTATATTGTTTTTCTCACTGTGAAAAGAAAAAAAAGGTATCTTTTAGGGAAGTTTCAAACCTGTCTGCATAAAAAAGGAAAAACAAAATAATGTTAAAGATAAGAAGTTGTTAATTTTTTAGTGTGTATGTTTATTTGTAGAGGATATAAATTATTCAATACTATATAACTGTATTTTTTTACAAAAGAACTATTGATCAACATTTTTTCCAATTTACATTTTATCATATGTTGCAATTTGTTTATTGATATCATTATTTGTATGTTTTTTTTTGTTAAAATGAATATTTTTTTAACTAAAATTATGTTTCTGATAAACATTGAGTTTATGTATTTCAACATCTAACTTGATTTTACCTCATTCTAATTAGGTCTTTGTAATTCTAGGTTTTGTCTCAGCTGAATTTCTAACTGATTTTCACAAAAGCAACTTAACTGTCCATTCTTGCCCCCATTGTCCATATGAAACTTTACGGAGATTTGATTTGAATCGTCACAGTGTGGTTCATACAGGTGCTCGCCCATATGTTTGTTCTGTTTGTAATAAGCGATTCTCTCAGAAATGCTCTTTAAAACTTCATTCTAGAACACATGAATTAGAAACTTCTGGATCATCTTTTTGTCCTTTATGTCTAAAGTGTTTCGGTCAGCATGACGAATTAAAGAATCATGTTTGTTCACAAGTCCAAAACTAGATTTAATCTTTTCATAAGTATTTGTTTTATAACCTGTGTTTTTTTCTTAATTGCATCATAACTAAATTTACATCTAACATTCAAAGATTTTACTAATGATTGTCTGTATTATGTTTTTGTATTTATTTTCTTTTTACTTATGCTTTTAAATACCTCTTTAAAAATCAATAAGGATGGTCTTTGACATATTTATAGAATTCTATTTTAAGAGAATTCATGATTGTATTAATCCATAAATTTAAGTATCAGGACAGAACACATAGTATATTTAAGTTATTTGTAATGTCAGCATATTTTTAAACAATATAAAAATTTAAAAATGAGTCGTAAACTGTTAATAAGGTTTAAATATAAATTTTAACTTAACCCCTAAACTACCAATTAAAAGTTATGTGATTCACTCCCCAATGCCACTGTGGTCTGTCGCCAAAAGCCCTCGTGTAGCTGAATAGTGCGGCGTTAATATTCACTCACTCACCCCAATGCCACTATTTTTCACATGCTGTGTATTAGAGAAAAAGGAAAAGTTACCAATAAGCAAATTTTTCTCTGAAATAAGTAAATCCTTTTTGCAAACACTGTCAAGGTAATTTTATTGCACTACTTATTTCTTCAGAATAGTTTTACTGATAGTAGTGCAGAGAAAATAATCATATTTTGTAAAGATGTATATATACATTCTGGGCACTTAACACACTGATTAACAGGACAGATATATATACTGGTTTATTTTTTAAATTTTTTCTCGGGCAACTTGGGAAATTATAGCATTGGTTTTTTTAACAAAATATTGATTTGTAAAAGGGAACCATTTCAATAAAAACAAATTATTTATATGTGTATAATTATGATGCTAGTATTGTGCTGTGTATTATCAATGATTTTTTAATAATTATCTAGATGTTTTCGCAGAGTATTAGCTTAATAATTAATTGTAATGTGTACAAAGTAGAGAAATTAATGATCTGCTGTAACTGTAGAGACATAAAATGAGAAGTGCATTAAAAATGATTATAGAAAAATTATAATTTTTTAATCATCATTAGGTCTTTTTGTAACTTTTTACTAGGAAAAATATTTTTATGATTTTTTTTATGTGTATAAATTTCATATGCTTCTATGCTTGAATATTTTGATAAAAATGGCTCCAAAAAACTCTTTTCTAAAAAATTTAAAAAAATAAATAAATGAAACTACTTAAATTTTTGAGATATTTAATTTTAATTAAATTTTAGTAGGCCCTGTCTCATACCTGTATAAATTTTAACATTTTTCATCCTTTCATGACTCTTACACCTAGATTGTTGATTTATGCATTTTTGCACAACTTTCGTTATGTTATGGTTAATTTCTCCCTCACAACTCTCCTTTATCATTTTATATTCACAACAACTAGAAAATAAGTAGATTACCACTGTTGAACTAATTGCTATTAAGTTTTTTAAAAAATTCAGGAAGTTTGTTTCTCTTCCATATCATATTCTGTTCACCATTGTTTCCTAACTGATTTGTAGGTGTGGTTCTGTTAAACAAAGTAATTTTATTCTTGGTAGTTAGAATTTTCTGGAATTCAACTCCTTTTGTGCTTTGTAATATTTATGAACAATTTGTTTTCATTGATTGTTTCATTTACCATGTTTAGTAGCAATTGTTGATGGATTTAGGAAGGCAGATGAGCTTCAATATGTTATTCCTCTTTCAACGAGAACTTCATTGGGAGTAGTGTATTTAGTTCTATTTGTCAGAGAAATAATTTGTCTATATTTTTAAGATCAGATTAGTAGTCTTTTGTCCTGTTGTATCTGGCAATGAAAGAATCTGATGATGGATTTAATGAGTTGTCTTAGAACTGTAAAAGACCATCTAGTAGAAATCCAAAGTAGTTATCCAAATATCTTTATTGGGAAATTTTGTCTATATTATTTTTAAAATGTTTGTGCTTCATATGCTGTTTCATAAAGTTAAAAAAAAATTTGTGTTATCTTACAGAATTTGTTTGAAATATCATTCATGCCATGTTTAAAAAGTTTCTGAAATATCAATCATGCATTATTTTATGCTTTGTTATTTTCAAAAGTTGGCAGGTTTTTTTTGTTTTCTAAATAATTGTGACGTTCTTCTCTCATATCAAAGTTGTAAACAATTGGCTTCTTGAATTAGAAATGGGTAGTTACCTTAAAAAAAATATCTTATTTGTTTCGTTTAATAAAAAAAGAAAGAAATATATTTAGCTTAGTTGTAACATTTCTGTTAATTGTAATATGTCAGACAAATTGCAATGCACCAGAAGTAATAACAAGTTTTGTATCATGAAACAAATAAGATTATTTTTAATTTAAAAATATTGTTCTTTGTTATACTAAATGACATTTTTCAGTTCTAAAAAAAAAAGAGGTGAAAGTTATCTTTTAAAAGCATACCTTTTTTTGTATTTTTAAAAAAACTTTTGAAAATAACTTGTTGAATATATTATATTAAAAGTAAATAAGTTTCGAAAAATAATTTGAAATGATTTTTATTTATTGATTCTTGTCTTCAAATAACTTTTTCTTCTCTTTGTTTTCAGGTTAATATTGTGTCAAATATATTTTGTTTCAGTATATTATATTTTTGTAATTTTCCAAAAATTATACAATGAAATTTTAAATAAGATTATTTGTATTATAACAATTTGAGAACCATTTTCATCAATGATGAGTTCAATGTTCTCCATTTTTTATATCTGTATTTTATAATGGTTATCATATTTTTTTTAAAGTAATTATTTTTAAAAATTATTATTAATTTTTTTTTCCTACAGATTATTTAATATTTACGTGCACTTTCTTAAAACCTATTACAGTTTTGTTTTGTATATTTTTGATTATTTTCTTTAAAAAATATGCATGAAAAAATTGTCTGAAGCAGCATGTAGAATCCAATTTTATGTCTATACAATTTCTGCTAACTAAAAAGTATTATTTGATTCTTATTTAAGAATTTTGTTGTCAATACTTTTTATATCTGAATCTCATTTGTTTGATACTAACTTTAAGAAGCATAGCTATCCTTTTTTCCCTTTCTTTTATGGTAGCTGTTAAATGTCTATGTAAATTATTTTTAATATTATTCCCTTGTATCGGCTATCCATATTTTGTATGCATATCATATTTTTAAATTGTACTACTTAGCTTTATTTGACGAAATTTTTTTGATTGTGCTGATATTTTTAATGGCTTCATGTATTTATTTATTGGGTTGTTCGGAAAGTAATTTCGTTTTTTCCCGACAGAGGATTTAATTGTATTTTTTTGCACCCAACTTCACATTTAAGCCGTATAATTTTTATATGCTTTGAGAGCTCATATAGCAAGGCTTGTGGGTGCCCTTTTAAATATGGAGAGCGATAAGCAGCGTTTTTCGACAGAAAGGGTAAAAATGCTGTTCAAGCCAGAAAGAAATTGACCGATGTGTATGGACAAGGTGTGTTGACAGTACGCCAGTACTAGAACTGGTTCGCTAAGTTTCGATCCGGCAATTTTGATGTCGAAGATGCACCACGTTCGGGAAGGCCGGTTGAAGCTGATAAAGACGCAATAAAGGCATTAGTTGATGCAAACCGGCGAATAACAACACGTGAGATCGGATTGAGGTTAAATTTATCAAATTCAACAGTTTATGATTACTTGAAAGGCCTGAGATTATCCTCGAAGCTCGATGTATGGGTTCCCCATGTTCTCACAGAGAAATTTGTGTTGCCGCATTGACGTCTGCGATTCACTTCTCAAACGTCACGAAAATGATCCGTTTTTGAAGCACATCATCACTGGGGACGAAAATGGTCATGGAGCAAAAAAGATGAACTGGCTCAAACCATTTCCAAAGCCGATATTCACCAAAAAAGGTGATGCTGTCTGTTTGGTGGGATTTTAAAGGAATCGTTTTTTTTAGCTTTTACCGGATAACACAACGATTAATTTGGAAGTCTACTGTCATCAACTGGACAAACTGAATGATGCATTTCAACAGAAAAGGTCAAAACTAATCAACAGGAAAGGTGTAGTGTTTCACCAAGACAGCGTGAGACCTCACACAAGTTTGGTCACTCGCCAAAAGCTTTTACAGCTTGAATGGGATACAATGCCACACCCACCATATTCTCCAGACTTGGCACCATTGGATTATTATTTGTTCCAGTCACTCCAAAATTTTTTAGACGGTAAAACTTTCACCTCAAATGAGGTCAAAAACCACCTCGATCAGTTTTGCCAGCAAAGACCAAAAATTTTATGAGCGTGGAATTATGCTACTACCAGAAAGATGGCAAAAGGTGTTGGACCAGAATGGGCAATATATAATTTAATAAAGTATTTGTTTATTATACGAGAGAAAACTGTCTTTCATTTCCACACAAAAAAACGAAATTACTTTCCGAACAACCCAATAGTATTAATTATATTCTTATCATATGTGCATTTTTATTCTAGTTTATATTTCTTGTACTAGAAATTTGTGATTAAGTTATTTTTGAATCATAACTATATTATTTTAATCATTATATTATTCACTACATATAATGAATTTTTAATACATTGTTTCATTATGATCATGTTTGACATACATTATAGTGATTTGCTGAAAGTATTTATGGTGATGTTTATTGAAAAGTAGTCATTAAAATTAATTTTTTTCTGAAGATTACTTTATCCATGTTTATTCTATAATTTCATTAAACTTTACTAAGTGTATTCACTCTTGAAAATGATTTGTTATAGTTATTCATAGCTATAAAAACACAATTATTCATAGTTTGATGATTTAAAATTCTTATCTTGTTATTTAATTTATACAAAAGTTACCTAGGTTTTCTTTAAAAATTAGTTTGTTTATTATTCAAATTATTTATAGAGATTTAGCAAAATTCTGAATAGTTATATATTATCCTGTTGACCATGAACATTGTGAAGTGACTTGCACATGTCAAGCAAAAGCCAATTATTTCATCAGCCAATGATCTTCCATAATATTCAAAAGTAATCAATAACATATTTTATTTATTATCCCACCATTTGGCAGTTGCTCTTGTTCTATGAAAGTGGTTGATAGGATAATACGTACATACTGAATTCTCTTACATAGTTTTTATTTCTAATATTATTTATAGAAATTAAGAGTAAGCTTTTTTTATTGCAATTTTATCATGCTTTTATGTATTTTTGAAAATTATTATTAATTTCATGCAATTGTTTTGGAAATTGTTAGTAAAAAGTTTTTTTATAGATTAAGCATAAATCTAATTTTAATTGTAACAAATTATTAAAGTTATACTAAGTGCTTTTTTGTTCAGTATAATATGGTATTGATAAACATTTTTGGTTTTATTAAGTACAATAAAATTATTAGTTTGCATCTTTTTTTATTCTTTTAAATTTAAACTTTTTTCAATCTGTTAATTGAAATGGTTGGGTATCTGTTTTTAAATTTAAACTAGTTTGAAATATTAAGTAACTCTAAAAATAACTTTTTATGAAATTTATTTTTGATTTTATTTATAACTGTAAATACAAATTTTGCCAATAAACTTGCTTAATTGCAAAGGAAAGCTTTGTTGGTATTGGAAAAAAATTTCTGCTTTTTCTATGTTTTCATGTTTAAATTTCTTAACTAGGAGGAAGAACGTGTTAAATAGAAATTTTCTTTGACTATATATTAACTATAAAAATACTTACACAATGACATTAATATATTGAGTTATATATATTGTATTGTTTGAAATAGCTGTTTTGAATGATTTTTTATTAGAATAAGAAAAGTTATTTTAAAATACTTATAAAGCTGAATTTTTTTTCAAACTATCATTGTTTTTTTTATTATGTTTGCTTATAAAAAGTATTTTTTTTAAAAAAAACCCCAAAATATTAGTGGTTTATTCATTAAAATTGCTTGAAAATAGAATTAATACAGTGTATTCTAAATGTATGAAGTTTTTTCTTTTTCTCCTGAAGTTTACATAATTTTTATTATTGCTTTATCTCCTAGGTTCTGTTAAAGTCAGTGAATATTTTGCTGAATTAAATCAATCTAAGGAGATTTTCTCATGTGCAGTGTGCAATTATTCAACATTCAGAAAAGATAGTCTAAAAAGACACAGTTTGGTTCATACCAACTCAAGACCATTTGCTTGTTCCATTTGTGATAAGAGATTTAATCACAGTTCAAGTTTGAAATCACATTATATGAGTCATTTGAAAAAGAAGTGAATTATCCTATTAGTATATGTATTTGAAATCCTTTATGAGATATATGTTCATAGTTTACTGATTGGATATTTCAAAATGATCTTGCATGATTGTATAAAATGTTAAAAATTTTTAAGAGATGCATATTTTATGTAGGGAAGAGTTGGGCATGTTTTCAGGAAAATATGCTGATGTCTTAGTGTCTCTTAAATCCAAAACTCTATAAATTAATATTATAGTACTTAAGTTTGTTGTTTACTATTTTATGTACTACTACTGCTGTATATAACTTGTATCTCTATAACTGTATCTCTATATGTAGAAATCAATCTTTGATGAAGACTGTAAAGTTATTTAATGAGAATATATATAGTGAGAAATCTATGAATTGTGACTATATTGTTATTCATATTGCTTTTGAATTGTCAGTTGCTTGTGTTTCATTCAATTTATTTTTAGCAATAAAAATAAAAATTAGTAAAATATTGTATTTTTAATCTTTTTGCTTTAAAAGTATAATAAATTTTTAAAATCTAACATTTTCTATTGATTTTTATTTACTTTTTTATATTTTAGAAATGTTTATTCCATTTAATTGTACTTAATAAAAAAGTTGAATAATTATAGTTTAATTTTTTTCTCACTTGTAAATATTTTTGAAGTATAATCTGACTAACTGTTAGAATTGATTAGTAGCTAAGTGTATGGTTTAAAAAAAAGTTAAACTTTTTGTTCAAATGGAAATAATCAATTTTTTAATAAATTGTGAATAATGTTATTAATTCAGTGTTATATACATTGATTATAATCCTTAGAATTCATTCTAAGCTGTAATTATATGTACCATTGTAGCAATAAATACTGTGTCAGTATTGAAAAAGTTCTGTATGTTTTTTTCTTTTCATGTGAAATTAGAGTGGTGCTTGTGTATTATTATGCCCACATTCGTAAAAATTGGCAAAGTTAAGAAATGAATTAAATTTTGGAAGCTGATATCATTGTTTCATGGCATCCATTCATGATTTTCAGTTGTGTTTTGACAAAAGGTCATTTTCATTTGGTTTCTGTGTATTGTTATAGATATTTTTCCTTACTGCCTATTTTCATCTGAATTCAAATAACTGAGAATTATGTTATGGGATTTGCGATCAATAGAAGAAAATATAAAATTCCTTCTAGAATACAGCATTTTAAAAGCTGGATGTTCAGATATTCAAGCTTACAAGCCATGAAATTTAGTTTTGGAAAACAGGCATTTTGTAAATTCTGTGTGAAATTTATCACAAATGAACAATCAGCACATCACAATTTATACCAAGAAAAAAATAACAGAGCTTTTCTTAAGAGTGTACATTTTAAAAAGTAATTGAAATTCAAAACATAATTTTACAAGCATAAATACATCTAATACATAACTTTATTTTGTAAATTGTCACTCTGTCTTCTACAAAAAAGATGCCAACACTTTGGCAGTGCATTTGTGATGATGCAAAAATATACTGTGAAAGCTAACTTGATTCTTAATTCTGAATTCTTGGGAAAGAATAGTTTATCAATGTAAACACAAAAGCAATTATATTGTGGTTTAATATAATGTTGAAATTGGGTTGAGAATATATTCCAGTGCAAGTGTTACTTTGCTTTTCCATGAAAATTATGATCCTGTTTGTAGTTCTGGTATTTTTGTTAATTGAGAAAATTCTCGAACAGGAAAAATACTTATAATTATGGGCAATAATTTAATAGAAGATGACATTATTTAAAAAATATTACTATTTTTAAAATTATCAAGCTCTTTTTCGCAAGTTTAAAATAAAGAAATTCGGAGGCAGGGGGAATATTGGTATATCAATTACACCAATAAAATAAACATGATTATATATAATAAGATTTAAAAAGCATTTTTTTTTCTCTACCATGAAACCATTACATGTTACATCCCAGATTATCGGAAGGAATGACCTGATTACAAAATTTAATAATCCCAGATGAATAAACAGAAAATAATTAAGATGATTATTGTAACGATACAATATGAAATTTTGAGTTTGTAACATTTTTGTCCTGTAGGTGGCAGCATTTTTTTAATCGATGTTTTTGAAATTATGAACAGAAGTGGAAATGGTATCACAGCAGGAGAAGGCATCTTGTGTGCTCCTGTTTGCAAAAAGTCTGTCAGTATTCATGGTTCAGCATGAATTTCAGAGAAAGTACAATAGAAATACTCTGACATCTACGAGTACAAGAAGATGGTGTAAACAGTTCCAGGAAACTGGATGCCTGTGTAAAGGCAAAAATCCAGGGCATCCAGGTTGTTCACCAGAGAATGTTGAAAGAGTCCTTTGGGGATATATGAAAAGTCTGGTGTTTGTGCCACCATTGCCTGCAACTGTACCCGAACTTCGACAATGCGATTGTGATGCTGTACAAACAATTAACACTGAAACATTCCTATGTGTTTGGCAGGAATTGCAATATTGCAGTGATATTATATGGGGGACTAAAGGAAGTCGCATATATTGAATACTTGTAAAAACAAATTTTACTTTACGTCAAGAAATGTTATGCACAAAAAATATTTCATATTGTATTCTTACAATGACATCTTAATTATCATTTTCTTTTTATTCATCTGGGAATTATTAAATTTTGTAATCGGGTCATTCACTCCTGATAACTCTGTATATATATAACACATAGATATAAATAATTTTATTTTTTGATAAATATAATTTAGCTCTTTCAGCTCATAAAAAAATGCTTTTCTCTCTCTTCTGCAGTTTTGAGGTATTTATTGAAATCAATGATTTAATCTTTTTAGTGGTATATGTTAGCTTTTTGTCTTACTATTAGCCATGAAGAAAAATTTAATTGTCTAGATTTAAACACATTTCTCTGTTATGTATCTTATATTATTTTTTTCATTTTCTAAAATTTGTTTGCTTTAATATTTTATTTTGCTTTTACACATTTCTGTATTTTTACATCATAGGTATGAGAGCAATTCAAACTAGGAGTAGTGCCTCAGGCTATTATGGAACTGTGTATTCTTGTTCATCGTGTGCTTATCGTACCCCCAGAAAGGACAATCTTCAAAGACATACTAGGATACATACTGGAGAGCGTCCTTTTCAGTGTGATATTTGTCATAGAAGTTTTAATCAGAAGTCTTCTTTAACGACTCATTACGGAATTCATTTAAGAAATCTTCCTTTAAGGTAAAATGTTTGATTATAGATAAGGATGAGTATCAAAATTTACATTCTTGCTCATGCGTAATATTCTTGCTCATGAGCATGTATTGTAAAAGTATTTCTTTTAAAAAGTGTTGCATATTTCACCCTTCAATATTTTTTCTACGGTTTTATGTTTAAATTCTCTTTGATGTATAGCTTGTAATTATATAAATAATTGAGTGCACCTTGACTATTCAATACCTAGGGGCTTTGCAGATATTAGCTTTTTTCTACTTAATAATTCTATTGTGAAATGCTAAAGGGAAACAAATATCTTGGAATCTTTGAGGGAATTCATAAAATTCTTATTAAGGTAATCTGTGTCTTCAGGTTATATATAAAATCATGTATGTTATAATTATAAAACAACAATCTCTCTTGCAAATACAAATAAAATTTGTAAATTTCAGATTTTCATTGGGTACATCAAACATTCTCACTAATTAAAAATAATTGTGATTGAAATAAGATTTTGAGAAATGTCATATGTGTTCATGCGGAACAATGTTTTTAAAATGAATGCATTAAACTGAATTAATTTGGGATTGAGGTTTTTATTAAGGGATTATTTGGTGGGCGACCAAGTTAGATGGGGCAAATTAATAATTCTGAATCTTCATTTCATTGAATTGGATTGAATTTTCCCCAAGATTTGTGAATTTTCTGTGTAGGAAAATAGTAAAAACAATGACTGCCTTTTGATTTTTAATTGACGCTCTAAGGATATGTAGTGTTTAATTTACACTGTTACAGTGTCTAATGACCAAAATTTTACTTTTTATTTTGAGTTGGCTAGCATACATAATGAGCCCAAAATTACTATTTTTAATTGCTAAACCATGAAAATCAAATCACTGCCTTTTTTATTTCGTTTATTTTCTAGTTCTGTATATCTATTTTTCAATTCCTACTCTTAACTCAAACTCTCTATATATTTATTTATTTATTTGTTTGTTTATTTATTTATCTTGGTGGAATTTTCAATCGTTAATAAAATACATTTTAAAATGCTCAATCGAGCTGAAATTTAATATACATGATTATTTTGGATGACAATACAATAATTTAACTATAATTAATAAAAATTATTTGATTAAAACTAATTATTTAAAGAATTACAAATACAGCCACGTTGGCATCATTTTTGGCGACTTGTATCAAAACTTAAAAAGGTTTTTCTCACATTTTAAAGCATTCAGTTAAACTGAAATTTTATATACATGATTGTTTTGGATGACAATATGATACTTAAATGATAAATAATAAAAATTAATTACCACTTTATGTTGTGATTCTGTCGTATGTATATACATATTTATATTAATTGTAACTATTTAATAAAAAGTAACTAAAATAAAATGTTTCTTTGTTGATCTAAGTAGGAATTAACTTAAATTTTTTTTATATTACTTGTTAAATATTATATTTAGATGAACTTAAGTTTTCCCCATAGCATGTTATTCTGCATTTGAAAAATGTTTCATTTTTAAAACATGAAAAGGAAAAAAAAAAAGTCCTTGTCTACCTGATTTTAAAAAAAATCATTTTAAAGATCTTTTTATGATTTTTTTTAAAGATATGGGTTTAAAAAATGATAGGTATTTACTATACACATTATTATGATTTCTATACTTGAATATTATGTTGGTTAATTATTTTTAAATAAATATCTATTACAAAAAAAATTTTAAGTTTGTATCATTTCATATGCACTATACATAGTATTCAATTAAAATGAGAGCTATGCAAATATCTAACTTCATGCAATAATTTTATAATTTAACTCACATGTTCAGTGTGCAATATGAGTATCTTCAGTGTTATGTATTGGAGTTTTTAAAATTCATTATAGATGTATATTTATAAATCAGTTTTCAGCTTTTCAATAAGATCAGGTTCTTTCATGGGATATACTTGAAAAATTGTTAAATTTATACTTCAGTTATTTTTTTGTTTCAAATGAAAATTTTATTTAAGTATTTTTATTACATGTTTAATAAAAAGTATTTTAATGAAACCATTTCAGTTTTTCTTAAGATATTGAGAAAAATTAAGATAAGATGGATGAAAATTTATGAGATTATACTAATTGAATTTTTATTGCCTTTACTAATGAAATGATATGTGGATTGTGTGCTCACACTTGGAAATAAAGAGGAAACCAACTTTTTATGAAAGAAAGAATATTTCACGATGTATTAACCAGATTTTTGAAGTTAATTATATAAGTTTATTATAAGTTTTTGAGAATGAATGTGTTAGTTCAAATTTTACTGATTCATGCGTACTTATGATTTTTAATTTATTTTTGATTTATAAGTTTTTGTACTTCTTTTGTATTAATTATAATTTTACTTTTGGAACTGTTATTAGTATAAGGACATTAGTAAGTTGTGTATTTTTGAGGTATAATTTTTGTTACTATTAACTCATTGAATAACTGGCAAACTCGATACTCTTGCGAATATTTAAGTATCATTGCCTTGTAAGACTTATCTGTGAAAAATATTATTGCTATATTACAAATATATATATATTATTTTGTTTCCAAATTTTATTTGCTTATCAGCTATTTTTTTCGAGTGCTGTTTTTTTATATGTTTAAATGAAAACCTTTTTATTATATAGCTCTTTGTTTTTTTGTATTCTTCCTATCTTATATATTAGCTCTGATAAATATATTCATTTATAAGATTTGATTCAAATGAAGGGAATTGAATAAAATTAACTTATTAATTTTTGGGGAGTTTTTTTAACAAAAGAAAATGTAAAAATAGAATAAATTTGTGTATAAATTAATTTCAACGTCATTTGTAATATTTTATAAACCTGTTATATAGGTGATGATCAGAAATACAACAAAGGATTATTCATATGTATAAGTAACTAATTAATTCAAAATTTAAGTATATGTATATACTTATATATATAAATTTATATAGTATATATATAATATAATTCTTGAAGAAACATTACTAAAGAAAACTATGATTCAATGAACCACCAACAAATATTTCATTAAAGAAACAAAGCTGCAAGCTCAAAATTTAGCAAAATATAAGTATCCAAAGTTAATCTAACATATCTCTCTCTATATATATGTACTTGCGTTTGCTATAAGGACAAGTCAAAGTATTATTATAAGAAATGTTTCCACTATATTTTAGCTATGCAGAAATATTTTGTCTAAATTGTACTAATTTAGACAATATTATAATATAGCACTTTTTTGTGTCTATGCTTATTAAAGCATAATAAATTGAGGCATATTATGAGATTTATAATAAACAAAGGAATAAAAGAAGCCCAATGGCTAAGTGGTAGTGTATCGCGCTTCCATGCCACAGGTTCGGAAATTCCGGACTGGACAAAGTTGACTCAGCCTTTCATCTCTTCAGTGGATCAATAAGTGAATACCAAAGTTGCTAGAGAACTGAACACTGGGGGTTTCGCGTCAGACTAACTACTTTACCGAAAAATCTGCACATGCATCCCAGTGCCTAAGGTCATGAAAACTGAGATAGTCACAGTAAGCCTTGGCCCCTCATGGGTTGTTGTGCTATTGAGTTCAGTAAGGGAATAAAATACAGTTTATGTAACAGAATAGAGTTGTATGTTATTCCCATAGATTTCAGAATTTTTCATGGTACCATAACAAGGTATGAATAAATAATTTATTATTTTTCTGAAGAAATATCTCCCAAATTCCTACATTTACATGCAAATACAATATTTATGTACCAAAAATTCTAATTTAATTAATGTAGACTGTTTTTTATTTTCAATTATTGAAATGAGTGGGTTTTCTCTAATTTCTGTATAAATCTCTGTATTGAACAGAAAATTATAAGAAATATCTAGCTTTTAAATTAAACATTTTTTTTTACTGTTTCTCATGATTACATTAATTAAAAATAAAACGTAGTGCACTTTTAAAAAAATTAACATTTATGAAAGTTAAAAAGAAAAATGATTTGTTATTGTGTTTTAAAGATTTTTTTGTTTAACTATTGTTGTCTTTTAAATTAAAACAAAATATGCGCTTGATGTATAAATTTTTAGTAAAAGTTATTTGAAAAACTTTTCTTTGAAGGGTTCTCACAAGTATTTATATTTAGTGTGCATTAAATCATATTTGCTTTACAAATTTAACAAATATTATGTAGTAGTTAATTATTTAATTTTGTGGGATTTTGTACCACTATATGTGTGTGTTCTCCTATGTATATGTGAACACTTTATTAGTTAATCTAAAAGATATTGTTTATGGATATTATAAATGGCAATTCTCTCTCTTTCTAATTCAGAAATTGAAAAATATTTTAAAATGTGATATTTTTGTAGTCACATTCTCATGTAAATTCTATTTGGTAAGTAATATATATATATATACTAGCTGGTGTACCCGTTCTTCACATGGGTGAACTGAAAAATCAAACAACACAGATTGAAGGATAAAGAAGTTTTTAATGAGTTAATTTTACGTGAATTGCAAATTAAACAAAAAAGCTTTTTGCATATCTCAGCTAAACAAAAAAGAAAGAAAGAAAACACCTTTGTTAAATTTTAAGTATGTAGATCTAACAGCTGATAAAAAGGATTTTTTTTTGTTTATAATTCCCTGTAACACTCTTGAGGGTCGATTTTTGAAAATACCTCCCTAAGCTGATCTCTGCTCAGCAAAAGTAACACATTGTTAAAAGTGTTGTGTAATGAACGCTTAAACTAGTGTAAATAATTTATATCTGAAAGTGTAATTCATTAATATTACTTTCTGTTGTATTTATTTTATGTTAAAATTGTAATACTGTTTCTTAAATTATATTGGCTATAATGGAGATTCAATGAAAAGCACAGTGAAATGATAACGATAGTCAAATTGGCAAATGTCTAGCTACTTTAATAGCTCGAGCTTTATTAGAGGGAGTGATGCACGTTAATGGTTTAACTACCACATTATGATTAACTGCAGTTTTTTTCATGCAATATTTTTTTTTTGCATCACTACATTGAAAATTAAGGGATATACATAAACAAAATACTCCACTTTGGGAAATTTAATCCGTTAGAGATAATAAATTAATAAAAGATATTCCACTGTAAAATTAATTATATACATCGTTCACTTAAAATAAATAGTCAAATCGTTTTCTAAAGTCTTCATTAACATACAAAAACATAAGACACTTAAATTTTAACATAAATTATTTTTTCAGGACAAAAATAATAATCTTTGCAATCCGCTGAAAACGCATATCTGCTGCAAAACTGTTCACCTTCCCCATTAAAATACTCATCATAAAACCCGTGCTGCCATATATCTTGGAAGAGTGGATTTCAAAGAATATTCCTGCTAAGTATTGGTAGAATATTCCTTCTAAGTTGGCGTGGTGTGGTAGTTAGGAGAAAGGGGTGCCAGCTCAGGTGTCATCCACGTCACTTGACCATGGTTCAAAATTATGTGGTCAGTTGCCAAAAGCCCTCGTGTAGCTGAACAGTGCGATGTTAATATTCACTCACTCCAAAAAATACAGTACAGTAGTTATAATTATTTTTATACTTAAAAATGCAATATCTGCCTATTCAGTTAAAATTATAGCGTTATAATTAACTACTAACCACAAACGAACTATGGAAATATGTCCAAATGATGTAGTATGAAAGACAAAGTTTATCTACTGTAAGTACCAGAAGCAATAAAAGTATTTATTTTGAAAAAAGATAAATTTCTTACTACCAAATATGCATAATAAAATCATTAAAAAAACATTCAAATAATGAGAGATTTATAACAACATCTCCCTTCAAAACTTAGTTTTATTCTGAAATAAAAAAAATTAGGGATTATGCTGCTTACAGGAATTAATTACAGCGAGCACCTTGCGTAGCCAAAACCAAAAGAGTTCTTTTAGAAACAAAAGATAGATATATGCTGACGTGGGCTTTTTTGCAGTTCACGCCAAAATTGCTTGCAGATGGCAGAATTTTTTCCTACTTACTTGACAAATATCGTTATAATTTGGACACTTCTCACAATATCTTTATAAATTATAGCCTATGTGTTATTCTGATGTATAAGCTATATTACTGTAAAGTTTTATTAAAATCCATTAAGTTGTTTTTGTGTGAAAGACTCCCAAACATCCTCACAAACTTTCGCATTTATAATATATATCTAGATATCCCAGTGTATATAGGCAAACTACAAGTGAAGATTGACTAGTCACAAAACTTTGTTTAACCTACAATCTTGGTTCCTAAGGCCTAGAGTTTGCTATTGTACTGCTGTGGCTAATATTTCTTATTATTTTGACTGGTTATACCTAGATTTAATACTGTTTGTATATATTTGGATTATATATATATATATATATAATTTTAGTGAGCATTTTTCCCTGACCATATTCTGTAAAGATATTCACCCTGTTGAATATTATTGAAGATAGTAAGTTATTCCTATAGTCTATATTTTTGATTGATGAAAGGGGGGGGAACTGTAGTAGAGAAGCATTTATTTTTTTTTGTTTAAAAATTTACAAAAAAAAATTTAGTTGAGTTTTCTAGAAAATTTATTAATGATAATTTTGGCTTAGTTTTTTTGTTTTGTTTCATAAGGCTTTACAGAAAATGTATTTTTAAGTTTAATTTGCTTAACGTTTTTGAATATTCCTGTGATGTTACTAGAATTTCTGACCATTAATATAATTTAAAATAAAACTTTTTTGTTGTGATATGTATACATATATTTAACCCTAAATCACTGGCCTAATTCAGTGACAGTTTTAGAAATCATCCATTTTAGTCCAAAGACTCTTTTTGTATTTTCAATTGTTATGCTTCTTGAAATCTAATTTCTTTCTTCTTTGGCCTTGTAGGTTATACAACTTTCTCACTCAGTATTTTATTCAGTGGCATGACAGTCTATGAGGGCCAAGGCTTACTGTGCCCAACTCAGTATGCGTGACCTTGGGCCTTGAGGTGCCTGAGCAGATGTTCTGGTCAGGTGGTCAGTCTGACATGAAAATCCCCAGTGTTAAGTTCCCAAGCAAGCTTGGTACTCATTTTATTGATACATTGAAGGAATGAAAGGCTGAGTCAATCTTGCCCAGCCCGGGGATTGTACCTCGGACTTGTGGCATGGAAGCGTGATGCACTAACCACTCAGCCACTAGGCTTCATACTATATATATAATATAATACACTTGTTTGGTTGGTGTCGTGTCCAGGAAGTCAAATGGATCCTTGACTGCTAATGAAGGCTTTAGCCAGCTTCACTATATTCTAATACACTTAAAATGCTTTATAGATTGATTCGTTGTAAATTAATCATAAAGCATAAACCTCAAACTCTTTTTCATGTCAAATATATATAATTAATGTGTATCTTTTAGTAAATTAAAAGTATAATCAGCAATTAATGCATAAGCTTTTGTACATTAAAATATCACTCATAATTTAATGGCTTGTTTTTGGTAATATTAAAACTTGTTTCAGCTCAAAAGTCATAAGTTTGAAAAATAATTCTGTAAAAGGCACATTTATTCTTTTCTTTCAATTACTAATTTATGCATTAAAGTATTCAGTTCTGTTCAGTTTATGGTTGGAGGCAGTGCCAGTTTATCCATTGGACGCTTGGGGCATATGCTTATTGGCCCAGATGAACTGAACTTAACCAGATTTTCGGGTTATAAGTTTCAATTCGCCAGTGCCAAGGGGGTCTGTATATCTGAGCACAGGGCCTGGAATGAGCTTAAATTGGTTTTGGATGGAGGGTAGAGAGAATGTATTTAAAGCTTCTTTTTTTTGTGATTGTTTCTAATTCTCTGAGTAAACGTATGAATAAGATGGTCAAATTTTTGTAGTTTGTAAAAATCAATTAATAGAAGGAGCAAGCAGTTAAATCAAAATGCTTTTGTTTGTTACATGTACTTTAAATTAAAATATTTGTTGGTTAATGTTTGATTTTCTTTTCACATGTATTTTATTCTTATTTTAATTATACTACTGTCATTTTATTACATTTGCTTATAATTTTGAAGATTTATGTACTACATTTCAAATTTTTAGTGTATTATTTTATGAAGAATTAAGTTTATCTTTAAATAAATGTTCAGCATTCAAATTAAGAGCGAAATATTTATTTAGTTTAATAAAATTTTGTTTCACTAATTTTTTTTTTAAATATGCCTACTTCACCTATTTTTAAGTCGAAAAAATGTTACTACCTGTTCTGTATATTTATAAATTATGTATTCTGCTGAATTTCTTATTTTTAATTTTTAGATATGCTGATAAATCCAATGATTCAAAATTTGATAAGCAATGTTGAAGGAAATTATTCTTGTTCCAGTTGCAATTACTCAAGTTCTTTTAAATTTAACATGCTCAGACATTACAGAAGTGTACATATGAGAGATCAACCTTATGCATGTCCAGTTTGTTTTAGAAGTTTTAGTTTGAAGCAATCTCTAAAGATTCATCTTAGAACTCGTGTGAGCGACCATTTGTTTGTAGAAGGTGCAATAAAGGTTTTATTCAAAAATGTTATTTGAAAGCACATTTTTGCAACAGATCTTGAGATTTTTGTTCATTTATTTAACTTTTAATTTTATTTCTATTATGGTCTATTATTCTATTATTTTAGTCTGTTCTTTCTTAAAATTCTTTTATTAGATGTAGTTTCTGGTAATATTTTAATGTATTTGATATTAAGACTCACTAGATAATTGAATGTCTTTTTTTAACCTTTTGAAAAAAAAATCAAGCTTGATAAATGTTTGTGTTTTGCTCTTGACATTGGAAAGTATCTTTCATATTCACAATTAGATAAACTGTTAAATTTTTATACCAAGAAAAAAAATGTAAATTTATGACTTGAATTGAAACTTTAAGTTAATGTCTCTTTAAATATTTTCTCTTTCTTTCTTAGAAAACTTTTTAGCTATGTATAATTGTTTTTAAAAAATTTTTAGTGGATTTTTTATATTTTTTTAGCTTAAAATATGTTTATTAATAATTTCTCAGTTGTCTTGTTTGTATTCCAGTTATGATTTGAATAATTCCTTATATTAAATCTAGTGCTTTAATTGTTTAAAATTGATACTATACACTTTTCTTCACAAATTTATTTTGTTATGTGCTCTAATTCCATTAAAAAGGCCGGTATCGGAAATAATTAAAGCTTCTTCTTGTTAAATAGAATTAAGCCTCATTTCCTTCACTGAAAGTCATGTTTTAAATGTTATATTAATCATTTGAATATGGATCAAAATAATATTTCTGTCTTCAATAGTTTTGAGTTGCTATGTAGCAGGACAGGGGTTTAAATCAATCATTATTTTGCAACTTTTTATCAGAATTATATCAACATTTTTTTCCTAAGTTCTGGAATTTGAACATTAGTATTCAGATACATTTGCTATTAAAACTGTTTATCTCTTTTTATTGCTATGAAAAATTTACCATTTTTCATTTATATTTTTAATTATATCTACCAATTTGCTTAGGTATACAAATTTCAAATCTTTTTAATATGTCACAATATTTAAAATAAACATTCATGTGTACTTTTTTAAAATTATTTTTTAGATAATTGCTAAAAAATATCTACGATATTTAAAAAATATATATAATACAAGAAGAATAGCCTCACTTTGTCTATTATCTGTTGTATTACTCAGTGATCTGAATTTTCAATACAGTATGTAAAAAAACATTCATGCTATAGGTAATTTCCATCGTATCGTAAAAATATACATATACAAATATACTTATCATAGATTTATAATATTAACTTATTTCCACAGTGCTTGTTTTAGTATAGAAACATTAAATATATTTGATTTATCATTATAAAAATTATCTTTTATGATAATAATAATTTTTAAAATGTATACTTGTGTGAAGGTGTTTTCTAACAGTTATGCAACATTCACTTTATTTCCCCCTTCTCCAGAATCTTTTAAAAGCATTAAACTGAGCATTAAATTATACTTTTAGCATTATTGTTATTATTTAAAAAAGACCCTTCTCTTATATTTTTGAACTAGTTTTTAAAAAATAAATTATTATAATTATGTAGCATATTTATTAGTACAGATAAATTCTTATTTTTAACTAAAAATTCATATGTATTTTGAGGTTAGGTTTATATATTAAATTATAATTACACATTTTGATTAATATCAAAAATACTTGCCAAAATTATTATTTTTTAGAAATTCCTATTAAAGTTTCTTAAATAATTAGTACTAATTTGTCAAGGGTTAATTGAATTTTTTTGTTTATGTCCTACTCTGAAGCAACATAAGGCTGTTGGTAATGGATATCATAATTTTGAATCATGGTCCTGAGCTTTCCACCCCAACATGAGAATTTTGAGCCTTCAGAATTTAGCATGCATCTTTCCCTTTATTTGGAAAGTCTTAAGTTGCTCTAAGTCAGAATCAACAGAAAGAATGCTGGCTATGAGCTTGTTCCCATAAGTGTTTTTTTTTTTTAATAAAAAGGAAAAAGGAGAAAAATTTTATCCTTCAGTTAGGAAAAATTATGTGTATTTAATTTTCACTACAGTGAGAAATTTTTATTTTGTCTTTAATAGGTATACTTTAGCTGGTATGTTACAGTAATGTACATTGGGCTTCATGGAATGATACTTATTTTTTGTTCTTAAAATCATGGATTTTTTTTATATGTATCATTAATCCTCATTTTTGATTGCTTTCTAAAAGTTTCATTGTAAAACTTAAAATGTATCATTGTTTTAAGTATTTTCCTTTGCTACTCTTTAATTTATTTTCCATTTAAGCATTTTTATAATTTATAGTAAAATAGCATATGTAGTTTAGTTTTTTTTATTGATTGTCATTTTTGTGTTATCTTAATATTTTGTTTTTATGTATTTAATGATTTAATTAGTATGGAATTTAATGGCTGTATAATAATTTTGAAACCTTTTGTTTAATAAATAATATTAAGATGTATATTCTAATTTATTTTTTTAAAAAAAATAACATTTTGAGAGTAAAATTTACTTCTCTGTTGTTAATTTTTTTAGAAAAAAAAATTTATTCTTTAGTTTTTTTTAAATTTGTCATAAAAAATATTTAAAAATTTAGATTCTTATTTCATAATGTTGTTGTTGTTGCCACGTGTCTAATGATATCAGATTGAGGCCCACAAAATTCATCGTGGCAAAGGGCTGAATGTAGGCCTGTTGTTAGCTGTAGCTTTAAGCACCATGCAGGTGACAATACATTTTGATTCAGTTCTACCACAATTTCGAGAGAGAACTCTTTAGAGATGGTCAAGAGCCTCCCATCTCTCTTCCTCTTCCATCAACCTCACAAGAGGACTTACGACTTGACAACTATTTAGAATCCCCAGAGGACTTACGGGCAAAGGCATTATACATTTACAAACATCCATACCTTCTCTGGGATTTGAATCCAGGTCCTATGGTACAGCAGTCAGTGTCACTAACCACTACACCGGATGGGCAACTATCTCATAATATACTGAATATAATTGATTCTATTGCTCGTGACTCCTCATTGATTTTTTTTCTCATTTTATATGCAAATAATTTTTAATTTCTTTAATAATAAATAGTTAATTATAGTTATAAGACTTAATATCTTTCTTTTCCTACACATTCAATTTCCTAAAAGAAAAATTATATTCATGGTTGTTTTATTTATTTTTTTTAAAGAAATTTTCATTATAAAATCTGTTTACTTGCTAAGTCTAATGAAAAAAAAAAAATACTTTTTTAAATACTTTTCTTATTTTTGTATTTAAAGATATATGCTTATATATCTTACATATCTATTAAGGATATATATTTTATTTAGAATTTCCTCTTGTTTTTAAATGAATTTTTGGTTGGAGGTGATAACTAAAACTTTTGATAAACTTACAGTCGTACTTCTTTATTTCAAAATCTGTACTTTTATTGAATATAAATTGATACTAATTTGGAATCTATTTAACTTTAAAAAATTTTCCTCACATATGTAATGCTGAATTTTTTTAATATTTGTATTTTGAGATTAAACCTATGTTCTTTTATCTTAAAAATTAATTTCCCCCTTTTTTGAAATATTTTAACTTTTCATAACTTAGGATTTCCTATATTGAATTATTTTAAAGTTCAAGTTTCATTTGTAGGAATTTATAATTGTTTTTGAAAATGTATCTTTATTTTTGAAATATTTGTTTTACAGTGTTATATGAAAGGTTTTGAATATAATTCTAAGTAAAGGGGATTTTTTTTAGCAAAGTAATTTTATTTATACATATTTTTTAGATGTTGCTGTAGGGATTAATCTATTATTTCAGTGGGAAAGAATATTTCAGGCATCAAGTAGTTTATTTATATATTTTTACATGCATATAAATATATTTTCTAAATTTTTCACCTTGATATATATACATATGAAACTCTCTTTTGTATATCACAGAGTGTTTTAAGTTGTATTAAATATTGTTTCCTTTGAATGAACAGTTAAGTAAAATATTATTATTTCTAAATATCTATCTCGGTTAAAAGCATTTAAAAAATAAACAAAATTTTCAATGCTGGAAATTAGTTTTTTTAATTAAAATTGTTTGTTTTTTCAAAAATTTCTATTTGTTGGTTTTTTAACTAAGAAATTTCTTTTGATTAAATATTCTTAAAATAATTTTAGAACTTTTTTAGTCCTTAGAAAAAAATAATTTTGTTAATTTTTGATCAGATCAAAATAATTTTGTTCATTTAATGAATTTTTAGAAATTAATTAGTATTTAAAATGATAATTATTAAAAAATGTCATTTCAATTATAATATGTATATAATTATGCTAAACCTCTAAAATTATTCTATGTTTTTTGCTAAGTATATTTTAGCTGTGCAAAAATTATATTTTAATAGGATTGATTGGGGAAGTTACGAAGGATATTGAGACCCTTGATATTATCACCCTTGAATATATTTTTGGGATTTAATAAGTATAAAAAAATGTTTCATTTCTGAAAACAGCATTTTTTATTTTTATAACTACTTTTTTCAAGAGTACTTTGAAAGTAATATTGCTCCATGGGTGTATTTATAACTTAATTGTGACTGTTTTAATGGTATTAAGGAATATAGAGTAATAATGTATATTATTTTTATTTCAATGAGACTTCATAGTTTTCATGGGTTAACAAAACATATTGCAGTTTATTTCTATGATTACTAGTTCTAGAATAATGATCATTCTACAGAACTCCTTCTCTTCTGTTTTTGCTCCAATATAATGTAATATTAATGTTTGAGGTGTTTCCTTATGTTTTTCTATGTATTTGCTTAAATAAAAGTTATCATTGATATTTTTCATTCTTTGTTGGAATGTTTACTGTAGATTCCATTATTGATTTTGTTGACTGTTTACCTCAAAGAGTATTTTGAATGTCCAAAAATTCAAAAGAAAACCCATTCAATGATGAGATCTTATGAAAATCTATCTGTCTGTTTATTATTTTTGAATAGAAAATAAAAGTAAGTTCTGAGTGCAAATAAAACAGAAAGTTATACTATCTAACAAAAGTGAATATTTCCATTTGACCTATTCAAATTATCTAGTCTAGACTGTGTTTCTGTAATGAAAACAGAATTGTTGTGATGTACTCTATTTATATTAGAGGTATTGTTTTTGTCTTCCTCCGTGATTTTTAATTTCATTATCCTATTGTTATTGAGAGTCATTAAATATATGTAGGGTTGGATATGTGCAATGAACAACCTCTCCCCCTGTACTTAGGGTGGAGCAGTCCACACTGACGTCACACCCCGTCAGGAATGTCCGACTAAAAGGACACACGGGAAAATATGTAGACGGACGTTAGGGACGCTAAGCTTTAGACGTAGGAGAAAGACGTTCTCCTTTGCTGTTCAGTATAATCTAGATATTTCATCTTGTTAAATAAATCATTTATCATCCTTAGGTTGTAGTCATTTTCCCATATTTTGGGGGCTCGACCTTTCTCTTGCATATTAAGAAAAAATCTCCTCTAGACGAGACGAGAAAATTTTTAAGACGCGTTAATATTTTCTTCGGTGGACGCTACATTGCAAAAAGCGTAAAAACGTGTTGCTGTTGGAATTTCTTTTTCTTGGATTCATTTAGTGCCTCAACTGGATTTGGATTTATTGTACGGACTGCTCCCCAACCCCAGGTAGGCAAAATTTAATTAAACGTATTTTTTTTGTTTATTTTGGCTTTAAAATTACTGTATTTAGTAGTTTTAACTCAGAGTGTGATAGGGAAATTTTGATTACAACCTTTTGCACCGTCTAAATTTTCTAAGTGATTAATTTTGTATATTAAGATGTCCTGTGAAAAAATTAAATTAGGCGATATTCCTATAATTGATAATTCGTTGAAATGTGGTACAACTCGTGCTGTAAAAACATTAAATTCTATATTAGGATTCACCGAATTTGACCGTTCTTCGCGAAATAAAATAAGAAATTTTTCTACATTCCCTAAAGAGTTTAGAGTTGAAGAACACAAAGAAAAAATTTTAACCGAATTCTCATTGCCTGATTTTATCTCAGTCGCTTATTTATTGCATTTAGACGTAGAAACAAATGAGCAAAATTTATGCAATAGTATATTTAAAGCTTTGACGAACTTAGATGAATTCCAACTAACATTAAATAATTCGGAGGCATCCTTTTCTGAAGGCGAAAACGTATTTTCAAAAACCACGTTTCAAAAACGAATCACGTTAGACAGGAATTTTTCATCGGAAGGGACAGACCAGCATTCCCCTTTTCAACATCCGGTCAGTAAGGCTTCCCTACCCAGCGTTCAAGGTTATTCTTTCATGCCGGCACATCAAAACGTTTCATCTCTTTGTACACAAAATACTTTTCCTCCCTATTCAAACGAAGCTTCCCTTACAGAGATGAATACCCAGTTTTGACTTTATTGCGGGATATTTCGGCGACTAGTAGAAAATTTACCGGGGAAGATTTTTATTCTGTAAATAGTTTCTTTCGCGATATTGAAGAAAATTTTGATTTATTCCCAGCTATCAGTTCTTCTCAAAAATTAATTTTCGCGAAACGTCTAGTATGTGGAACTGCTAAATCATTTCTTTTTTTCACAAAGAAATTTAAATACATACGAGTCATTCAAAAAAGCTTTAATTGAAGAATTTTCGGATTCAGTCACTTCAATAGAAATCCACCGTGAATTAGAAAAAAGGAAAATGTATAAAACCGAGACTTTAATACAATATTTTAATTCCATGCGTGAATTAGCAAATAGATGTGATTCAAAAATTGACGAAGCATCAATTATCCAGTACGTAATTAATGGAATTGATGGGCCTCGTTCAGATAAAATAATCCTCTATGGTGCAACCTCATTTTCCGAATTTAAGCAGAAATTACGTACCTATGAAACTGTCATTAAAAACATGGGAATACATAACTCTAATTCACCGAATTTTCGTCATTCATATGAAAGCCGAGGACGCGATTTTAAACAACAAAGCTTCCAAAGAAAACCCACAAAATTTAACGCTTCCGACGCAGCTAGAAATCTCCAACGTTGTTTTAATTGTAATGATATAGGTCATCTATCAAAATCTTGTCCTAATCATTCACGTGGCCCCAGATGCCTCTCATGTAATCTTTATGGTCACAAATCATTTGAATGCCGACGAGCTAATTTAAATAACACTTCTACACCACCTTCTGGTGTAAATGCTGTGCATGAATTGCCTTCTATTAATATGTGTAAAGACGTAACAATTTTTGGGCGTAAACTTAACGGGTTAGTAGACACAGGCAGCAATTTAACACTATTAAGAAATTCTACTTACATAAATATAGATGCACCGCCACTGAAACAAGCCAACACATTATTAACAGGTTTTGGTTTTTCGCGAATTAATGTGATAGGAACTTTTGATTCTGAAATTACAATCGATGATCAAATTTTTCCTCTTACTGTTTCTGTTGTACCAAATTCTTGTACAAATTATGACCTTATAATCGGTTGTGACGCAATTAAACAAGCACATCTAAATATATCGCCTACAGGCGTAAAATTTGCACAAATTTTAAGGCCATCTGTTAATGAAAATGAAAATTTTATTATGACGATTTCTGACGGTTCACCCACATTTGATATCGGTCCAAATGTTTCTAAACATAATCGAGCTGAAGTCGAACAACTGCTATCGACATACACGCCTAAAAAAAAACAAAAACTGTAAACATTGAGCTTGACATCGCTCTCACCGACGACGAACCGATATTTCATAAGCCCCGACGTTTGCCATTTGCTGAACGAGATATAGTGGACGCTCAAGTTGATGAATGGGTTAAAAATGGAAATGTTGAGCCGTGTTCATCCCCTTACGCTAGTCAAGTTGTGGTAGTAAAGAAAAAAGACGGGAAATCAAGAGTTTGCATTGATTATAGACGCTTAAATCGCAAACTTATTAAAGACAACTATCCTCTTCCTTTAATTGACGATATTTTAGATTGTCTCCAAAATGCTAAAATATTTACTACTCTAGATCTAAAAATGGATTTTTCCATGTCGCGGTAAATGAAAGGAGCCGTAAATTTACTAGTTTTGTTACTCACAATGGTCAGTATCAATTTAGACGAATGCCTTTTGGACTGAGTACTTGTCCTTCCACCTTTATGCGGTACATAAAAGCCATTTTCCGACATCTGATTTCGAAAAGTATTGTTCTCCCATATATGGATGATGTCGTTATTCCCGCTGCTAATGAGTCCCAAGCCCTTGAATATCTAAAAATTGTTCTACAGGTAGCTTGTGATTACGGACTTGAAATAAATTTTGAAAAATGTCAATTTTTACATAATACAATTGAGTTTCTTGGCCATATTATAGAAAACGGTAGATTGTTTCCTTCCCCTTCAAAAACTAAAGCTGTTATTAATTATCCTGATCTGAAAAATATTAAAGACGTTCGCCGATTTTAGGTCTTACTGGCTATTTTAGAAAGTTTTTACCCTCATATTCGACCATAGCAAAACCTTTGAGTGACCTCCTTCGTAAAGACTCCCTTTTCCAATTTTATGCTGAACAACAGACAGCATTTTAAAAATTAAAATACTTACTTTCCCAACAACCCGTTTTAAGTAATTTTAACCAAAATTCTCCCACTGAGATTCACACTGACACGTCAATCGATGGTTTGGGTGCAGTCCTACTCCAAAAATCCATACATGACAACCAATTTCACCCTGTATTCTACATGTCAAAAAAGACATCGGACCATGAACGAAAGTACACTAGTTTTGAACTAGAAGTCCTTGCAGTGGTCGAAGCACTTAAAAAGTTTCGCATCTATGTACTAGGAACATCATTCAAAATTATTACTGACTGTGACGCCCTCGTCAAAACACTAAGTAAAAAAGAGCTTAACCCCAGGATAGCCAGCTGGGCACTTTATCTCCAAGAATTTAATTATATAATAGAACACCGTACAGGCTCAAAGATGGCTCATGTGGATGCTCTCAGTCGATCTCCACATTGTATGCTAATCCAAAATAGTGTTCATCTTCAATTTCTCAAAGCACAACAAGCTGATGACCAAATAACAACAATAAAGACGCTTCTAGAAACAACGCCGCATGACAACTATATCGTAAAAAACAAACTTCTTTACAAAACAGTCAATGGCACCGATTTACTAGTGGTACCTGACGAAATGCAGGCTAACATCATTAAAACTGCACATGAACGTGGACATTTTGCTGTTCTACGCACACAAGATTTAGTTAGCAAAGACTTTTACATCCCACGACTTAAAGACAAAGTTGAAAAATGCATTCAAAACTGTGTTACATGCATTCTCACAAACCGGAAACGTGGTAAACAAGATGGCACGCTTAACCCGATAGAAAAAAAACGATTTACCTCTCCATACATTTCATCTAGATCATTTGGGTCCCCTAGCGACAACTTCTAAGAAATATAAGCATGTTTTTGCAGTGATTGACGCATTCAGTAAATTTACATGGCTGTATCCTACTAGATCTACGGACGCTGCAGAAGTCATAAATCGATTAGAAAACCAAAGACATGTCTTCGGAAACCCCGCTACGATTATCACTGATAAAGGATCCGCATTTACTTCCTCTGCATTTGAAGATTACTGTAAAAAGCAAAACATCCTTCATATCTCCATTACAACTGGTCTCCCAAGATCTAATGGCCAAATTGAAAAACAAAATTCCACCATCATTTCTGTGCTGTCAAAACTTTCTGTTGACGATCCTGAGAAATGGTACTCTCACGTACCCCACCTGCAAGAAATCCTGAACTCAACTTTTCAAAGAAGCATCAAGATGACTCCATTTGAGCTCCTTTTCGGCACCAAGATGAAGTCTTGCCAGGACATTGAGATTGTCGAACTTCTTAACGATGAGATTACAGCTCAATTCCAAGAACAACGTGATGCTCTCCGTCAAGATGCCAAAAAGCAAATCTACAAAGTTCAAGATGAGAATCGCCGCACGTACAATCTCCGGCGCAGACAAGCTCATAAATATCAACTACATGACCTAGTAGCAAATTCACTCAGTTTGGTCCAGGCTTGAAACTTAAGCAAAAATACCTCGGACCATACAAAGTTACAAAAGTCAAGCACAATGACACTTATGACGTAGAAAAGTGTGATTTTGTCGACGGACCATCAAAAACGTCTACTTCTGCAGAATTCATGAAACTCTGGCCAAACTAACTCTACTTGATTTCTCCATTAAAAACTGTTCACAATTTTTCTTCCTGTGAAAGACTTTCGTTATGGACATTAGCAACAGACTTTTTATCTATTTATTTATTTTTGATTCCATTTTTATTGAATGACTCTAACATTTTCTTATTTCATTTTAGTACAAATTTAAGTGTTTAGAAGTAGGAGCATCTTGCTTCAATATGTTCCTGTTCCTTATTCCAGATTCTTATTTTAGCCTTGATCTTATTTGTATCGTTAACATAATTTGTTTTACCCCAGTGGTAATGTATGAAATTTTTTCTATTTATGAAATATTACTTTAAATTTGTTCATTTTTCAGTATTTTTGTACTTTTTCTTTGATGATATTTTGTGTTGTGTATAGTTCTTTCATCTACTGTGTAACTGTGTACATTTTTAAAATTTCATTACTATGTATCTGTACATTTTATCATTGTATGTAATCAGGCGAGGTCGCCTTCCCGGTCATGATGGCCGATGTAGGGTTAGATATGTGCAATGAACAACCTCTCCCCCTGTACTTAGGGTGGAGCAGTCCACACTGACGTCACACCCCGTCAGGAATGTCCGACTAAAAGGACACACGGGAAAATATGTAGACGGACGTTAGGGACGCTAAGCTTTAGACGTAGGAGAAAGACGTTCTCCTTTGCTGTGTTCAGTATATATAATCTAGATATTTCATCTTGTTAAATAAATCATTTATCATCCTTAGGTTGTAGTCATTTTCCCATATGTATTTGATTTTTTCTTATTTAGATAAAGTAAGTAAAAAACAAGTAAGTTATATAAATTTTAAAATTATCATTGGAAATCATTGTTGCAGGATTTTAGTGGGACTCAAATAACTGTTTGTATGGTACAGAAAAATTTTAGCAGTTTATCAAATCATATATTTTTTTATGTGCATTTATTGCAATCATACATATATTACAATTATAATATTACATAATTGCAATTATGATCCACATGGTATAATTATCAGGGGATTTTCAAATAATGTTTTTTTATACATATATATTAGAATTGTAATAAAATATATTTTTATGTGTGCTGTCATAGATTAATGTTGTTGAATCTTTCGTTTTTGAATCATAATTCTTTATGCCATAACTGTAAGACAATTTTCTTTTGAGATTTATTTCTCATTTATTTAAAATATTGAGATACCTAAGCTGTTGTCATCCTCTTTAAAAATAGTCTTTTAGTTTTATAAATATATAATTAACTCATTTTCTTTGAAAAACTATAAACACTTGTTTGATAATGGGATATACAGGGCGTTGCCGAATTCGACCGATAAATTCAGAAGGGGGATAGTAAGCAGTATGGAGACGATAAATCGCCATAGGACATGGGGTCGCAAACCACGTTTAGTCAGAATAATTCGCAAAAACAGTTATAAAGAATGTAATGTTAAGTGGAATGAGAAGGGGCAATAAGAGCCAAGAAATGCATTTATTAGACCAGGGGGTCTCCAACATGTGGCCCGCCAGTACGTAAAATGCGGCCCGCCGACTCCTTTTAAAAAAGTTTTTTCATTTTGAAATTTATTTGAGGGGAAATTTATGTATGTATATCTGTTGTTGTTTCTAATGCCACCTGTCTGACGTAGTCAGAACGAGGCCCACGAAATTCATCGTGACAAGGGGGGGCTAAAAGTACGCCTGTCGTTGGCCTTGAGCACCATACAGGTGACAGTACTATTTAGCTCGGCGAAATTCCCCGAAGGCACGATAGATGGCGACTGAAGGGGAGGGAAATATTCGCCAGTCCCTGCGCTCGTGACTCAGTCCGCAAGACTTCGGACCCACTGATTTAACGAGCACGTACTCCGTGTGTACTCGGAGGGTATTTGGTGGCATCGGGCATCGAACCCGGGCCTTCTGGTCTGGAGTTCGATGTTCTAACCACTAGGCTACCCACTGATTTAACGAGCACTTACTCCGCGTGTACTCGGAGGATATTTGGTGGCATCGGGCATCGAACCCGGGCCTTCTGGTCTGGAGTTCGATGCTCTAACCACTAGGCTACCCACGGCCCTATATATATTTACAATGTAATTGCCAGTTACCTGTTCTAATAAATTTCGAATTGCATTATGCATATCCTTTGCTATGGATGATTCATGACTCTCTCTGTGTGCGACTTTCGTTTCTCCTCCTTTTCTGTTTGGAGTGCCCAAAAAGCAAGAGGCGGTCAGAGATGTTTTTTAAAGTTTAAAAAAATATTCAGGATGGTAAAGATAAAGGACAACGTATACTTAATCATTTGCGAATGACAGCACTATCAAATTTCAGCATTGAGTAACGAAAGATCATTTCAAAAGGAACACCGTAATTTTCAAGAAAAAGGCAACACTAATATTTTAAACATTTGATCATTGCATTATTATATTATATGTCTGTATACATGAAAAATAATGAAAACAATAATAATTCATTCTGTTTTAAATTTTCACTCCAGTAAATGTTTTTTGTTTCCAAATCCGATGTAAAGGTACATATTTTTCTGTGCGGCCTGCGAGATTATAATGCTTTTCCGAAGTGGCCCGCAAGGTCATTTGGGTTGGACACCCCTGTATTAGACTAAAGCATGTTTACAATACGAAAAATACATCACGACTCGACCTCAGAAATGCAATGGCAAATGATTGTTACAGAAATTGTTCGCAGTTGTGGCCACGTCGGTCATACCACAACGGACGCTGTGGCTTAGCGTGGGCTTTCACCGCCTAGGGCCGACCGGAAATTTGTCGCCTCTCTATTTTAATAATTATTCAAGAAAATTAGTAAAATTAATAAAATATTTAAAGCTTTTCTTTTTAGTAAAAATGCACTTTTCGTGTTTTTTTTTCATAGCAAAATCTTTTATACAACTGTCAATATCAATACGTATGTCATGTTCAATTGCCAGAATAGCTAAATTTGTTAACCTTAAGGTGGACATTGTCGATCTGAGATAATTTTTGATTAATTTTAGCTTAGAGAAGCTTCTGTCGCAACTGGCATTACTGATGGCAGGTGTTAAAAAAATTCTGAATATTATAATAATGTTTGGTAAACCATCTTCAAGTTTGGACTGAATAATGTATTTTAATAAACCCAGAGAGCTGGAACTAATGAATTCTTTTTTACAGCCTGGTTCTGTTGCAGCCACGAAAACTTGTATGCGTACACGCTCAACTTGGAATTCATCTTAATTAATGTCTTGAGGAGCTTGATCTAACAAGGGGAGGGTACGACTAAGGAAATTCATTTGGGTTCGAGACTTGGTGTAAATAGTAGTACTCCTTTAGGGTGTTCAACCCTCAATGTAATTCCGCCGAATGGCCAGCCAATTCGGAGAAATCAGCCTTCGAAATTCATGCTTAGCTTTTATACAATTTCCTCCAACGATTCCGTAGCCTGGTTGGATTATCGTTTGCATACATACTACGCGCGAGGTCAGGGTTCGATTCATCGATTAACTTTTTTTTCATTTCATTTAATTATTTTTAAAATTAAATAAATTTATTTTTGAAAGGCTTATTTGATATTAAATGATATTTTATGAAATTATTTTGTATTTATAAATTTAAAAAAATACTGTAATCATATAAATATTTATATTAAATTTTATAAATAAATATATTTTTATATTACTAAATAATATTTATAATGAAGTATATAATAAATATTCAAGGATATTATGCATAAATATTAGTTACAAATAGTTTTATAATGTGAAATACAATATACTATAAATAAAATATATATATTATAAAATAATTTATAAAGTATATTATATTAATATTAAATTAATTATTTTATAACTAATATAAAAAATGTCTTTTTTTATATATTTTATTAATTTAACTATTTTATAAAATATTTAATAAGTCCTTTTAAAATAATTTTAATCATAAATTAATAACAATTTTAATCAGAAATTCAAAAAAATTATAAATATTAATTAATTTTAATTAACAATTATTTAAAACATTAATTAATAAAAAATTTAAAGAATTTTGATAATAAACAGTTTAAATAAATTTATTTAATTTTTTTTTACTCTATAAAATACAAAATAACTACATAAAATATCAAATAAAGCTTACAAAAATAAATTTATTTAATTTTAAAAATAATTAAATTAAATGAAAAAAAAATTGATCGAACCTTGACCTCACGCATAGTATGCAGGCCATAATCTAACAGGGCTACGGAATTGTTAGAGGAAAATGAAACTTAATTGTCGAAGGCTATATTTTCCCCGAATTGACTAGCCATTCGGCGGAATTTCATTGAGGGTTGAACACCCTAAAGGAGTACTGCTATTACACCAAGTCTCGATCCCAAATGAATCTCCTTAGTCGTGCCCTCTCGATAGCATTTCTCTTAGTCGTACATGCTCAATATCACTTCAGACCTAAAAAAGGCATATTGCGGGACCGTAACGAAACTTGGCATGAAGGTACATGTCGGAGAGATATGTAAATGATTAGAAAAGCAACGTGATGGCGCATTACGTAAAGCCGATAGAGGACGTTTTCGTTCTCCGTGGAGTATAAAGCAGGTAATCAAAGCTTGTTTGAGTGTGAAGAATCGTTTACAAAGAAAACGCTGTGCGAGATGTGCCATTTAGCCGTTTTCGAAGACAATATGAGCAGCTGTCGCAGTTAGAGAGGGGGAGAATCACCGGCATGATGGAAGCTGGGTGTTCATTTAGGTGAGTAGTTTGTCAATTAGGCCGCTCTGATTGTGTTGTGAGGAGGTGTTGGGACCAGTAGATCCGAGAGATGTCATTTACACGAAGACCAGCCTCAGGACGCCCTCGACAGACCTTTCGTCGAGAAGACTGCCACATCGTAAGAAATGCACGCGTACAGCCACCTTCATCGGCCACCTTCCAGGCACACACAGGTAGTAACTTTACTGGGGACTCTTTTGTCTTCTCGAATCATACGAAGGCGCTTGGCTGAAGGACATCTGGGATCGCGACGCCCATTACGTGTGCTGCTCTTGACGCCCACCCATCGACGCCGTTTGGAGTGGTGCCGCGCAGGAGGAAACTGGACAGCAGCGGAATGGAACTAATCGTGAATGTCTTTAGCAACGAACCCAGATTCAATCTCAGCAGTGATGACAATCGTGTTAGTGTGTGGAGACCCCGTGGTGAACGCCCCAATCCTGCCTTTGCTTTACAGCGACACACCGCTCCTGCAGCTGGTGTGATGGTATCGGGTTCCATTGCCTACAATACATGGTCACCCCCAGTATTGATCTGTGGCACCATGACTGCCCAGCGGTATGTCCATGACATCGTGCAACCACATGTGTTGCCACTCATGCAATGGCTCATAGGAGCCATTTTTCAACAAGACAATGCTCGGCCTCACATGGCAAGGATGTTACTACCCTTTCTGGCCTGCACGATCCTCAGATTTGTCTCCAATCGAGCATATTTGGGACGGCGAGTTGGGCATCCCACGGGCTTGAACGAACTAGAGGCAAGTTTACAGCAAATATGAAACGAAATGTCTCAAAACATCATACATAACTTGTATGTCTCATTGCCCGTCCGTATCGCGTCGTGCATTCGCGCTAGAGGGATTTCAACAGGGTATTAAATCCTCCGTTCTTTTGCCTCTTCCCGGGAAAAATAATTTTTTTTTTTTCTTTGATTTCCTAATCATTTACTTATATCAAAGTAGTCAGTACGCATTTAAAATTTCGTTTCATTTTGACTACTCCTTCTTAGTGCGCTAATATTTTTGTCCAAGAGTGTATATACTTTCTCCTGATTAATCTTTGGGGTTCAAAAGACATATCAAGCCCTTCACATAAATTTTTAGCATATATGAAAGGGTCATCTACGAATTCCTCTCGTTTTGCTTCTAATTCGGTCTGTAAAGCACATTGATGGATATTTAGTCCCTCTGTTTGCAAATAATTTTGTGAGTATCATTAACTTCACACAGTACCAGTTGTCAGAAGCCTAAGTAACGTAAAAACAAATGCGATTACATAGTGACTAATAAATTTCTTGCATCTGTGCATGTATTAAAGGTTTCACTCGTTTCCGTCAGTTGCGTTGCGCGGGCACGATGTGGAGTTTGAAATACTTTTTGAATTTAAATATCGCGGTGCTTGCCGTGACCTGGGGCCATGCACCCACACACTATGCATCTGGTGGGACGCATTCGAACCAATCCGGTGTATAAGGCGATGTCAGTTAAATCGACGTCGATCCGTCCCGTGAGATCCTTCACTGTAGCTCTTGTCATCTCATATACAAACGATTTCATCAGATTTCCATCCCCCTAGGGATTGAGATCCAGGGAGCGTGGAGGTCAAGCAACAGATCCGCCATGTCCAATCCTCCTCCTGGGACATGTAGTAAGGAAGTGGTTACTCCCCACAATTGAAAAATGTTCTGGTGCACCATCGTGCATGAACCACACGTTTTGGTGCGCGGCGGTATCCTAGTGGTCAAGGCAACAGACTAGTGACCGGCGTGTCATGAGCTCTATCCCAGTACCACAGAAGATCACTCGTGTAGGGGAGCGATGCACGTTAAATCTTTCTAGAGCTGAAACGTTATCCCGTTGGTGTGGTGTGATAGTTAGGAGAAGACCTGCCAGCTCAGATGTCCTCGTCATTTGATCATGGTTCAAAATTACGAGATCAGCTACACGAGAGCTTTTGGCAACGAAACAGTGCGACGTTAATATTCCCTCATTTACTTCGGTAAGCAATAGCAAGCACTCCACGAGGGCGTGCTATAGTAAAACAAGAAATTTTGAGGTGTTCGAGCAGTACATGTCTCCGCAATCGCTTTGTCACTCCCTTAGTCTGGCTAATCGTCCTCCTGACGGCTGCTATTATCGTAATTTTCATAAACTAAACGAGGTTTGTGGCTCGTAGTTGCATGGTGATTTTTCGTCTCTATGCTGCCTATTATCACCTCCTCTGAATTTGTCGGTTGAATTCGTCAACACCCTGCTTATACAAGGCCGTCAACATGTACAGAATCATGTGCATGTTTAATATCCAAGTTTCTTATGAATAATGTGTGCGTGTGTGAACTGCTTCAAGGATTACATTCATTGGATTTCTGCTTTCTTTAAAATGAACAAATCCATGATGGTGTGGGTGGAGGTTTTTTTTTTAGTCATAAATTATATTGATAATCGATTAACTAAAATTCTTTCTTAAGTTTTCGAATAAATGGTGTTCGAATTCTCTTAAAATCGGACAGCATTGCATTTATAATTGGATGCTTCCTAAATTGCTGGACTAAAGCATTGTCAAATAATTGTTGAAAGCAGTTTAAAAAAATATCATCTTTGTGATAGTTAAATTTTTTTAAGGTAAATTACTGAAATATTGTCTGCAAATAGATTTAAAAAATTTTGGATGGTTTTTTTTTCTTCTAATTATTTATAATTTTGAATAGCTAAAAAGGTTGTCTTCTTTCCGTAAAAAATAAAACAATATTTTAATCTAAAGAAGGTTAATTTAAATTGACTTTTTCTAATTGCATAATGTAGAGCTTAAAAAGAGTGGCTTAGTATTTCCTGATATTTTATCAGAACAAGATTTATAATATAATTTGCAAGTTTGATACTTTGTGAAGCATTTTGAAAGTTAGGACTACATTTTCCTTTAGTACTACTGTTAGCTAAAATTGTAACTTAGAATTCCACCCGTTCTCAAGAAAGGCAACAACATTATTGTAAATTTTCAAGTAGATTTATGAATTGAAACAATTTTACTGTGTTAATTATTAGCAGTGGAAGAAAAAGACCGAAATGTTTAATGTCTCAGGCGAATTTTCTCACAAACATGGTATTATATAAATATAAGACCACTTTTTTTTTTTAAAAAAAAATGTAGATGGACTTTGTTTTTAGTTCGGAATTTAACTGTTGCAAAGCACGATAAAGATTGGAGGGAAAAGCAGACGATCAGAATTGAATTTTATTCTTTTCAAGATATAATTGAATTTTTTTATCTTTTCCATTTTCTGGAGGAAACAAAAATCGAGCAGCCAGAAAGAAAAAAATTAACATGATAAAGAAAGAGGAAGACATATGCTTTAAAAATGGGGAATTTCAAAGATCTCATATTAAGTATTATTTTAGTAAAATAAGAATCAAAACACTTTTCCGAAGATTGTGATTTTTTTTTGTCAAAGCTATGTCACATAATACCTGATTTCTCAAAAAACTTACGAATGTATTTCTTTCATATTTTGTATACATGTTATTTAAGGTATGATAAAGACAATGAACTAAAGGATTTAGCTCTAAAATCAATATTTTATTTTTAACGGTTTATTGTTACGCGCGAGCAACACACATTTTATAAAACTTTCTATAAGAAAATGAACCTGTGAGGACAACAATAATTCATTAATTTTTGTGCCACTAGATGGCTGCACCTATCGAGCTGTTTCAGAATCAGTTGAAATATGCTTAGCATGGTGTTAGCTAATCCAAATTAATTCTATTCGAAAAATAATAAATGTTAAACTTATTTTATTTAAATTCACTTAATTATTGTTAATTTTTAAAATGATTCTCATAATTTATATTTCAGTTTTTGTACTTTTACTTTTTTTTTTACCTCTATTAATAGTATGTATTGTTAACTGTAAAATAAAAAAATTCTTATTTTTTGTAAACGTAGCATTTTTGTAAAAACTACGACCACTTGCTGTACTGACTGCTTCGAATAGACATGCGAATATTTAATGTTCCAGTAGATGATCAAAGTCTTATGAAGGTTTTTGAAATTGAGTCAGTTGAAATCCCGCTTACTGTTAATAGAGTGCTACCAAACAAGCACCTGAAAAGAGCCATAACTTTTTGGTAAATTTAAATATATTTTAGTTGATTGCCTTTTAACAGTGCTAAGTATATTGTGTAAAACATAATTTAAATAAAAGGCTTTGAATTCCATGTAAAGTGTTTTGAAGTTTGGTATAATTTTCATCAAATTTTACTTAAAATACCTTATTCTAATAAATTTAAATTGTCATACAATTTCTTGTGTGGGTTTGGTGTTTTTAATTAATTTAAGTCATAAGCACCAACAAAAGAACATAAAACTACTAATAGCATGTCGTTTTAGAAAACTTGTCTCGAAACGTTTGGCAGCAAATTTTCAAGCCGGCAACGATGCTCGCAAAATAGCTTAACAGACAAAGTTAACAAATGTCTCATCAACTGTGTGGCAAAGTTCGTAGTCGAATGTTTATTAATTTTCTTAACTTAGAGAAAACTGGGCTAGTAATATTTCATGAAGGAGCAGGCATGAAGTGGGTAAATAATGCTACGTCCCGAAACTGTATATGAAAAAACAAACAAAAACAACTATATATTCCGGCGTATTACGCACCCTTTTAACACACATACAAAATAAAATCAAAGTTTACAGGTGCGAATTATGCGTCAAGTCAGATTTAGTTTCATCCATTTTTATCATCCTCTCAACGCATTATTTCTAGACTGGTATGATGTATTTGACCTTTTGTATATTTATTATTATTTATTTATTATTAATACGCCACAGAATATTTGGTTTATATTAGTTTCGGGAGAGAAAAATTCATCTTAAATTGTCAAGACAGCGATTACTACTACAGGTATGACGTAAGCACAAAAATCATGAGTATCAAAATTATATTATTATTAGTTCTAGATGGTGCAATAAGAGACGATTCCATTATGGTGTGGGGTACTTTCGCTATTAAAATAAAATCTCGTATCTTTTGGGTCACTTTTAGGGGTGCCAAAATGGAAGTCCTGACAAAATGATGCTCTTGATTTAAAAAAAAAATGTTTTGTCGAGGTCTGACCTAAATTATATAGAAAACCGGTGGAGGTTATTTGTCTCACCAAGTATATGATAAACAGTGATATTTGGCATTTGAATTGTAAGTTACCACTATAGATAAATTGGACAGTATTTCGGAATCTTTGTGTAAAAGTTTGCTTAGGCGCACCACTGACAAGGTTCTGTTAAGGCTAGATCACTGATGTTAAAGCTGCGTTAGGACGACATAGTACTCATTATGCTGGAGGCTTGAAAGGTCCGATAGTAGTTTTTAGAGAGTCCAAGTGAATTAGAGCAAGTGTGAGCGTCTCTCGAAAGGTCGGATATCTTACACCTCCAAATGCGACACGTGACACAGAATCACTTCTGTTTGGGCGCAGCCGAGATTACGATTCGGCCATTGGTCCTTGTCACCCCTCGTGTGATGGACTTTGAAGCCGGAGCTTCGCGTGGGATTGCGCCGGTCACTTTGTCAGCTGGATAAAAGGAGGTCAAAGGTTGACTTTCCCTAGAAATTTGCGTTGGATTGTCCTGTCTTGGATACTTTCCCATGCGAAACAACATGACCGTTGGAAGGTATTAGTTCCCTAATAGGAAATCTGTCTTTTGGTGGAGACCGCTGCTAAGTCCAATCAATACAGAATCGTGTATTTCAAGTTATTCAGAAAAATAATAGAGCAATATCCTACTAAATTTGCGAACATTCTCTTTTTCTACACATAGTCTGATAATGCTCTAACATTTTTAGTACAATTTTTGCTACTTTACTGCTTTATTTTTTCTATGTAAGTCAATGTTTCTCAAACTGTGGGGCGCGCCCCCTGGGGGTAACCCTGCTAGGGGGGTGCAAGCATATTGAAAATAAAAGGTTTAAAAAATAATTTTTTGGAATGAAGTAAAACAAAATGCTTTCTGACATAATAAAAAATACACATTTACACTGATATAATTTATTTTTATCATCTGGTGATCATCAAAAATAAAAGATTCCACTTCACACGCTCATTAGCCATCTTTGATCCTATAACCAAATTTAAAAAAATATTTTGTTTGCTTTGCGGTCAATATGAGAACGATGAGAGATTTTTTTTACGTTCCTTTTAACGATATCAAGCGATGAGAGATTTTTTATTACCTTTCTTTTAACCTAAAATATTACTTTAGCTGACCTTCGAACTTACTGGTATGGTTATATCCGTCTTTTTTTTAGGGAAGTTGTAAATATATGTAATATATTTTTGTTTCATCTTTTTCCATGTGAAAGAGTTTTATGATATATGGATAAGCATGAGTATTTTGAAACATATAATGCATAATGAAAATTGTTTTACACAATTATTTTTTAGAACATGCTACACTTTCCCCATGAACAATTTTGTAGTTTTGATTGCTGTGTTGTACGACTTATTATGGTTTATAAATGTAAATAAGCAGAATATTAAAAAAAAAAAGGGGGCATCTGTGATCCCTATTGAAGGAAGTTGAAACTGATCAAGCAATTGAAGAACCTACTGAAATAATGCATATTAATCAAGATAGCGAAAGTAAATATCAGAAAAGCGTTAGACATGAAACGTTTGAGTTGATTTGAAATTTTCAAATGCTGCCTAAAGATCTCTCTGAAGAAAACTATGAAGCCATAATGTAGCACTTCGCCTTGTCAAAAAGGCACAAGGAAGAAAAAGTTCAAAATGCTATTTGTAGATCATCAAACAACAGCAAAACTACAAAAACGTGAACAAAATATGACAGTTTAGCTGGAAAATAACGTTGCTGTGTTGTTAGTGAAAAGTGTCTGTGATTTATGTCTTTTATTAAGGACACGCACATTTGGAACATTTTCTTTAGTTTTATTGGATTTTTTCTCAAATTTTCTAAGAAAAATTTAAAAGTCCTTGAAAGTTGGTAAGTATATTTTCTCTTAGTTAAATTATTCACTGGAATTTTTTTGTGATTTTTATCGTGTATAGTAAAAATAACTATAAAATAAATTATAGTTTTAAAACAAAGTAAAAAACACGCTTTTATAGTGAATCGAACCAAAAAGTAAAAAAAAAAAAATATTACTTAAAAGTAACATATACAAAATTTAATACTTATCTTGTTAATTTGTACGGTTTATAATTATGATCGTATTGTAGCTTTAGTGCCAAAGTGCATTATTATTGCATTCAATACATTATTATTTTTAGGGGGGCGCAATAAAAATTATGATTGAAAATTGGGTCGCCAGTAGTGAAAGTTTGAGATCCACTGATATAAGCTCTTATACCGAATCTTTTAGAAAAAATAAAAGACTGAAAGCTTCATGTACTAACATGGAGTTTTGATTTTAAATAAAAAATTTCATTCATTTACTAAATAGCAAGAAATCTCGTAATCACATATTTTTGCAATAGATAAATGCACCGCCGTAGCTTGTTCTGAGTGGGCTCTATATCAAAAACTCTTTGGTGCCCCATTTTTTGAACCCCTTAGTATTTTATGATGTTTTACTTTGACATGTTGGTGGATTTATGATCATTTTTACGTTTTGCAGTTAATAATTTCTAATTCAGAAATATGTATTACTCGTATTTGAAAATGTATGAAAGTTACGTCTCTTTTGAAAGAATTCACAGTTGCATAAAATTCAAATTTTTATTTCTTCTATATCTGAGTGAAAAATGGGATTGAAGGATTGATTAAATGTTATTAGAATCTTTTGTTGCATTATGAGTTTTGATTTGCTATCACTATATAATACTCAATGAATTAATGTGACTTTATTTTGGAAAAGGAAATAAAAATGTACTTAGATTCTTCATGCTTAAAATCGGTTAGATTCAAACATCTTTTTTTAGTGTATGTGATAACCAGTTGACTGAGTTGCATAATTAAGCCTAAGTTTGTGGTTTTTTAGTTTTTATTTGAAAAATTCCTCATATCTATTTTTAGATAATTTTTACATTGAAAGGTGTTTTATACATTATATTCCGAGAAAATTATGCTCGTAAAAATTTCTTTTAGTTGTTTCATCTCTAAACAATTAGATAATTAATGAAATTTATAAAATATTTTATGGTAAGAATAATTAGTTTCTTGTGTCATTTTAGGTGCATCAAAATTCCTTTTTTTTTCTGCATATAAATTTAGAATTATTTGTAAAAATATTTAGGATTTTTTCAAGATGTATTACTGTTAAATTGAAATGTCAATTATTTTTAGTAATACTTCATATTTTAAATTCCCTTGGAACTAAAACTAAATCTTTTTCATCAAGGTTAAAATTTCTTAAATATATTTTTAAAAGTTATGAATGTTGTATATTTGTTTAGTTAAAAATCTCGTTTAGAGTTTTTTACTGTAGTTAGCGATTGATATATCAATAAGCAATAAAGACACATTTCATTATAATATTAAAATGCTTTATTTGAGCGTTTGGCAATACTGTATTATACAGAAGATGATACATCCGACCAGAGATATTATTAAAATTCTATCTATGTACATAATATAACAAGTCGGTTATAACTTTTAATGTCCAGCAAGGCATGAAGAACCCACAGAACACGATACACAAGTACCGGACAAGAGAGAGACAATAAATAAATTACTATGAACACACAAAAATGACAGAACTTGGCAACTTAAGAGGCGAAAAGAGGATTTCATTCTTTCTTTTTCCCTTGTCTTGATAGACAGCTGTAATGCTCGGCGTATCCCTGTACCATGCTTTTTTCTTGATCCCTGCTGTGTAGCACGAATGTTACACTGACTGAAAAGTTAAAAGATTACAATGAGATTGGTTGGTAAAATTATTTATTTTATAAGATTCTCAAGGATATAGATTTAATTATATTATTCTCACTTAGAAAATCATATTTGAGTTTTGATTTCTTATTTTGTGGAAATGTTTCTTATATTTATTTGTTCAAAAATACATATTGAAGTAAAACCGGTGAGAGGTAAAGTAAATAAAGGATTACAAGTAAAAACTATTTGCAGTTTATATCCACCAGTAATGTGTGGACAATCTTTGGAAATACAATTTATTGGCATTTGATTAAATATAATTTTTTAAAAAATTTACTGAGTAACTTGGGTATTTTTTTGTTCTATGCTATAAATCTAAAAAATTTTCTTGTAAGTTAAAAAAATGCAGCTATAAATAACCTTAAGTGTTAAATATAACTTAAAGTGGTGAAAAAAATGTGCTTTTTCTCTATTGTTATAAACACCGTATCCTTTCATTTATGACCTAGGTTATTTTATAACCCTCTAATTAAATTGCTTCGTGATCGTAGTTAAAGTTTGACTTCCTGGTTCTACAAATTGTTCCTCATTTTTTTCCTCCCATCTGCACTTTGTGAACTAATATATATATTTTTTACAGCATTTTAATACTTTTCATATTAGAACGACCTGTTATTTTATTACTTTCTGCCCACCACCAAAGGCTAGATGTAGGCGATTATTTATTTCGTAACTTTTCTAATTTTGTATCGACACCCGTGAACAAGTTGGGAATGAGACTTCTTGCCTTGTCTTCAGAAAGTTTGAGATGCTTTTAAGATAACAATTTGAAATTTGTAAAACTTGATCACATCTAAAATGTAGGATCCTAAACGAGGAATAATTTAAGCTATTGAACCATTATAACTTTGTTGTTAACTGTGGAATTAAAACTGAACCAGTGTAGTGCCAGAATCAGTAGAATTGCTGTCAAGTAAGTAGACGACGGCAAATAAAACACTTGATTCCGTTAATGATCCCTATGCAAAATGTGGCTGTGATACCAATACAAATTTAACTGTGCCGCGGTATACCAGATAAGCTTAGGAGGTTAGATGCTAATTCAGTGAAATATAGCTCAAAATTCCGAATATTACCATAAATTCGTTGAGCAGCTTTAGTACGAGGTTATGTTATTTAAACTTTCTATACTAGAGAATGCTTAGTATGCATAAAATTTTACTATCATAGATTTCTAAGATCACTTATTAATTTTAATTTGTTTTGTTTCTGTATTTTAATTTTCAGTCGATGGAATCAAATTTAAATAGATACATTATTTTTAGGGAAAAAAGAGCGATCACTGATTAAAAGCAACTTACCATAATAGTTAAATAGACAGTTTTCGAAATCCTAAGGCCGTAATGATCTAGTATCGAGGGTATCCACCGTAATGGGGGGCAGGTGCGTATTGGACAGGGTTGGCTTGGATGTGGACATCAGCGGGGTTCTGGTTGTCAGTTCCTGGCTCGTTGGTCTTGACGTTAGCGCGGAAACCATAAGCATCAGCGACGTAGTCTACCTGTCTGTAGATACCGTGGGCATCGGTGTATCCGTAGCTTCCTTGTACGTTGCCTTTGCCATCACTAGATTCCTTTCGGTTTTGCTTGAATTCACCATAGTCTCCAGCAATGTCGTATCCGAAATCGTATGGAGTGGGGACAGCCTGAAGGAGTAAATAAAAAACAGATTTAATAAGATTTTCATTTACGAGTTTGAGTTTCATGCATACTACAAAGTTTTGTAGATTCATGCTTTCTTAGAAAATAAAAATTGCCCATCGTATTTAATTTATAAAACTTGCTTGTTTTATTGTTCATTCATTGGCGATTGATAAAAAAATACCAATTCAGAGAAAGGGTGCTATTCCATAGGAAGAATTTATTTTAAATTTAAATATCAGCTTATTCATCTTCATATGTTGAATGGTAAGAAGAATAGTGCACCAAGAAATATCTTCGTGCACTCAAGTAGCTTTCGAGGTTTATTTGTTAAGTACTCTCATCTTGGTCTGAATAAAAAGCTTTGAGATAAAGAATTTTTCACTTTATAGAAAATTTTAAATGCTGCACAAGAGTTTCTCTTTTCCATTGGGAAGTTCTAAGCAGATATTTCGATCAGTGTAAGTTGGAGAAGTATTTATCACTGTTTAATAATTTGAATTCTAAATTTTTGATATATATATATGTATATATATATATGTATATATATATATATATATATATATATATATATATATATATATATATATATATATATATAAAACTAATAAAACTTTCGTGATTCAAAAGATGTTTTTATGGAATTATACATTTATGTATCAAAAAGTAAAGTATCCATAGTAAAACTCCATGGAAATAAACTTTGAACGATGAAATCGTTAATTTAGAAAAGCCTTAAATCATACATAGGAGAAATGTTTTTATTATATTAAACTGAATTATGTACGTTTTTTGAAATAAGAACTTTTTAAAATATTTCGTTTGCCTGCCTGCAAGTATATAGATTAAAATCTTAACATAAGGAACACAAATAGTCTTTCAAGTACAAAATTATATTCAAACCACATCTTACGGAGAGTTGCAACGTGTCTTTCATCAATTACTTTCCAAAGTTAAAATTTTTGTAACAAAAACTACATTAAATCTTAAAATAAATAAGTAAGACATTTATCATTTAAGTTTTAAAAACAATGTACATGACCAAAAATTCAAAACTTTTTTGCTGCTTCCAGCCAAAATGGAGAGTTGACAAGTAAGAATATTACCGAAACCTTTCTTTCTTCACATTTAAAAATTTAAAAGTGATTGTTAATAAAGATTCTATCTAGACAGTATTATGTGGTTTGTATTGAAATGTTGATAAGACCATTACCAAAACTAATGCTTTACGAAACATATATTCAAATTAAGCGAAGAAAGGAGTATAATTACGTAGTCATAGGCTGGGGCGGCATATCCGTAAGAAGGAGCGCTGTAGGCTGGGGCTGGTGCATAGCTTCGACCATAGGCTGGAGCGTATGAGCTATAGTAAGGAGCCGCACAGGCGACGGCGAAGAGAACTGCGACTACTGCAAGCTGTTAAGAAAAAAGTCATTATTAAGAATATGGAAATTTTATCCAAAGAGGAACAATATCTGACAATGATGCATGTATTATTGGATTTCATGATGGAATTTTATAATCGTATTTTATTGGCTCTGTTTCATTGGTTTTTGAACAACGATTCTATTTTGGATGATAATGTAATGTTTGAGGAGTGACTGTAGGAAACGCGCGAAATGTTATTTATATGTATTTATTTTTATTATTTATCGAGTTAGAAATTTTCTTAAATCGCAATTTCTTGCAGTTAATATATTACTAATTTTTTTTAAAAAAATATCTTTTTACGAACAATTTCTTACTCCTGATTACATGATGAGTTGGAAAACGCTGAGTAATATTAAACTGCATACGATTATTTTAAAAATAAAGGATAAAAGAAAAATAACTTTCTCAAATTATTCTATGATTGAGTATGTGTGCATTTTTAAAGCTTATCTTTACTTTGATTCTGAATTCTGAAAGAAAATAAAACTCGACGCGTAGAGTAGATGATGCACGTTAAAGCTCTTAATATTATCACATTGGTGTAGAGTGGAAGTTTCGAGAGTGGGGTATCAAAATGATAGGTGATGAAAAATTTGTAATAATAAATTATATAAATTAATTTTTTCATATAAACGTATTTACTCATACCAATAGAATTATTTTACAAAATATTCAAAATGATTGCAATATTACTTTATGAAATTAAAAACTATTTGGGAATATTGAAAATATCTGAAATTCTTTTTAATAACTAATGATTAATAATAACCAAATAGCTATAACTAAAACTATTACATTTCTAAATTCTACAAACGATTTGCTCAAATCATTATTATTAGTTAGTTGTATATATATATTCCAATACTGTAAAAAATGTCGAAACGGATCATTGCTTAAAAAAACCCCTGAAATTTTGCAATACCCTCAGTTTTTTTTCCTTTAAATTTTTAAAATTTACATTGATTGTTAAAACATTCCTCGGTTTGAAATTCTATAAAAGAAGAGGTAAATAAAAAGGATTTCTCACTATAAAGTAAATGTTAAAGCTTAGAAACCTGGCACTGCTTACAGTACCGCAATATTTTAGAAATAATTTTAATTATTATTTGTATGGAAACTTAGATTCTAAAAATTCATTTATGATAAAAAAAAAACTAAATTGAAATTTGTATAATTTTTTAAAATTTCAGTAAAATTTTCTAATTTATTTTTAATTTACGTATAAAAAACGACACTTTTCATTATTTACAATATAGTACTTCATAATACATAAATTGTTATAAGTACTGGAACATTGTAATTTTATGTTACTGTAAGCTAATATTAAAACTTTAAAAAAATTTTTTTAATAAAAATGTTGAATCAATATTCCACATGAAGAAATCAAATTATATATTTAATTTTTTTATATGTATCCTCCAGTAAAGAAATAATTTTTTTTAATACTATGTAATAGTATTTCCCCCAGTATTATATAGCTTATTTCTAAAATACCGAAATTTTCGTACTGTAATGAAAAATAATGCTATAATCCTGCTTAAAATTGCTGTAGGAATTTTAATAATTAATAAAATTGAAGTAGTAGCATTTTCCAGTTATACTAAGTACTGAAATTGTAGCTGTACTGTTAAAGTTATCCAAAAATTTCGAATAGTTTTCAATATTTATACCATTAAAGTTATTCCAACGAACGAAAAGCTCGATCTAAAACTCTATTAACCGTTTTTCAAAGTTATTCAAAGATTCCTTAAAATACTAATACTACTCTACTAGTAAGACTTACCTTGAACATTTTGGTAGTTGTCTTACACTCGAGATCGGTGTCTAGATGCCTAAACTGAGTCTGCGATCGCTTTATATACTCATCCAGATCCCACCTGTTACATGTGGACTTGCGTAAAAATGCAGGTGAAGGGGGTGGGAAAGGGGGAAGTGACTTCGGTGGGGGTGAGAGTGAGTGAGAGAAAGTTTCTATATTCTTGATTCTTTTTTGATATTTTTATTTCATTTTCACTTTCCTAGGTCGTGGCCTGATTCGAGAGTCGTCTGCAATAGAACTTGGTTCGATCTACTTGTGGATATGGGGCATAGGTTGGGAGTGGTGCAACAACTTCCTGAATTGAAGGGGTGCCACGAATTTCTCTTTTTTAGTCTTCGCTCATACCACACCCACCCTTGAATGTGTGATAGGAGAGATCATGGTATATGTCGAGAGCGTGCAAACTTATTTATTATTTTTTTTCTCAAATCGATGAATGGGAATATCTTTGAAGTTTGGGGAATGTCTGTCAATATAGCAACCGAGGTTTATAGAAATTCGATCTTCTATTTGTAGAACTAGAGATTTGAGTCTTAGATTTTAAAGTTATGTTAAATTAGTTACTTTTTTTTTTGTATTAAATGAAGGTCTTCATTTCTTATTTTGAAAGACATTTCTGTTAATGTGTTGATTTAAGGTATCCGACTACGTTCGGAACCGTGATTTTTTAAAAAAAGCATAAATGGATAATTTTAATGATATTTAGAGCCACTTAGATTAGAATACATGTATAAAATTGTTTTAAGGACACATTTTGACAAAAAATTATTTAAATACAATATTTTGGCAAAAAATCAATTTAGAATAATCTTTTTTCCAAATGTTCTCCTTTCGTGAAAAATCCTTCTATTAGAATAATATTTTGCCTGTATAAAGCTCAGACCTCTGTTTAGAGGCTCAGCTAGAATTTTTGAAATATATAACTTAGAAGTGGGTTTATTCATATTTTACGACAACAGAGGGGAGCAATTTTAAGAAAAAAACGTGAATAATTATTTTAATTGGTGGTAACTCTGAAAATAATGTGAATTTTTCGAAAATTCTAGTTGAGCCTCTGTGGAGAGATCTAAGCTATATACAGGCAAAATATTATAATAATAAAACTATTTTTCACAAAAGGAGAATATTTCTAAAATTGGTCATTCTATGCTCATTTTTTTGTCAAAATATTGTACTTAAATAATTTTTTATTGTAATACTATTCTTAAAACAATTTTATATACGTTTTCTAATCTATTGACATTAAATATCATAAATATTATCCATTTATACGCTTTTGCAAAATCACGGTTCCGAACGTAGTTTGATACCTTAATTTCAATACAATGAGAAATTTTTCGGCTTTCTATTGTGAAATAGATACTAATCCTTTACTTATAAGACCCTGCACGTAATTAATATCGAGTTAAATAAATTATTTAAAGATAAATAACACACACATTTTTGTGTATGTATGTATTAGTAGGATTCACTTTACAGCTTAATGAACTATTTCCAAAATTCTAAAAAAAAAAGATTTTTCAAGGAATTTAATTATTGATTTATATACAAAAATTTTTTTAAACAATGATTACAAAAAGTATTGCGGCATTAAACTAATATTGAATGTTTCATAATATACTAAATTAACTATTTAATGTTTTAGTTTCATTCATTTTGTGTTAAATTAATTTTTAATTTATTTTTTCACATAAATCAGAGTATAAATAAAACTTCAGGAATTGTTTTAAGAAAATATAATTTTTAAAATTCTTTTATAAAAAGTGTTTCATTATTAGTTTAAGAATTGAAACAAAAATGTTAGTTTCATGTATTTATTTATAAATGGAGCTCATCGCGTAATTGCGCTCACTTAAAAATATTTGAAAAGCTTAATTGTTAGAAAATAAATTATATTAGACAAACCGTAGTTTCAAGCAAATTTTATTGATACGTAACGATTAGTAAGTAAAAAATATAGACACTATTTGATATAAAAGGAATTGTTTAATTTTTAAAACAAAAATCTGGAATAATATCAGTTTGGTGTGAATATTTATGTAACATTTTTATTACGAATTACTTTTTTAAAAATTTTTTGCTGTTGATATCTTTGTGTGTGTTTTTTGCAAATGTTGACACCAATTAGAAGTGGAAAACAATAGCTTAAATTTTGTGTCACTATCATATTTGATAAAATTTAGAAGTTTTATCTTCACTTTTTTCATAAGAATCATAACACTCATAAATTATAATATTTTTAATGAATTTTATTTTTGATATATATACCTGAATTTATTTATCATATAATTTTCTTTACTTTAAACCTTTTTTAAAAATTTGGAACAATTGTTTGGGCCATAATAGCTTATTTTGGCTCTTGTGCCATATAATACACAATCTCTCACTCATCCAATTGGTGACAAAAAAAATTCTTCTAGATAAATGTCAGAAGCATGCGTAAATGCCAAAAAGCAATTCTGTTGCTGTATAAATTTTTATGTAATTTGTCTCAGTTGCTCGTACGGTACCCGCATATTTATTTTTGGAGAAAATCTTTATCAATATTTATTTTCTAATCCGTTTTAAAATTTTAAACTTAAATAAGTTAAAATGCATTAAAAAATTTCCTGAGCGTTTATTATTTACAGATAACAAGTTGTTAAAATGTAATTAGATTGTTTATACATTTGATGAAATATTTTGCACTCGGTGACTATAAAACGCATTGCGGTGTAGACACTTTCTTACGAAATTGAGAGAGACTCTGAGCTGTAATTCATTTTATACAGTATTCAAAGTAGTGTTATTTTCTAACAATTATTTTAATATTTTCTAATTTCAATTATTATACTTAAATACGGGATACAATTTTCCATTGAAAAGAAGATATACATGTTCATATAAAGTTTTGACTACATTTACTTTAAGTTTGACGTAGGTACATACACAAGTATATATATATATATATATATATATATATATATATATATATATATATATATATATATATATATATATATATATATATATATACCGTAAAATCCGGCGTATCACGCACACCACCGTATAACGCGCACCTATACTTTCGAGCCGCAATTTTTAATTTTTTTTGGTATATTCGTCGTATAAAAGCAATATATATATATATTGCTTAAATCTCACAAGTGTGAAAAAATATGAAATAATCTAACATGGATGCAGTATCTTATCATATGTGTGTGTGTGGCTTTTTTATTAGGTTATGACTTAACTCCTTTGCGTAACAGCCCATGAGGGCCAAGGCTACTGTGCCCAACCCAGTATACATGACTTTGGGCCCTGAGGCGCAGGAGAAAATGTTCTGGTCACGTGGTCAGTCTGGCACGAAACCCCCAGTGTTAAGTTCCCAAGCAAGCTTGGTACTCATTTATCAACCCGCTGAAGGGATTAAAAGCTGAGTCACCTTGCCCAGCCCGGGGTTTGAACCTCGGACCTGTGGTGTGGAAGCGCGAAGTTATAAATAATACAGGTTATTAAAAATCAGGTTGTAAATAATACAAATTATGATAATTTCCAGAGTAATTAATGTATTTAAATTTTCGTTGTAAGAAATGTCTCACAAAAATACTTTTCAAGAGAGCATTAAATCATATAAATTTTTTGAATTTATCAAAATTTAAATTACTTAAGCATATTAACTTATGCTACAAATTTGCAGCTCTTGCGTTGTTTTGAAGTAAAGCATTCATAAACAATCTTTCAATACATATTAATTTTTTTCATTAGTTATTTAATTATTTTCATCCAAATCAATGAAGACACCATTATTCAAAGGAAACGACTTTTTCTCTGATTGTCTCATTCTTCCCAGAAAAAGAAAATCATGAAATAGAAATGAAAAAAATGGATCCAAAGGAAGATTATTTGCAATGTAACAATGCCGTAAGAAAAATACTTTTGAAGCATTCATTCCTTTCATTTTGAGTGATAGGTAACATATTTGGAGCATTGTTGTTTTGCGGCTTCTTTGTAATTCCCTTTTTTGTTAGTTTGTTCTCAAATTCAATTACGCCAAGGTCTTCAAAGACAGAATACTAGTATTACAATTTTGTAATTTGGTTTATTTACATGATTCAGAGTCGGTTAGTTTTTTTTTCCTTCAGTTTTTTTTTAACTTTTAGAAATAAAGTAGTATTATATATTTGGGGGAGTTTGCTCGTTTTAGTTTATTTTCCGATTTTGTTCTTTCAAATAATTCTATTGTTTTTCACGATTCTCTTGGAAGCTTGGCATTCTTATATTATTTCGTGTTATATAAATTAATCTATGATCATGCACATGCCTGTATATAGCGCTGAGAGTCAAATGATATCTAATTAACTGTTAAGTATTGACTGTACATCCTGGAAAATGATAATGAAATAAATGCTTCATTTACTTGTTGGAGTATTATACCATCAACCAATTTTGCCAAATCACTAAAGATGTCACTAAATATTATTGTACCCTTGAACACAGTATTATTGCGTTTATGTATGTGTGGGAACAACTTTTCACTATTGGCTGTCTATCGTGGTATTTGGTGATCTCTTTTCTAATTACGAAATTGGTTGAGAGTATAACATGTAAGTACCACAAATACTTTTAATTTGGGGTTCCCATCGAATAATTTCGCATTTGAGCTAATATAATAATAAAATGGATGCTTTAATAATAATTTATTAATAATGAATTACAATATTTATGTAGAAAACAAAACACTGAAAATTTTTTCCAATACTTGACAGTTAAGTTTCAGAATATTCGAAAAATTAATATGAAATCGCTTCCTTTTTTGACATCAGTGCGAGCGGTAATTCATATTACTGAAAGTAAATAAGTTTTGCTACATTCAGAATTATTATGTTATTCTTTTTTCATCAATTTTAAAAATAATAAATATAAGCAACATTTTCCCTCGAAGTTCGAAAAATACTAATTTGTCAGGAATGCAACATTTAATTTATCACTTTTGGTTAATTATCTTAACGATTTTTTTAATTAAATTTATGTTTTTATAATTGTTTCTTTTTTTGCATCTAGTTTCATTGTTGCATAATTTATTCGTAGTAGCATTTATAAATTGTTTAAATAGTTTTATTTTTTATTTGGAATATATTAAATGCAATTGAGGATCAAATTCATATTTTTTTATGCGTTTGATTGTGACTAGATATATAGAAAATTCTAGATAAAATACTTTCCAAAATCTAAATTTTTCTTGCTTTCTAAAATGCAATATTTATAATTTGTTAAATTAATATTCTTCAGTTTTTATAGTTTGAATAAATTTATACGGTGTTTGCTTATATTGATATGGAATATTACATTTGCTTTAATGTAATATTCCATATCAATATAAGTATTCATTAAGTTTCAAAATGGTGAATTGACTTCTAAAATTTCTAATTTACCATGCATCTCTTTGATTACTTTGAGTAATTTCTCTTTTGAAGGAATTTATTTAAATTCTCTCTATATAAATTAACGAGATTAAAATGATTACTTCAAATTTATGTCGCTTTATATATATATGGATTTATATTTCCAACTATCAAATTATCTAGCATGTGTAAAAAATACGCTTCAAGAATGCCATACACAATTATGATGTACAATAAATGTTCTTAAATTTAATACTCTATGAAAAGTTTAATATATATAATTTTTTTAGCCTTTTTAAGAAGTGTCATATTTGAAAATGGTTTATTATTTTTCTTAGAAAATACGCAAGGATAGGTATATTATAAAAATTGTTCTTTATTCTTTGAAACATTTTAAATTAATTTACAATGTTGAAAATTTTTAAGTTATTAATGAAACAAGTGAAATTACTCTAAGAAGCCCCACAATTTATAAGATAAAAAAATCCAAGTCAGAGAAAAAAATTATTCATGACACAAAAAGTTGTCAGTATCATGTTATACGACTATGTGGTACGTTAAAGATATCTAGAGTGCCTGTTTGGCATAGGTACTCTCGGCAAAATTAAGTTATGAAAATAAATTCGTGGCCGCGGTAGCCTAGTGGTCAAGGTAATGGACTCGTGGCCAGCGTGTCATGAGTTCGAGTCTAGAGCCGCTGAAGAGACCCGCCGTGTAGGGAAGCGATGCACGTTAAATCTGTCGAGAGCTGAAACGTCCTCCCGTTGGAGTGGTGTGGTAGTTAGGAGAGGGAGTGCCAGCTCAGGTGTCGCCCTCGTTACTTGACCATGGTTCAAAATTACGAGGTCCGTCGCCAAAAGCCCTCGTGTAGCTGAACAGAGCAATGTTAACATTCACTCACCCGAGAACAATTTCGCACTGTCAGGGCTGAAGAACTGCCCTTTGGGGAGAAAACTGGGGATAAAGTACATTGTGAGAATTGGTATCCACTTATATGGTGTCACACTAAAAAGTGATACCAGCTGCCGGGAAATGTACTAAGTCTGTAATGGTAATTACCAATTCGCAGCCTTATTTGAAAGGGAAATAAATTAGCCATAGAAACACTTTTGAATTAGTGTCGATAATCTAACTGAATAAATTTTTGTTCCACAGTTGCTTGTAGGAAAAGTTATGAATTTCCTAACATACAGATCGTTAGTATAAGTTCAGATTGCATTAAGTCCATCAACAGATGGTTTTTGTGTTAAATTGAACTAGCTTTCAAATCTTCATGAGTGAAATAGATTTGCTGACCTTCTAAAAAGTCTTTTTGTACCATCTGATTGTAATTACTAGGCCTATTGACAGTATCCTTTTACTTTGTTCTATTCTAGAATGAATACAAAAATCAAAATAAACCTGTAGTGACAATATCTGATATAATAAAAGGATGCAATCGACACCTTTTAAGCTAACAAAAACTGATAATTCAAAGAGGTGTATAATTGCTTTTTAAAAACACATTAAAGGGCAGTCTTAAAAAAAAGGACCTTAATAAAAGAGCATTTTGTTAAAAATCGTATTAAGGCTAATGGCTCAAAAGGGCACTAAAAGAAAGTACTAATGATTTATCTTAATTCAGATGGATAATAAACTTTTAAAAATAGTTTTCTCATCGCGGAATCCAATTTTTTTTCAAAACTTAGTTTAGGGTAAATGATTGATAAGCGTTTTATCTTTTCTAATTTGTCGTCTCGGTGACTTAGAGGTAGCGTGCCCGCTTCGTAAGCCCAAGGTTGCGGGTTCGATCCCAGCTGGAGTCGAAAGATTTTCTGGGTGTGAAAATCGTAAGAGCAAGCTTGTCATGTGATTATGTAGCCTGTAAAAGATCTCTTGGGTTTCAATTTGGCAATATTTAACATCCGACGAGAGCTTGAATTAAAATTAATTCAAGCGTGCAAATTTGGTATCGAGAGTCGCCACTAGGTGTTGCCACCACTGTAAGGGCTCTCACATTTGGGAACGTGTCCTGCAAAGGTTTAATTATCATTAGGCAGCCCATTTGGGAAATAATTTTTTTCTTCAACTTGACGTAACTATATTGATAACTAAAATTTAAAAATATACGTATAATCCCTTAATGTGCAAAAAAAGTGGATATTGAAATTTTTTAGAGATTGACTCAAAGGAATTTCTTGAATTCTTAACTTTTAGAGTCTTAAGACACGTAGATTCCAAATGTATAAAAACATTTAATATACGTGTTACAATTCACATTTCGTTTTGTGACTATTTAATAAGCCTTATTAAATGATTTCCTGTTTTTAAAGTTGATAAAAAAATTATCGATCGGTATGAACATCTTTAAAAAATATTAAACTGAATTATATGTTTCAAAAATATGAAACACTTATTTGACATTAGGAAGCCTACTTTTTAAAATTCAACTCATAAATAAATCTTTTCATAAAAATTTTGCAAAATTTGAAATTTTGGGTAATTTAAAGATGAAAAGTCAATCCCCCCACAAAACAAAAACTCGGGTCCCCAAATGGAAAAATTTTGTTTTCTTAGATTAACTCTGTTGCTTCACAATTATTAAATTCATTGGCACTAATTCATTTCTTTTCAACCATTAATATTGATACCTATATAATCTAAGTGCGATAATAATTACGAAAGTTATTAAGGAAATCCCCCTTTTATGACGACTGAATAGACGAATAAGGCTTGTGGATTATCTAAAAACAGATAAAACTCTGTGTAAAAACATAATTTGGAGTTAATTAAAAACAGAATAAATTTATATAGTACCAGAAATATACTTTCAATACATATCAATACCGAGAAATACGGTTCATTTTGTTTTTTACCTATTTTTTTAACAAGGATGATTTAGCAGACCTTTAATATTATGAACTATCCATTAGCAATATTATCAGCTGCTTACATAAACAGTTTAGCTTAAAAATGATGTCTGATCGTTAACGCATCTATTCATATAATTTACATTCAATTTTCATTCACAATGTGTTATCCCTTGAATACAAATTTTATGGAACGTGATTCTCATAAGTATGCACTTCAAGGTTGCCATTCCGTACTTAAGAAACATCCATAGCTTCTGTCTGGATTTCCCACTAACTGAAATTTGAATCGTTCTACTTTTCCTACGAACCATCTTAAACACCTGGTATTTCGTCACAATATTATTACTCAGGTTATTATTTTTTTAAATATGGGGCCTAACACTAGCATCTGTTAGGAGAAACCCAGACCAAATTATGGCCGTAATGGGCAATTTGAATAAGAATAAACACATAGCATTCTGATGAATAAGTCTCTTAAAGGTATAGGCACTACCACCCAATATTATTACCTCCCTAACCATTACACTTGTTGAGGCTAGTGTTGTATTTATTGCTTTAATTTTGAGTTTATGTCTAATCATTTTCAGAAAAGAAAGCCATTTGAATAAGATTTGCATTGCATTAAACCAGACAAATGCAATTGGCGTGGAGATTTCAATTGCTGTGTGTGTTGTTGATATTGTCTTGTGACCTTGAGATGAGAAGCCCGCTAGTACTTTTAACGGGTGTGTCACAACTTAACGATGAGTTTGAAAGTATGTCACATTGTTAAAGCAATTAGTACAGTAACAAGGGGAGTAGAAACACACAGTAGGTAGAAATGATGGATAAACGGTAATTTTTCAGTTCGTTTTCCGAGCGTTTGTCTTAAGTATAATTGCAATAACTTGTCATGTTAAGAAATAAAAGGTTAATTCATAAAAAGCATTTTGATTTTGAGGTATGATAAACAATTTCTTTTTGGCTTCATATAATTTGTCCTTTATAACTTTTTTATTCATTTCAATTCATACTTCATGTGGTAAAGAATCAAGATGTAATAAATTTAATTCAGCAAAATATTTTTTATGTAATTGGATATAATTTTTTAATGTTTATTGTCCCAGGCCATAACAAAAAAGAAAGGTCGAATTAAACTGCTTTTTAACTCTGATTTCAATGACTAAAGTCTGCATATCATATTAATAAATTTCCACTTAAAATTTTTAAAAATTGCAATAATACAAATAAATAGGCAGAAAATATAAAACTTCCTGGTAATAAACTGAATTTCACATTAAAAAAATGGAACCATTTTAAAATCCAGAAAAATTTTTTCTGTCAATTTTGTTAAACTAAACATTCTGAAATCTAGAAAACATTGCTGTAAATGCCAGTGAAATATGAAAGGATTATATATTATAAAGAACTTGATATGTACGTGTATCTCACAGAAAATATTTTAAAAATTATAGTTTAAAAAAACTAAAAAACACCTCTTTATGGTTAATGGAACTAAAAAGTTAAAAAAAATTCTTAATATAAGAATAAAATGATTAACGAGAAAATTAATGTCATTGGATTAAAAGTGTGTGGTGCTCTATATCAATTGTTATAATTTCTTACAAGTTCTATTCCGATATGCTGGGTTAGTGTAAAAATGTAGTACAAAGCATCCCCCACATACGCTTTTACCGCAATGACATTAATTTTCTCGTTAATCATTTTATTACATTAAGAATTATTTTTACTTTTTAGTTCCATTAAAACCATAAAAGTGTGTTTTTTAGTTTTTTTATGAATTTTTTAGTTTGATCTACAATAAAAGCATGTAGAGTTTAGCAGTTAGAATATAAATTTTTTTTCCACATTCACGAGTCTTTTGTTTTTGTTTTTTCATTTTCAGAAAAACTAGACAATTGTTTATATTATGGTAAGAAATTGCTGACGCACGCTTTCGCTTTTAGAGTTGTAACCCAATCTTTTAGTCGTCAAATCTTGAAATGGGATCTGGAATTAGTCGCCATATCTGGAAATGGTATATGGCAGGGGTGGCGAACTTTTTTGGATCAACGTGCCATTTTTTCTTTAAGAAATGTTGAAGGAGGTAGAGACGTGCCGTCAAATAATTTTAATTTTTGATTATTGAAAAAAATAATAAAATTAAATACTAACAACTGAAAACTCTCTATTTACAAAGAACAAAATACATTTTGCCCTGTACAGTTGTAAATGTTTTATTTATAACTGTAATTTAAATTAAAGTAACATTAGTGTGAATTTTGTTGTGGTAGTTTGGATGACAAGTAACTTGTATTAGGATTGTAAGATGTTACTTTCAGCAGTATGCAAGCTGAATTGAACCATCTTCAAAACGGTTTCTAAGTGAGACTTTAATGTTATTCATCTATGAAAATAATGACTCGAAGGCATAAGAAGAAGAAAATATGAACAAAATAGCATGAGCCAGTTTCTTCAAATAGCTAAATGTGTCTGAAATCAAATTCCATGTTTCTAAAATTTCATTACTAGCATTTTTACTTATATTGCGTGTTCATCTTTCTTTTTTAATCAATTTCAACTTTTTCCTTTTTTAAAAAATTTTTTGAATCCATATTGAACTAGACTGAAAGTCGATTTACAAACAATAGAATTGGAACAAATTCAGTTTATTAAATGAAGTCACATCAAAGTACATAAAAAGCTTGAAAGTTTCCGATAACTCTTTGAACTGGGAAAATCTCGTTGAAAACTGCAACCTATCACTCACGTTTTTCGTAACATTTCATATTGAACTTTGTTATTTTTAATTAAAATGTAAACCGTTTTGATCGGTGGCGTGCCCAAAATATTATGTCGCGTGCCATAAATGGCACGCGTGCCAGTGGTTCGCCACCCCTGGTATATGGAATTAGTCGCCATATCTGGAAATGGTATATAGAATTGGTCGCCAAATCTGGAAATCGTTATTCCTGATGATCCTGATCAGGACAATGGAACAAAATTATAAATTTATTGCATTGTTATCGGTTCTTGACAAGTGTACAAAATTTCGAATTAATCTGACCTTTTAAAGTAGGTAAAAATCGAGTTCAAAGATTCATTTACATACAAGTGAAGCTTATAAAAACTGAGTTAATAAGTATTAATATTATCATTAGTTTTCATTTCTACAAGATGCAAAACACCAAAATGCAGTTAAATTAAAAAAAAACATTCACTCATAACAATTGACAAGCATAAATCAAAAAGGCTTCTATTTTAATTTATACTATACCAGGAGTAACTTTTCTTATTGCTAAATTGAAATTCCATACAGCGAAAGAAGTCAGAACTCAAATATTTCATCTGTGATTTTCAGCTAAAAATAGCTGTCTAAGTTTTTGCTTAGGTTGGCTAAAGTTACAATACGTATTTTTTGTATTGAAATTTGCTGCGATTTAATGTGTGTGTGTGATAGTTCTTAATTTTCATATTAAATACCTATTGTTTAAAATAAATACGCACTATAGGTGCAAGGCAAGCTAATAGCTGCAAAATCTTTAATTTTGAATTATTTTAATTGATAGTGACATTACATCTAAGATATTATTTAATTCTTCAAATTTTCTTCCAATTTCTTATCCATCATCTTGTTCTTTTATGATATACTGTTTAGTACTTAAGTTTATCTCCTGTTAAACCCGTCACACTGCAAAAACATATTGCTTACAGATATGCATATTACTTACAAAAAGTTCTATATTTGCCTGTGTGTGATGGATTTTTTTGTAATTGCTGAGGATATTTTTGGCAAGTGAGCGTTGTACTGGAAGCTATTTCATTATCTGTATTTTTAGAATATACTAGTCGTATAAATAAATTAGAAATTATATGAATTTTAAATGAAATAAATGTAGTATGTATTCCAGTGCTTCTCAAACTTTCAATATACGCGACCCACTATTCAATCATCATTTTCATTGCGCCCCCTTCTTATACAATAACAATGTATTGAATTCAAATAATACTATACTTTGACAATAAAGCTACAGTGTGTGTGTGTTGTACGACTTTAACCCCTTATGTGCCACCGTCGTATATAAGCGTCTCGCTCGGCCAAAGCATTAATTTTCTGGACGTATATATACGTCTTTCCCAAGTACGATCTTTTCTGTGCAGTGCTGTCCATAAAATTATTCCGAGGGATTTGAAATGGAATAAGAGGACCTTGACAGTGTTTGCGAAAGATTTACTTATTTCAGAGGATTTTTGCTTATTTCTTTCTTTCCTCCTCCCCCTCCCCCGCAGAACATATCAAAATACGCTCGTCTGCGTGGTTAACGGTAGTATTGGGGAGCGAATTGCGTATTTTTTAATCGGCAGTTAAGGAATTAATTATAAACCGTACAAATTATCAAGATGTGTTAATACAAGCCCATATGGTCACTAGTAATTTTCAAAATTATTCTTAGCTTAGTAGTGTTAAATTAATAATAAAATAAACATTGTACAGCACTCAAACATTTATAAGTGTATTATATCAGTGTAAATGTGTATTCTGTATTTTATTATATCAGAAAGTATTTTGTTTGTTTACTTTCAATAAATCAATAATTTTTTAAATAACCTTTTGTTTCCGACTTTTCAATATGCTCGCGCCCCCTTGTAGAGTTATCACGCCCCCCCAAGGGGAGCGTTCCCCACAGTTTGAGAAACGCTGATTTATTCGTTTGATTCTTGAAATTATAACTGGAACAGAGAAATCAATTAAGTACTTCTTTCTTTTATAAGTTAATATTTATTATTTATTATATGTAAATTGTATAAATTATTTAAATTTATTTTTCAAAACTTCTGAGCAATTATCTCTCTATCACATAGTTCTACTTATAATTAAATCTTTCGATAAATCTGTAATTGTAAAGTATCATGCAAGAAATTAATTAACTATAATAAACAAAAAGAAGAATTATGACCGGTACTTCAAGTAAAATTTTTTCTTCTCATAATTTCTTAGCACTACATCAAACAGTTGATCATTCTCTCTTTTTGATTCAAAATTTTCTTCATGTTGTGAACGACCAATAATAATGTTAATATTCCTTCCTAAAGAGCTATAGACTTTTTCTAAGTATGTCATATCGTATTAATCTTAAGCCAGCTGCACCACTTTTACTTGATTCTAGATCTTGTTTTAACGGGGGGGAAATTAAAGCGAAAGCCAAAACAATAGCTTTTCAGCATTGCACTACTTATGCATAAAAAAAAAAAGTCTTTCCTATATGGGCTACAGAGCGGTTTCGATGATGTTTGAGGTATTTATTGCCGGAGGTTACAATTGTTTGAGTGAAACCGATTAAATTTGATAATCATATCTTCGCAAAGAGTTTATTCTTCGCTTTGTTTGCTATATTTTTCAACAATGAATATACATGCAGTCAAGCAAAAATAACTTGAGATTTCTGTATTTAATCATAGCTTTGAGTAATTTTCCTAAATAAACTCTATGATTACTTGAAAAGAATAAACTACGTAAATAAGGTTATATTTCATGCTTTTTTGGCAAAGTTTGAAATAATAAGACAAAAGTATTTCCTTTATGATTTATAATTAAAACATGACAACGTGTTTGTTGTTTGTTCATAAGGGAAAAGTAGTTTAAAAACATGAAAATGAACAGTAGATTTTTCCCTCGAAAAATGGCTCTATTTGTGAATGGTTAACAGGAAGTTTATGTTTATTAGCGATGATAAAAATTAATGTAAATGCTTTGTAAGTGTGTGTCTACCATTTTAAAATGATTTGCAGTTAATACTGTGTGACGAATTGTTGTTTTTTCATTTCTTATGGAACCAAGAGGAGAAATGAGTGGTAAAATAACCCTTCCTTTATATATATATATATAATATATATTTATTTTCTAAATCCTATAATATTTTCTTATGTGAGTTTTTATATAGTTTTAATTGGAGCACAATCTCTACTTTTCTTAAATATTTAGTTTACTTTTCGGTGTATTAACACAAATCCTGTTTAATTATTTTGGGATTAACCATTTTGGTATGTTCAAGCTGTTTTGTTTTTGTCTTTATAAGAATGAGATTTTCTGTTATTCTTTAAATAATTATTATACTTAAATTAATTAAAACATATTGGTACGCTTTATCTAATATGGAATCGTTTTAAAACAGGCATTTAAGAAAATAAATGGAAATATATATATATATATATATATATATATATATATATATATATATATATATTGATTAAATATCTATTTTTTGTTTAGCTTTATTTATATAGTCATGTCTGAGTGTGTCTTACTTTAAATTGGATTAAATATTTCTTAGTGACAATTTTTAAGCAATATTTTTTCTTTTTGCTCTCTTACTGCAAGACACACCCAAGCTTTTGTGTTAATCTGTTAATTTGTTTTGTTTCTAGACTACTCCTGATATTCGAACTTATTTTATAGACACCTTGTGTAACAAGTTGTCGAGATAACATAATATTTTGAACTACAAAAATTAATCATTTTATGGAATTAAATTCTGAATCGCTTAAGGATTAACTATATTTATTTATTTTGACACTAATGAATCAAATGTATATTAGATATTTTTTAGCATATAATTTTCATTTATAATAAAGATAATTTCATTAATTTTGATAATTTTTATTTTGCATTGTCTTTTTCGTAATAGAGTTAAGTCTATAAACTAAATTAGTCGAAAGCTACTGATGATTCACAGTTTGATGAATTTTAGAAATGGTCATAAATTGCAAAAACATTATTAGAAAAATTTATCCAAGCATTGTTTTAAACTAATATAGGAAAGATCGGTAAGCTTTTATACACATTGCGGACCGCCACATTTTCATTTTAAAATTTGCGAACCGCTAATAAAACTTTTAAAGGTACACATTATGTATGGCTATTGAGTATGATATGTATATGATTGGTTATATAATAATAATATCAGTTGCATTTATTTGACGATAAACACAAAAAAGGTACAAAATAATAATATAATACTTATTAAAAATTATGATACATATTTGTGCTTTTGATTTAAAATTATTTAACTATTTTTGAATCCAATTCACCGCAACACGTGAATGAGCTATTTCAAGCTATGACGAATAGTTTTTAATAGCTATTACAACTGAGAATATATTTTCGCACAAATAGGTCATTATGAATGAAGTCACAACTCTCTCTCTTTCATGGCTTTTTCCTCAATGTTGGTTATTTGTTTTTTACAGAAAGCCACAAATTATTTCTTGAAGAGTTGAGTTGAAGTTTCAAGACTTTCATCCGACAATAATCCGACTAAGCCTTCTTTTGCTTTCACAATTAAATTACTTTCCTTAATATTTGAAGAAATACTAAAGAAAGCAATATTTTTCTATTTATGGGATAGCTTTCTTTTGAATAATAACCTTCAAAAGGTGCTTTGAGATACTATGAGTATTATTGTACACGGTGGCTTAACGGAGAGTACTAGGGTCCCTCTGTAAACTCAGGTTTTGGGCTCCAAGTCCAAATACATACTTTGCGTCAGTCAAGCTTTGGGCCCCCAGGAGTATTTCCCCCCCAGAGATGTACGTTGCAAAACTGGTTGTACAAGATCCATTATTTGCTTACTGATGTCTTTTTTTTCAAGTATTCATCTAGATTAGGACACATTTGTAAATTTTCATCTATTAATAATGATTTCCACAATAATGCTTTTTTTTCTGAAATTTCTCTATTTTACTCCGGAAATTAAAAACGTTCGAAAGTTGTCCTTGAATAGATGTGCTCAATTCATTTAATAAAGAAAAAAAGGTTTTTCTTAACAAGCAAGTTTTGTTACCCAGACATTATCGGATTAGAAATTTCGGAATGAAAAATTATTTTGTTGATGAAAGAATTATTTTACTTAAACAATTGGATTAAAATTGTATGCCTTGACAGTCAACTCAGTCAAACAGCATGAAGATGTTTATGCTATGAGCCTATTTCTCGTAACAAAGTTATTCAAACAATTTTAATTACATCTGGCACAGTACTACTCGTAATTCTAAGGATATTCGTGGTAAGTTATATTTTACGGTGAAAAATACAATGAGTAAAAATTGTGCCTGTGTCTCCAACATCTGTTATCTTTTTATCAACTCCTAGTCAATGTTCGGTTAAACTTGCAGCAAACGCCATTTGCATATTTCCTATACATTTTCCTCAACCAGTTTCGAAAAATAATCATTCAATACATTGAAAATTTCTTATCCAGTTGTTCTTTTCGACAATTTAAGTGAACATAAACATTCCTGTTTTAAATATTTTACGAAATTAAATCTCAAGAATCAAAGAATAAATAAACTTGTTTGTTATGCAGGTTGATTCATCACGTTACATTGCCCCAAAGGTTGTATTTTTCAATTCCTATTATTATAGTTCACACTCTCTATATATTTATATATTTACCTTGTTCAAATTTTCAATCGTTAGTAAAATACATTTTAAAGCGCTCAATTGAGCTGAAATTTTACGCACGCGATTATTTTGGATGACAATACATTAATTTAATTATAATTAATAAAAATTAATTGATTAAAACTAATTATTCAAAGAATTTCAAATACAGACACTTTGACATTATTTTTGGCGACTTGTGTCAAAACATGAAAAGGTTTTTTTCTCACATTTTAAAGCTCTCATATGAGCTGAAAATTTTAAAACTCTATTGTTTTGGGTAACAATAAGATAATTTAATTATAATTAATTAAAATTAATTGTGTGACTGAATCTAATAATTTAAAGAATTATAGAGACAGCCATGTTGGCTTCATTTTTAGCGACTTTGGTCAAAACTGTAAAAGATTTTTTTTTCTCACGTTTTACAGCATTCATTTGAACTGAGGTTTTATACACCCGATTATTTTGGAGATGACAATACGATACTTCAATGTTAATTAATAAAAATTAATTGCCACTTAATGTTGCGATTCTGTCATATGAATATACATATTTATATTAATTGTCACTATTTAATAAAAAGTAACTAAACTAATTTTTTTTTTTTGCTTATCTAAGTAGAAATGGACAATTTTTTTTATATATATTATTTGTTGATAATTTCTTCTCTGAATTTTACCAAATTCGTCAATTCTTTATTTCTGTGTTTCACATACCCGGCAGACTAAAAACAAATTTTTTTTTCACTATTTGATGAATAATTGAATAAGATTCTTTTAATACCGAATTATCTTGAATTATTAGTTTTATTAGATAATATTTGTTTTTGTAAATTACCACGCAATCTCCGGAAATATTTAGCTAGTTTATTAGCCAAGTATAGTTGTTTATTCAGAAAACGCCCAGCAAGTTTTGTTGGTTTCTTGCTGTCAGGGGATAAACTCACAGAACATATGATATAAAAAGACCCTGCATCATGTTCAGTTCTAGGTCTTGTATGTATAAAATCATATTTCACAAATAATCAGGGTGATGCTGTCGTTAAAATTTTAATTTTTTATCCTCGACCTTCACTTTTATGTTGTTACATTTGTCTTCGATGATGATGGAATCTGTAGGAGTCGAAATTTTGCCAAGAAAGAAAAATAAAATTTTTGGTTATTTGCTTTTTTTCATCCATTTTAATTTTGTATTACTATTTATTTTGATCCTAGAATCAAACTAAAATAATATAGTTATAAAATATATTTAAAATATGTATAACTCTAAACTTAGTTTAAAATATTTGGCTGTTGAGAAGTGCAAGATTTTGAACATAGCACTACAAAATAGAAATTTATTTTTTAATGACAGTGCCAATACGTCATTGATGTTCAAATGTTCAATAAGATGTTTCATATTGCTAAGCAAATAAATGATCAAAATATGTGAAAACAACGATATACATCCACAATATTTGACTGACCAACAATTACTCTTGTCATTGTGTTCAATATCGTTGCCAAATTGTTGTAAGGCAAAGACCATAGACAAAGAAATAAAACAAAACTTGATAGTATTATTATTTTAGTAAGAAAGTAATACTGTGTGAAGTTAAAGTGCAAAATAAATCAGAATTCGTACCAAGGGTTTGTTGAAATCAAATTTGATGCCTAATAAGTTGTACAGAATTAGGCGCTTTTATTTCCTTATTCATTTTACGCCGCTGACAGAGGTTTCTTTTAAGAAATGCCTTTGAAGTAAAAGTTTTGTAAGTCACAATAGTGCGTTTTCACAAATCAATTGTGAATACAATGCTCTTGTTTTGTTTTAGATACTGTTGTTTGTTGTTTTCTAATGCCACCTGTCTGACGTAGTCAGACCGAGGCCCACGAAATTCATCGTGGCATGGGCAAGAGGTACGCCTGTCGTTGGCCTTGAGCACCATACAGGTGACAGTACGATTTAGCTCGGCGAAATTCCCCGAAGGGACGATAGATGGCGACACAACCTCTATCTCCACCTCCACAATTTCTGCATGTAAACTGAAGGGGAGGGAAATATTCTCCAGTCCCTGCGCTCGTGATTAAGCCCACAAGACTACGGACCCACTGATTTAACGAGCACGTACTCCGTGTGTACTCAAAGGGTGTTTGGTGGCATCGAACCCAGGCCTTCCGGTCTAGAGTCCGATGGTCTAACCACTAGGCTACCCACGACCCTGTAATATCGCTGTATACTGTAATACAGCTAAATCAATTTTGTTTTTTATTTAAAAATTTTATTAAATGAGCTCAATGAATTTAAGTAATATATGAATTTAGTACTTACTTATTATCGCAACCGTATTGGTGACATTTTATAAAACGAAGCACATGGTTGCGAATTCAATGCGCACGACATATGCAAAGTCGGGGTTGCGAACTTGGCGAGTTATCTTAATGTTGGCATTGTTGCAATACTACATAAGTCCCTTGAAGAAGAACCTGTGAGAACTTTTTTTTTTGTGCCATTAAAATTTCACCTCGAATTACTGGTTGTTAACAGCTTCTCTGAACAGTTTTGAAAATGATTCAATTTTTATATGACTGAGTTTTAAAATTTTCGTACCAAAAAAAAACTCCAAGTGTATTTAATTATTTAAAAATAAATTAAAACGAAATAATATTTTACTCATTTTTTTAAAATTTCTATAAAATTTTTTAAAAAATCTGAGAAAGTAAAAATTTTTTTTTAATTTCAAGAATGAAATACATTAATGAAACGGTTATTTTTAATTTCCAAAATGTAGTTAAAAGCAAACCATTTCAGACCCTATTTATGAGGACATTCCAGTGTTCTGATACTCTGCATTTCTCGATGACACTAGAAATTTAGACATCAAATCCGATTCCGCCAATTTTTGAAATATAGGTTGACATATCCAGCTCTTAATCTTGCGTTACTAAAGATTTTTCTGATTATTCAATATTATCAATAAAAAGCCGTTACAATTGTCTTCCTTTAACGTCAGTTTTAACTTAAATTGTTTCGCCGTCTTGAAGGGATTACTCACGAGTAAGTCTTCCAGAGGTCAAATACTCCAAAGGCGCTTTTTAAATCAACCGTGCAATTTAGACATTTTGGGTGAAACCGTAACAACTGAAACACATCCCCCTGTAATCCATGCCCTTCCTTATTTTCTTCCGGACTTGCGAAAGCATTTAATTTTTATAATCAATAATATTGTTCCTTCAGGCAATTCGGTACTCGTTTCTTATGTCTCATATCGCAATAATAATGCATTGGACTTTATTAGACAACACGTCAGGCTATATCGATGGGTTCGATACAGTTTTTTCAAGTATTTCGGTCGAATCCATTTCTTTCATATTGTTACAGATGTTACAGCTTTTAAATGGCTTTATTTCATCATAAATTGCTGAGAGAAAGGTTGATTTTTATCACCACCTGAATTCAAGTGTGTCGATTTGATAAATGACACTATTACTTAGAAATGATCTTGGAGCATTGAGTTTCTTGTTAACGTTTTTGTAACCATATGTCTTCTGAAAAGTTCTTGCATGAAAACCATAAATCATTGTTAATTACTTTAAAAAAGTGTAGGTTGTTCTCATTTAATAGTTTTTAATGACTATTTTGTAATAGGAAATATAATTTTAATTGTTTTAAACATACGTAATAGGATCTTGTCGTAGATTTATAGCAATTTCAACAAATTTAAAACAATATATTAGGTGAGGAATTTTAATTGTAAATTTTTTTATTGGTTTGTTTGCCGCTTATATAAGAACAGCCTAATATTGGTGCTATGTATATAATGTAATAGATTCGTAGTATTATGTATAGTGGAAATTTGGAATGTTTAATGTATCATCATCATGCAGATGTGTGTGTGTGTGTGTGTGATTGAGAGCTTTTGTGCCATTAGAAACCTATTGCATTTCAATTTAAAGGTTTTGAATTGTGCATAAAATGTTTCTTGCTGCTACTTTTGCTTTGTTAAGATATGGCTAATCAACATTTTGTTACATATGTTATAGATTTTAGTATAGAGTAATTATTATAATATAAACGTTTTGTAAAAAGTCTATGCTGATATATTTAAATTTATTTTTAAAAAAATTATATTAAAAAGATGACATTGTTCTACAATAAAAAATCAAGGAATTTTTATTTTTGAAGTTATAAAGTTTATAGTTTATACTAATAAGAAGTGAAAACAAAATGTTAGGTGTTTTTTTTTAATTTTGATTGAAATGATTACTGTTTTACAATCTATTTTTCTTTGCAATTTATTTGTCACACCCAAATTTTAGCCTTAATCCAATAATTAATTTAAACTATTTACTATTCAAACTTAAACTGCTCCAAATAAAAAAAATATGTGTTTTGGATAACTTTATAAAGAAAATATAAATGAATGTATTGAGAGATTTAAATCTCTAATCTTAATGGAACTTATCTTTTATTTTAATTAGATAAAATGATATAAATGGAATTTTAAATAATGTTATTTAATTTCTAATATTTATATCGTATTAATATTGAAAAATTATATATTCCCGCGCACGTTGAATAGCAGCCACTAATTTGCGAACTACTCTCTAAAAAAAGGGAAAAGTATTACATGTTCAGGAGGGCTACTGCTTGTATAAATTCAGGTTATAAATTCATCTTATATTGCAGATTACACCGCTCCTGTTTAAGTTATAAAATGTAATGAATAATTCGTTCCCAAATTTGTGTGTGTTTAGATTTATTATGCATAGTTAATAGTGATCAGTGGTGAAATCAAGGGGAATGTCCAGAAATCTGGACACTCCCCTAGAGTAAAAAAGAAAAAATAGCGTAAATGGACCGCATATCTGACCTAATAGACTGAAGAGATATTTCTGATTACAATTCAGGGAGAGATTCGTACTAATTCTCGTTTTAGAACGTTACTCTTTTTTTACATTAAGAGAGTTTAATATTATTTCTAGAAAAATATTATGCTTTTACACATGGACCTTTTTACAAAGATTACAATTTTTTTAATATTTGTTTTTTTCCTTTAAATTTGTCATCTTATTTTACTTTTAATTATTTTAAATTACAAACTGCCTTCCCAAATTTTTTACTTAGGCTTTTTTTCTGAGAGGATTTTTATGTATAGCAAAATGAATTTGTAGAATTTAAGAGAGTTTTATAATTTTTTGAACTATTATATGAACATTTGGAATCTTTCTTTTACAAATATCATCTTTAAATGTACATTTGTACCAAATGAAATCCTGACGTTTCTTTACAGTCATAGGTATTTCAAGCCTAAAATTGCATTTTAAATATTATTTAATTTAACATCCTGATATAATAACTCAAATTTGTCACTTAACCATATTTTATTAGACATAAGATCGTAATAAATAAAAAAATCTTCATTTTTATGTAGTACTTATTTTTAAACTTAGAAATCTTACGTATATATATGCGAATAAAATTCCAGAAGACACGAGAATATATTTACCATTCTTACGAAATTATTCATTCATAAAATTTGTACAGTACAGTCCCGATAATCCGAACAATATCGGACCGACCCCTGTTCGGATTATGTGATTGTTCGGATTAGCCGGAGTAACAGCGAAATCACTATTTGAACTGGGAGTACGGGTTATGTTGTACAATTTTTCATACTAAACATTAGTGGTTCTGTTCTGTAGTTTATTCCATTTTAAAATTTGTACCATAACTTGATGTACAGTGCGTGAATATTAAATAAAGAACTGTTTTGAATTAAGGTTTATACTGTTTTATATTGAAATATTCACCGATTTTCGTCCTTAAAATTATAAAATTTTTTCCGCGGAGCCGTTCGGATTAACCGGATGTTCGGATTAGCCGTGTTCGGATTAGCGGGACTGTACTGTAGTATGAAATTATTACAAAATAAATAGAATAACTTCAGTCAATTAATTGCTTAATATATACTTAGACAATAATAGCAATTGAATATTTTACATACATTTTTCATTTTTATCTATTATTAGTACTTCTTATTTTCTATGGTACTATTGGAAAATTTTGATTCTGACCCGTATGTTTGAAAAAATATTAAAATATCCTCTAATTTATAACTTAACATTAACAATTTTAAAAATGTTTTATCAAAATTATTCTGTATTTATAATTATTATTTGGAAATAGTCTATGTCGAAACAAGTTATTCTAATAAGGGCAGGTTCGATTAGTATTTTTTTTTAAAATGGTTATTCGCAAAAAAAAATTATTTTTTCTTATTAGAATATGCAGTTTGTATTTTAAATTTGATGTAGAAAATACATTCACTTCTGTTCCCGTTAATGTTTGTGGGGCATTTGAGATTAACACGTTTTTCTTGTGTCTTGCAAACAACAATCATAAATAATTCAAAGTACGAAAGTTCAAAGCAATAAAGTTTGATTATTCAGCCCTTTGCGTTTGTTAAAAATGCATTTCACACTAGGTAATGTATTAATTAAGAGACTGTATATTATAAATTAGATTATTGAGTTTATCTTCGTATCAATGTGATGAAGTTGTTTATGAAACTTCAGTAATTTTTGAAATACTGATATTTTATTACATAGTTGCTGGGTTTTTTTAAATAAATTTTTCTTTGTTTTATAGAGATGATATGCATTATGTAATTTGATACATTTTTCTTCTGTATTCGTTCTAATAACGTTAAATTTTGTAACCAATTTGTGACTATATATTAATGTTGCTATGTGTATAATGAGCATTCTGTGTTATACTGTTTATATATCTTTGTAATAATTATTTTAAAGGAATGGGGTATTTTTTTGTGAAGTTATTCTCAGTTAATTAATTGCTATTGAATATTCATAAGTTTTACAATTATTATAAGATTTTTTATAAACGTTATATGTCTTATTTTAATTTCAATTGTATTTTTAATTAGGTTTTGTTGTTTAAATGAGAAAATTTTTCACGAAAATTTACCATTATTTAAATATGGTAATAAATCATATGTATTAGTTACTCTTGAAAACGTTTTATTGATTTCGATGCATTTAATATTCTTCTCTATTTAAAGGCAAAATTAATTTATCTTTGCAGATTATCCTTTAAAAGTTTTTTTGTTATTACTAAGAATGGGGCTTTAAAAAATTAGGTATTCATTTGTTTTAAATATATAATAAAACAAATGTTCCATATCTTTGGAACATTTGTTTTTAATATTGATAGTCGATGCATTTAATATTCTTCTCTATTTAAAGGCAAAATTAATTTATCTTTGCAGATTATCCTTTAAAAGTTTTTTTGTTATTACTGAGAATGGGGCTTTAAAAAATTAGGTATTCATTTGTTTTAAATATATAATAAAACAAATGTTCCATATCTTTGGAACATTTGTTTTTAATATTGATAGTGATTTGTCAAAAATTTTTTTTATAATGATTCCTTCCTTTGGGGTTAACTGAAGATTCGCGGGTTCAAGTCCTGGAACACCTAAAGAGAAGGCCGATGCAGGTTAAATCTGTCGAGGCTCAATGTTCTCCCGTTGGTGTGGTAGTTAGGAGATAGGAGATTGTCAGTTCAGGTATTGTCCTCATCACTTGACCGATGCTCAAAATTATGAAGTCCGTCGTCCATAACCCTCGTGTTGCTTATTAGTGAGACGCTAAGGTAGCTCTCTTTCTCAGACTCACACTCATTCTTTGACGTTAAGAAGAACCCAAATATTTTAAAATGATAATAACAATAAATTGCAATTTGGAAGATAAGTTTTTTCATTATAAACAAATCATAACGTTTCATCAATAGAAATATTTGTCTGGATAACTTTCATCTGAAACAAAGCAGCAATTTAACGGTTAAATAAAAATCATATAAATCATTTTAACTCTTTATCTACCTACGGTGCTTATAAGTACCACTCACTTTAAAATTACATAGATTAACCCTTTTTTCGATTACTCTGACGATACTTAGCAGGAATATTCTTTTAAATCCACTCTTCCAAGATATTTTGGCAGCACGAGTTCTATGATGAGTACTTTAGCGGGGAAGGCGAATAGTTTTATAGCAGAAATTGCGTTTTCAGCTGACATTTCGACCGGATTGCGTAGATTGTCATTTTTAGTCCGAAAAAGTAGTTAAAGTCAAAAGATAAGGGTCTTATTATTTTTGTATGTTAATGAAGACCTTAGAAAACGATTTGAATATTTATTTTAAGTGAACGGTATATTTAATTTATTTTACAGTTGATTATCTTTAATTAGCTCTAACGTATTATAAATTTCCCAAAGTTGAGTATTTTGTTTATGTATATCTCTTAATTTTTAATGTAGTGATTCAAAAAAAAATATTGCATGGAAAAAAACTGCAGTAAATGATAATGCGGTAAGAAAAGGGTTAAATGTTTCACAGTTTTAATATTCATTTGAAATCCCACTGAGAAATAAAAAAAATCAAATATCTAAATGTGGTTATCTCACAAAAAGGGAAGACATCAATAATTTTTCTGTTACCTCTAACGTCAAGAAAACTAAGTCTTCCCTTTCACTTTTTTAAACAGAAAATTAATAGTATTTCATAAATTGGAAATGCGATCATGCCGCATTCTATAAATTTTTCTTATCGGTTGGTAAATATGGACCACCCAGGTATTGATGTCCGTTTCCTTTAACTCAGCTTGACTTCTTTAGCACGGCGTGCTAAATGAGTTATAATGCTCACGCAGTTAATGGGTTGCTCGCTAGACTTCCTGAATGAGTGATGTAATAAAAACGAATGCTTCGTTAAATTAGGTGCTAATGAGCTACTTTTCAACCTAGGAAGTTATTTTTAACCGATACCGTTAAACGGTTTACGTTCATTAAAAGAATTTGGTTGATTTAAAGATAATTTTTAAAGAGGATTTATTCATAAATGTAGATAGAGATAACTTTTTCAACATGAAATATATGTGTTAAGACAAATCTGAATATATTTATAATGATTTGTCGTCATTTGATACTTTGACATAAAATGTTATTATTTGTTTGAAAGTTTATCGTGAAATTCTCGCGATAAATTAAGTATTATTTTTAAAAAAGTTTATGTGACAATTGGAATCGGTACTGTATACGAAAATAAGATCAAATAGACAGATTCTTGAAAACGATTGTGATTTTTATTAAAAATTACTTTTCATCAACATTTTCTCAGAAAAACGTTTACACAGAATATTTTATGTATGTAACTTATTTTTACTACATTCTGAATGAAAAAACTAATCGGTTTTGTTACTGGCTTGAATCCGGCCTTCAAAGAAAATATTTGCTGTTCCTTTGTGGGAAATTCAAATATATTTCATGCTTTCCTGAAATATTACTTTAATTCTTAATAAATATATTTTCAAAGAAAAAATACTTTGATATATTTTTGGAGTATATTATTTTTTTTCAATATATATATATATATATATATATATATATATATATATATATATATATATATATATATATAAATGTTACTTCACGAATATTTCGAATTTGCTGATGATCAGATAGATAAATGATGGTATAAATATTCGCATTTACAAAAAAGGAAATCAATTTTTGCTGTCCATAACATAAAAAAAATGAAATAATATTACTTTTAAAAATTGCTTTAATAATATGTTCAAATAAATACAGAAGCATAGAAATATTTTAAGCACTCTCTCATAAAACTACTGAAAATAGAATAGAATAAAAAATGTGCAATTTTCATTGTTTCAAAATTTACTTCTTTATTAATATTTTAGGCTTATGATATAAATGTAAGGTATTCCCCAAATTCTCTTAAAAAGGCGTTCGCTCACATACCAAAAACATTTACATACTAAAAATCTTTATTTTTCTGCATATTTGGTTCAAATAATTTTACAAAAAAATTATTAATTAATATAGTCATATGATGATATTAGTCCATTCCACATTTCGAAACTTACAAAGTATATAAAAAGCATTGCATGCTCAAAGAAAATAATTTGAATTCAGATATTCGAATTAACTGGAACATTATTAACAGAAAGTGTCAAATATAATTGAAGCAGATTCGCACCCAAGGGGAGGGGGGATATCCCCTCTACTCTTCCTTGATTTATATTTCCGATTGATTATTATCCTATGTAAATAGTTCATAAAATTTAATTATTTGTTTTTAATAATTAATTTTATTAATTAATGCTAATTAATTATTCAATGATTCATTTTTTTTTTCTGTATTTTTGTTCCCGACAATCGACAAAATCAAAAGAATATGCTTGGCGGCGTATTGAGGTATGATACGATAACGATGAACTTTCTACCCTGGATTCCCCCCTCCCTCCTTGAAAGATCCCTGTGTTTGCCTCTGATTTGAAGTGTACATGAAGTTTTCAAGCTTTTAGAAAAGAATGAATGACAAATATTTCTATATCGTTTGACTTTTACTTTTCTGTGAAAAAGTGAAATATTTCTTTACTCAATGTTTTTCATTAGTTACAGTGCTTTCATTCAGTGCGAAAAATTTGTGACATTTTTTAGCAAAGTTATATATATATGGCATTTTATTCATAAAAGAATCAAAATTATACGGATTTAGAATACTCAGTTATTTTACATTGTTTTTTTTCAATAATCCCACTGATAAAGAATCTTTAGCATTTAATAGAAAATGGTGGAAAAAATTGTTCACTATCCTCTATTTTACTGAGAATTTCTTGTCGAAAATTTTATATCTGTACTTCCATACTTGAAAATTTAGATTGAATAATTGTGAAATCGAATCTACTGAAGAACTATTAATCAAATTTTGATTTGATAAATGTTAATCTTCTTAGTACTGACACGTGGAAGAGTTATACCTCTGATCACCTGAAAATCAGCGACTGATATTCTTAAAAAAAAACTCTAAATGCAATAACAATTAATCAGCTTAAATAGTTACGTGTTAAACGATAATATAATATAATTTAACTTTACTCTTCCTGTACTCAGAGCTAAAAGTTTAAAAATCGCCGTAAAATCCGACGTATACAAGCATCACCTTATGACTCGAACTGCCTTATAAAGCGCAACCTGAAATATGCGTGTTAATGTTTTGAAATTTATTCGAGGTTTTATTCCAAGACTTGAACTACATCCCTTTATGCTCATAAGAAATGTCATTTCTTTTAAATAAACAGTATTTTGGTACATATAGAAGTCTAATTTTTTCCTATAATCATTATTTATTTTTATTTTTAAAGCTCTCATTTTGATACACGGCGGTATAACGTGCATCCGTAAATTTCGATTATATTTTTTGAGTTAAAAGTGTACGTTATACGCCGGATTTTACGGTCATTAATATTACTCATAAGAATTTTTCCTTTTGAAAAAAAGTGATTTATTTTGAGTAATATTAGTTAAAATTCTGAATTTCAACTCATAAATTATTTACAAGCCAGCTCAGATGTCGTCCTCATCATTTGACCATGGTTCAAAATTACGAGATCCGTCACTAAAAGCCCTCGAGTAGCTGAAAAGTGCCACGTTAATATTCCCTCACTTGAGGCATAGAAAACAGTGGATGTTAGAAACTACCAAAGTGCCTATACTAATTCAGTACGTTTGGAATACGGAAATGGGACTAAAAATATTATCTGCATATTTCATGAAATTAGCGTATCTTTAGACTAGTTGAGTTATTATTTCATATAATTAATGATAAAACCAGTTTATTTCAAAATTAACAATACCATATGCAGAAAAATGCATTGTTGAGGAAATGTAGTGCATATATTATACATTCACCCAATGCAGATTTTAGGTTAGTTTCATTACAGTTTGATTCGATATATATGATTAATGGGCAGAATGCTGATTTGAAATGTTTTAAGGTTAATGATATTTGAACAATAAATGTAGCTGTGTCATGGTCAAGATTTATCTGATGGATTATGTATAATTTTGGAATTGAAATGAAACTAAATATGGTTATAAAAGTCCATAGTCACGCGGGAAAGGAAAATTGGCAATGGCATTGTGAATATGATGTATCGGAAAACAACTCAAATTTTCTTTGCCATCTCTTTTATGTCTTTTGAAGATTTCTTGAAGCTAATTCTTTAAGAAAATTTAAAATTATTAAAAAATGCGTATCTTTGTAAACTCTTGAAGCATTCTTCATATTCTAATTAAAAAAAATAATTGATGTTATCTGTCAAGTGAATGCAACTTATTTAGAATTATTTTTGAATTAGATTACGAATCGGATTCAAGGCTTGAAAATTACACGGTTAATTTTCGAATGCTAACATTATATTTAGATTTCACAAGTGTATTTTAATAGTCGCATTATTTACAGTCGGACCCCAATATAATGAATTCATCAGACCGAACACTTTGCTCGTTAATTTGAGATTATTCGTTGCATCGGGGTCCAAACCAATACAAATTTTATTGCATTTACCTTTTGGAAATTCTGTAAGCAACTACACAAGAAATATCCATTGTTAGAACTTACACACTTTTTATTTAGCGGCTTAAAGTACTATTGGCGAATAATTACACACCAGTTAATTGGAAATATTAAACTGTTGACAAATAGATGCTTAAAATCCTTTTTGATTCATGACTCAAAAGAGTTCTTTTTTCGACTTTATACAGAGAAGAAAATACGGCATCATTTACATCCTGCTGTATAAGATAGAGGTATATTTTCACAGTTTACAAACAATATAAAGTATTAAAAAATGTAACAGTTTTGACAGGAATTTCATTATCGATTTTTGCAGTAGAATCGCTAATTTTTGGCTCCGACAAATCACCAGTTTCCTCATCTTCAGTTGTGGTCGCGGTAGCCAAGTGGTCAAGTTATCGGATCGTGGCTACCTTGTCACGAGTTCGAGCCCAGTACCACTAAAGACCCGCCATGTAGGGGAGCGATGCACGTTAAATCTGTCAAGAGCTCAAACGTTCTCCCGTTGGTGTGGCGTGGTAGTTAGGAGAGGGGGTGCCAGCTCAGGTGTCATCCACGTCACTTGATCATGGTTCAAAATTACGTGACCCGTCGCCAAAAGCCCTAGTGTAGCTGAATAGTGTGACGTAAATATTCACTCACTCACTCATCTTCAGTTGCACAGATAGGTAATCCGTCATCAAATGTATCATGATCGGAAAAATCTTAAAACATCCTCTCCACTGCGGATGAGATGAGAAAGGATTTTCCTGTCCTACTCAAAACTCACAAAATAGGTTACACTCGTGACTCATCTGCACCTGTGAAGTCTGCATCTTTTCCTGCCGAAATTTGCAAATAAAAAGAAAAGTTATTTGCTGTTCCGACCAAAAGGTATACGTCAGTTGAAAAAAAAATTCAATTTTTTCTAACAAAAACTAATAAAACAATTTTCTGCTGCTGAAACAATTCCTTAATTCGGGGTTTATTATTCTTTAAGTAAAGTGTTTTGCTTTTACTTTAATTGGGGGCAGAGAAAAAATCGTTAAATTTGGGTCCAACTATATATATATATATATCTTTAAAATCCAATATAAAAATTCAATATATAAATATATATATATATACATATACACAAATATATAAACGAAAATATAAAAATAAACAGATAGTTATAAACCTAAGATAACTATAATTAGGAAGAAGGCACAGTAGTATAATGACAAACTCCTGGCCTTAGGAACCAGGATTGCAGGTTTAAACATGTTTTGGGGCCGACCAACCTTCACCTGAAATTTGTCATACTATGTACCAAGAGGAAAGGAAAGAATTATATATGAGGAATTTAAATATTAAAAAATCATTAAACTAAATAACATATGAACAAAAACATATAACCTACTTTTATTCGCAGTAAAGACGTAGGTCGGGAGTGCATCAACTAGTAATGTGTTCCCGCCAAATACAAGGGAGTGAAAGCAGATCCGCATAAAATTAATTGCGATAGGATATTAAGAAATTTATATATATATATATATATATATATATATATATATATATATATACTTTTAAAAAATCATAAAACAATATTCATATAAAAATTAGTGTAAAATAAAAATGAAACGCAAAAAAATATAGTATTATTAAAATTCAATAAGCATGTGGCGCCATATATTTAATGATTGTATAATAAATTAGATATTGTAGAAATTTAAAAAAAACATTACAAAACATAATGGCAGTAAATAAATACAGTAATACAAATTGTATCATTAAAAACCATTATAAATATAATTACAAAGGAAGTTAGCAGGATATCCATGTTCAATACAGTGATTAAAAAATGTATTAAGATTTAAAAAAATATTAGCTTTATCGCTAACTAATACATTATTACGATAAATATAGTTAAAAATAATATTTCTATATATAGATATTGATAAATTTGAATTCCAGTAAGGCTTTGATGAAATTAAAATTAAAGGTATCTCTTTTATCATAAATATTACTATATAATTTCATATCCTTAGTATACGGTGTTACATCTAGGTAATTAGTTTTGATTGGATTATTATTAATTTTAACTAAGTTTAAGTAAGCCGGATAAAAATTAACAATGGGATTTAAATTATCATTTTTACCAAAAATAATTAAATCTTCAATATACCTAAAAATATAGTAGTCATTATTAATAATATAATTATTTTCATAAAAATGTAAATAAAGATTAGCCAAACTATTGCTAGCTGTGCCCTCTTGTGGGAGTCCTTTCTCTTGTTTATATAAAGAACCATTAAAATTAATGTAATTTTATTTTAAGACAAAATCTATGAGAGTTTTAAATTTGTTAATATTAATATTAAGATTATACATACTGTGGTTTTCTAAAATTACTTTAATAATATCATATATATCAATGGAATTGAAAAGATCTTCAAAGTCATAACTATGAACTGAATAAATATTCTTATTATTAAAAAAATCTATAATCTCTTTACTATTTTTAATTATAGCTTTATTACATTGCTGATTAATAAAGTTTTGTATAATATTATGAAGCAATTTGCCTGCAGTAGTAATGTATGTTTTAAAACCATTTGTCACAGTTCTAAATTTAACAGGACTTTTATGGAATTTTGGAGTTAAAAATATACATGGATACTTAATTTTAGGAATACAAAAACCTAATTTTTTATAAATTGCAATAATACGATTACTAATTTATATATATATATATACTTATTCGGGTTTGAATCAATATTTTCAGGTATAAAGTACATTCAATTTCCTATACTTCAACTTTAGCAATAATAAATGATAAAAAATTTAATAGTCTTGAATATACTTTACAATTATATTTAAACATATTTTTCAAGAATATATATATTCTCGTCTAAGCTGAGTGCTAAGCATAAGTAATATGATAAATTAATTTTTAAAACTAGGTATGTTAGTTAACTGCTGCTCTTTTCCGAAATAATTGTGCTGAATTATTTGTGTTTTAATTTTCAACTTGCTAGGAGAACTAATGCTATTTAATTTTAATGCGAAGAAAGGGAAATATTTGTTTCTGTTTAGTATTCAATAAAAAATATCATGACTTTTATTCTTTTTGTATGCCATCTTTAATCTTAATTATACTTATTAAGGAAAAACTTTTTTTTTCTTCACCTCTTTACAAATCATCATTTAAATAATAAATGAATGAAGTTAAGTTAAAAGTATTTGAATGTAGAATTTTTTTAACAAAAATTTTAATTTTATCTCAAACTATCAAAGTTACTGATTAAAAGTTTAGTACGTGACATAAAATAATTTTCATTTTTCAATTCCTACTATTAACTCACCCTCTTTTTATATATATTTATTTATATATATATTTATCTTGTTCGAATCTTCAATCATTAATAAAATACTCTCTATTCATCCACTAAAGTTCTAATACATTTTTTAAAACTTGTTGTGGATGACACATAATAATTGTATGTTAATACAACTTACACTTATACACACAATACACTTATGTTAATACAGTTTTTTTCAAATATTAATTCATTAATTAAATTAAATTAAATTAATTACTGGTTTTAGAAGCCAACTTAGATTTGTCTCCATTGTTGTAACAATGTAACTGCTAAAACAATGACAAAAGTTGGCGTTGAAAACCGATTTTTCAGCCAAATAATCTAAACCGGGTGTGCATTGTTACAATAATGCAGACAAACCATGCTCTTTTTTCAATTCCTACTATTAGTTTCCTCTCTCCCTATATATATATATATATATATATATATATATATATATATATATATATATATATATATATATATATATATATATATATATATATATATATATATAAAGGGTGTTTTTTTTAGAGGTATAGAACTTTTAAATTGCAATAAAACAACGATGTATTATTCGATTGACATGATTTTTTTTTTTTTATTCGAAAGATAATCTTGTGGCATTACATTTTAAATATGATCAAGCAAGGCGTAGATTCGTCGAATGGGCCCAAAACGAGATTGACGTTGTTCCCGATTTTCATAAGCGAATTTTGTTTAGCGATGAAGCGCACTTCTGGTTGAATGGCTACGTCAACAAACAAAACTGCCGCATTTGGAGTGAAGCTAATCCACAAGTGTATGTCGAAACACCGTTACATCCAGAAAAACTGACTGTTTGGTGCGCTTTATGGGCTGGTGGAATCCTTCTTCAAAAACGATGAAGGCCACAACGTTACAGTCAATGGTGATCGGTATAGAGCCATGATTACTAACTTTTTCATTCCTGAATTGAACAATCATGATGTCCAGGAGCTGTGGTTCCAACAAGACGGCGCAACATGTCACACAGCTCGTGCCACAATCGATTTATTGAAAGACACGTTTGCTGACCGCCTAATTTCACGTTTTGGACCTGTGAATTGGCCTCCAAGATCTTGTGATTTAACACCGCTAGACTATTTTCTGTGGGGCTATGTAAAGTCATTGGTCTATGCGGATAAGCCACAAACGCTTGACCATTTGGAAGACAACATTCGCCGTGTTATTGCCGATATACGGCCACAAATGTTGGAAAAAGTCATCGAAAATTGGACGTCTAGATTGGACTACATCCGAGCCAGCGGTGGCAGTCCTATGCCAGAAATCATATTTAAAATGTTGCCACAAGATTATCTTTCGAATAAAGAAAAATTCATGTCAGTCGAATAATACATCGTTGTTTTATTGCAATTTAAAGTTCTATACCTCTCAAAAAACACCCCTTATATATATATATATATATATATATATATATATATATATATATATATATATATATATATATATATATATATATATATATATATATATATATATATATATATATATATATATATATATATATATATATATGTATATATATATATCGTTATAAATCCGTTTTAGTAGGTTATGTTTATGTTCATATATTCTTGTTTAATGACTTAATATTTAAATTTTACGTATAGAACTCTTTCCTTTCCTCTTGGTACATAGTATGACAAATTACAGGTGAAGGTTGGCGCCGCAAAACTTGTTTAAACCTGCAAACCTGGTTCCTAAGGCCAGGAATTTGTCTCTATACTGTGTGCCTACTTCCTACTTTTAGTTATCTTAGGTTTATAACTATATGATTATTTTTATATTTTTGTTTATATGTATATGTATATGTGTGTATAAATTTATATATATGTGTATGTATATGTATATGATTATATTTTAAAAAAATTCTTATATTGGATTGTATATATATATATATATATATATATATATGTGTGTGTGTGTATATATATATGTATATATATATGTATATATATATATATAGTATATATATATGTATACGATATATATATATATATATATATATATATATATATATATATATATATATATATATCGTTCAAATTTTCAATCGTGAAAAAAATACTTCTATTCATCCATTCAAAGTAGGAATCGACAATTTTTCTTTTTAAATTACTTGTTTTAATTGAAGAACTAGTCCTTCACGGAAAGTTCAGATAAAATAGCTATTTTTTATTTATACGATAGAGTTGAATTTAATTCAATAAAAATGAAATGTTATGGCTGCATTTTATTTAGAACTGATTACTTTGAACACTATATAAGATTTATCCACCTTTATTTGTTTAGAATAATTTTACTCTGAAATTTAACCTACACTACCTTAAAAATTTCGGTTTTTTCCCATTAGAAATCATAAAAATGCTTTTTAATACCACTCTTTTTAGCCGCCCATCCGGTACAGTGGCCAGTGACGCTGACTGCGGTGCCGTACGGTCTAGGTTCGAATCCCGGGTAAGACATGGATGTGTTTGTGAGGTAATCGTTCTCTTCTCTGTGATGTGTGTTTCACGCTGACTTCTAAATAAGCCCCGTTCTGGGTTGTAAAAATTTTTTTTAAGAAAATACTATTCTTCCAGGAATAACCTGACGCCGCTTCGCCTAATGGTTATGTGGCCAGTGTGTCACGAGTTCGAACACCAGTGTCGCTGAAGACCCGCTGTGTAGAGGGGCTGATGCGTGTTAAATGTGTTGAGGCTCAAAGTCCTTCCATTTGCCTGATGTGGAAGTTCGGAGAGGATATCAGCTCAGACGTGATCTTCATCTCTTGAGCATGGTTGAAAGCTACTTGGTCCGTCGTCAGAAGCTGTAATGTTGCTTTATACTGTGACAATTATAAAAGTTCAATCCTTGGAATTCTATAAGGTCATTCGCACTTTATGGAAATGATTTTGATAGTTAATTTCTATAAATAAATACTGTATTTTTTGTGTAAATTTGCTCTTATCTGATAGCCACGATTTTTGTCAATAGGTCTAGCTCGAATTTTCAATGATAGTAAACTCTTTCTTAGTGATGTCATGCAAAATTTAACTCCATTACTCTTGAATCGTTTTCCAAAGTTCACTCAGAGTTCTTGGATGCCGTTTTCCTAAGGTTCGTTTTAATAAACCGAAAGCACAAAAATCCATTGCGGAAATTTAAACTGATTTATTTATACGTATTTCATAGAATGAAATACAGTTTATTCCTGTTTCTGATTCTTTCTTTGCTATATAAGCGGCAGTTGACTTTGACGTGTGAATAGAATCGTTGTCCATATGAAGCTCAACTTTATTAATGTCGTTTTCATGTAAAGTTGGAATTAGTTCTTCAAAAATTGGTTCTAAAATATTCTGCTGATAGTAGAGTATAATTTAATTTTGGCTTTAATTACTTTTTTATTGTTAATTTGCCGTTGTAACAAAATCCTTCAACTATCATGAATCCCATTGGGAACTTTACTCTACACTAACGTAGCCATTTCGTACAGTCATTACCGTCAGCTGAGCAATAGAAAATTAATCTTCTTTTAACACTGTCATTTAAATATGCTCATACCTCATAGAGTGTTACCACAAATTTCAATTTTTCAGCAGCTAGGTGGTTTTTACATGATTTTCTTCAATTTTCTTTTATTTAAGTAATATGTGTTAAAAAAAGGAGACGAACTTTTGGTCTAAATATCTATTTAACTTTAAATCCTTATGAATGATTTTAATTACAGCTTTTCAAGACATTCTTAGTTTCGATGCAACGAATCTTTGAGTCGGCGCATTTTCTTTTAGGACCAGAGACTTCACTTTTCTTGATAGTTGCCTGCGTATGAACAGTTTTAAGATGAAGGTTCGTGGTCATGTTTTACTTTTTACATTCTCAGCTAGACACTTTTTCGATTTAAAAAATTAATATATTATAAATACCTTTGATTGAAATGAAATAACCGAGATTTTTACTTCACTTTTTATATTGTTGATACGAATATTTCTCCTTGGAAAGCGCAATTACGTAACTACCAAGCCATATATTTTTAAGAGCCATTTTCAAAATATAAATCTTTTATTTTACGTTCCACAATCCAAAGAAATCCTAAGCAGACGATTATTCTGAAGTTGTCTAAGTTTTATCTAAAAATGCAAACGAAAAAATTAATTAAGAAATCGTTTCCATAAAGTGCGAACGACCTTCTATAATTTCGAACAATCGAGAGTAGAACGAAGCAAAACATATGTATAGCGCAGCACTCATCTAATACTAAACACAATTAGAACCGTGACAGTTAAAGAATGCAATTTGTTACTTTCCCCTCAAATCTTAATAGAATTGATAAATCATTATGACATCTTAAAATAAATTAACCGTACTCCATTATCCACTTAATAACTGAACCAGAACTTTTGAAAGCAACATTTTACTCAGTTTTCCTTTCCTTCTGTAACAGAAGCTGTTCGAATTACTTTTCACCTTGGCAACCATAACAAAGAGAACATGACCTCTGATGTCCTTTTTCAGTATTAGCCAGAAAGTAAGGTAAACCAATTTTTAGTCTTAGACACTTGTCGACACCCTGTCCCACCTAGGTGAAAAGTAACTCTGTCTACATCCATGTAATTCAGTCCCGAAAGCATCAATTTTGTACATGTCATTCGTTTTCGAATTACCCTGACACTGTCCATGGAACAGATGAGCCATAGAACACTAAATAAACATTGAATGGAAAGAAATCAATAAGTTTAAGAGACCCATATTGACAGGCTGACCCGGTAAGCACACCTGTAACAATACCTGAGATTACATCAAGTCAAAGAATAAGCTAAATAAAAAATTTCGAACTGTGCTCTTATTAAGTCAGTCACGGGCAAGTGTTGATTAACTGACTTTGCCACCCTAGCCCTAAGGTACAATCGTCTATTGAAGGTAGAAGAACAATCCTTCACTTTCTTCAGTGTAGGTTATTTTCTTGGCCTTATTTCTCTACAGATTAATATTCTTTAAAATTCGTAAGGGCGATCGATTGTTAGATAGAATTAAAATGTAATTTTCGAAAGAGATACATTTTACCTTCATTTGCGATAATAAGCGATTTATAAAGTAAACATGATAAAAGTTCAAGCCAAATAATTAGTAGCAAATGTCTGATTTATGCATTGCTATTATTGATTGTTGAATCGTGAAGTTTTTTGTTATAAAAAATTTAATATTGATATTGATCGTGAAATAATTTTTTGATATTTTTTGAAAATTCTAAATAAAAATAATGATAAGCATAAACCTCTGTTAACCCCTTAACTGGTAATTTTTTTTACCGATAATGTTTCAAAAAAGGCACTTTTTTACTGTGTATAACTAAACACCGTACTTAATAGAATAAGCAAATGAAGGAAAATTTTGTTTAAATTTTAAATTTTATTAAAATTTTTACACCATTTTTTATTTTACAATTGTGAAACACAAAAACACTTTGATGTTTGCTTTTTTGTAAGTACACTCTGCATGCTATGAAGAATTTTCCATGTATCTTAGAAAACATTTTTTGTCAGTACTTTTTCAAACGATTGAAGGTTACATGTGTATACGCGAAAAAGTTTGTGTGCGGTTCCTCTGAAGAATAATTCAAATACTCAACAGACAGTTCAGAATCTGCATCCAAATTTAATTCATCGTTTCACTAAAAAACGTTTTTGTTGCTTGAGCCTTTATCAAAGTAAAATTCCCATCTTCATCCAAAGCAAATGCACAATGAAAAGCAATTCAGTACCATAGGCGAACATCATCACCATTTAAAAACACTATATAGCACTAATTAATATCACCATCAGAATTAAAAATACGCTCAATTCAAATAAAGAAAGAAAATACCAGTGCCCAAACAGCGTACGGGCAAACCGGTTAAAGGGTTAAACTATTAAAAAGTATTGGTAGATTTTTTTTCCATCTTTGGAAACAAATTGGTTAATAACAAATGAATAATTTATGAACAATCACGTATATGATTGCACGAATTCATTAAAAGCTCCATTTAAAATTAAAAAAACATAACAAACATATTTGACTGAACTATACAAGTTTATAATTTGTTGTGCGTGTTGTTTTGTTATAAAAATTCTGTTCTTTTTTTAAATAAAAGGATAATTTAATTTACAATGACAAAAATTTTCTTAACTAACTTAACAAAGATAACTCAAAGGATTGATTAAAATAAAACTTATTTTTATAAATTACAGAATAGTAATAACTTTTAATTGCAAGAGTAGTAATATAATACATTAATAATACAATTCTTCACCAAAAATTGAGATATCAATACTATGTAAATTTAAAGTTTAGAAAGCCTTAAAATGGGTATAAATTTTGCATTCATATACCATACAAGCTATAAATATCCATTTGTTTCATAGCTTTGTAGCAGAAGTATTCGAATATTAGTGTTTTAATTAGACATGTCCAAAAGCAAGCATTTCGGTCAAGTCATTTTACAGCTTGAATAATTTTTTTTAAACTATCATCTTTATGAAAGTGAAATAATATTATTTGAAGTAATTCACTTTTTTATTTGAGAATTCAGAACTTTCCAAGTACCTCTTCGCAAAAGATATAAGAAAAAGCAAAAGCAAAATCTGATTTTTTAAGTATTTTTTTCTGTCATTAAAATCTATCAATAATATATTTATAAGAAAAAAAATAGGAAGAAATATAATCAGCTTAACATTAACATTATGTTATTAATTTTAAAAAAATTTGTTGTAGTATTCATGATATAAAACGTTCAACTAACAAAAGAACTACATATTTTAATATTCAAACATTAAAATGCTTCCTTATAAAAATACCAATGTGTTTAAATACTAAAATATCACAGCTCCGTTATAAATAAATGTCATTTTTACAGATAGCGTAACCTGATAGGTTATTATTATTTATTATATATCATTACTAAATCAAATAAAAACAGTATATGTAATAAAACTTATTGATAGTGAAATATTTTACATGATTCTCGGAAAATATTAATATGCATTATATATATATATAAGTTAATAATTTTCTTTTTTTAAAAAAATGCATTACAATGAATCCAAAAAGAATGAAATTGACATTTCTCTTTCGACAATTTTATAAATGCGTCTTATCAATTAAAATGTTTAGTATAATTGTATATTATGATCAAGAAACTATAATTGTTAAAGAATGAGTGAGTGAAGTGTTAAGAGTGAAACTATTCCACTACTCGAGTACAACACTTCTCTACTACTACTTTTGGCGACGGACTTCATAATTTTGAACTATGGTTAAGTGACAAAGACGACATTTGAGCTGGCACACCCTTTCCTAACTTCCACACTACAGCAACGGAAGGACGTTTGAGTCTTCATAGATTTAAAGAGCATCGCCCCTCCCCTACATGACGGGTTTTCGGCGGTACTGGGGTGGCCGCGGTAGCCGAGTGGTCAAAGTATCGGATCGTGGCTGGCCTTGTCCCGAGTTCGAGCCCGGTACCCCTAAAGACCCGCCGTGTAGGGGAGCGATGCACGTTAAATCTGTCGAGAGCTCAAACGTCCTGTTGGTGTGGTTGTTAGGAGAGGGGGGTGGGAGGTGCCAGCTTATTGTCCACGTCCCTTGACCATGGTTCAAAATTACATGGTCCGTCGCCAAAAACCCTCGTGTAACTGAACAGTGCGACGTTAATATCCACTCACTCGGCGCTACTAGACTGGAACTCATACACGCTGGCCAAGAGTTCGTTACCTTGACCGCTAGGCTACCGTGGCCACTATAATTGTTACAACAAAATACAAATAATGCTATCAAAATCACTTCGGTTTTCATTGCTTGGATTTTTTACTGACATTTATTTAACGAATTCAGACACATTCGTGTTTTGCAATTCATGTGAAATATGTCTTCCTATTTTTCATTCAAAATCATTCCATGTGACTACAATGACTAATTACCTTCAGAACAAAGAAAAAGATCTGTACGGTTAAATATTTCTCAAACCTGTTCTGCTTAATCCTTTCTCAACGACATATTCAAAGGCACAACAACAAATATAGATGCATTTGACAATTTCGTATTTGTCTGCTCTCATTAAGTCCAATATTGACATTGATAGATGTTAACAAGACGATGCCTCTACCTTCAGGCACCGCGGTGTCAATGTTGAAAGAGTTTAATTCGTGTGATCTGTGGCACACTATTGAACAAACCGTGTGATTATGGTACACCATTTTTTCCGGTCGTCAATCGTTTATCGTTCCTCAGGCTATCAGCAAAACCCATCATTACATCTTGATAACTAAATGTCACTGTTTTTGTGGTATTATTAATGAAATAAGTAGGAATTAGGGTGTTTTTTCCGTGAATGGTTTGTTTCACGTACAAGCGTTACTTATAACTAAAATTGACATAAAGACATGCATTTTTGGATTTAATATCGGAATGACACTATGGGATGAATACTTATTCCAAAAGACTTTTCATGAATTAATGGTCAGCTAGAATTCAATATTAAAAATGTATTAATCATAGGTTTACTTTTGTTCTTTTCAATAAATTTTTATCATCCATTGTTTAATTGATATGATATTAATGTTGAATTTACCGGTTATATAATATTTAACTCTTCTTTGCTTGTGTGATGATGGTAATTTCCATCCTAACATTCAGTGAAAAAAATTTGTACTCAAAACAGGTGTACGGTAAATTGGTTATTTCTGGCAGCTTTTTCACGACTATTGTACAATAAAGAACGTAGCTGTCAAAAAAATCAAATGTCACAACCATTATAGTGAAGTTGAACTTGCTAGTTTGTAAGTTTGTCAGCTGTTTGTTGTGGTTGGAAGGAATGTGTGATTTTTCTTGAATATTTTTTATAACATCTTTTTTACTACTAAAAGCGATAATGAGTGTTTTTTTTTTTTGTATTTCTGTTATTTTTAGTGCAATTTATATCGAATACAAATAATCTTCTATAAACCATGTGACAGAAATTTACATCAATATGCAATTGCTTCACTTCTAATGTATGATGAAATATTTTTTACTATATGTTTATTTTACGTTATTTTTGAAGAGAAATTCTTTTGAAGAGAGGGACATTGAAAATTACTTGGACCCCAGTTACAAGGAGGTTGACTATCAGAAGATGGCCTTGATGACGAAATTTCTGACCATGAGTACCGTGATGCCGAGGAAATTAGAATAATAATAACTGTTTTTTTAATTATCAACAGGAATCAAAATGATGCAAATATATATTATTTATTTATTTATTTTACACTGAGCTTAAAATAATGATGGATATTTCCATCATACTGTTTTTTAATTATTCTATATAAAATATTTATACTAGGATTTTTGAAAACATTTTTCCTTTAATCTACAAAATGAATTATATCAAACCTGATTTATTTCACACAAAAAAAGAGAACAAATCATGAAAAGAAGGGTTAAACTGTTTTGTCATTGCTCATTGCTCCTTTATTTTTCTACTTCCACAGATTTCTTTCTCGGTTTGTAATTTGAATGGTGTTCGAACATTTGAAATACCAGTACAGTATTCATTTATCAAAAATGTTTTAATTTCATCTCTAATTCCTCATACATTTATTTTTTAATGCAAGCTAATTGAATTATATTTTTAACTAAACTTCCTTCTGGAGTGTGTGTTTACTATTATTTCTCGTTTGATAATAAAACTTTTTTTTATGGAATCAGACAAAATTTAGTATAGCATTCTGCTAAGCTGTATCTTGGACATCAACAGATCTAGAATAAGTAAATCTTCTATAGCAGGATTTCTTAAACAAAGGTTCATGCATTTCCTTTTCTTTTAAGAAGACTTGGTACCCTAAAAATCACAAACCTATCGTTTTTTTTATTTTCATTTAATCTTATTCTTTGCATTATTATCTTTCGATTGATATGTCACTTGTGCATGTCGGAAAGTTAGAAGTTGAATAAAACTTCATTTGAAAACAAATTAGGCAATTCAGCCACACCCCCCGTTTTAGAAAAAAAAGCTAAAAAATGCGTTATGATAAAAAAAGCTATTTTATAAATAGAAATAATAACTATAAAAAAGAATGTGTAGTATTAAAAGCAGAATATTTCCGAGGCAATAAAATAATGTAATTTTTCTTCCTTGTGAAATGTGTGCATGTAAAATTTTTAAATTAAGGTATTTTATATTAATAATTTTATAATTTCAGTTCTTATTCCTGATATATTTTTCATACAAATGTAATACTTTAATATTATAAGAAGAAAAATAGCTAAAATTTCTGTCGTGACAGAAAAAAATTTTTTTAAGTCTTTCTTGAGTTTTCTTGTGCAATTAGTACTCTCTAAAAGTTGATCATTTATAAAAATGTGTGGGTTGAAAACATATGAAAATGCAATTATTTTAAAGAAAAACGTATAAGTAATATCTTAAAGTGGTATTTTAAGTTTAATTAAGCTTATAATAATTATTTTTTCAGAATTATAAACTTTAAAGTGGTTTTTCTGTTTGTGTTTTTCGAAACCTTAGTGCATTCAAAATGCTATTCCTTCGACAATTATTTACCAATCACTACAATTTTTTTCTTGCGTGTTAAAAATAAAGCATGTAATAAAATTAGGGATCCGTTTTTCTATAAACTGAATACTTTTTTTTAAAAAAAAATAAAATGTAAGACATGTTGGCTTTTTCGTTGATTTTTAGCCTGTATATCAACATTTTATTTTTTTTCTCGAAAACAAATGAAGTTATTCTAAAATCGATCCCTAAAGTTGTTAAGAACCTCCATAAGAATATTATAAAAAAATTTCAGGTCAAAAAATTAATTTTTACAAAAGAAGTAGGATTTTAAAATTTTCCCAATTTTCTTCAAAAAATTAAAATTTTTAAAATTGTGTGAGTAATATATGAAAATTTTCATCTGGTAACATTTTCTTGAATAGAAACATTGTATAAAATGTTAAAATATAATTTTTAAATACGTAAATAAAGAAGTTTGCTCAAAGGGTGCCAAGTCCCCTTAAGTTACTAATAATGGTTGTGTTTGTTATCAAAAATACGCGGATTAAGTTTTATGTTCTTTTTAGCCGCACTCATGGGTATTTCATCGTGTTATATAACTATATGTAGTTTTTATATGATTCATATCTACCGTAAAATCCTGCGTATAACGCGCACTTTTAGCACAAAAAATTACATCAAAATTTATGCATTATACTCAGGGCTCTCAGAAAGAGCTCTCAGAAGCTCTTAATAGCTCTCAAAAAGAGAGCTATTAAAATAAAAAATAGATGAGTATAGAAAAATATTATACTTCTTCATAAACTGAAATGTTGTTTATTTATAAGAAATGGCATTCCTTGTGAACTTAAAGAGTTGTAGTTCTTTAATTATATGCTTTTTTTTTCAAGAGTCTGGGATATTACCCTGAATAAATGACTTAAAAACATAAAATCACTTCATACATGCATTCCAGGTTCCTTCGTAAAAAAGAAGGTGCACGACATATGGAGAATATACCAAAAAATTAAAAATTGCAGCTTTAACCCTTTATCTATCGACAATACATATAAGTACCACTCACTTTAAAATTACATAGAATAAATATTTTTACGAATACTCTGACGATACTTAGCAGGAATATTCTTTTAAATCCACTCTTCTAAGATATATGGCAGCGCGGGTTCTATGATGAGTGTTTTAGTGAGGAGGGCGAAGAGTTTTATAGCAGAAATTGCATTTTCAGCGGATTGCGAAGATTGTCATTTTTTTTCCCGAAAAAATAGTAAATGTCAAAATGTAAGAGTCTTATTTTTTTGTATGTTAATGAAGACCTTAGAAAACGATTTGACTATTTATTTTAAGTGAACAGTGTATATAATTAATTTTACAGGCGAATATCTTTAATTAATTAATTAGCTCTAACGGATTAAATTTCTTCAAGTTGAGTATTTTGTTTATGTATACCCCTTAATTTTTTCAATTAAGGGATTAAGGGTGTTTAAAGAAAAACATTACATGAAAAACATTGCGGTAACTGCATCGTAATGCAGTAGATAAAGGGTTAAAGTATGTGTGCTCGTTATACGGCTGTGAGCGTTATACGCCGGATTTTACTGTAAATGTTAGTATTAAACTTTGGATTGTGTTAAAAACATTCTTATAGCACTCATCTCTTGAGTTAAAACAAATGTGAATCGAATTTTTAAAACAGAAGTATATCTCTTTTTAATTCCCCGCTCTCCTTTTGGGAGTCTATTTACATAGAAAAAGCTTTCTTAGCGGATCTCTACACAACAAAACAAACCTGCTCGCCATATTTCAAGTCTGTAGGTCTAATAGCACTAAAACGAGAATGTTTGCCAAAAATGCCTCCCAATCCCTTCCTTGGGAGTCCATTTTCGCAAAAGCCCGTTCTTAGCGTATCTCTACTCAACAAAAGAAACATGCGTGTCGGTTTGTCTAACAGTCGCGAAGATCTCGTGATCAATGAGTGAGTCACTCTTCTAAGAAATTACAAGAAACACAGTTATATGCTTTTATTCCGAATAAAGAATTGGACATTCTTATTCAAGAGTCGAATATTCTCTTTGAAAACAATAATAACACTAATGAATTTTAAATATGTAGAATTTTACTTGAATGGTTTTACTGTATGATATTGACTAACATTAGTATTATTGCTTCCAATGCACTGAAACCTTTTATGCATAACGTTTTTTATTTATCGATTTGCTCTATATTGTGAATTTCTTCGTAACTTTATTTTATAAATACATTTAATATACTTATGCACATGGAAACAGATCCCAAGGAAACAAAGTACGTCAGCGAAAATGCATTGTTTCCCTTTATTGATGTATATCTTTTTGAGCATTTTCAACAGCTTCTTACTGAAAGAGCTTGAGAATTTTTTTTTCTTTTCAAAATCAAGATCTGTTGCACTGACATTTTTGACATGGAAGTAGGTGCTGTTTGTTCTCTTTTACGTATATTAGTGCTTATTCCACTCATTTGTATGAAAAATAAAATGACGAAGAAAATCGATTAATTATTTAAAAGAACAATTAATATATTGAAAATATAACACATTAAAACGCATACTTTTCCTTTAGCACTTTAAATAATTCCACACAGTGATTAATTAAATCTATAATACATACATAATATTTTATGTTTTTAAAGTATTAACGTTACTTCTCCATGTATCGCAGGTACAAATCTCACTTATCAGACTTCATTGGAAACAGGAATGCACATAAAAAATACTAATAAATGTATATGGACATAAAAAAATGCACATAAAAAATATATATGCACATAAAATTATATATGCACATATTTATATGCACATAAAAATATTAATAAATGTAAGTTTTGAGAATTTTTTACTTCTGCTGCATAAACATTTTAATATTACTTAAAAAATTTTTAAATGGTTATCAGTGGGAAAATATTCCGCTTGGCGTTGGTTGTTCCGTTTTGGGCTACTTCATCGCCTGCACCGTCGAAATGGAAAAGTACCATATTATTCATAAATAGTTATATTTACGATTCAATAAAATCCGAGTAAGTAACATTGGTAAGTTTTATGTAAACGTGAAAATATTTCCTGCTGATCTTGGACTAGAAACTTAAATTGCTATCCGCATACGTGGTGATAATTACAATAATTATTTTTGATATTTATTGTACATAAATTTAAAATATATATAAAAAAAAGTAGAAGATCAAGTTAGTTGCATATGAAAATAATGAAATTGTCTCATGTTTTAATGACATTTTGAATGATGCCAAGAACCATCAAGATTTCTCTATGGATCCTTTGTAAAGATTAACTAAAACTAATTTTTGAAAACTTAACCGTATATGCATTTTAAATAAAAGAATACAAATTTCTTATTAGTTGAACCTCAAATAGAGAGTTATTTTTTTCTCATGTAAATTCAGTGGCTATGAATACTTTCCAACAACTATCAAGCAATCTATGAATCCTTGGTAAAGAGTATGTGCTCTTTACAAAAGTTTTAGAGGAAAAAAATCCAACTCCATTCTTTTCAAAACTCTTAAACAAAATTTGTAGATTTGAGTTTTTGAACTAAAGTAAATTAAATTAATGAAATCCATTTTTTCAACTTTATCTTAAAGTAAAAAAAATCTCTCTTAAATACATCAATTCATTCCTTTAATAAAATCATATCATATCATCCTGTCGCAAAATATTGAAATCGAATTTTAAAGTAAAAAATGAATAATATATTCTTGTTGAATCATCCGCTTGGTAAAATGTTGTATTAGATATTTCGTGAATGGAAAACTATCCAGTTGTTTAAATGGAGATGAAAAATGTCTACATAAAATAGTTTGATTATTTCCTCCAGCAGTTAAAAGCTGCTGACATCATTTTATTTTCTCGTCCCTCCTGAATGCCGTTCCTAAGAGAAAGAATATAATGTTTTCTCTCTCACATTGTGATCGTTAATTCTTTTAAATTTCGCAAGGAAAAATTGTTTATGAAACGGTATGCATAATAAATTCTGTAGATATTTATGAGCTGAAATTGGCCCTTTTAAGAATTCTTATAAACAAAATAAAGAAAATCTTCTATTGTATCCAAAGACATAATTGATTACTGAACATTTTCTGTTTGTTTTAAAATTTGACAATGATACACACAAGATAAATGTTTTTTTTAAAGTAAAAGTTGATTCAATATGGCGTCCATGCATCATATTCCTGACATACCTATCTGAAAGAAGAATGAGTAATGAAAGAGTTTATGTGTGAGTATGAAGGCTTTAAAAATTTTTTACTTCTTTTTACACACATAATGAATTGGATTTCATTTGAAATATTATTAATTTATGTGTTATACTTATCTCTTGAACTTTAAAACTTACATTCGTATTTTTTCAGAAATTGTTTTAGAAGAAATGATAAACTGTTACCTTATTATTTTCGTTCTACAAATGAAATTTGATGGATTTATTTTATACACTTACTTGATATATCGGTTGATCTAGATCAGCGATACTCGAACTGGGGTCCGCATGCGGCCCAGTCATGGCCCATTACACTAAGAAATTCAATTATTGTAGAACAGTTTACAAAAATTTAACTGGAAATTCTGTCAATCAAGCAATCAAATGTATAGATTTTGCTATCAATTTGTTTTTTAATAGTAGAATGTAAGCAAAAGTCCTGGTCATAGATGAAAGGAAATAAAAATTATCCATTAACTCAGTAAAAATTCATTAAATTAAATATTTTTGTGTGTGTATTTGATAGAAAAGTTAATATAGTATTAAAATAAAAGCCAGAAATGAGTTTTTTTTAAATATTTTTTTTTATCAGTTTTGTTTGTCAATATTGCTTTGGTCTTATAGTGTGTTTTCTCCACTATCCGCATGTTGCGGCCCGCATGAAATAACTGTCATGTGTATGCGGCCCGCGTTAAATACCTACCATTAGTATGAGGCCCGACGGGAAAAAAGGTTGAGTGCCCCTGATCTAGATTTTTTATAGTTATAGTAACACACAAAAGAAATCTTTTGGACATTGTTACAGTTTCTATGTATTGCAATACACAAATATATCTAAAATACTTTCAGACATTTTACATATTTAATATAGGTGTTTACATTTAGGGACGTAACTAAATTACATTTGGGGAGGGGGTACTTAAATTTATGATATTCATTATAGATTTTTATTATTTGATTTATTTCTTTATAACAGTGGTTGACAACACTAGCGTAGCTAGCTCTAAAGGAACCCTGTACCTTAATTCCTTAGGGGCCCTTTTTTAGATATAGGAGCTCTGTTAATGGACTGTAGTTACATATTTTGGTGCCCCTGTAGTTTGTGAGCCTCGTATCATTGATACGCTGGTAGCTACGCCTCCGGTGAGCAACTTGTTTGGGTTCGAGGGGTGGGGAGTGGAGGGTACTGGAGAGCTGCAACTTTTTAAAATGATTGCATTCATTATAAAAAAAATTAATAAGTATAAGTTAAGTAAAATAGGGTATTTTTTATCCAATTTATTTATTAATTTCATATTATCTACAGCTGCTAACACACTTAGTTTTAGAATGAGTTTAATGAGACAAACGTAACCTGTCAAACTTTTATCCCATTTTTTTTAAGTGAGAGACACGCATGTAAAAAGTGTGTTTTAAAATCCGTAGAGAGAGAAAGAGAGTGCCTGTTGAAATTCTCACCACAGCCTGTAAGTTTATGCCAGTCAACTTGCCTCTATATTTACTTCTTTTATCTTCATGCAAGAAAAATTTTCTCATAAATATATGCCGATTAAATTACAAAGAACAATTTCCTCGTAAATTTTTTCTTAGCACTTTGAACTTTTTGACCTGAAAAAGATTGGTAAAAGTTTGTGTGGCATAGCATTAAATATTTCCTTCACGCTGTAGTCCAACAATAAGTTCAAGCTATTGCTTCTGAGGTGCTGTATCAATATCAGCAGCAATAGGACAAGATTGCAAATTAATAGGGTCGATTTTCTTAAAATCCTGAAATCTGGTGACCTCGTCCTCGAAACTCTGCAGACGATTGCTTTGGGTGAGTGAGTGAGGGAATATTAACGTCGCAGTGTTCAGCCACACGAGGGCTTTTGGATGATCTCTTTGAAAAAATAATATCAAGTGCTTTGTTTTCCTAACAGTGAAAAATAAAAGAACTTTTAATCGCTCATGAGAAAGAAATATCGATTCAAAGCGGATTTTCTGACTGTCTTGGCGGGCTGCATGAAAATCCTTGTAGGCCACTGGTTGCCCATTCCTGTTTTATAAGATTAAATGTGTGGCAGTGTGATATCTATATAACCTAGTGCCAAACATCACCCGATGACGATCGTTTTGGCGTGGTCGATAAAGTACTTGCGTTCGGAACGGAAGGTACCCAGATCGAATCCTTCCTTCCTACATTGATGCCCCTGGCCGTGCAGAGGAACGGCAACCTTCACGCGCCACAGTCGTGGCAAAAGTAGCTAAGCCGTCACACAAATGATGCAATTCTCAAGACGTCACACAAATGATGCAATTCTCAAGACGTCACACAAATGATGCAATTCTCAAGCCCTCCCGCACGAATAATGCAACCCACAGAGTGACGCAACTGCTCACATGCTCGCCACGAATATGGTATCGTTCGCTTGTTCGCCGAATCATTGGCATGGGCGGTGTGATATCTATATAACTTAGTACTAAACATCACGCGATGAAGATTGTTTTGGAGTGGTCGACAAAGTACTTGCGTACGGAACGGAAGGTACCCAGATCAAATCCTTCCTTCAAATGTTTTGGTTGTTCAGCTCATAAATCGATTGTATGAAACTAGGGTAGTTTAATCTTGTTCTAGTAATTGTGTATATGTATCTCCCCTATGGTTTGAGTGCAATATGTTTTCGTAAATTTTATGAATAGTAATTAAAATTACATTTGTTTTGTTTTTGAACTAATTATGAATAAATAAAAGCCTTATGATAAGGATTTGTTGTGTTAAAATTGAATTCTTATTAATTGTGCATGGAATTAAGAATGATTTAAATGATTTATTTAAATAATTTTTCCTATTTATTTTAAACTAATATTCATTAATTAGTATTAACATTTATATTAGCATAAAATTGCTTTGGAATGGTGCGTGGTATTTATTTTGCAGGGATTGATGAATTTATAATCTTAAATTGATTCATTTAAATTAAAACGTTTTACTTGAAATAATCGAATAATATTAGAGTGTAGAGAATATTTATTGTAATCAGGGCCTGAATTTCTATAAGGTCCTCCTTGACCATGACCTAGTAGCACAGAAATAATGAAATAACCAAAAACAAAGTACTCACAATCAAATTCTTCTTTTTTTAAATTTTGGATGGTTAGTTCTATTTTATTTTTACTTGAAGTACGTCATCTCTCAAAACCTCTTTTTAAAAAAAGTCATCTCTATACTATGATTTAACATCGAACATTACAAGTAAAACTTTTTGGTGTGTTTAGGGCAGAATTATTCCTTATATATATATATATATATATATATATATATATATATATATATATATATATATATATATATATATATATATATAAGGTATCCGACTACCCTAAAATCATGATTTTTCTTAAAAATTTACAAATTTCTTTTATGATTTTATTTCATAGACCATCTTATTAGCTTTATAAAAATACCAAGTTTTTAATTTTCCATTCACTAGAGCCCCAACTACAAGTGTTTTAGTGAAAGCAAACGCCGTAACTTTACATACCTTAAAATGCGTTTTACTCGAAAAGTGTTTTTTTTCCGAAAAACTCAAATGGGGGCAGCAATTGCTCAAAACGTTTCAAAATAATTTGCTGAAACTTTTTGTGTATATTCTGTATAACAGTAGAAGTGTTTTAACCATCAGATTTATCAATCACTGTTTTATTACAAAATTTGCAGTTCTTCATGTGGATATAATCACTGTTTTTTTAAGCAGTTTCATATAACAACTAAGATTAAGCGCTTTAGTTTTTGTAAAACCAAAATATCTTTTATCCTGAAGGTGACTTCAAAAAGGAATAACAAAGTAATACATCAAAATTGAAAAATTGAGAATTTGTTCATTTACTATTTATACAGAGCGGGGCCCGTTTATGTAATTCTTTGCCAATTTTTACCTATTTTTTCCGTTTTAGTTGTATTAATTAATTTTTTTTCCTTTATAATTTTAGCCTTTTTTTCTTAAAAAGTGAACTAAATAAATCTAAAAACCACAAAAAAATCTCCATATCTTTATTTTTAAAAAAGTTATCGCAAGTAGTCGGATACCTTAAGCCTAAGATGAAAGGATGCGCAAATCTATCCTTGATTGTAATTGTATGTAATAATTTTGAAATTATGTACTGTGCGAGAGAGAGAGAAAGAGAATGTATCCGTATGCAGGTTGTTAGCGAATTCTGCTGACAAATTCAAAGAGGAGATAGTAGGCTGCATGGGCATGACAAATCCTTGTACAACATGGGGTTGCAAAACATGTTAATTCAAAGTAATTTCAAAAACATTTATGAAGGGTGTGATATCGAGTGGAATGAAAAGGAGCAATGAGAGGTAAGAAATATATACATTGATTAGAAGTAAAGTATGTTTACAATACAACCAATATATATATATATCACAGCACGAAGTCAGAAATACATCGCCAAGAGATTGTAATAGAATTTATCCAAAGTTGCAGCCGCGTAAGTCATAGCACAGACGACACCAACAGACGAAGGGTTGTCGGGCACTTTCAAACAAATCCGGTGTGCTGGCAATATCTGCTGATGCGACGAATACCTGTGCAGTGACATTCTCCACTGCAGCCCCTGGCGTCTCATATACAAGAAATTTCAGATGAGTCCAAAAGAAGAAATCCAGGGAATTCCGGTCCGGGGAGAGTGGAGGTCAAGCAACATGTCCACCGTGTCCAAGCCACCTTTCGTAATATGTAGCATGAATAGGATTATGCACTGCAATTGAAAAATGTGCTAGAGCTCCATCCTGCACGAACCATACATTATGGTGCGCAGTTCCTTGCAGCAACTCCAGGGGAAAGTGGGAAATTTGCATCAGGTTCTTTAACCTTACCATGGCACTCCAAATCCACGCATTCGTCTGGCTACTCCCCTCGTCTGGCTCATGTTCCTCTCGACGACTACTATCATCACGGTTTTCTTCCGCAAAACGAGGTTTGCGACTCCATGTTCTACGTTGATTTGCCATCCCTATGCTGCCCGCTATCACTCCTTTGAGTTTGTCGGTCGAATTCGGCAACACCTGTATAATACAAGTAAAGTATTTAGTTGCCAATTTGAATTCAGGAGAAAAATTGTTGAAGTTTAAATGATTGATTACTTATCAGCAATGCACTTAGCAGTGGCATGAAGGCTATTGATGATTTCTCGTAATTATGATTAGTCAAGTAATGAGGACGATATCTAAACTTGCACTTCACTCTCCAAATTTCGGCACCAAGCCATCATGTGTTGAAGTAGAATAAAGAAAAAATGTACAAGAGGCAGCGTATTGTTTCTATAGTTCTGTTTTGGTAAGAAATGTGGATTAAATCTTAAAATAGACATTTAAATGTTATTTTTGTAGGTAATAATGATAAGAATTTGGATTTTAATTGATGCAACAGTGGTTATACATTACATTAACCTATTTCAATAAAAAATGAGAATTTAAGAAATATAGATCCGTTGCAATGAATATATTTTTGATTCTAAAATTTATATCATAATTCACATAATGATATAATTCATAGTATTAACCTTTCGCGCAGTAAAAAGTAGATTCAATAAATTTTACTAATTAAGAATTTCTGTAGTAATTTTCTTGATGAAAAGTGCCACATATCATTTATTTACTCTTGCACAGTTTTTATTCGTTCAAACATTTTATTTTTTAACTTTTCTTAAAGCATAATTACCTTATAATTCGAACAAAACGGAAATGGAAACTCTCTTTAATTAAAAGAGAAAACTATTTGATTTGATAATGAAGTTTCCTTTGATGCATAATTCACAATTCGGATAAAAATTAAATATTATATTCATCTCCTCTATATGAAATGATGACTAACAATCAAAGCAATTAAATCATCCTTTTACTCAATGCTAATTAAATCTCATTTCCTCTCAAATTTAATCAACACATTCCATAGAGAACAGAAGTTTTTTTTTTTTTTTAATAAATAAAAAACTCGGTAAGTCTTAAGAAATGCTTTCACTTTCAAACTGAGGGCGATTTTCTAGCTTTTCTCAATAATTCAATCGCTGAAAGAAAACTAGTTATTTAACCTCAGGTGAAATCTTTATTGCCTAGGTCATTATCCATATTAGTATCCCCCCACCGGATCCCGAACAAATAATATACTGCAGCGATGAATCGACCGGCTTTTTAGGCTGAAGCAATCGCTTTGTATCGAACCAAGCAACAGGGCGTTTACCCGTAATACCGAACACAGATCTTTTATCATGGTCGTTGCTGAAACGCCCACTCTACTAAGCGCTCGTGTCTTTTAGCACTCCTTGAATAAGAAATGAGTGTTAAACGTGCGAGAATTGAGCCAATTGTTGGAGACGTCTAAACTTTCTTTTTTTTCACTGACACGAAATCTTCGAGAGTTCTTCAATGTCTTGTTTATATTCCAGAGCTTATTGTTTGGAAAATGAATACCTAGTGTTGTACCAGTGTAACGGGCGATACTGACCGAGATGACGTGACGGTAGCGATTCAGATTTATGGTTAAGCAGTTGGCAACAGAGAGGCGGTGGCTTGAGAGTTAGGCTGAGGATCACAATGAATTTGCAATGCTGCGGAATGTTTTCTGGAAGGAATTATGATTCACCAACTATATTAATCGTGGGAATTTTGAATCGAATGGGGTTTTTTTTACAAAATATTTTCTCTTTTATAAAATTTTTAATTTATACCAGGTTCACGATTCTGATCCCGCTCTCTCACCTATGTGCTTAGAATTCAACATACAGTTCTTTCTTCTGGGAAAAAAGAATTCAGTAAAGAGTATAAAAGTTTTTGGAAAGGAAATAAATTGTTCTGCTATAGAATATTTTATAACAGGAATTCTGAGTAATCTATCTATTATAACAATGGGGATTTAAAATTAAATATTCATTTATATATTTTTATTTTTTCATAAAATTTTGTTTTTATGCTTGTGTTTTATATTATTTTTACATCACTTGTGCAATTAGAAATTTAATTATTTGTTTTACCATAAAGAAAAACTATTAATGATAAAATTACAAAATTGTAGAGAAAGACAAAAAAATTATTATTCTGATTTTTCTAAAAAATATCTGCAATAAATTGCTTGAATTTTTTTTCATTTTTTTTTACAGAATACTGTGATTTACGGAAATTATAAATATAGTGTACGGAATCTTTTTGCTGATGAAAAACAAATTTTTTAAGCGTATACTCCCAACTCTTTTTTTACTCGGTGGATGCGCTCCTTAGAAAACCGTGCAAAAAAATCTTTTAAAAAATACATACAACATTTGATAAATTTAGGAATATGTTTCACACTATTAAAAAATCAGTTAAGATAAAATTTTAAAAATATTTTTCCCAAAAAATTGTGCAAAAAAAGTAATAATAAAATCTACGTTACATATTTATAAAACAAAAACACTTTAAATTTTTGTTACAAAAATATCAATATCAGGGTACAGTGAAAATGCAGTCATTAGTAAACACAACATTAGGAATTAATAAAATAGAAATTAGGAATATTACTACTAAAACTAATAATTGTTCATCGCTACTTGATAACAAGCATGCACGTTTATTACGAACTAAATCAAAAATGCTTTCATCAATAGATGCGTCAATGTCAGGCACAACTGTCGGTTTTGATTCAAATCAAAAAATTTCGTTCGTTACTAATGGCCTCTGTTGTTTTCAGTTGTTATAAAGTCTTATTTGTGGCTGTCTTTTTGGTTTCTCAAGTTGATTATATAATTCTTGATATCTTACTACTCAAGATTACGTAGAAATTTTAATGCAGCTCTATGTCAGGATCATGGGTAATAAAATGTTGTTCCATACTTGTAGCAAATTTTAAGCTCTTGCGAATTAAATCAGCTATATTAATAGCTGAACTTCACCTTCGACATCGCCAGTATCGACTTCTTTATTATCACAATTTGTTATAAACTGAATCAAATCGTTCTCATCCAAAGGGTACAAGTCCCGAAAATTTTTTGGAATTAGTGCTAGAACAAAAAATTCGTGTAAAAAAGAATTGTTAAATTTGAGTACCGTGTTCTTTCAAAATTTATTAAAAAAAAGAGTTAGATGTATTTGAATATCTTCTTTCCAAGTTTCAATTTTCTTCTGCTATCCTTTCTTGTGTAGGAAAACTTCTCTATTGACATCGAGTAACTTATAATCTGTGTAACATTTAACACTTTGTCTACCGACGGTACTTATAAGTACCACTCACTTTAAAATTACATAGAATAACCATGTTTACGAATATTTGGACGATACTTAGCAGGAATATTCTTTGAAATCCACTCTTCCAACATATATGGCAGCACAGGTTCTATGATGAGTATTTTAGCGGGGAAGGAAAATAGTTTTATAGCATAAATTGCGTTTCCAGCTGACGTTCGTTTTCAGTGGATTGCGAAGATTATAATTTCTGTCCCGAAAAAATAGTTAATGTCAAAAACGAACAGAACATTTTGCCCGATTGTTCTCTCTCGAAATTGTGGTAGAACTGAGTCAAAATGTATTGTCACCTGCATGGTGCTTAAAGCTACAGCTAACAACAGGCCTACATTCAGCCCTTTGCCCCGATAAATTTTGTGGGCATCATTCTGACACCGTCAGACAAGTGACTTCAGCTGTAACAAATAAGTATTATCGAGCTCCATCGGCGCAGTGGCTTAGATGGCTTATATCTGCGTTCCGCTCATACGGATAGGGTTCGAATTGAACGAGTGACGAGCTGTTTTTATTTAAAATTTATTTAATTATTTTTACAATTAAATAAATTTATAAACTATCATTAAAATAAATATTATAAAATTACCTTAATAAGTTTATCATCCAATAAAATAAAATTTAAAAAAATTATATTATATAAAATTTATAACTATTTTAATATGGAAGCCCAGTGGCTGAGTGGTAGTGTATCGCGCTTCCACACCATGGGTCCGGAGTTCAAATCCCGGGGTGGGCAAAGTCAATTGAACCTTTCATTCCTTCAGTGGGTCGATAAATGAATGCCAAGCTTGCTTGGGAACTGGGGATTTCGCGTCAGACTGACTACTTTACCGAAACATCTGCACATGCACTCCAGAATCTAAGGACACGTAAACTGAGCCAGGCACAGTAGGCCCTGGCCCTCATCGGCTGTTGCGCCATTGAGTTCAGTTATATAAAATATAATTATAATTTTATAATAAAGTAATATTAAGTTATAAATATTTTATATAACTACAGTAATTCTTTTACTTTTTAAAATACAATTTAATTATACAAAATATTTAATATTTAATATATGCTTTCTTTAAATAAATTTATTTAAATGAAAAAATAATTAAATGCATTGAAAAAAAACAGCTAAACGATCGCGAAACTCAAACCATATTCGACTGCGCGGTACGCAGGTACACCGGTATCTAAGCCATTGCACTGATGGGACTTGTGATAATACTTATTTGTACAGAAACTGAGTATAAATTTCAAAGACTAAATTCTCCGAATTGACTACTTGGCGCAACTACATTGAGGGTTGAACACACCTTGAAGGAGTACTATTATTACACAAAGTCTCGTCTCCAAAGAAATTTCCCATGTTGTGCCTTCCCCTTGTCACTGTCACGTCAGCGCTGTTTACTAAGTTATTTGTTAATGGTACAGAATTTGCTTTCTGAATTTTCTCAAAGGTAGTACATTGCCTTTTTTAAAAATAGAAACACATAAGGGCTTCATGTGGTTAAAATCCGTTGTAACCAAATAGCACTCCTGTGTGTTTTTGACCATGAAAAATTTTAGGTATTCCAAAGATATCCTAGACACCAAAACACAAATATCTTACTTGACTTCCTACTTGACCTCTTTGTCTTCATAACAACAGGTTAGTTATTCTATCATGAAGACTTTGTTATCTTTTTCCTGTTCTCCTTTTTGTATTTTAAAAGTAATCAAACAAACAACAAATGCAGTTTTTCACCTTTAATTCTTTACTTCCGTGATCGTAAAAGCGTATTCTAGTGTGTCTTTTATTAAAAGAATTTGGTTTGTCTTTTTGAATAACATGACCTTGTAAAGGTCAAGTTATTTAGAAGAATAGTATGATCAAGATAATAAGAACTTGATAATACTACTCAGATTTCAGACGTAGTACAAAAAGGTTATAAAATTCAACAAACAATGAGAAAAATATTTCTAAACAAGAATATTCTTTCTGAATGAAAAGAAGACTCACAGAAAATTGATGGTTTTCGTGTGCATACATTCCAAAGTGGTCAACTCGAGTTTAATAAAAATGGGTTACAAAAAATCAAAAGTTTTAAATGCTCTTTTCAGAAGAATAATCTTAATAAGGCTTACTGATTCGTTATGCAACACGCAGAAAAAGAATAAAATTCATTGAAGTGTTGACAACACGGAAGGGTGTGAAAAGTTATTAAAATATGCAAATGAGCTCCCAAGCTAATATCTTCAATGAAATATAATAAATGGTTTGGGAAAGTCTAGTAAAATAATTGGTGTAAGATTTAATAAAGTTTGTATTTCATTTATGAATGCTTATGATCATCTCTGCAATATAATTCAAGTTTTAGAAAGTGCATTTTTACACATAAATTGATTTCATAATTATTTATGATATTCAATGAAATCTGAAAGGACATATATAAAATGAATCTATTTCAACAAAATAAATTTTGACATTAATTATAGCTACTATTTTTTATTTGTTGAAAGTATGTGATAACATTTTTAATGAAAAGAGAAATATGAAGTAAAGCTAGTTTTTATTCTTATTAAAAAGCCTCCCTCAAAGCAAACCAAATTCAGTGGATTTTTTTGAAACTAGGGTTTACTTCACTTTGTTTGAGCATGCGTGCAATTTAAATTAATTTATAAATTAATTTTCGATTTTATTTAAGTGCTTGAAATTCAAACAATACTTTTAGAAGGTTATGAACAATCGCTAAAAAGGTTTTCAAAAAATGATGCTCTTCGAAAAACTTGCTAAATTTGATTTGGTTTCTAAAATTAAATTTGAAATGTATCGAGAAATCGTAGTAAAAGGAATGTTTATCAGTTATCAGCTTCTCGTACGAAACGTTCAGAAAAAAGTAAAACGGAATGCTTTAATAATTTTGAGGAAGAAATAACCTATGTACTCGTATACATATATGTAATTCATTTCTTTAAGTTTCTCTTGGGAGGGGGGATTTTATTTAATTCACATATAACGGTCTTGATCCCTTCAAGACTCCGCATGATAATTAATTTTTTTTAGTTTACCCGCTTAATGAGAAATATTCTGTTAAACACAACTTTATCTCCTAAAATTGACTCATCCACCGGTCACAGAAATCATTAACGGAAATCTTAAGATTCTAAAAGCTTCTGGTTGTGGAAGCTATAAAAGCTGAGATCTCCGGAGTGAACAAAGAACTTTTGTCCCTTGTAGTGTTTCTACGCGTTTGTGTTGTGTTTAGTGTCGTCCTTTCATGTGTGTGAAAAATAAATTAGCAAGCAAACAACTAGCATCTTTCGTCATCAATCCATTGAACGACTGTAACAATATAACAAATTCTCCTGGAGAAATCCTTTAATTCCCGTGAAATTCACTTCTACATTTTTTAAAGTTATCATACATATTTATTCACTTTTTTATCAAAAAAAATTATTTTACACTTATTAATAAATGGAATTATTCCTAAAAGTACAAAAACAACAAAAGATTTATTTTTGTAAGGTAATAGAAAATTATTTTTATTATTTTCATAAAGTTATTAAGAATTCATAAAACAGAGTTGAATGAAAAATTATTCTCACTGCAGAAGACGTCAAAAAACATTTTATTACGTTCATGTTGTTCAAATTACAGAATTATTGTGAAGCTTCAGTTGACACAGCGTTTCTTTCTTTTCCTTCTTTTTTTCATAAACAACTATCAGGAACAAATTCACTTTCCAAAAACGAGAGTTTGCTTAATATTGTTTTGAAATTGAAATCTAGAAGATTATCAGTTTGAAAATGATCTTTCCCGTTCGTGTCTTTCTGCATTTATTCTCGAACTTTTCGGAAATTTTAATTCTAATAATTATCTAAGCCGTGTATAATAACATATTAAACTTTTCTGCTTATTTATATTTCACATTGAGCATCAAACCCACATAACAACAAATTATAAAAAATTCGGAACATGTATGGAATGAGAAAAATATTATTTTAACAACAGGTGAATTATATGATGTAATGAGTTTTTACATCAAGCCACTTAGCATTTTGAAAAAATTTATCAGAAATTCAACTTTAGTAAAATACTAGTAAATGACACTATGAAATGACAAATGGTGGTTAGGATTATCATTAAGATTCAATTATTTTCTTTGAGCTGGATACACCACTCATTAAATTCAACAATTTCCAAGAGTTCTTCATATAGATAGCTTTAAAAATTCAATAAAACTCCTATTTATCACATGTAATGAACAGAATTAGATTTCATGACACAATTCTTTAAAAGATTTCAAAAGCCTCATTTATTTAATGAGTACCTTCCAAAAGGTTCTTAAGAAATTTTTTGTAGAAAGAGCCGTGAAAAAATATCAAGATTTTTTTTAATATCATCTCATTTGTTGTTCTTATTTTAACGTGTTAAAAATTTTAAGCAAAAATTCCAGTGCCTTCAACAAATGAAGCAACACAATTTTTTTTAAATGAATTCATATTATTTAAAAAAATAATATATTTCTCAAATATTCGAGTTTCTGAAGTTGACAAAGTAAAATTTCACTTGCATTCGTAATTTCAATAGTATTTAATTCCGTCGGTGATCGGTCTATAATTTTTAGCTATATTGCAGCTGTAGCGTCAAAGTACATTATTGTCGCATTCAATACATTGTCATTATATAGAGAGGGGGTGCGATGAAAATTATATATCATTGAAAATTGGATAGCGTATATGGAAAGTTTGAGAAGTACTAGGCTAGTGTATCAAACGTGCTAATAAATTGAACGGAAATCGTTATTCATTTACCACAATTTATAATGTGCTTTCATTTAAACATTTAAATAAACTCATTTAAGTTTGTAAATGAAAAAAAAATGAATAGCGTATGAAAGTGCAATTTCTTCGGCTATTCTGCTATATTATAGATCTACATTTTCATAAGAATTTTTGTCGTAAACAATAAAAAAATGTCCAATGAAAAGAATAAAATGGATAGTAAATTAAATTTTGATACTAGTTCATTCAGTTTAACTATCTGAAATAAAATCAGATAAATTAAAACTGTGTTCTCGTAAATTTAAGAAATACAAATCAGTTAGTAAACCCTTGCACCCATAAAAATAATCGATAATTAATATAATCAGATATTAGTATCCTTCTAAATGTAATATAATTTATAAAGTAATAGTTTTTATAAATCTCCCCTTTTTTTAAAAAAAAAACAACTTGTTCTTCATTTTATCTCCCATTCTTTGATGGTAAACTTGTGTTAAATTTAAATGTGTGCATTCCTAAACATTTAATTTTTTAAATAAATTAATGACATCAAATGTTTTAGATTATTAAATTTAACTTACCTTTTAGATATATGAATTCTTAATTTGAGTTATTCCAGAAGATAATTTTTTATAAGGCCTGGTTTGTTTCACCAGTGTTTATTCACTCACGTCGCATATAAATATCTCCTATTAAATTACTAAATGACTTCTAGCTTTCATCTTTACTACGTTTCATCTTGAAAAATTTGGCTGGGTGAAATACACGTCAATGACGTTGAATGTCAGACAACGAACATAGTATCTTTAAAGTACTTGGATTGCGTTATTGATCAGTATTAAGAGTAAAATGTTGTAGAGTATTTAAGCGACGCAGGCTCAATCCAACAATTTTTCTTTCGGAAAAATAATGTAATCGCGGTAGCCTGGTGATCAAAGTAACGGACTTGTGGCTGCATGTCATGATTTCGAGGCCAGAACCACTGAAGACCCGCTGTGTAGGGGAACGATGTACGTTAAATCTGTCGAGAGCTCAAACGTCCTCCCGTTGGTGTGGTAGTTAGGAGAGGGGATGACATGTCAGGTGCCTTCCTCGTCACTTGACCATGGTTCAAAATTACGAGGTCCTTCGACAAAAGTCTTCTTATAGCTGAACAGTGCGACGCTAATAGTCCTTCACTCACTCTATCGATGATTTTTTGATAGATTATAGCCTTCTGATTAATGTTAAATGTATATTCTAAGACCGGGGTAGGCATTAAGTCGATCGCGATCGATCAGCGGATCGCCAAGACATTTAGAGGTGACCGTGTTCACATAAAACGTTAGACGCGCATACTAAAAGAAACACATGTGATTATAAAGATAATGGAAACACCCGTGAATAGAAGAGACACCGTGAATAAAACTGCAACCCAAATTTGAGGGACGTTTACAAAAATTTACTAGACTGGAATCAAAAGTTGCATTCATGGGTTAACCAATTTGGCAATGTTGATGTGAAAAATGTAACTAAAAATATGTTACATGCTCCCTTTATCTCTCGAGGAGAAAGCGAAGTTTCTTTTCTCCTTCAAAAGGACTTAATTTGTTAAGAATAAATTTTGGAATCTAATAGACAAAGTAAAGTATCCCTCTTTTAAAAAAAGCTGCAATTAATTTAATATCATTCTTTCCTTCTACCTATCTCTGTGAATCTACATTTTGAACAGACGACCACTTAGAATCCCGTGCAAGATTAACAGTTGGTAATTATGTATCGAAGTATTCAAGATTAGGCGGGTAATATGAAGACGAAGTCTTCTACTGAGACTATAGCTACGAGAACTAATTTTAAGTGAAAATTATTTATTTTCTGATGGATTGTGAATTGTTTGAAAATGCATCAGTTGACATTATTAAATTTATGGGTATAATTATTATGTTTGCATTTTGCGTTTTACTTCAAGCGTAGTTTTAAAATAGTAAGTTTTTCTACTGTAGTTATGTAGGTAAGTACACATATTCTGTATTTATTATTGTTATAATACAAATATTATGGAACTTTTTACATTTTTTTTTTGCTCATCACAACTACGTCACAAGGTGTACCGCAACACGTTGAAGTAGACCGTGCCATGTAAAAGTCTGTTCACCCCTGCTCTAAGACATGGATGTCTAAGAGCTATGAACGTTTGACGGTCACATTGCAAAAACAAAAAATTTGCTGGGCCCCACATACAGTATTCTTTCAACAATTTGAAATAAAAATTAGCTCTATGTAGTTTTATTAATGTATAAATTAACTTCTTTTTATTCTAATTTTTAAAAAATTTGAATAAGATATGCATGGGTATATGTTTATTTTAATTTGTAAAAGTTTCGTTTTATTTAGTTTGGATTTCATTGAGACGAAAAAAATTCAAATAGACAAGTTGTTGAACAAGCAAATTGATATTAGGTTCAATAGACGAGGTTGCAATTCTTAAAGCATTTTCAAGATGTTTGTTAGAGATCTTTATCTTTATTTTCATATGCTTCATTCTTGAAAATAATTGTTCAAAAATATAGGTATCGCTAAAAGCTGAAGACATTAATAAAGCATGAGTATGAAAATTAGAATATTTATCGCGGAGTAGATCATCTTTATAAAACTTCAGTAATGAAAAATTCCAAATTTTTCCTACAGATAAATGTAACTTTGCAGTTCAAGGCATTCCATTTGAAGATTTGATGGTAATTTATTTATTTCTAGAGAAAATGGGGTAGAAAATATGTGGAAATACTCTTCATTTTTTCGAAATTCTTGAAATCTTCTTTCAAACTCTTGAATTAAATCAAAAATTAATGTAGCATATTTTTCATTTTTTGTGCAAATCACAGGTTTATGAGTAACCAAAGCACTGAAATGTGCCAAATCTTACTTGTATTCGACTGTGCCAAAATTTCAACTTTCTTTCAAACGCTGGAAAATATTATTAATAAATTGAGTGTTTCCTTGAAATCTCCAATTTAAATCATTCAAATGTTAAATTATTTAAATCTTTAATTCAAAATAAATGTCAATGAATCGCTTAGATATGGAAAATATTGCAAACATTTATTTTTTTAATAAAAAAGTGTAAATTTAAATATTTTCATAATTTGCTTTTTGACCGCATTTTAAAGGCTTTGGGCCGCTCTTTAGACAAGCATGCTTCAGTCCTTCACTATGTGATATTTTAGGAGTTTATACGGTGTCCTTAACATTAACGTCTTCATCATTTTCAGGAATTTTTCACTAACTGTGACAGCAGCAATAATTTCTGCGTCGGACATAATGTCCGAGTTATCCGGACTGTCGGGTTATCGAGTGCCGAGTTTTCGGGACTCTACTGTATTTACAGACCAAGCTGTACTGCTATAAAAATGTTCTATTGTTAGTTACCAGTTGGACAACAATGGTGCGGAGTAATATTTCTTAATGTCTTTCTGCCGGCGTCTTTAACCGCTTGCCTGATTATCCCGAGTTATCTCGGATTCCCATATGTTGCAATTAATTATTATCCCGAGAAAACTCGGGTGAAGCAGAATTTGTCAGTACGATTGGGTTTATCGCGGTTTTACTCGGCCTGGAGGAAAGAAAAGGAAATATTCAGTTTTGATCTACAGTTTGCTAAGTTTTGTTGGTTTTGCGAATCTTTCAGCTTGGCAGGTCACGTGTTTTCCCTATTGTATAGTACACGTCGGCTTGTGGATTAGTAACGTATAAAGAAGGATAGTTTCGTTGTATGAAAAAAAGTAAAATAATGGCGATGATGCAAGAGAGAGAAAGGGATGATTTTTCAAATAGTGATTATAAAGAGGTGGGCATATTGAAAATAGTGCAAGTGATGCTTTTGTAAGTAGCCTACATTTTGTACTGTAAGTCAGGAGGTTACCGATCACCTAAGCAATTTAGAATGGAACTTCTTGAAAATATAATTTCGGAAAATCATCGTGACGAGTTTTCTGCCACATCAGGAAGACTCAGCATTAGTCCATCACCACTCAGGGTAACCTCAGCGCATTTGCCAGATGTTATTCTTGCTACTGAAAAAAAAATAAAACGATACTGAGTACTCTGTGCTCCCATAAAAGAGATTCCAGTAAGAAAAGAGACCAGATACCAGTGTACAGAATGTCAAGTATCACGTTGTGTTGTCTGTTTTCAAAAACTATCGTACAAATACTAATATTTAACTTTTAAACATTTGTCCGAGATAACTCGGGATAATAAACTAATATTAAAACGAAATGCTTTCACACCTATAAAAAATTAAAAATTCAACTTAAAAGCTACATATTTTGTTTGTTTCGTTTCCTTGTATTTAAAAATAAAATAAAAAATTGTGATGTTTTTTTGCAATTTTTTTCGAAAAAATTTGTAAGGGAAGAAATTGTAATACATATGTGTTTCCCTCATTTCCACTTACAAAAATTAAACAGCGCTATCTTACTAATAGTAAAAAATTGTTTTTGAAAAATGTTATCCAGAAACCTTGTATTTTTTAAAACAAGACCTAGCTATTTTTCTCCCTAACAAACATTTTTTTTAAACATTCGCAATTTTTGCGTAAATTGAATAATCAAATACACCGCTTATTGGTATACGTAAATTTACGAGAAAGATCTCTTAGGGAAATTTTATTTTTTGATGATCCTCCTGCTGTTGCTTTACCTGAAGTACCTGAGAGAAACATTTATTTCTTATAAAAACTGCCATAGGATGACGAATCTGTTGAAAAGAAAAAAATTGAAAGCTTTTTCTACACAGAGTATAATTTTCTGTGAAAAGAATGAATGAGGTTCATTTCGTGGTTGCAATTAACAAACCATACGTGAAAAAAGTTCCAAAAGCAGTCAAAAGAAAACTCTTTTTGAAATACACACCGCCTGCTGACAAGTAAATGATTTCTTTCCTCCTGATGATTTCAAGAAAATCTATTTCGTTCGATCTTTTTCGAAGTGCTTGGTGCTCATCCATTAAAAACCCGGCTTTGGTTTTTATTTTCCACATATATTCTGGAATTCTTGTAACGAAATGAGCGACAAAAACCACGATAGTCAAACTCGTGAGTACATTGATTGCCAATTCTACCAGAACCAAAGGAGGAATGGATCTATATTCCAAATAAGTCGTAAGTGTCGTGAATAAGCTGCAGAAGCAAGTTGATAAGACGAAAAACAGAGGCTTTGATAGAGTGTCGTTTAAGATATGGAGTTCCTTCTCTAAAGTGTTATAACGACTAACTACTTTTGAGTAATGAGCAGAGAATGCGCTGTTTTCCAAGCTGTGGTTTTTCATAGTATCGTTAATCTGAAGCAGGATGAGTCCGTAATGATGAATCAAAAGACAAATTGACAAGGCAAAGAGACAAGGATACTCCTGGTACACGGTAAAATGGACATACATTCCTACAAAATGAATAATAGCAACAGATATGTCGTTTTCTACCTCGTATCCCAACGTCCAATAAGTAAACTTACGGCCCTCTTTGTGGACTAAGTAAGTAAACAGCGTGGCAAGTAAAAAGGGCAAAGTATAAATAATAAAAAGTACGACAATCGAAATTAAAACGTGATTTCTAAAGCGAATCTCTTTTATTGTATCGGCGTTGGACTTCAATATAAATACAAGGATGTGCAAGTTTTTCTTTTGACAAAACATTGAACACCATTGTGCGAAGGTAAAAATATTAACTAATTGGTTAGACAAACTTATTTTCTCTCTCACATCCTTTGATTGAAACAAGTTACACACGTCAGCAAAAAAGATGAAAACTACAGACAGATGGAATACGATTATCGAATAGTAAGAAAAGCACTTGACAACTCTTCCTTGTCCGGGGAAACTGAGGGACAATATAATCCAAATAGGTACATTAATAAAGGGAGCTGCCATCGAGTGTTTTCTGGGCTTACAACTGAATATTTCCCTAGTCTTTTCTGTCATACACATTTCATATTCCAGATTTCTCTTCAGAAGTCTATTGTTTCCAGCTTCAGTTTCCATGAATATGGCAGAAAATCCTTCTAAGTTAATCGTCTAAAATTCTTTGGAATTCACCTCAAAAGGAAAAATAGTTTTCTTGAAATATTCTAACCATAAAGGTATTTCTCCCAACCGCTTTGAAGAGAAAAGTTATTATTATTATTTCGTTTTGTTTTAGAGCACACAAAATGTGAGCACTGTTCCCTCCGCTCAAGTATTCAAGTCAAGATAGCTAAATAAGGCTTTTTTATGTGTGCACAGAATGATAAATTAAATGTCAATGAATACCTGTAAAATTCTGAGCACGAAACACATCTTTGAAAACGTCTTTTGAACGACTTCAGTGAAAAAAGTCAATAATTTTAATTATTAAAAATAATAAAATAATACATGAAAGTGAAACTAAAAGGTAAAATTTGAATTCACGTGAAAACTGAGTGCAGTATTAAAAGTAAAGTCTATGTTTACCTATATATATATATATATATATATATATATATATATATATATATATATATATATATATATATATATATATATATATATATATGCAAACATGATCTATCATCTCTGAAACACCGTCCAATAACTGAGTGTTGCATATCCATTAAAAATGAAATATTCCATTATGAGTTGCTCTCAATATATGATATACAACAGCTCTTCATTATATTTATGTCAACAATATTATGAATAAAATGTTTAGATATTGACGTAAACGTCTTTGCCTAGATGACTGTAAAATCAAGAATGACGAAAAACATTTCGAGTTGATTGATTATTTAGTTTTATAGAGACTTAAAATTGATATTTTCTAACGCAAAAAAGCGATTAACATTAATGAATTGAGCTTGTAAAAAGAAGATATTGTTAGATTACATTGATCGATTTGAAAAAAATCAATATTTTGAATCGTTTTTAAGATAATTATAAATTTTCTTAAGTATTTGTTAGTAATATCAGACTGACTACCTGATCAGGACATCTGCTCACGCACCTCAGCTCTTAAGGTCACGAATACTGAAATAGGCACAATAGGCCTTGGCCCTCATGTTTTGTAGCGCCACTGAGCTTAGTTTACATTATATATTAGAAAAATATTGTAAACATGTATTTATTTAAACATGCATCTAAAAAGCTGACTACCAAGTGTATTAACGCGGAATTGACGCATAATGCGCGCGCGCACACACACTCAGTGCTTGTAGTCACGTGGTCGTTTTGCATGATTCCTTCTTAACTTTATTGCTTAAATCTATCTTGTCTACATCAGCGATAATCAACCTGCGGCCCGCCGCACCTTTTTGAGTGGCCCGGTCAAGTCCCGTTTCACTAACAAATTCAATTATTTAAGAACAATGTATTAAAAATTTAGCGAGAAATTCTATCCCATACATCGATTTTTCTATCAATGTGGTGCTGGTAAGAATTGCGGGATAACTTTTTTTCTTTTTTAATTGGAACGGTTAGAGTTAACAAATAACTGTAAAATAGCGACTATTTTATGGGTGCAATTGATTTTTAATTAACCCTCATGCCTTCCAAGCGAAAAATAGCTGAGCGATATTTGTTATGTTAAGACGATTGGGGTCTTGACTGTTTAGCAGGAAAAACAAACATGGATCACCAGCTTGTTTAATTTGTCGTGAAAATGCTATATTTAAAAAATATAATTTTGCTCCTCACTATCCCACTAAGCACAAATCTCTCAATGCCTCCTTTTTTTCAGCAACAATATATTTATAGGGGGAGATGTGGGATCACATTATTGAAAGGAAATCGAAATTACCCCATAACAGGGTAAAAAGAAATGCATTAAACCCTTTTTATTCTGTGAGTTGAGTTTGATAGAGTTGAATATAGTTTTTAAATGAAATACAAAACTATTAATATTTTGATCAATTTCTGCATTTTAAATGTCTTTTTTAGCGTTCACCTCCCCCTCCCTCTTTAATCCTCATGTTGCGGCCGGGCTAAAATGAAAGGTTGAGTACTGCTGATCTCTCTCTCTCTCTCTCTCTCTCTCTCTCTCTCTCTCTCTCTCTATATATATATATATATATATATATATATATATATATATATATATATATAAGGTCTCACTCACTCCTCACGAGATCTTGGAAGGCATGTTCATTTTATTGAGTACCGACTCCCAAGGAGGATTGCTGTGTTACGGAATCGTTATAGATGAAAATTCCCGGTTTTGAGCTATTTGATCTACAAACTTGAATTTGATTGTTGAGTACAATTAAGAGCGTGAGTTTTATGGTAATCGACTTCCAAGAAGGGTCACTATAGATTTTTAAAAAAAACCCTCGTTTTTCAATTATTTCATCTATGGACTTGAAATTTAGTAAAGATGTTTCTTTTGTTGAGTAGAAACTTACTAAAAATTATCTTTAAGGAAACTAGCTCAGTGAGAGGGGTGTAACGTCGTGACGAGGTAACGTTTTCAGTCTCACAGCAAGACATTAAAAATTTTACTTTATTCATATTCTACGTCAATGGTATTTCAATTCAAGCAATATAATGAAAGGAGTAAACTAATTAGTCCATTTCTTGCGCGTAACAATAACAAAATACAGTCCCGGGTTGAATTGGGGGGCTACACGGTTACCTAACCGTTGTGCAACCGTCGGGTATTTTTACCCCGACCCTTTCTCTATGTTCCGTAGGGCGTTATTAGCAATATTAGCAATCTTGTAATATTTATCATTTTATTAGTTGAGCCTTTGCTGAAGAATGCCTACTGATGCATCATACTTGATATGCAAACAATCGGATGGCTATGTGTTTTGTGACTTCATCTGACAAACTTTGAAAGGAAATGAGCTTGCGATTGTAACCATGTTAAATTCCTACATAATACGTAACAAGTGACATAAAAAAAATTTCTTTATGTCAATTCCTACTTAGGTCACAAAGAAATATTTCACTTTAGTTAAATAAATTTAATTAATGAATTAATACTTGAAAAAACTGTGTTAACATCAAGTGTCATCCACTACAAGTTTTTAAAAATGTATTTGAACTTCAATGGATGAATAAAAAGTATTTTATTAACGATTGAAAACTTGACCAAGATATATATATATATATATATATATATATATATATATATATATATATATATATGTCAGGTTTGAAAAGTTTAGATTCAAAATTAAGGAAGTAATAAATGAAAATAGAGCGAACTCTTTACCATCGCGTAAGGATTTGTGGGTAAATAAGCCTGTTAAAAGGTGCAACGAGCGCTGACGAAGGCGAACGCATACTAGAAAAGGCTTGGCTGGTGTCTCCTCGCTGAGATGTTGTCTTTTGTACCACCCGGTTGCGCGGCAAAAGGTCCGCCATGTTAGATTTTATGTGATGGAAGCGCAATAAAGAAATATTGTGAAGATGATGCCCTCCTCATTTTACCAGCAGGCCTGGGGCCTGTCAAGAGCCGGCAGGATGACTTAAGGAACCGAAAAATATGCCACGAAACCAAACGAATTAACTTCAAAAAATTTTTTTTCGAACGAGCGACTGCATTGAAAACGATACTACCATGGAGGACGACTCTTTCCGGCAGGAGTCACCAGTCAACACATCCAAAGAACCCTTCTTTTTTCCTGAATTTGACTTTAATAAGTTTAGCAGTTTTAAAAGTTTTCTTGACTGTTTTGATCAACAATGTTTGGAATATCAAAAAGACGAACAATGGAAGAAGCAAAATATTCCTAGATATCTCACGGGAGTCTATTTAAAATTTTGGTACGAAAACCACTTATTTGAAAAGTCTTACCAAGAAAGCAAAGAATTATTAATGACGGTGTTCGATGCGACGAAACAAGAGGATATTCGAAAATTTCAAAAGCTAAAATTAAACGACACTAAAGAATTAATTTCCTTTTTTACGGAAAAACTTTCGTTGGGGAAGAAACTAAATTATGATGACAGTTCAATTGTGGAACATATGACATTATCCAGTCCCATTCAATATCAAAAGTTCCTAGTTATCAAGAAGATTTCGACACCCTGCGAATGGATCTCAACCATGCGACAATTAATCGCAGTAACACCGGACAGCGCAGACCAAAAACCGGTAGATACTGGAAGTTATACCCGATGGTATAACCAAGCCGACGGTAGTGTACACAGAGGAACTGATCCACGGAATCGATTCCAATCAAGAGGAAATCATGGGCAGCCACATCAATCTCACATGATGAGAGTCAGTGGGAGGCAACAGTTTAAGTCAACCTAGGCAGTTTGTACAACAGAATCGACATAATTTTCACTCGCCCAGAAATGACGAAAATAACCAGAGGCAAGGATGACAACTAATTATTGATTCAATGGTATGTTCCAAGCACTTTTATACTCTAATTGACACAGGAAGCAATATGTGTCATTAATTCCAATAAATTTATCTAAACAATTAAAAAACATTAAAATTTTAAAAAATAGTAATGCAAAAATAAATCAAAATAATAAACTTTAATAATCCCAAAGGTATAATTAAAGTTTATATGAATATTGGATGTATATCTAAGCAAATAGATTTGTTTGTAATTGATACTAAATTGCCTTATATTATTTTAGGACTTGAATATTTACATTTATTTAAGCTTGACATTAGTATTCGTAACATGTGTATCTTTCAATGTGGTAAAAATTTAAGTAATATTAAATTTGTAAATAAGTGCGTTGGTGAGTTGAGAACATATCATGGGACATATTGTAAAACTCTTAATAATGATCAAAATATGAACTACTATAATGCAAATAATGAAGATAATATTAACGTTAAGAATAATAAAGGTTTAGATCAAGTACCAGACAGCCCTGAAGCTGATTTGAAAAGATTGTTTAACCCAGCCATGGTTGTTGAGGACACAGTACCAAAAAACTAGTGAGCAATGGCAAGATTTAACCCAACTTCTTGACAAATTTCAAACCATATTTTCACAAAATAAGTATGATGTAGGTTGTATCAATTTAGAGCCACAAAGAATTCATTTAATCTCAGACCTTCCTATAAGTTTACGCCCTTATAGAAACAGTCAAAAAGAATCTAAAGAAATACAAACACAGATAGAAGAATTGTTAAAAGCAGCTTTTATTAGACCCTCCCATAGCCCATATGCTGCCCCTGTAACTTTAGCATACAAAAAAGGATGAAGTGAAAAGAGATCAATATTATATATCGATTATAGAAAACTAAATGAAATCACACGAAAAGATTCCACCCCTGTACCTCTGATAGACTTTGTAATTGATAATTTAACTCATGCTAAATTTTTCTCTACGCTCGACTTAACAAGTGGTTATTGGCACATTAAAATTCATGAAAAAGACGCAGAGAAACTGGCTTTCACAACTAATTTTGGACTCTATGAATGGTTAAGACTTCCATTTGGCTGGAAAAATTCCCCAGCTGTTTTCCAAAGAACTATAAGACAAATTTTACAAAAATATCAGTTAACTTTTGCTTTAAACTATTTTGATGATATAATAATTTTCTCACAATCTTGGGAAGAGCATTTAACTCATTTAGATACAATATTTCAAATTTGTAAAAAAGAAAACATTAAACTTAAAAAATCAAAATGTCAGTTTGCACAAAAAAAAATAAAATTTTTAGGATATGAAATAACACAAGGCCATTATTCCACAAATAATCCAAATATTGAAACAATAAGAAAATTAGCACCACCTAAAGATGTGAAAGAACTCCAAAGATTTCTTGGTTCCATCAATGTTTATCAAAAATTTATTAAAGATTATGCAAAACTTAGAGTACCATTAAATAAATTACTTAAAAAAGATGCAAGTTGGAATTGGTCACATGAATGTCAAGAAGCTTATCAAAAGTTAAAGAATTGTTTAATCTCAAAACCTATACTTAAATTATACAACTCCCAATATCCATGTCATGTGTTTTGTGACGCAAGCCAGGATTCAATAGGCGTAGTCTTGAAACAACAACAGCCAGATGGAACACTTTACCCCATAGCTTATCACTAGAGACAATTACTTAAACATGAAAAAAATTATACAATTTCAGAAAAAGAGTGTTTAGCAATTATAGATGCCTTAGATAAATTCCACTATTACCTACATGTATCCAAATTCACAATACATACTGATCATGCTGCTTTACAATGGCTTAAAAGTGTAAAACATTTAACTGGACGTTTATTTCGGTGGAGTTTAAAATTTTATCAGTATGAATATTCGATAGTTCATATAAAAGGTAAATTAAATGTTGAAGCAGACATGTTGTCGAGGAACCCTGTATGCCATTATATATTACCCATTTGTCATTTTTTAAATACTGATGAAATTATTAAATACCAAAATTCAGAGAACATTAATGATCCAAAATATATAAAAATTAATGATGTATTAACAGTTAAGAAAAATAATTTAATTAAAATTGTAGTACCGTTATCTTTGAGAGAAAAATTAATTACAACTGCACATGAACAATTTGGTCACCCAGGTGTAAAAAAGATGTTAAAATTAATTTCCCCAATTTACTACTGGAAAGACATTATATTAGACATTTTTCAAATTTTGTTAAATGTTGTGAAACATGTCAAATGAATAAAAAGTCTACACAAAAAAAGTATGGATTATTGGAAGAAGTTCATGTAGCAGAAGAACCATTTGAAATGATTTCACTAGACACTGTAGGAGGATTTAATTATCATAATTCACAAAAGAAATACCTGCATATTGTTCTGGATCATGCTACCAGATATGCTTGGACATTTCCATCCAAAAGTGTCATTTCTGAAACTTATACAAATTGCTTAAAACAAATTTTTTCAATTCAATGCCCAAAACAACTTTTAAGTGATAGAAATGCTGCATTCACTTGATCTAAATTTAAGAAATTCTTAAAACATCATAATATTAGACAATTACTAACTTCAGCAAATAGACCACAATGCAATGGAAAGAATGAAAGAGTTAATCAGACATTAGTAGCACAATTAAGATGTAAAGTTAATTCAACTACAAAAACTCCTTGGACAAAATTATTAGAACAAGTTACATATGAATACAATAACTCGCCACATGATGTTACTGGCTTTCCACCTGCATATTTAATGTTTGGAACTTTGCCATATGATTCGCCATTACCTAAACAAGTAAAATTAAACTATCTACCTATACAACAAGCTAGACAAATTGCAGTAAACAGAACAATTAAGCATCATAAGATAAATAAACAAAGGTATGATAAACATTATGTTGATGCAAAATTTAAAGTTGGAGATTTAGTCTTATATCAAAATTTCTCATACCCTAATTCAAGTAAACTTCAATCTCCTTATAATGGTCCTTTTAAAGTTGTCAGGAAACTCTCAAATGTTACTTATGAAATAGATAAACCAAATCAATATACAGGAAAATTAACAGATATTGTTCATTCTACAAGATTAAAACCTTTTCATTCAAAATCCAATTTCCAATTATGCTAAATTCTTATTTATATTTGTTATAGAGTTTGTTTTCTCAAACATTGGGGGAAGAAGTGCATTGTAATTTTAAAAGAATTGCATTGTAATTTTAGAAGAAGTGCATTTTTATTAAAAAAAATATTTATAATAATAATAAAAGTTGTGTTTAAAATTTGATTTAAGACTTGTTTACATTATGAAAATCAAAATTTAATGTAATTGAATTTATATTGTATCTTTATTCATAATGAACACATTATTGAAGACTATTTTTTTAAAAAAAAAATAACTGAATTATGGACTGTATGAAAACATTGTGATGAGGTCAATTCTACGATACATTGTGTTATAATAATTTCATTGTGATTATTTGTGATATAAGTATATTCTGAAAGTTAAAATATAGTATGTGATGTTATTAATATTTTATTATGGTTGTATGTTTTTGAAATGAGTTGATTGAGTAGAGATTCTAATAATAAACAAAAGAACTGTGAGATAAACAATAATTGGATGATGAACATTGAACTATGATTTTTACAAGACAGGACTGTGTGAAACATTACATTACATTGATTGAACTTTTACCTGTACTTGATATGTCATATTTGAAATACCCTTATTTTTCTTTGCATTTTATATTTCTAGTGATATTTTGATATAATGTTGATGTTGTGTTTATTTTGATAAATTTCTGTGTTATAGTTATGTAATCTTTTCTTTTTTGGGAGCTCCTAAAATCATGTTCCTGTTAGTCACTCTCCATATATGTCCTTTTTTATGTATTTACTTTACCATTATTCCTAAACTCATTTTGCTGTTACTGATTTTATATCTATTCTTTGTATGTATTTACTTTACCATTATTCCTAAAATCATGTTGCTGTTAGTTACTCCATATATGTCCTTTTTTATGTATTTACTTTACCATTATTCCTAAACTCATTTTGTTGTTACTTATGTTATATCTATTCTTTGTATGTATTTGCTTTACCATTATTCCTAAAATCATGTTATTTACTCTATGCCTATTCTTCTATGTATTTATGTACTCATTATTCCAACATTCAATACCATTTTGAAGTACTTGTAACTTTTCAACATTTATCACTTTATTAACATTGTTTACTATTGATGCACATTTAGTGAGAATTTCACTTGTTCTTACGTTATGTTGTTTAGCACTACTATATTTTTGAATGTCTAATGTGAACTATTTTTATCTTATGTTGTTTTTCTCAATCTCATTATTATTATAGTCATAGTGGAAGTATTAGATGTGTGATATTTTTCAGAAAACAATTCTATGTAACACAAAGTTTTATACCAAATTTTTGATACTTTGTTATTCATTATTGCAATTTTTTTTGTACATGTTAGGATTCACCAGCCCACTCTTTTACACAATTATTATATCTTCTAGATTTTTATTTCATTTGGGGAATTTGATATCATTGAAATATAATTTTTTCCCTGGGGACTTGCCAGTCAGAATTGGCCAATCTGGCTGTGCCAGCCTTCAGCGGAGGGGGGGGGGGAATTTGTCAGGTTTGAAAAGTTTATATTCAAAATTAAGGAAGTAATAAATGAAAATAGAGCGAACTCTTTACCATCGCGTAAGGATTTGTGGGTAAATAAGCCTGTTAAAAGGTGCAACGAGCGGATGCGCGTTATACGCCGTGTATAAAAATGAGAGAGCATAAAAAAATGGAGCCTACATACATCTAAATACTGTTTATTTAAAAGAAAAGACATTCCTTATGAAGTTTAAGGGCTGTATAGTTTTAAGAGTGTACTATTTTTCCCCAAAACTTAGAATAATACCTCGAATAAATGACTTAAAAACATACAAGGTATTGCCCACATGTATTTCAGATTTCTTCGTAAAAAGGGATGGGGCGTTATATGGAGAATATATCTAAAAATTAAAAAAATAGAACTTGAAATTATAAATGAACGTTTATCACCGGATTTTACGGTACATGTTTTTCTGGAATATGTTTATATATATTGGAAGAGTGTGAACTCTCTCTAATTGTAGGAACTGAAAAAAATGCTCTGAAGTGTTGATTAAAGTGGAAAGTAGCATTCCATCTAAGGTTAGAGAGCATTTATAGTTACAGGAAAATATGTCAAATTTCCTTTTTTTGATGCAATAAAAAGAATTATCAGCAATCAATTCAAAAGACACACGAAAATTGGAATGTCATTGAGTGAAATAATACCTCAGTGAAAACAAATCAATTAGGAGGCTATTGGCGCCAAACCTCGAAATTTTAAACCAGAGTACAGTGACGAAGACAGCATCAAAGCTGGAAACCTCACTCTACCAACTTACAAACCTCTTCAATGTAAAAACTTTGAGTACGACAGATTTAACGTGAATCAGCCTATATACACTGTGGGTTTTCAGAGGTACTAGGGATCGAACTAATGCTGCCCCGGGCACGAGTTTGTCTTCATGATCACTTGGCTACCACAACCACTGGATTGTCATAGAAATTTCGTTGCAAGAATAAACATGTGACGCATTCAGTTACCTTACAAGTCTGAGAATAGTTTGCTACCTCCATAAAAGTAGTAAGAAAATTATAGATAGAAACACATCCTTTAAGTAAACTCTATATAGTAGGTTAATTAAGTGATATAAATAAAGAGAGAAGTGTTTTCACTAATTAGTTATTCTGGAGATGGGTGTCTCTGTGTGACATTTTTCTAACAGCAAAATATTTCTATTCTAATCAGCCAAAGATGGCAGTGAGTGATGAATATTAACGTCGTACCGTTCAGCTACTTAAGGGCTTTTCGTGACGGACCTTGTAATTTTGAACCATGGTCAAGTGACGAGGGCGACACATGAGCTGGCTTCCTCTTCTAACTGCCACACGAACGGCTACCGTGGCCACGCCAGAGGTGGCAGAGAATTATGTAAAATAAATATTTATTGTTACCTCATTATTAACACGTTATGAGCATAGATGATTTAAATAGACTATTTGTTATACAGTAGATTATGGTATTTAAAACTATTTGGTTTTAATGTGGTAATTTTTGAAGTTTTAATGTATGTTGAAAAGGAATGAAAATTTTCTGATGAAAATATGATTTTTTTTCTGTTAAATTTAAATTTAAATTTGATTTTGAAGATCCTACTTAAAATTCAAGTAGACCATATGCTCATGTTTGCTAACTTTTGGTTAAGGGAAAAATCTAATGGAAATTTGAACACAACAATTTTAAATATATCAGAAAAATCGAGAGATTCGATATATTTTAGTATCAATATGTAATATCAATCTCAATATCAATAGGTATCAATTCAATTGGTTTGATTTTATTTTCAAATATTTAGAACATTGAGTATTGCAAAATAAATATATATATCTAAACGTCATTTGAGAAAAATTTGACCATTCAAACCTTAAACTCACAGATATATTTTTGTTTATTACACAATAAAGATGCAGCTTATAAAAACATATTCACATTGCTTGTTCAGATACCCACACTATTGCAGATACAAATTTAAAAATATACTTATACTCATGAAAAATATTATGCAGTTCGATTAGTCTGAGAAAAGATGGGATTCCGATCAAGAATAATTAAAAATGTTGAAAATTTACTTAAAGTTTGGAACCAGCAATTCTACGCAGAGATTTTTTCCACTATTGCTTATAAAGAAATCTATAAAACAATTAAGGGGAAACGGGTACGAGTATTATAATGGAGAGTACTTCCATGCAATTGCTTCTTTTCTGCCATAACCTGAAGCACTACATAGATAACATTAAAAATACTTATCAGTTGAATAGAGATTCTTTGCAACGGGTCAAGAACTACGCTCGCTAAGAGGTTTTCATCCTTTTGCAACAAGGAAGCAAATTTTCTTGAAGCATAGGGTTATCTTTGTATGAGCTGTATCAATGTCAAAGGCTATTTCGATAAATTAGATAACGCAGGTGCTTTTAAAATAGAAAACGTTGAAACCAAAATGTGTGATGGAATTTAATGGAGTAACTAGTTTCTTTTAGCAGAATAAATTCGACTGATATACTCAGATGATTGTTACGAAAATTGAAGCATGATGCAATGGGTTCGATGAAGGGAAATATTTCATAGATACCTTGAACAATGAGTTCTAATCTGGTGCAAACTATCAGTTCGGTGCATTGTGCAGAGAAAGACGTGTTAAAAAGGTTTTCTAATGAATTTTATTGGCATTTTCCTGCAGAAATTTTGACACAGAATATATCTTATAGATGGGTAAATGGGCGAAAAAAATCTCACGCAATTCAAACTTTCAACATTTCAGTCATGGTATAGTTTTTTTATAACTTTATCGGCTATGTCCCCATGGTAAAGTAGATATTACTGAAAAAGATATACTATATTAAATGATTTCACAATTAATTCAGCCTATTTGGCTAAGAGAATTATAAAACATTCAACAATGCTAACACAATTGTATATATATAGAAAGCGGTTTTTTTTCAATTCCTACTATTAGTTCACTATCTCTCTATATCATGGTCAAATGTTCAATCGTTAATAAAATGCATTTTAAAGCGCTCAATTGGGTTGAAATTTTATGTGCACGATTATTTTGGATGACATACGATAACTTAATTATAATTAATTAAAATTAATTGACTGAAACTAATTTTTTAAAGAATTACAGATACAGCCACGTTAGCTTCATTTTTAGCGACTTGGGTCAAAACTTTAAAAGATTTTTTTTCTCACGTTTGAATGCATTCAGTTGAACTGAAATTTTATACATCCGATTATTTTAGATGACAATATGATACTTTAATGATAATTGATAAAAAAATAATTGCCACTTAATGTTGTGATTTTTTCGTATGGATATACATATTAATATTAATTGTATAATAAAAAGTAACTAAAATAAAGTTGTTTTTTATTGATCTAGTAAAATTTTTATATTACTTCTTCTTAATAGTAACGGTAAAATTTTATTTAAACATTTAATACAGTCTTAATTAAACACTTAATAAACAAAATTAATGAAGTCTTTTTCATGAGTATCGTCATTTCCGATCAAAAACCTACTATTTGGAAACACACACGTAAGGTATATTTCTAATATTTTTACTTAATGCTTGGATTATGTGATTTTTTTGGTTACCTCGGTGCAATATATTTGATTTTAATGTATTTTAAGTATCATATTAAAATTAAGATTATAAAATATTAATTATAAGTATTGTTCTGAGCACATGTTTGTGAATGAATATATATATGTTAAATAAATAATTTTGAAAATTATTAGCAAAATGTCCAGTTAATTGTATATTACAGCAGAATGTGTTGTATAATGTATCTCTAGGCTGATATTGAATAGTTTATTAAAATTCTAGGAGTTCTTATCTAGTCTTTTAAAAACGAAATATAATATAGAAATTTGAGTACTTGAGACCATATAGCATATGCTATGTTTTAAATAGAATTTTTAATGCACATGCACAATTTTTCTAAAGTAAAATCCCCGTTCATGAATTATATATTACAATTTAATATGATTTTAATATTCATAACACCTATAGAATTGCTTCTTAAGGCTTCTACAAAAAAAAAACAAATGTTTTCACGTTTCATTTTTTAAATTCATAATTTATTGCATTTAATATAATTATCGCTGTGTTATTATTGAATTTTAATTTACCTTATTTTTAAAATTTACATTTTTATTATGAAAATTAGTTTATTCTTAATGACATATTTCGGTCTGAAAGAAAATCAAGACGATGTGTATAGATATAATTTTGTTAACTATTTGTTTTTCATACTGTACAAAATAATTTATTTAGTTATTATCATAAATATATTATAGGTAATAATCAATTGTATATTTTATACTTATGGCTAAATGTTGAAGAATAATATGAGCCCACTATCTTTTTTAGGGAAGGAGTGGTTTTTTTTCATATTTTACATAATAAATATTCCGAGGGTAAAATAAAAGGTTTGAGTTTGATATAGGAAAAATTATCATAATAAAATTCTTTAGTTCCTGACTCACAGTTTAAAAAACATTTTATTAAATTTTTTTATTTTCAGGAATTTCAAGAAGTTAGCTAATGTATAGCACTGATTTAATTCATATGTAGGGCAAGAACTTGTTACACAATTAGATAATCTTTTCTTGAATCCAGTTTTTCCAGTGTCTAAAAACAAATTAAAAACTCGTATAAAATTTATTGCCGAAAAAATAATTTCGACACAGCATTCATCAAGCATACATGTCAGTTTTAGATTCATGTTGTCATTTAAAAAAGAAAGTAATGAACTTATCTGCTCTACTAAATATATTAGTTTAATTTGTGATACACTTATTACAATTCAAATTATTATTTTTTGCTTGATCATTATCATTTATTAAGTGACATAAAAAGATTTATATGATCAAGTATTTATAAAAATCTTCCTGGACATTTGGTAGGGAAAGCTCGTTTAAAATCCAGGATTAACTAAAAGGAGTTATAAATTTCATTGAAAATAATATTTTAAAAATCTAAAACTCGACAATATATATATATATATATATATATATATATATATAGTAGTAATATTAATAATCACATAATTTTTAAAGGTATACCTTAGGCAAACTAGTACCAATTAATGCTAGAGACTAAATAGATTAAATAGATAAAAAGGTAATAGAGAAGACAAAGAAGAGATAAAACTATCATTGCCAACCGTGCAAATTAATTATAGATTTGTGTTTTAATAGAAAATGATTATTCTTAATTATACTTAAGAAAAGTTTATTTCTATGCAAAAAATAAAGTTTTCCAATTACTGTACAAATCTTGTGGATAATTAATTTTTTTAAAAAAGAACAAGATCTGATGTATGTGTATAAAATTAAAGATAGTACTGATGGAAGTAATTATTATATGAGAAGTGTGTGTGTGTGTGTGTGTGTGTACATAGAAAGATGTGAGTGCTATTATTGAGGGTAAAAGTCAATTGAACTTGTACGAGAGGGTTTTGATGATCAAAAAGTCTATTGTAAAATTTTTCGACTAGGCTTCTTGATGTAATGTAATTTTTTATTAGAGGGTTTTAAAATATTTTTGTTAAGAACCGAGTTGCAGATGTTGAGGAAAATGTGTCATTATTTTTAGTATATAGTAATAAATGTACGTGATAATCAATATATATATATTTTCATCTTTTCATGTATTTTTTTGTACAGGTATGACAATACTTTCTTCAATGATGTTATATACCTTATAAAAAAGAATTTGTGCTGTATGATTTTGATGATTGATTATTTCAAAATTCAATATTTTAAATAACTTTAATATCTCTTTAGTTAATACTTTATATGGCCTTTTTTTCTAGTAATGCTATGCTAAAGTATCTTTGGGGTTGAAATTGATTTAAAAAGAAATTCATTTAACATGTTACTAAAAATTAATTTAATTTATAAGACCATTTTTTTAGTGGAAAGAATGCTTTACACCGCTCACTGGGAACTGTTCAAAGATATAGAACATCTTATGTTTTCAATTTCCTTTTATATCGCACTACATGATAATTATAAAATATAATTTGCAAGTAATAATTCAAAATGAATTATATACTAAATATGTTTTGTTTCCAAAAGTCTAAGCATTTATACATATTACTTTTCATGAAATTTCAGAAAACAAGGGTCTGTCATAGTGGGACATTGCAAGCTATACAAGCATATCTTGTCCTTTTCTCATTATGCTTTAGTAGAGCGCAAAATATATGTTTTTATATGTTTTAGTTTTTGTTTTTTAATAAAATTAACATATGGTCATGAAATTTAGTCAACCATTTATCATCTGGAATAGTTTTTTTACTGCTCAGGTCGTCTTTTGCATTTACATCTTGAAAATCCAGAAATCGGTTGTAGTTCGAATCATTCATCTAGTGCTAGAAGCCCAAATCATAGGTGGGAAAATTGCTTTCCATCGGCATTAAAAAATAATGAAGTTGATGGGGCAAGTATACTTCCCACGGTCTAATAAATAGTTCAAGTACAGTAAGAGATTACCTTATATGGAGACGGAAATTTCTGTAAAAAATTACAATGTATGAAGAGAGAACAAGTAATATAAAAAAATTAAGTCTTCCTACTTAGGTCAAAAGAGAAAACTTTTATTTTAATTACTTTTTATTAAATAGTTACAAATAATATAAATATGTATATATAGGGTGTTTTTTTAGAGGTATAGAACTTTAAATTGCAATAAAACAACGATGTATTATTCGATTGACATGAATTTTTTTTTATTCGAAAGATAATCTTGTGGCATTACATTTTAAATATGATTAAACAAGGCGTAGATTCGTCGAATGGGCCCAAAAGGAGATTGCCGTTGTTCCCGATTTTCATAAGCGAATTTTGTTTAGCGATGAAGCGCACTTCTGGTTGAATGGCTACGTCAACAAACAAAACTGCCGCATTTGGAGTGAAACTAATCCACAAGTGTATGTCGAAACACCGTTACATCCAGAAAAACTGTCTGTTTGGTGCGCTTTATGGGCTGGTGGAATCCTTCTTTCAAAACGATGAAGGCCACAACGTTGCTGTCAATGGTGATTGGTATAGAGCCATGATTACTAACTTTTTCATTCCTGAATTGAACAATCATGATGTCCAGGAGCTGTGGTTCCAACAAGACGGCGCAACATGTCACACAGCTCGTGCCACAATCGATTTATTGAAAGACACGTTGGGTGACCGCCTAATTTCACGTTTTGGACCTGTGAATTAGCCCCCAAGATCTTGTGATTTAACACCGCTAGACTATTTTCTGTGGGGCTATGTATAGTCATTGGTCTATGCGGATAAGCCACAAACGTTTGAACATTTCGAAGACAACATTCGCCTTGTTATTGCCGATATACGGCCACAAATGTTGGAAAAAGTCATCGGAAATTTGGACGTCCAGATTGGACTACATCCGAGCCAGCCGTGGCAGTTCTATGCCAGAAATCATATTTAAAATGTAATGCCACAAGATTATCTTTCGAATAAAAAAAATTGATGTCAATCGAATAATACATTGTTGTTTTATTGCAATTTAAAGTTCTATACCTCTAAAAAAACACCCTTTACATATGACAGAATCTCTCTATTAAGTGACAAAATGAAAGCGACTTTCCTTGCAATTTTCCATTTTCCTTTCTATATATGGTGTAAGACTTTTTTTGTTACTATTTATTCATTAATTAAATTTAATTATTTTAATAAAATAGTATTGTAAACAAGAAATCACATCCTCAGAAATTATGCAATCCCAGGTAGCATTCGAACCCACGACATTTGGATTTGAAACCCAATGCGCTTTTCATTTCGCTACAGAGACGCAGCGAACAACTTTCCTTTCTATATATGTTGTTAGACTATTATTTTTGTTTGTTTCTATTTATTCATTTTTCAATTTAATTAATGAATCATTACTTGAAAAAAATTAACATCAAGTGTCATTCACTATAAGTTTAAAAAAATGTATTTGAACTTGAATGGATGAGTAGAATATATTTCATTGATGTTAAAAATTTGAAAAAGATATATAAAGAAATATATATAGGGAGAGAGTGAACTAATAATAGGAATTGAAAAATATTCTTGGTTTTATTGATGTAAACCTTCAGAATTTTTATATTTTTAACCAAGCAACATTAAAAGAGTTCTGCAATAAGAAAATTAGTCTTTAATGAAGAAGCGATAAATTACTTTAAAATATACATCAAGCAATTGAATCTACGTTAATATTTCTAAAGTTCTAGAAGGAAAAGAAGCATTTATAATAACAAATAACATCAAAACACATAGCAAGCGGAACCTTAAGAACATTACAAAACATTTAACATGGTTTTATTTGCTTAGAAATTCTTAAAAATATTTAAAATATGCTTAGAATGTTGAATTTTCCACTAAGTTATTTCAGACTGAAATTAAAGTTCCAGAACTAAAAGAACATCCAAAATGGGAGTCAACAACTTTGCAAGCTCAGAGGTCATAAGTGTTCTGGAACAAGCAGTTTTTAACTGCTGACCTCGTCGACATAAAGACCACCTGTAATCTTATCTGTTCGAATCCCTAAAACACTGCACCTTGAGAAATACTGAAAAAAAGTAACTATGGTATGCGTGAAAGAAGCACCTAAAGGTTATCAAGTTCCTCCTATATCAAGCTCGACAGTGAGCAAGATAAGATTATTCAGCTCTTAAAAAAATCAAGGCGGAAAAAAATAAAAAGACGGTAAGTCAACTCACCACCCTTGTCACAATCGCTTACCTTGTGTCACATATCTAACATTGCTTGAGTGTTTTTGTTTGAAAAAGATTCGTGACTTAAAGTGACATGAAATAACAATAACATTACCATAACAAAAGTCATGGTGTCACAGATATGCTGGTTTCCAATTTTATGGTTAATCCCTGTTAACATTCGTAAAGGAAAACGCTAGAAAAGATATATATCCAGAAAATATTTAAAGGTGTTGTCTACTAAGACCCCCTTCCCTTTTGGAATTTTAAGGGTTAATTTGTTTTGTATTTTAATGAATCGTGACAAAGAGAAGACGTGGAATAACTAACGAATTATCATAACACATGTATCTCATTTAAATAAAAAGTTGATTCCAAAAATTAGTTTTAGTTGCAAATGCAGTAAGAAAATTTTCCTTCTTAAATATATTTACATATTTTTACCATATAATTCATGTAATTTAGTTGTAAGTTGTATTTAATTTAGATTTTTAAATTCAAAGGTCATAAGCAATATCACAATTACTCAGTAGCTCAAATTTATACTAATATGTGAGTAAGCTATATATAATGTCCAAAATTATGTTATTAATACACATTTCTTTAATTATCTATTGTACTTCTTTGTTTAAGTAACTCATATTATTTTAAACAATGAACAATATATATATATATAACATAAAGAGTGTTTTTTTTCCAGGTATAGAAGTTTAAGTTGGCATTACTTTCCAAGATGGCGACCGATTTAACAGCTGTCAAGTGATTTATTCTCAGTTTGGTTTGGCAATTCATCAAAACGATCATCAAGCAAGGCGTAGATTCGTCGAATGGGCCCAAAACGAGATAGCCGTTGTTCCCGATTTTCATAAGCGAATCATGATGTCCAGGAGCTGTGGTTCCACCAAGACGGCGCAACATGTCACACAGCTCGTGCCACAATCGATTTATTGAAAGACACGTTTGGTGACCGCCTAATTTCACGTTTTGGACCTGTGAATTGGCCTCCAAGATCTTGTGATTTAACACCGCTAGACTATTTTCTGTGGGTCTATGTAAAGTCATTGGTCTATGCGGATAAGCCACAAACGCTTGACCATTTGGAAGACAACATTCGCCGTGTTATTGCCGATATACGGCCACAAATGTTGGAAAAAGTCATCGAAAATTGGACGTCCAGATTGGACTACATCCGAGCCAGCCGTGGCAGTACTATGCCAGAAATCATATTTAAAATGTAATGCCACAAGATTATCTTTCGAATAAAAAAAATTCATGTCAATCGAATAATACATCGTTGTTTTATTGCAATTTAAAGTTCTATACCTCTAAAAAAACACCCTTTATAATTAAAAATGAATATTTTAATTTTTTTAACGTTAAATTTTATAGGCTATACCTCTTTTCTGTAGCGCAGTAAACAAATCTAAAATGTGGTGAAATTCATTCTTCACGTCGAAGAAAATCTTGAAATCGCTGAAATCACACACAATTAGATTTCTAGTTTATTAATATTTAATCCATAACAAAACTCAATAAAAAGGAATTTCAAAGGAATAAAAAATAATTAAGACATAGAATCCCCAATTTGCAGTTTGACAGAATAAACTCAGTTGGTAAACTTTTGAAAGATAAATTAAGGATGAACTATTTTTATTAATATTGTCTAAATATTTAACAGACAAGTTTCATAGCTGATCACCATAAAGATATTTGTAAAGAGATAAAACAGTTTAACCCTTAGAAATACGATGAAAAATTTCTAGATCCCATTGCATACGTTTTAGATAAAAAAAATGTTTTGAAGTTAATCCCAGTTTTTTAACGTATATTATGGCACTTTTTAGCATTAAAAAGATTAATGAATCAACTTTTCATTCAATATGGGCTTTCATTATTTTATTTCAAGTTTGAGTAGATTCAGAAGAAGTTGTTTAAATAAAAAATATTAATATGTATTTTAACAGCAGGGCATGTGTTATATTTCTTGCGAATAATTTGAATCTGTAATATAAAATTTGCTCACACATACACGCACACACATATACACACGCACATACACAATCGCACTCACTCAACAGCACGTACTCACACTCACAAACACACACAAACACACACAAACACAGACTCACACACACAAACAAACAAACAAACACATTCACACACAGAGACTCACTCACACAGCACGTACACAACTTGGTCAATTCCAATAGACAGACAATTTCACGAGGAACATGGTGATTGGTCTGAACTGGACAGGTTGGTCCATCAGGGCTCTTTGGTGGCCCAATAATATGTCAATGACGCGCTGCGGCCGGTGATACTCCCCTTCTTTCGGAGGGTGAACAATGCCATTTGCCATCAGGTTTACGCTCGACTACACTCTGCACACTCCAGCCAAAGTACTCCAGTACATCATCCAAAATGTACAGATTCTTCCCTGACCATACTATTTTCTCCTGATTTCTCATCAGTTGGACATGTCTGCAACATGAGTTGATGTCGAATGCATACCCTTCTACCACTCCGTTCAGAAAATGATCTGTGGCAAATGATTGATAGGCAATGGAGATCCATCCTTCAGGAATCAATCCGTACTCTCATTAAATCTGCACCAAGACGCCCGTGGCAGTCGAATAATCAACTGAGTTTGCGTTGTTCTCTCTCTCTCTCTCTGTTTCTCGAGTATGATTGCAAAATAAATCTTAATTATTGTTCGTTGTTGTCCGTCTCTCTTTGTCTTGTTTTGCTCCTTTCTGGTCACTCCTTTTTGGGGTGTGACATTTTCGGTACACTCTGAACACCGTTTACTGAAATATATACTTATATCGTTACTAATAATTAAGTAGTAGGAATTTGGTATTCGGCTCAGTACACAATTTGAATCAACTCTTCTGTTCTTTATCACTCATATTTCTAACCACCCCTTCCAAGTAATGATATTTTACTTTCATCAAACCAAATTATCTTTTTCAGTTATTTTTACTTTGAGCAGCATATTTCTTTAAGCACACACACACAGCAGCTTATTAAATTAAAAGTATCTATAATATTTGGGTGCAAACATTGGTACAAAGACCTAATTGGAGCATTTGCTAATCTTTCTCGGGTTTAAAGACACGTAATAAGTATTAACGAAGCACATCCTTAAATTTTTTGATGATCTGTTTGTATGAAAATGTATATTTAAATACGTATATTTATAAAATTAAGCTGTATAGATTCCTAAAATTTAATTTTTAATTACAAAAATTTGTGTTAAAAAAATACAATTTTTTGTAAAAAAATATTTTTTAGTCTAGTATATTCATGTACAACAAAATTTAAAAAGGAAATAATTTTAAATATAGTTTAAAATTTATTTCATGATGCTACCAAAATTGATAGGGAATTTTTTTGGCAAGAAGGAAAAGTTAAGATGAAATGTGAATAGAAGACATTAGAAAAATAGAGGTTTCACAGTTACTTAAAATGTGCTTAATTTCGTTAGTTTTTTTTTGTTTCAGTACATTTATGGATTAAGATCATTCGTCAACTAAAAAGTCAAATAATGTGTGAATTCGTGTGAAAATATACATATAGTATGTAGTTATTTAATTTCAATGAACATGTAATCAGTGTTAACATTCTATAAAAAGAATTGTAATGCTAATAAAAATTTAATGAAGAAAATTAATCAGTTATATTGGCAGAACAAACTATCTAATAAAGTAAATGGTTTGTTTTTGTCATTAACTGGTTATAGTGACTCTTTAAAATCGGTAGGTTCTCTTTATTTTTTAGAATATATTTCGTAAATGACTCATAATATATAACTATTACATTAAACGCTTATCAGTTATGTTTGGACATGACAAGTCAGTGGGCGCTTTAATAGAAGATAGGGCGTATAAAGGAATGTATTTTTTAAAAAGTAGGTTACGCTATTGAAAGGATTATCTTAGAGGCAGAGATCAAAAATCCTCCTACAACTTTTAATAGGTTCTTCCCACATGATGAAATCATTATTTTTTAAAAATTTAATCTAAAAGACCGAGTCTAAAAAAATTAAACATTAACTAATAAAGCAGATTGTATACGTATCTGATGAAAATAATTATTAACTTTCTTTTAATGAACAATGAGATGGTATGGCAACATATTTTAATGAATGAATCTCATTGTTTAAAAGTAATAATTAAAAGTTTCTTTTTATGTTTTAAAGAAAGGAGTAAATTAAATGCAGTCTGCGTATAATTCATTTATTTTTTTTTCAGTATCTTATATATATTATAACCATCTTTCTTCATAACAAACTTTTTTCGTGATAGATATATAATGATAAAGATGCTTTAATACATTTAGGAAATTCAAAATTTCTTTTAGTTCGGAGGCTCAGATTTCATTTGACATGGTTCTAATAATGCATATATAATTTTTAATGATACCATCAGTATAATAACCAAAATGAGTTCTATCTTGCGCATTCGTTTAATTTTTAATACTGCCATAGAATTCAGAATTATTTTCTCTTTCACAAAACATTCATGAGCCCCATCTTAGTATTTTTAAAAGTATAAATTTTATCGGTAATATATTTACGTACTTTTATATAATTTTTGTTCTAAAACTATTTGTAATATTAATTATTTTCTTGGAATTATTGAACAAAAAAACTCAAAATGAAAACATTAGTGATAAAAAAAACCATATATACAATTTCAATAAAGACGTTTAAAATAACTAAGAAAATAATAAAGAATCTAAAAAAAATTAAAACACAGATTGTGGTTTTTATAAAAATTAAGTAAAACAATAACATGATTGTATTAAAAATTAATATAGTGGAAAAAAGGGCGTTTATTTCCATTTTCAGCTGAAATTCAATTTAATAGGAATCGAAGTGAGGAAATAAAAAATATAAAGTGAATAGCAAACAAAATAGATCAGTGGCTTAAAAGTCAGTTCTTGAATTATATATAATGTACATCATTTATAAGTATATACAGTAAGAGATTTCTATTTAATGAAGTCATCTAAGCCTGAAAAAATTCGTTCGGTGGAAAATTCCTTAATAATGTCAGAATTATTAAAAAAGCACATAAATGGATAATTTTCATGATATTTAGTGTCACTCAGAGATTAGAATACACGCATAAAATTGTTTTAAGGAGATTTTGACAAACAAAATTTATTCAAATATAAAATTTTGGCAAAAAATTAACTTAGAATAACGTTTTTTCCAAATGTTCTCCTTTTGTGAAAAATGGTTCTATAATAATAATATTTTGCCTATATATAGCTCAGATCTCTCTACAGAGGCCCAACTAGAATTTTTGAAAACCTCACGTTATTTTCAGAGTTACCATAAATTGAAATAATTATTGACGTTTTTTTCAGGAAACAGGGGTCTGTCATAGTGGGATATTGCAAGCTATACTAGCATATCTTGTCCTGTTCTCATGTGCTTTAGTAGAGCATGAAATATATGTTTTTATATGTTTTAGTCTTTGTTTTTTAACAAAATTTACATACGGTCATGTGAAATTTAGTCAATCATATATAATATGGAATAGTTTTTTCACTGCTCAGGTCGTCCTTTGTATTTACATCTTGAAAATCCAGAAATTCTTAAAATTGCTCCTCTTTGTTGTCGTAAAATATGAATAAACCCACTTCTAAGTTATAAATTTCAAAAATTCTAGTTGAGCCGCTGTAGAGAGGTCTGAGGCAAAATATTATTATAATACAAGCATTTTTCACAAAAGGAGAACATTTGGAAAAAAGATTATTCTTAGTTAATTTTTTGCCAAAATATTATATTTAAATAAATTTTTTTTTCAAAATGTCCTTAAAACAATTTTATGCATGTATTCTAATCTAAGTGACACTAAATATCATGAAAATTATCCATTTAAGCGCTTTTGCAAATCACGGTTCCGAACGCAGTCGGATACCTTAAATAGAAATTCATCATTAGTTATATTTGATAAACCACATAAGACAAATCTTAAATTGATAAACTCTACATATTATTAAAAAAGTAATCATTTAAGACTTTTTTGTAAATTAATATCTCTTTATCTTATATAGGGTGACTCTCTACTTGACCGACACACTTGCCTGGTGTGCAGGGGTACAGAGATGACTCAGAATCAAATAAAAATGCAGGGTTGCAAAGGCCGTAGTTGTGAGCTATGGTGCAAAATAGCACAGAAAAGAACAGAAAGAGCAACTGATTAATAAAGCAGAAAACATTTTATTGAAAGTTTGTACCACAACAGGTGTTCGAAATTACTACCAGAAGTCGTCTGATCTGACAGAGGCTCTAGATGGAATTCTTTACGTTCTGAAGACTCCTGGCATGTCACGCATCCTCCCGGTAGCTACAAATATTCGAGCGATGAGGTCTTCAACTAAAGAAATGCCTCTCTCGTACACCAAACTTTTCTTGTGATCCCAGACGAAGAAGTCCATACATGATAGGTCTGGTAATTTGTCAGGACAATGAATCGGGCCAACTCGACCTACCCACTGATGTTCAAAGGCTATTTTAAGTGGCCGGTGAACGTGAATTCCGTAATGCGGAGGAGCCCAGTCAAGCTGGTACCACATGGAGCAGCACAATGACGGGGGAACATGTGCTGCGTCAAGAAGTTCAGACAGCACTCTTTTTAAGATCAGATATGCCTCGCACGTCAAAATCACTGGACAGAAGGTAGACAATGAGGTAGTCTCCAAGAACGTCGGCTTCAATATTGACTGAGAAATGTTTCTGAGCTGCAAATTGACGCAAATGCAACAGATCGCAAATGACGACTTCTAGCAGAATTGGTGTTAAGGTATCCGACTACTTGCGACAACTTTTTTTCTTAAGAAATGAAGATATAGAGTATCTTTGTGGGTTTAGATTTATTTACTACATTTTTTAAAAAAAATGCTTAAGTTAAGAAGATAAATTATTATTACTAAAATGGGGAAATAATTGGTAAAAATTTACAATACATTACATAAACAGTGCCCACTGTGCGCAAAAAGTTCATGAAGAAATACTCAATTTTTCAATTTTTATGCGTTATTTTGCCATTTCTTTTTTAAATGACCTTCAGGATAAAAGATTTTAATTTTTACAAAAACTAGAATACTTTATATTAGTTATTATATGAAATTACTTAACAAATAGTGATTATATTCACATAAAATAGTTATAAAATCAAAATAATAGTAAAAAATAGTGATTATATATATTCACATAAGTGACTGTAAATTTTGTAATAAAACAGTGATTGAAAAATCCAAAGGTTGAAAACACTGCTACTATTATACAGAGCATACTCAAAAAAAATTTCAGTTAATTATTTTCAAAACTTATTGAGCAATCGCTGTCCCCCTTTGAGCATTTTCTAAAAAACACATTTCGAGTAAAACGCATTTTCAAGTTTGGCATCTTGTTCAAAGTTATGGCATCTGCTTTTACTAAAACACTTGTAGTCTTTGTTCTAGAAGACGGAAAATAAAATCTTGGTATTTTTATAAAGCTAATAAGATGGACTATAAAATAAAATCATTAAAAGTAATGTTAATTTTTGGAAAAAAATCACGATTTTAGGGTATTCGGATATCTTAATGAAACCTTCCGTTCAGCGCCATCTACTGAAAGACTGCCCGGAGGAAACTTCCTGAAAGTAAGGAATTCCATGCAGCTTTGTCAAGCCCACCAGACGACTTCTGGTCGTAATTTTAAACATCTGCTGTAGTTCAAATTTTCATTAAAATGTTTTCTGTCTCATTAATGTGTTGCTCTTTCTGTTGTTTTTCTCTCCTGTTTTTCACTATAGTTCGCAACTGTTGCCTTTGTAACCTCGCATTCCTATTTGATTCTGAGTCATCTCTATACTCGCTACACACCCTGCAAGTTTGTCGATCTGATAGAGAATTACTCTGTATATCTTGCCCGTCAAAAAAGAAAACGTGAAAAAAAAACGTTGTCCTAGAATACGCGGTATATGTATATATAGGAGGGCTGTTCAATAAGTAATAAGACTAAAATTATAAAAAAAAACACAATACCTTTAATCGTCATCATTTACATGGTTTTTTTCGAAATAACTTCCGTGGCACGTAGTGCATTTATCCCAAAGTTCAGCCCACTTTTTAAAAACATGTAAAAGTCCGTTTTGTGAGAGCTGTTAAAACCGCCTACGCAGCCTTTACACATGCTTTGTTGCTTGCGAAATGTTTGCCACTTAAAAGTTTCTTAAGTTGAGGAAACAGCGAGAAATCGCATGGAGTGATCTGTTGCGGAACATCCAGTACGCAACGAGCAATATGTGTTCGGGGATTGTCATGGTGCAATAGGAAGCCATTTCGAAGCAATGGACGTTTCCTTTTAACGTGCTGTACCATTGTTCGCAGGATATTCGTGTAGTACGAGTCGTTTACGGTAGTACCGGGTTCGTCAGCGTGTTGAAACACAATTCCTTCTTAATAAAAAAAATTGTGTTCATAATTTTACCAGCTGATTTCACAGTTTTTGCTTTCTTGAGAGTTGGTGAAAATGGATGATTTCTTTCACTTCTTTGTTGTCTTATGGCTGTACCATGGTAATACAATCAATCTTCGTCTACTGTGATAAAGCATTTTAAGATATTGTTGCCTTCTTATTCCAGTCTTTACTCATATCGTATCATATCAAAGGCCTTCGATGCTGATTTTTACAGATTTTTGCTTCCATTTCGACAAATCGGCGCGTCTCGTAGGCGCCCACAAACAAGCTTCAGTTCGATCACGTGATACTCTATCGGTAGCTTTTGTTAATACAGACAACAAACTTTTCTTACGTCTTTTTCTTCTCTTATACGTCTTTTTAATCCTGCAAATCATTAAATTTCGAGGATATTTAACAAATAACCTAATGGAATATAAATGCGAAAAAATCATATAAGAAAACGATTTGTAGTTTACGCTATAGTCAAATCATACTTGTTAAGACGATTGAATCCCAAATCTCAATTTCACAATTTCTGAATCTGTTATAAAGCTACCATAATAATTCAATAAAAGAACGATGGATTTCATTTTAAGTATTTATTTCCGATCTATATTGGAACACGGAGAGCTCCATTATAAGCTCTTGCTTCCTATATAATGCTAACGCAAAAATTAGCAGTCCAACTGAACTCCCATGTTTATTGCCAGTGGAAAAGAGCGGTGTATAGTGACAATACAAAAGATAACATGTGGAAGCAACAAACAATTTTACTAATTGTAACTACATTGAAGAAAGCCGTGATCAATAGCTTAGCAGTCTTTGTTAGTAATGGTTTGCAGTAAATGACTGACTGTGATGTTATCGAAAACTAATCTATAGTAAGTCTTTAAAGGCTTCTCTAAAATCAGCATACAGTAAAAGAATTTTTAAAAAGAACCGCAAATAAACACCAAACTAAAATTAGAAGAAAGGACTTGGAGGAAAGTTGACGGTTTCGACAATTTGCCCCGATCGGCAATGTTAAAAGTCTTTGGTATGGTAGGATGAACAAGTATAAAATAAAAATAAAAGATGTTTGCTGAAAAGCATATATTGTCTCAAGCAATCCCGTAAATTATTTTATTTGTTATTTCACGAGATCACACATCTAGGATCACATTAAATTTGGAAACGAAATAATGAAATGGCAGCAGCTGCTTCACTGTGGTAGTTTTTAGTATCTACCTAGTATCTATACTCAACTCAAACTCAGTGGCGTTACAGCCCATGAGGGCCAGGGCCTACTGTGCGCATCCCAGTATACGTGGCCATTGGGCGCTGAGGTGCAGGAGCAGATGTCCCGATCAGGTGGTCAGTCCGAAGAGAGACCCCAGTGTTTAAGTCACCAAGCAAGCTTGGTACTCATTAATTGACCCACTGAAGTAGGGATGAAAGGCTGAGTCGACCTTGCCCAACACGGGAATAGAACCCTGCGCTGCTGTGGGGAAGCGCGATACGCTATCACTCGACCACTGGGCCTTCATCTAGTATTTATAGAAGTATATAAATTATATGAATCAAATGTCGATATATTTTGAAAATTTGAACTTAGAACAGGAGATCAATTAAAAGATAATAAATAAGTCAATAGACCAAAATTGACTACTATTTTTTCTTAAACTGTCACAGACTTAAAGCTGTGATGCAATGTTAAGTGTGCTTCAGTAGAAAATATATACATAATAGTATTAGAAATAAATAAATGAACAAAAACCAAACATATCGACAACACTAAGTCTGAAACCTTTAAGTGTATTCAAACATAATAGGAATAGATATATGCGACAAATTAGGAAAAGTATATTATTTACAGATGGGAAAATAACTTATATAAATTATAAATGTATATATAAAAAAAGTTAATAGGATAATTATATTCTAACCAATGAGTATAGAACTTTTGTAATTATTGAATATTTTTTGTTTGTTCAGTTACGTGATTATTTTGTTTGTATATAAAATTAAGTAAAATATTTCTTTAAATTGTGGTGTGGGTGCTGCTACTTTAAAAAGGCCTTTAAATAGCGTTAAAATGAAAAGCACATCACACAAATGTTACATTTAATGTTACTTTAAATGTTACAGGAATTAGAAAACTTAATTACGGTAAACATTAATTTATCACAAATGTTACGCTTTAAAATTTAATTATAAATTTTAATTGTAAATCTTAAAAAAATCTGCTTTGCTTGTGTCAAAATTTGTTTTTATTAAATTTAAATAATCATGATATATTCCATAGTTTTACTAAAAGTAATGTAATCGTTTATATATCCATGTTATATAAATGAAAGAAGATCTATTTTATATCATTTTCACAGTAGTGCTAACATATATTGGTTAGACTATTGTTGGCTAGTCAAACATGAGCGGTTCCATAGCTTATTGGTAGAAATATCACACACACATTACAACAGAATAAAAAGTAACACAAGAAAATATGAATTTCAAATCGGGAAAATAATATGAGAAAATTGAAAGGAAAAAAAAAGGAAATTCCAAAATATATCTAAAAGTTAAAAGAAAAAAAATATTTATTAGATCCAATATCATAGAACGGAAACATTTCGTACGAGAAATCAGAGTTTACTTCGAATTAATGAAATTTGAAATAATTGATGAAATCAATGAGTTTTTACAAACTAGCGTGTGTCAAAAAATAGGAGATACATTTTTTTCTAATATTTGGATACATATCTTAACAAGATTCTAATTCCATTATTATCAAAAGATATTCCGGTTTTCTAAGGACCTGTATCATATAATTACCAGATGTTAGTACTTCCGAAAAAAAAGTGATTACATATATAGCAATTTTTAGGTTGTAAAAACTACAATGCACATGTTTTTAAGCGAAAAAATGCGATACAATAGAAATATGCGGAAAGATTAAAGTGCACTAATTGTCACTTTTGATAACATTTCGTCCACATAGATCTGATCATTATCAGAGAATTGTTCGAAATTTATATTCTCAGAATGATATATATATATAGATATATATGCCAAGTGTTTTTAAGAATATGTAATATAAGATTCATTGCTGTTGACTCTTTTTAGAGCTTGCAGCTAATTTTATAGCTGATTCTATAATAAAATGTTCATTACAGCTTTTCCGCAGATTTTCTCTTTGTGGTTTAAGCTGCTGAAAAGGAGCTTTCAGTTTTAAACTAAACTCAGTGGCGCAACAACCCATGAGGGCCAAGGCCTACTGTGTCCATCTCCGTTTTCTTAACCTTGGGCATTGAGGTGCATGAGCAGATGTTCCGGTCAGGTGGTCAGTCTGATACAAAACCCCCAGTGTTTAGTTGACACGCAAGCCTCGTACTCATTTATCGACCTTCTGAAAGGATTAAAGGCAGAATTGACCTTGATTAGCACGGCATTCGAACCCCAGACCTGTGTCGTTTAAGCGCGATACGCTACCACTCAGCCACTGGACTAAGTTCAGTCGTATCGCGTGGAAATAAATGACGTATTTTTAAATGCTAAACAAATAGTCGAGAGAAATTGCAAACGAGAACTTTGGGGAAAAATGAGTGACATTATGATATTTGCGGAAGTTTATTTATTTTTTACAAGAAGATTTTAAAAACAGAGTAGCTTGCAATGTTTACTACAAGTTAATTGCAAAATTTTAATTTCAGAAATGTTAGATTGACATGTGAAGTAAAATTAAATAAATACTTTCTCTTTTGCTTGCTAAGAAATGTTCTTTTTTTTCTTTTTTTGTTCATTGTGTTTTAACTGAGTGTATGGACAGGTACATTGAGTACATTATGTATAAAATTTCCCCGGATATAATTAATTGTGTTTACTAAATAAGTATCGAAGTATTGTAGACAGATTAAACTAAGGTGATCAAATATCCTCCTTTAGCGAGGACAGTCCTTCCTTTTTGTCCCCTTTTCAATATTTTAAAATTGATCTGTTAATCTCTATTTTCAGAAATGAACCAAACATGTTCCCAAAATGTTGAAGAATGGCCTGAAACAAATATCACAGAAAATAACAGCTTTCTATGGTGTTTTTTGACTTCATCACAAGTAAATTGGGCAAAGATAGAAAACTGTGTTGATTTTTTATCAAACGAAATGCCTGATATTAAAATCGTCGACAATGGTTTGCTTGATGAAATTGGAAGACTGAATGTACATTTAAATTATAATAAATTGAAACAATTGGAACATCAACATGCTGAAATTAATAAAAGAGGGGTGGAAATACTTAATCATTTCAAAAATGAACACATACCATATAAAAATTTAGTTATTCTTTTTGAATTTACGTTGTGCTGCCCTGGAACTCATGCAGCATTTGAAAAAATTTCGGTTGGTAATGATTTTTGTGAAGTGACTAGTGAGAAATCACAAAATTGAATGTTAATATTTTAGCTACAGTGCTTACCGTAAAATTCAGTATGAAGGATATTTTTTGCCTGAACTTTCCGATATATTAAAAAAATGATATGTGTGTGTATGTGTTGACAAAAAAAGAATCATTTAATGGGGAAAAATGCTCGCGTTTAAGATAAGAATTAAAAAGAATGTAAGCATAATTAGAGTATATTTGTTTGAATTAATAAAACGTTTCATATATTTAAGTTGTAATTTTTTCTTAAATTTTTCGTCCTCCTTTTCATTGTAAAAAAAATGGTCACCCTAATTTAACGTAAATTAAGTAATTAGTTTCAATTTAAAATACATTACCATTCTTGCCTACCGGCAAATAATAAGTTATCAATTCAATAAATTACTTATCTACAAACTCAAAATACTTTAATTTTATAAGCATTTGCACATTGTGTATAAAATGTATGAAGAAAAGGAAATATATTATAGAAATACGAAGCTGGAAGAATAACTTTTTTGTCCAGATATGATTAACTGTAATAATATTGTAAATCACATTTAACGTACATTAAATTGTTATTTTTTTATATTAAAATACGTTACACTTTTTTTGTAAGTGGTTTTTTTGTTTGAATGGCACAATTATCAAGTACATATATTATTTAAGAACAAATTCAAAATTCTTTAATTTTATTTGAAAAATCTTAATTTACTCTCTAAAATATATGTTCAGCTTTATTCATGCAGTATTTGATAAACCTAATTCAAAGCTTTAAAGGAATTCTAAAAATCCAAAGGAAAACTCGTTTTAATCTTCCAGGTCATCTTAATTCAGATAAAGAGCAAAAAATATTCTCTCAAAAGGATGATATAAGTCTCTTTTAATCCTTCTCTCTCATTCATAACTTCTGAAATAAAATAACAATGAAATACACTGATTATTCATTTCAGAAATAAGAATATCTTCTTATAAATAAGTTGAAACAAAATCAGATGAGAATTCTGAAGAGCAAATTAACCGATGACATACAGAAAAATATATTGTTGTCCTGCTGAAACACAAAAATAATATATATATATATATATATTCTTCTATTCCAAGCTTAGTATTTTCTTTCATTGTAAAATCATAATGGTACTACAATTGTGCTTATTACTGAGCTCAAAGAAAAGCTGGAACGAATTCATTTATTATACGCCGAGAAGAAAAGCAACCGGAAATCAAAAAATAAAAATAAGCAGTAAACTGAAATGTAAACGAAACCGAGCACACGTGTTTTTTAACTTTTTGCAATTACCAAAATAAGGGCAGAAGTTACAAGTGTCAAATATCAATGATCACTTTAAAATAAATAGTGCAATGTATTATGCTGTGGAAAGTGTAATCATAATGCGTGAGAGTTTGCTTTCTTCTTAGAAGGTGTGGTTGAACAATGACAACTTTGTAAACTTGTTTTTTTCGAACTTTACTCTTAAGTAGAAGATTTTCCAGCTGTAGGTAAGTTAAGTGTGAGTCCTAAAATTCGAAAGTATTCCTGCTACACCCATTTATTAAACTAAATCGCGCGAATAATATTAATCCATTAGTTCAACAATATTGCAACAATTTAATAAGTACCCTGTTTGTCCTCAATGACCTTTTGTACTTTACTTTAAAAGGGCAGTTTTATTTTGATTTATAGTCTTCATAAAATAATTTTCTGTCATTTGTTTCGCTTTCTATTTTATTGTACAATAAGATACGTATTAATTGGGAAACTGTAAAAAAAAATTATAAAATTTTATATAGCTGCATCTCTAATGAAAAACCTTAAAGCTAATTTAAATAAAGTAACAGAATTTAAAAATGAAAGTTTTTATTGAAACGTATTAAGAGCTTTTGAAGGTAGAATGAGAGATATTTAATATGTTCGAAAAAAAATTTATTTAAGAAACATTTTAGGGAAAAATTGTTCTAGATATTGTACGTAGTTGAAAGGCTTTCAAATTTAGAAAAGGTAGTCGGGACTCTGGCCGAACAAGTAGTGATTTATTCCGGAATTGTTTAGTAAATATAATAGTTTTTACTTTTAACAGGAAACATTTAACACACATAAAATCCATAATGGTACGAATTCAAAGTTTGAACAACAATATAAATCTGTTTCTATAATATTGCATGAACGCACAGTCACTGTCAGCTTTGACACACCCTAATGTTGCTACCCTGCATCCTCCCATGCCGGCTGGAAAGCCATTCTAGGAGCTTCTTAAATGATATAATCTTCCTAGTTTCTTCTAGATTTGTCTAAAGGTATCTATTTCAAATCTGACGGCTAATGTTACCAATGACATTCCTACTTAACCCAAGTGAGGATTCTTTCTTTGCGAGCAAACCATCTTTTGGCTACAGGGCTTTCTCACCAACTTTATCCTAATAATATTGAAAATGCAATTACTTTGTGCTCGGCCTCATCAACTCTAACGTAAGGTTTCTTAACGAATTTTGTTCGATAGATTAATCTGACAGTAAAGTGAGAGACTACTGGTCGCTTTCTCTGATGAATTCATGTTTTATAAACCCCCTGCCTCCTACATATGGTACAAGAAGGAATACAATTTAAAAAAAAGTGATTAAAAATTTCTTTATTATTAGTGTGGATACTTTTTCTTAATTTATCTCGAGTAAAATATCTTCCATTTTAATTTAGAAACTTCGCATTTCACATGAACATTGTTTTAAAAATAAGTATTCACACACACAATCGGTTCTTTTAAAAATATATAATATTGCTCTTCTTACTACTTTTTTTAGTTATGGAAAGATCAAATATATTTACCACGTTTTTTCAGTAGAATGTTAAAAAGCAAACAAATCCAAGGTAATAATATTTAATACGCTTTGAAGAAGATGCAGTGAAAAAGGTATATTTGTCTTCTTAAAAAATAATTTTACAACAGTTTTGAAACATCATCTCGTAAATTATAAAATCATCATGTAATGGTTTCAACAGTCTGCTTAATTTGACTTAGGTTTTTGAAACTTATTGGATGTGTATTTGCTTATTAGAGAAAATAAACCCACCGATTGATTAACCCAGCATCACTCGCGTGATAAAAATGACCGAAAGTTCTCGTGCAGGGTATCTCATACCCAAAGCTGTTTACATTCTGTTTTTACCGTAAAATTTGTATACAAAAGTTAAAAAGGAAGAAAAGTAGGAAATAAAATATGTTTATTACATTTTTCACTCGTAAATTTAGTTTTTCCGTTCTTTTTACGAGGGCATTCAGTACATTATTTATAGACTCCTTTAATTTTGTCGTGAGTGAGTGCTATGTTTTCACTGGATCTTAGTTTTTTTTTAATCTGTGTCTTTTTAAGACTAAGCGTATAGGAGTAAACTTCTCTATTCTTTAAATTCAAAACTTTTGGAATTTCCTTTTTATTTTCTTTTATTGTTCCAGCAATATTTTTTTTCTATTTTTCAAAAGTTCATATGAAAGTGGATAAGATGTGTACCAGTTGTCTCTTTTAAAATTACATTCTTCCCAAATGTTTTTGCGTCTCTACATATAAAAACATTTATTTTCAACAGTGTCTCCCTCTTCTAAATCTGGATTGATTTCAGTGGAGGAATCCTACTTGCTGCTATACTCTGCATCATTTGATTCTTCCTCATCATAACCACGAAGATAATTTCTTCATCCGAAAATACGGTTATACTATATATCTATTAAATACTGTATCTATTAAATTACTTAAATATTATATTTCTTCATCATAATTACAATAATACGCCATAGCATAAGGAAGGTTTAAAGAGTGCTCATGCCCTTAGAACTGCAACGGTGATTCACACGCAGGGTATGACATACCCGAAGAGGCGGTATCCAAAAATATATATATTTAGAATTAACTTTCAAGCTAAGGCCCTTCAAAGGATATGATCTTAAAGTCGACTACTCTAGAAACTATCCATTTTTCACAAAAAGTTAAGAAGGAGCGTTGAGAAAAGTTAGACGGTGGGTATGACATATTTCATATTCTTCATTTTTTGGGTAAGTATTATTTCATTCCGTTCAAAACTCGATAAAAAATTTTCTTTTGAAAAAGAAAATTTTATTTACAAGTTTAACAAAGGAGGCAAATTAGCTGAACATACAACACAAAAATGTTCCATCGTTAGAAAATGTAAAATTTTTGAAAATCTTTATATACGCTAACATGAAGATTGTCTTTTTTATGGTTTTTTACGACTAAAAATTAATGATTTTTTACACATTGATTAAAGTTCAGAAAATGATATTAAAAATAAAATTCATTATCAAAATTAATTGGAGTGTTTATCCAGCCATGTCAAACTTTTCAAATATTGTATGAATTTACCATTTTTTTTTTTACTTTAATAAATAAAGCTAAATACAGTAGAGATCTGAAAACTCAGCCTAATGGAGAGCGAAGAATGTCCGAGTTAGCGAAAATCCTGGGTTATCGAGAACAGGATTAAAAAAGAATAATTACGAGTGCTTCCTCACAAAATATTGCATTGCACTTGTATGCATTGTTTGCTTGAGAATACAACAGAAAATAAACTGCTGAAATACACTGAAAGGAAAAGTACGTACTTTATGAAGGCATAGAGCATTTACTACTTGAAAATGAAGAACAATGAATACATAGTATACAGTAATTTACCTGATCAGACTCACCTCAGAAAAATACTTTATGAACCGCATGAATCTGTTTATAATGATAATCAAGTAGCCGACTTTGCGAAAACTGGCTACATTTTAAAAAAATAAAAGCGTAAAATGTCCTGTTGTCTTTCGTACTGTCATCCTACCTTTTCACTGTTTCATCACGAAGACGACGAAGGTACTGTAAGTTCATTCCCGACGCAACTTTTTCAAAATACTGAAGGGAGGTTTTTCGACAGCCTTTAGTCCCTCATTGTGTGGTATTTTAGGGATTTGTTCGGTATGTATTACGTTAACTTCATCATTTTCCTGCATTTTTTCATTTACTGTGACAGCAGCAATGAATGGGTCTGCACGTGGGGTTTGTTCGACCTGCAAGGATGAGGCAGAATTATCCGGATTGAAGGGTTATCGAGTACCAAGTTTTCGGAACTTTACTGTATTAGTTTAGCATTATGTTTTGGGGTATCAGATATGTGGCCCATTTTAAATTTGAAGAAAAGGTTAATTGATATAAACAAAAGAGACTTAATGTGTTGCGTCTTATATGATATAGATGACTAACTGGTATTATAACCATTTCAATCTGAAAAAATACGCTCCGAGTTCATATTTCCAATTTTTTTAACATTTAATATGAAACCATCTAAATAGTTAAACATTTTTTTAACAAATATGCCTATTAAATGATATTATGATGAAATTCATACATACATTTGTAAATTGTCTGAAATTGTGCTCAGAAGAGACTTTGCTTAATTAATATTATTGCATAAAAAATCTTACAATTTTGAGCCGATATCAAATGTTGAACCTTACGACAATGATTCTTAAACTTTCAATATTTATGACCCAATTTTCGATCATAAATTTCCTCACGCCCCCCCTCCCATACAATAATAATGCATTAAATGCCATAATAATGTACTTTGACGCTAAATCTACTATAAGACCTTAGTTATAAAACGTGTAATTTATCGAGATAAGTATTAAATTTTATGCATGTTACTTTTAAGTAAGAGATATTTTAAGTAAGTTACTTTTAGGTAATATATATGATAAGTATTATGTTACTTCTTACTTATGTTACTTATGTTACTATTAATGTATCTTTTTGCGTTTTAATTAGTTACCAATATATAATCAGATGTTTTAATAGTTAAAATAACATTTAGTATAATTTTCTTGTTGACTGCACATTTACATTTGAATTAATTATGTTCAATACTTATAATGTATTGAAGAACAGATCTGTGAGAGGAAGAGTCCTGTTGAGAAGGGTCTACGATCTACATCTTCATGCAAGGTAATGCATTAAATTTTAAAAGTTAAGGACCCCTAATTAAAATGATTTCCTAATTTTTCCACACAAAGATAAAAAATTTAGACTCATGTACAAAGAGTACTTATAAGTAAGTGTGTCGTTGGGAGGATGGAGCACATTTGAATGCAAATTATGCCACAACCATATTTTTTTCCATTGTGCACGCAATAAATTAAAAAAATAGTTGTATAGAATTTTAGTTTAAATAGTAAACCAGATTATATTCTTTAACCATCTTCAGAAAGAGAATTTAAAATTTGCTTGATAGTTTTTTTGTAATTAAAAGTTTGTTTTTATAAACTATAAGCATTCCTATACTTTAAACCGATCTACAACCCAATTCAATTACTTTAATTATGATAATTTTTTAATTAGACCTAATTTTTTATTTGTTCCAGTATAGTTCTTAAAATTTGAAATAACAAAATTATATTTACCTGCATTTAATTTTTTCTAAAACGAATGCATAGTTTTTACGCGTTTATAGAACACTCTTTATATATTTGAAATTCTAATATTGCTTAAGTTTATATGACACTCATTAAATAAAGAGCTAAAGCTAATTGTTACATTTTATCATAATAAAAAAGAACCAGTATTTTACTTAAAAATCTGATTTTTCTTCCTCTTTCTTCAAATTGCGGTAGATGGCAGCACCACAAATACTTTAAATCAAGACATACAATTTCATGTTAGGGGGTTGTTTGAGGGAGAAAACAATACGCACAGTTGCATTAAATATTAAATTCTAAATAGTAATATCCATTTTACATAAATCAAATAATTATGAGATAATTTTAAAGCGCGAAACAAATTCTTCTTTTCTGATTTGCAATAAACGTATTAAATAATAATAGTGGTAAATTACTGTGGGCATCTTATTGTATTATAATTTTATAGTAAGTATTCAGGGGGGTTTATAATATAATTCACACGAGTGATATTTGTTCCAATACACTTTTAATCTTCAGATTTTTTTAAAATTTAGTGAAAATAAAAATAAAAAGAGTAAAATACACTCATGGACAAAAATATTAGCGCACACCAAGAAATAATTGCGGGATCGTAACGAAACTTGGCATGAAGGTACATGTCGAGGAGATATGCAAATGCTTAAAAATGCAGTGTGATTGCGCTTTACGTATAGCCGTTAGAAAGCGCTTAATGTCGTTCTCCGTGGAGTATAAAACAGGTAACCAAAGCTTGTTTGAGTGTGCTTAATCGTTTACAAAGAAAGAGCTGGGGTAGACATGCCATTTAGCCGTTTTCGGAGACAATATGAGCAGCGGTCGCTGTTTGAGAGGGAAAGAATCGTCGGCAAGATGAAAACTGAGTGGTCAGCTAGGCGAGTAGCTCGTCAGTTAGGCTGCTCTGATTGTGTTGTGAGGAGGTGTTGGGACCAGTGGATCCGAGAGATGTCATTTACACGAAGACCAGTCCCAGGATGCCCTCAACAGACCATTCGTCGAGAAGACCACAACATAGTAAGAAATGCACGCGTACAGCCAACTGCATCATCAGCCGCCATCCAGGCACAAGGTAGGACCTTCCCTAGGGGCCCTTGTGTCTTCTCGAACCATACGAAGGTGCCTGGCTGAAGGACATTTGGGATCACGAGGCCCATTACGTGTGCTGTCCTTGACGCCCACCGATCGACGCCTCCGTTTGGTGCCGCGCACGAGGAAACTAGACAGAGGCGGAATGGTACCAGGTCATCTTTAGCGACGAATCCATATTCAATCTCAGCAGTGATGACAATCGTGTTCGTGTGTGGAGACCCCATGGTGAACGCCTCAATCCTGCCTTAGCTTTACAGCGACACACCGCTCCCACAGCTGGTGTGATGGTATGGGGTGCCATTGCCTACAATACACAGTCATCCCTAGTATTGATCCCTGGCACCGTGACAGCCCAGCGGTATGTCCATGACATCCTGCAACCACATGTTTGCCATTCATGCAACGGCTGCCAGGAGCTCATTTTCAACAAGACAATGCTCGGCCTCACACGGCAAAGGTGTCACAAGATTGTCTCTGCTACTGCCCTTCCTTGGCCTGCCCCGATCCCCAGGTTTGTCTCCAATAGAGCACATTTGGGACCATTTGGGACGGTGAGTTGGGCACCCCACGAGTTTGAGCGAACTCGAGGCAAGGATGCAGCAAATATGGAACGAAATGTCTCAAGACATCATACAGAACTTGTATGCCTTAATGCCCGATCGTATCGCTTCGTGCATTCGCGCTAGAGGGGGTTCAACGGAGTGTTAAATCCTTGGTTCTTTTGCCTTTTTCTCTTAAAAAAATATCCTTTTTCTTTGATTTTCTAATCATTTACTTATATCAAAGTAGTCAATACGTATGTAAAATTTCGTTTCATTTTGACGACTTCTTCTTGGTGCGTTAATTTTTTTTTGTCCATGAGTGTACAAACAAAATTAAAATACTGCATTTTAGGCGAACTTTTTTTTGGGGGGGGAGGGTATTTATCTAAACATCTGCAGTTTTACTCCAATGCTGTTGATGACAGATGGTTACTGTCCTCATTTTACTCCAAATCGTCCAATCTAGATGCCATGATATAAATTAAGATAAAAAAGATCCCCTCTATTTTTGTGAAATGAATTAACAAAAGTCTGATTTATATTGCTACGAACTGAATGAACTACATGCAGTCTTTTTATGCCTATAGAAATGTACCTTTAATCTTTTAAAATTTTCGAAGAAAAGAAACATGACGCATTTTATAAAAATTCATATTTATGAAAAAAATATCACTATGCGAATTATGAAAAAAAAAAAAATACATATACTTCAGTTTTTATTAATTAAATTTTCCGTATTAATGGCAATGTAAATAAAATTAAGGAGTTTACAAAACAATTTTTTATATTAAGAAAATAATCACTTATTTACTAAAAGGTTGGAATGATAATTATTACTTGTCTAGTTTTGTAACGACAAACTTATAAAGTCTTGCATGTATTCGTGTCCCAATGTTATTGTTTTTTCTTTTGTTTCTCATTGAAATCTTAACTCATTGATAGTGGTTTAAAAAGTATATGATAATTAATTATACATGATAAATTGCTATTATCGATTGATTGATAGTATACATGATTAATTGCTAACACGTTCATTAAACGAAGATATAATAGAAGAAATATGCAATTAGTTGTCCTGAGGATATATTCATGTCCATGGAAAAGTGTGATTTGAATTTGTCTCGTTATAATATGATAATAAAAGACTGCTTTAAAAGAATACTACAGTTATTTTTTCTGCCAATAGCAGTATTCAGAACCCTCAACAATCCAGATCATTAAATACTATGGTACTTATACGTGTTCATTAGGATATCTTAAAATTCAATACTAAGGATCGTAGAGATATTTAATGTAGATATGAAATTATAACCATAAAGACAAATTAAAAAGTACAGTAGGAATGCAATTCATTAAAATTCATCAATTAAGGCATCCGACAACGTTCGGAACCATGATTTTAAAAAAGCGCATAAATGGATAATTTTTCTGATATTTAGTGTCACTTAGATTAAAATACATGTATAAAATTGTCATAAGGACATTTTGACGAAAAAAATTACTTATAATATTTTGGCAAAAAATTAACTTAGAATAACCCTTTTTCAAAATGTTCTCCTTTTGTGAAAAATGCTTCTATTGTAATAATACTTTGCCTGTATACAGCTCAGACCTCTGTACAAAGGCTCAACTGTAATTTTTCAAAAGTTGACATTATTTTCAGAGTTACAACCAATTAAAATAATTATCGGCGTTTTTTTCTTAAAATTTCCCCCCTCTGTTGTCTTAAAGCATAGATAAACCCACTTCTTAGTTATATACACTCAGGAACATTGAAAATAGCGACCCAAGAAGGAAGCTAAGTACAATCGCGAAACTTTGCAAATAAGTACAGCGTAATGTCATATGCAAATGATACAAGTTTGGTGCCAATACTCAATCAAGCTCATACACGCCAAGGTGGCGCTACAATCAGGAAGATAGTGCTATATAAGCCAGCGCAAATTCGAAGATTCATAAACGTGACGATTACCCGCCGATTGTAGGAAGACTTTGTAGGCGAAACATGCCAGGTAAACGTGCTAGAAGACATTGATCACAGTTAAGTGAGTTTGAGAGAGGCTTGATCATCGGGATGAAAACTGCAGGCTGTTCGACGCGCCGTGTTGCTGGCCAGGTGGATCTTTCGGAATGTGCCGTTAGAAATTGTTGGGAGCAGTGGAAACGAGTAGGTACCCACGCGCGGAAAACCGGGTCTGGAGCGACCAGGAAGACCACAAGGAGAGAGGATCGAAGGATAGTGCGGCAAGCACTTGTGGACCCCACAGTGACTCGTTCAACGATAGGATCAGGCGTAGGTGTAGCAATTGTTCCACAAACTATTTCCAGACACCTTGCAGAAGCAAATCTTAAATCCAAGCGCCCTTTCCGTGCACTCCCTTTAACACCGGAACATCGGCAACTGCGTCTACAGTGGTGCCAAGCCAGATCAATCTGGAATTTCACAGATTGGCAAAAGGTTGTGTTTAGTGATGAATCCCGGTTTGTTTTGGGGACAGATGATAATCGTGTACAGGTGTGGAGGTGCCCTGGTGAGCGGTACAATTCCCCCGACACTGTTCTATGTCACACTGCCCTCACAGCTGGTGTAATGGTTTGGGGGGGGCATAGCCTATGATAGCCGGTCTACTTTAATTGTGATACGTGGAACCTTAACGGGCTAACGTTACGTTGATGATATTCTTCGACCCCATGTAGGACCTTTCCTAATGGTCTCCCAGGGACAATTTTCCAACAAGTTAATGCTCGTCCGCATACAGCAAGAGTTGCTCAAGACTTCCTACGTTATTTTCAGACTCTTCCATGGCCGGCACGCTCCCCCGATTTGTCCCCTGTAGAGCACGTGTGGGATCAGCTAAAACGGCAGGTGCCATCGTGTCACTCTGTACATGATTTAGATTTGGCTATTCAAGATTTGTGGCCCCATCTGCCTCAGGACAACATAAGGTGTCTAATCAACTCAATGCCGGACCGTGTGGCGGCATGTATTGCAGCTGGAGGTGTTACAACGCGCTACTGAAGTTGACCAGTATTTGTGTCGTTGCACACCCTGTATTCGTTTAATTGTCTTGTTTTTGAGATCAAGTGAATCTCTCATCTGTGTTATTATGTGCTTTAAATTTCATTTCAATCCGATACTTTCTTCTTGGGTCGCTATTTTCAATGTTCCTGAGTGTATTTCAAGAATTCTAGTTGAGCCTCTGTACAGAGGTCTGAGCTATATACAGGCAAAATATTATTATGATAGAAGCATTTTTGACAAAGGAGGCATTTTTGTCAAAATATTGTACTTAAATAATTTTTATTCTAATACTATTCTTAAAACAATTTTATGTACATTTTCTATTATAAGTGACACTAAATATCATAAATATTATCCATTTATGCACTTTTGCAAAATCACGGTTCCGAATATAGTTGGATACCTTAAATATTCATCCATATATTATAGAAGGAAAATAATTGAAAAATTCTCTGTGTTAAGAAATACATACATATGCAGCTGTAGGTATGTCAATATATGTAATTAAATGATTAAAAGTGAGTGAGTGAATATTAACGTAACGCTATTCAGCTACACAAGGGTTTTTGGCGTCGGGCCTCGTAACTTTAAGCATAGTCAAGCGACAAGGTCCTCCTCTTACACCTCCTCTCCTAATTTCCTTCGAGAAAACGTTTGAGCCTTGACATACTTAATGCGCGCATCGGTCCCCAACATGCTGGATCTTCAGTGGTACTAAGCTCGAACTCGTGACCCTCTAGTCACGGGTCAGTTACCTTGACCAGTAGGCTACCGGGGCCACTTAACCGTAAAAAATTTACCCTCAAGTAAAGTCAAGTTTCTTATCTATTTTCCTGCATTTTGCGTATCACTCTCTTTTGTGAATCCCTTTTTCAATCAAAATTAGAACTTCTATCAATTTTTGTCAAAATCCTAGGACTTCTAGAACTTTCAGGAATTTTTGAGACTGAGGATCTAAAAGAATATTTCATAGTTTAAAAATTCCCGTTATGTAGTTAAGTATTACAAGAATGTGTAACTAAATTTTGTTTTTGAAATAATTACCTATTTCTATATAAGTGATGGAAACTATAATACTGAATGATCTGAATAATAAACAAATAACGTAAGAAAAAAAATTCTTAGTCAATGCTTAAGGTCAACAAAGAAAAATGTTATTTTAGTTACATTTTATTAAATAGTTAACAAACTTAATTCACAGATGCAACTGCCCATGAGGGCCAACTCAGTATACGTGACCTTGGGCCATGAGGTGCATGAGCAGACTATCCGGTCAGGTGGTCAGTCTGACGTGAAACCCCCAGAGTAAAGTTCCTAAGCAAGCTTGGTACTCATTTATCAACCCATTGAAGGGATGAAAGGCTGAGTCAATCTTGCTGAGCCCGGGGCATAAACCTCAGACCTGCGATGCGGACCTTCATTAAATAGTTACAATTAATATAAATATATGTATACATAGGACAGAACCACAATATTAAGGGACAAAATAGAAAGCGATTCTTCTTGAGATTTTTCATTTTGTTTTCTATATATGGTGTTGGACTTTTTTGTTTGTTTGTTACTAATTATTCATTAATTCAATTTAATTATTCTAATAAAATAGTATAATAAGAATGAAATCACAATCTCAGAAGTTAGGCCATCCCAGGTGGGATTCGAACGTATGACCTTTGGTTTAGAAGTCCTATCCATTGCGCTACAGGGACACAAAGAACGATTTTCTTTTCAATATATGCTGTTGGACTATTTTTTGGCTGCTACTATTTATTTATTTTTCAATTTAATTAATGAATTGATACTTGAAAAAACTGTATTAACATCAAAGTGTCATCCACTACAAGTTTTAAAAAATGTATTTGAACTTGAGTGGATGAATAAAAAGTATTTTATTAAGGATTGAAAATTTCAACGCGATATATATATAAGGAGAGAAGGAACTAATAGTAGGAATTGAATATAAAAAAGAAAAGAAAATAGTAGAGAATTTTAAAAAATATAATACACACACACACAAACAGTTTGACTTATAGAGACGGTGCTATTAATGTTTTATTGCGAAAAGAACTTGAGTAAATGTTGATGCAAATATAAAAATTTACTTTTAAAAATATAATATAAATCTGTCGTTATGTATTAATTATTCTAAACATAAATTATGAATAATTTAATTGCATTGAATTTACATTTATTTGTGATTAATAATAATTTTTCTTTACAAATTAATGTTTCTTATAAACAATGCATTTTATTTAAAAGTTTACTTTCTTAAAAAATTGAAAAAAAAAGTTTCTGAAATATATATTAAATTTTAGCTTTTGAAATGAATTAGTAAATAATTTTGAAAAAACAATGTTTAGAATAAATACATTTTATAATGTATACTGTTTCCTTTCATAAATTGTTATTTTTTTCTATAAGCTAGGGATAATGAAGTTTTAGGTTGAGAAGACCACTGTATTTACGGTAAGAGAGGTACTAATTACTCCGATCCTGCAGTTAAAAATAGATTTGAAAAACATCCAGAATGCTGAAGTGATTAAAATTAAAGTTCGTGATGTGATAGATTGATATCAAATGCACTAATGATTAAAAGTAAATATGTAAGATATTCAGCACAGATATCGTGGACGCCTAGCCCTTTAGGACCCAACCTGGACGATATTGCCAGTTAGACATTCTTTTACGTTTTTGATTCTAAAATAGTCGTATGTAAGAAAAGCCCGAATCGAACGATTGAGCGTATTTACACATACACACACACATACAGAGAGAGAGTGTAAAGTATCTCTTTTTATAACCAGTTGGTATTTGTAGTCCATGTTTTACTTTCAGCTGATAAATATAGTTTTGTTTACAAATATAGGGTGTTTTTTTAGAGGTACAGAACTTTAAATTGCAATAAAACAACGATGTATTATTCGATTGACATGAAATTTTTTATTCGAAAGATAATCTTGTGGCATTACATTTTAAATATTATCAAGCAAGGCATAGATTCGTCGAATGGGCCCAAAACGAGATTGCCGTTGTTCCCGATTTTCAAAAGCGAATTTTGTTTAGCAATGAAGCGTACTTCTGGTTGAATGGCTACGTCAACAAACAAAACTGCCGCTTTTGGAGTGAAGCTAATCCACAAGAGTATGTCGAAACACCGTTACATCCAGAAAAACTGACTGTTTGGTGCACTTTATGGGCTGGTGGAATCCTTCTTCAAAAGCGATGAAGGCCACAACGTTACAGTCAATGGTGATCGGTATAGAGCCATGATTACTAACTTTTACATTCCTGAATTGAACAATCATGATGTCCAGGAGCTGTGGTTCCAACAAGACGGCGCAACATGTCACACAGCTCGTGACACAATCGATTTATTGAAAGACATGTTTGGTGACCGCCTAATTTCCCGTTTTGGACCTGTGAATTGGCCTCCAAGATCTTGTGATTTAACACCGCTAGACTATTTTCTGTGGGGCTATGTAAAGTCATTGGTCTATGCGGATAAGCCACAAACGCTTGACCATTTGGAAGACAACATTCGCCATGTTCTTGTCGATATACGGCCACAAATGTTGGAAAAAGTCATCGAAAATTTGGACGTCCAGATTGGACTACATCCGAGCCAGCCGTGGCAGTCGTATGCCAGAAATCATTTTTAATATGTAATGTCACAAGATTATCTTTCGAATAAAAAAAATTCATGTCAATCGAATAATACATCGTTGTTTTATTGCAATTTAAAGTTCTATACCTCTAAAAAAACACCCTTTACAACGAAAACACGTCTTAAAAAGGTAATTATCTCTCTCTCTCTCTCAGTATACAGACGAACCTGTTTTTGTGCGGTCCTTTTTATGCGATTTCCTTTTTTGTGCGATTTTTTATGTACGATATTTTTTTTATGCGGTTTATGAATTTCAATGGCTTTGGCACCGCTGTAATGTTTTCTATCTATTTACTAGTGGCGTAACGGAGAATGTTAGCCCCCTCTCCCCCCTGAAAGTCAGGTTTCGCCTTTAATATTTTATTATTTCATTAGAACTATGCTTTAAGTATTTGGAAAAAGTATTCGAAACCGAAAGAGGCACATAACAAGTTAGTGATCATTTCCAAAAACACTTCCTTTATTCAATATATCAGCTTTAAATAATAACGTTTGATCCTCTATATTAGCATATTTAGTGAGCATATGTAATGGTATGTATTTTACATTTAATAAGCACTAAGCAGCATGAAATTAATCGAAGGAAAGTTGCTGGATGATTCCAATCTTGCACGCTTTAACAAGCTCATCATGCATAGATAACTTTAGGATGGGAAAGTTATTTTTATAATATTCTTTATTTGCATGTTATTCTCTTTAGTAAATATCATGATTATATATTTTTTGTATTCGATAAATACAAATTATATAACACTTGCTTTTCTTGAGAGTGTTAATCGCATATGATATAAATATCATTTTCTAAGTGATATTTTAATTTATTATATCAGAAGGGAATAGAAGTTACAATTATCTATCAATGCGTTTTTAGGCAGCAACACATTCGAATTTTATTGATCGGAAATTTCAAAAGATACTTAACAATCCCCGTTCTCAATTGTCATTATTAAAAATATTATAAATTTACAATTTTTTTAAACGTTTTGTATTTTCAAGATTTTTTTAATTGTATTTTTGATTATTGTGTATTTCTTACCTTTAGATTATAGGGTAATTGACAAATAACCTTTTAATGTAAAATAAAAACAAGAAAAATATAAGATTCTGTTGGGCATTTCTGTTTTTTTTTTTGTAATGGTAGCAAAATAAATATATTTCAAGCCAAGGTAGAGAATTTAATATAGCAGCTGTTTTGCTATATAAAGACATGTTTCAATTCCTCTTTTTTATCTTTTAGAGAGGAAGAAAGAGAGAAATATTGAGAGATTCAGATTTATTTCAGATTACAAATATTAAGAGGAAAAAAAAGAAAAATACTTTAGACTCTTGTCTTCAGGTATTAAAAAGCTGAAAAATTACTGCACATGGAAATACTTCGAATTAAATTTAAGAAAAAGATATCAAATATGGAACTGAAATATCCTATATTGTAGGGTTTTAACTATTATTTAATGAGAAAATTGCATAATAATTTATTTAAATTAAATTGAATTTGTTCAGAAAGGTTTGATTAAGCTAAATGAATAAACTGTCACTTAATAGATTTACATACTATTTTTTTAAGAAAAATTAAGTAAATCTAATAGTTTTGTATAAAAAGAAGAGATTGTAAGTTTTGGTTATTTTGTGGAGGATCAAAACCTTTTGGTTATTTAAAATCAAAAATAAGCTTATTAGATATAATTTCTTGAAGTTTAAAGTTACTTTGGTTGTTTAACAAAAAAAACTTTTCAACTTCGATTAAAATTTGAAAATAAATTATAAATCACAAAATAAACAAAAAATGGAAAACAGAGGAAGTTTGTCTTTAAAAACAGTTTATTGAATCTACCATTTTTAAATACAAAAACAAATACGTCGCAAAATAAGTTAATTTAGCAAGCTCTATGATAATTTGACCCGATGAAATTGTTTCTTGAATAATAAATAACTATGGACTTCAAGGGGCAGATTATCCATTCTCTGATATTTGTGAAGAAAAATGCATCGTTTTGTCAATCTGAATTATTCTTTTGTGAGGTCTGTTGAGTGATTTCTACGTTTCTTTATTACAATCTGAAAAATAAAACAATGTTATTATACTGATTGTAAAGTAACAATATAGTAATATTTTCATTTTGATTGTAAAGAAATTTTTAGTTTTTTTGCTAAAAAGAGATAACTTTCCTTAGAATGTAAGTTAGATAAATAAGAGAAATTTTAGGGAAACCAATGAAAATATTTTGAAACTTTCAAAATGTTAAATACTAAGGTTAATTGAGGTATTCCATACTACATTACTTAACTTATAATAAGTATAAATTTAACCACAACTTAACATTTTTAGATGAATTTATGCTTTAAATTTTTTTATTTTATTAGGTTTCCAAAATTTTGAGTAGTATAAGTAGATGGTAGATATAGTTAGATGAAATTGCATCTCCTTTAGGTTAATCAGTAGAAATTATTTTGGAAAACAGGAGATATATATTTCATGAGAAAAGGTGCAATAAAATTATCTACGCTGTAACTAAAATATTCGATTTTCATGGCTTTTACAAACAATATATTGAAAAAACAATCCTGACTTTAATCTTAAAAAGTAATATCGAGAAGGTTACCCTACTATATATTAAAAAGTACTAATGTGGATGAATAAAATGTTATCTTACGAAAGAATTGCTTTAAGAAAATTTAAAATGAGCATTGGGTTCATTAATTTTGTGCTAGAGATTCTCAAATGCTGTTAATTATTATTTTTGTATAAAAAATATTTACATTTAGAAGGGGATTGAATACCTCTTTTTTAAAATGACTTTTCAGAAGAGATTTGACCAAAATTCGAAGAATAATATAAAAAATTACAATGTTATACTATCAAACGATAAAACATAAATTAGATCAGCCTAAAGCTAATGTTTTATTCTCAGAATTAATTTGCTTCTAAATAATTTTTTATTTAACTTAAGTCAAATATTGACTAATATATTACTGAAACTCTGATATCACATGATGATTATCTAAGGGATTGGAAAAATTGAACTGTATTGGAGATTTGCATCTATGTGTTTGATACTCATATATACATTTAATTTTTTTTGTAGATATAGCTTTGATAGAGATCTGAGTTTTTTTATTGTTATTCTGTGACTTTTTTTTCTCGAATTTTGAATATTAGCTCATCTTTTAAAGATGCGTAGCCATCAGTAAATAAGCAGTTCTAACTTAGAAATTTCTTCTGTTAAGTATTTATAGTTTTAAGATAAATCCAAAGTATTTACTTAGTAAAGTCCATATCCGTGTCGGGGAGCGGGTGCACCATATCCGTAAGCGGGCTGGTGGACCTGGGCGGGTTGGGCATGGAGTTCAACATCAGCGGGGTTCTGGCTTTCAGTTCCAGGTTCGTTGGTCTTGACGGCAGCTCGGAATCCATGGGCATCAGCTACGTAGTCGACCTGTCTGTAGATTCCGTGGGCATCGGTGTATCCGTAGCTTCCTTGTACGTTTCCGTGTCCATCTCCATGCTCTTGTCGGGTCTGCTTGAATTCTCCGTGGTCACCAGCAATGTCATATCCGTATTGGTATGGGATGGGTTGAGCCTATGAGGAGGGTTTAGAGGGGAATGTTATTTGAAGTATAAAATCTATAGAAGGTGATCTTTGTATCAGGTTTAAGTTAAGAGTCTTTTTCTTAAGTTTTAAGGTAAGCAAATGTACAAATAATTCGCCGTGGTCACAAGCACCAGCAATGTCATATCCGTATTGGTATGGGATGGGTTGAGCCTATGAGGAGGGCTTAGAGGGAAATGTTATTTGAAGTATAAAATCTATAGAAGGTGATCCTTGTATTAGGTTTTAGTTAAGAGTCTTTTTCTTAAGTTTTAAGGAACGCACATGTACAAATAATTTATTCTTTTTTAAAGAGTCATATAGAAGTAATTTTTATAATAGGTAACTATATATTTAAAAATTTTATATCTGATGCTTAATCAAGAATATACTTCTCAAAGAAATTATATTAAAAGTCGAAACTAATTAAATTAGTTAAATGTTTATACTTTAAAAACAGAAAAATTATGGTCATTTTATAATAAAAAATGTTTACTTGTGATATATATTTTTCAAATCACAAAAATAATTACAGATTTTTTTAGTAAAACATTTTGCTATAGAATGATTTAATTAATTTAATAGAATATAAATAAGATACAGAGAGGTGCTAAGGCATTTAATTTATTAGAACTATAAGCATAAAATATATGCAACTTTAAACCCGTGCATATGTTTGAAATGCATTAAGGTCACAGATATAGCATGGCATAATTTACTTTAACTGTAAGGTAACTAAATGCGAAAGTTTTTCATTGATTTTCGGTGAAACAGTCCTTTACTTTATTTCAAATATTTCTATTATAACAAAGCTATAAAGTTCTTACGTAGTCGTTGTGACCATAAGCATCTCCATATCCGTATTGGGCCAAAGCGACGGCGGCGATGGAAAGAAGGAGAAGTCCCTAGAAATAAAGAAAAGAAATATATTTGTGAGTTGTTGGATTGCTTATATGAAATCTAAAAATTTACAGAAGAATAACGTCCCACTGTTAAAGTAAGAGATGATGAAATAAAAAATTAAAACTTCATTGATCCATACATTTATGGTTCAGTAATTGATTTGTTCAATATATCACACAGATTTACTGAATCATACGGAATCAGGATGCAAAGATGATTGAATCTTCAATGTTTATGAAGTATGCGATAAAGCCTTTAAACCAGCGCTTCTCAAACTTTCAATATTGGCGACCCAAAATTCAATCGTAATTTTCCTCGCGGCCCCCCTTCATAAAATAACGATGTATTGAATTCAATAATAATAAACCATGACGCAAAACTACAGTACGACTAAAACCTCTTAAGTGCCTCCGACGTATATAAACGTCTCGCTAAGCTAGTGCGTTAATTGCCCGGACGTATATATACGTCTCTCTGAAATATGGAAATAAGATCTTTTCTGTGCACTGCTATCCATAAAACTATTCCAAAGGCTTTGGAATTCAATAATAATATAATAATATAATGCAATAATATATAATCTTATTCATGATGAGCCTATGGGGGGTCACGAGTAATTATCAAACTTGTTCTTAACTTAGTATTGTTAAATTAATTATAAAGAAGTACTGATACATTTATAAATGTATTATATCAGCGCAAAATGTTTATTTTATTTATTTTTTATTGTGTCAGAACGTATTATTGTTTGTTTATATTTTCCATAAATTAATAATTTTTGTTAAAAATAATCTTTTATTCTCGACTTTTCAATATGCTCGCCCCCTTGCTGGGTTATCACGCCCCCTTAGGGGGACACACCCCACAGTTTGAGAAACGCTGCTTTAAGCAGTGAAATTTAACAAAATATAACTGAATAAAATGAAGTACACCTGTAAAGTCTACTTTAAAGGTGTACTTGCAGGTCTTATAGATTAAAACTTTATAGTTATTTGCTCATTAACTTTGGTTAAGTCTTTGTGTATTATGAAACATTAAGGTAAAATCTTTGAATCACAGACATAATAAACTATATCTATGAAAAATTGAAGTAAATTTCTTAAGGCCTCTAAATGCTCAATGATGACTCAACCATCCAAATAGAAATCTTGTAGTATTATATAGGATTTTTTGAAAACACACTGAAGAAAATAAATTGTAATTGAAAACTTGAGTTCTTAAAGTCTAAGCATGTTGCTATTATATTACTTGAAATTTTGTGATGTTCAAACATTTTAAGGTATTTTGTATAATACAGAAAATGATTGAAAGTTTCAAAAATAAGATTAAGAAAAAAAAACAGAATTTTAAAATTTTTTTTTAAACAGTATTGTTACATTTACCATCAAGAGATTTATATATTAAGGGTTATCAAAAAATATTAAAATTACTTTACTATACACTAAAATTTTCCATTAGAATTATTGTTATTTAACTTATAATAATGCATCTAGGGGATTTTTTATATGTTTTCTTAAAATGAACAATATTCAATATTTATAAATAGCTCGTATGTAGTTATACAATACTTAACAAATAAAACGAGAACATTTTAAATATATCAATTTAGGATTTTTATTAACTTAAATATTTTTATATAAGGATAAAAAATATATATTTAGCTATAAAAAATTTAAATTTTAGATAGTTTAAGTAATTCAGATTATTTTAAGCACTTAAGTATATTTTTAAGATAATTGTAAGGCTTTCAAGTATTCAGACTCAAACAATTCCATCAAATTAAAAAAAATTAATGTAAGAAACATTTTAATTTCTTTTAATTACTATACATCAATTTCTGTGCTAATTTTACTAAATTTTACCTATCATATATTATGGGCAAATTTATCCATTCTCATATTTTATTTATATAAAATAACCTAATGGGAAAATGTTTAAAAATAGATTCTTTCATAAATTGTTTAAGTTCAGAAAGTTAATTCTAAAAATATAAAACAATAACATTATTATATTCCAATAGTTAAGTGAAATTAAACTGAAATTATTTGAAAAACTAAAAATGAATGAATGTTAAGTTACTCATTGGTAATAGTTGAAAACATACCTTGAACATCATGTTGAATGATAGGTTGGTTTCCTACAAAGGAGTAAGCAAGATACGAGTTGAACGAATCGAATGATTTGCTACTGATCTGTCCGTTGCTTTTATACTGTTCCTAGATTAAGAAAACCATGTTTTTTTCTTGCTCTTGATCTTGCTTCACACCAGGGGGGGATGGAAACGTCACACCCAGCTTTGACTGTGAACAAGGCTGTCCAAGCGACCTTTGCTAGCCTCAATCGGACATTTGGTGAATTGGGGGCATTTTTAGGGAGGGGTGTACCGTAATTAGGCCTTCTGAAAGATATTTGCGTGTCACTTTCTAATAATACTGCAGGGCATGAAATTAACAAGGGAAAGTTTGAAAATGTAAATTCCCTTTCGTTCCGGCTAAGGAGAAATTTAAATAGAATCAGCGATTGATTCTTCGTGCAATTTATTGGATTAATTTTATATTTAAAATTAGACAATTGAAGATGGTAAATTTTACAGTTTGACATTAGAATATGCGATGAAGTTTTTAAAAGTCTCCATGTATGGGGATAATGGTCTTTTATTTTAAATTCAAGCCTTTTTTTTAGCACTGTCGTAATTGTCCGATATTTTCTAAGATAAAGCTTATTTTACAGCACTTAATTTATCCCCCTCCCCTTTAAGCCCAGGAAAGTGGTCATCATTTATAATACCTAAAGATATTTTATAAATTATACTGATAAATTATTTTATCGAAAATCCCTCTCAAACTTTAGATTAATAAACATCCTTAACTCTTTGCTCAGTTTTCGTTTTATACTTAGTTCGTCTGTTTTTCAGAATAATTATATAGGAAGTCTTCATTGTTTTGGTATTTTAAATTGCGAGTGCTGAACACTCTGAGTTCACATTTATGTTTTATAACCATGATATTAATAGAAAATTAATGGAAAATCTGAAAAATTATCATTTTGAAGAAAATAAATGTTAACTTATTAGGCTGGTTTTACGGTTTACAATAAAGTGACTAACTGCATTCGAACCGTAATTTTTTTTAAAAAAAGCATATAAATGTAATTTTTTTTATATTTAGTGTCAGTTGAATTAGAATATACATATAAAATTGTTTTAAGAATATTATTATAACAAAAATATTTTTACCTTAAAATCCTGCGTATAGCCGGCGTACACCTATCCTTTCAAGCTACTCTTTTTTAATGTTTAGGTATATTCACCGTATAATGCGCACTTCTTTTTTCCAAACGAACCTGAAATGCACATATGCAATGCTATTATGTTTTGAAATTATTTTTTCGAGGTTATTAACCTAGGACTTTGAAAAAAAAAATAGTATAAATACTTCTAGAACTCTCTACAATCCTTTAAATTCATAAAGTATAGCATTTCTTTTAAATACCATTCTGATTTATGTAGAAGTCTAATATTTTTTATGCTCAACTCTTGTTTTTACTTTTGAAGATATCATTCTATAACTGGTGTATAACGCGCATATTTAAATTTAGATACTTTTTTTTGTGTGGGTTAAAAGTGCACGTCTCACGCTAAATTTTACTGTAACTGCAATTTTGCAGCAAAAAAGGACGAAAACATGACATATTTTCAAAACACACGTTCTCCTTTTATGAAAATAATGCTTCCATAATAAAAATAATATTTTGCTTATGTGTATAGCTACCGGGGTTGAACTAAGATTTTAGAACTGTATAATTTAAAAGTACATTTATTCCTATTTTATTATATTAGAGTAGAGAAAAAAAAATTTAACAAAAAGAATCTGCTATTATTTCAATTGTTCGTAACTCTGAAAATAACGATAATTTTTCAAAGATACCATTTTAGCCCAGGTATAAAAGTCCTATATATAAGTATTAAAAATAATATTATGGACCTATTTTTAATATACTCATATAATAGAACCAAAGGATGAAAGAAATCCCTCCATGATATCCGGATAAAATACAGTCTTCTTGCTATAATTGTTTTTTAAATTCGTTTAATTTAGTTACTTATTCTGATCATTTATAAATCTGATAACAATATTATTTATTTACTTTTCCACTACTTAATCATATTTTTTGTACAATCAAACTTTTCTTCTAAGAAAGTGTAACATTCTCAACTGTTAGTATTATTTTTTGCTTTAATTATTTCATTTTGAAAAGTAAATCACTACTTTCCAGAAATTCACCGTAGCATTATAGTATGAGATATTTTTTATTCATTATCTACTTTATCGTTCCAGGTGAATCTGAAAGGAAATGAGTTAATCATTTCCTTGAAATAACCATAACGAGGCATACATGACTTGACTGAAAAGCAGGCGATTATAAAAACAAAAATGCTAAGTACTGAATTATTACTTGGATTAATGATGTTTTGATTACAACGAAAGTGTTTATATGCTTTTTTAACGTAGCATAATTAATTTCAAACATAACTTAATATGTGCATTGCATCAACTTTTTATTTATAGAAATATTCGTATTTGGAGAGTGTTGAATGTTTTGATATAAATTAGTGTTATTGTAAATCAGAATTTCGGTTTTCAGTTGTAGAGTATTTTACTATAAAATTCTACTTCATCGGAATAGAACAAAACTAAAATGTCTGGAGTAGAAAGTGTGAAAGTGATTAAAGTGGTATTACTCACATAATTTATTTTCACCTTAAATTTCATTAATTTATTATTTAATAATGTTTAAGAACGAAACATAAATCTATTACACGAAATTTAAAATGGGTTTTAAGAAAGAACACACACTTTTAAGTTTTTAATGTATCTGATTGAATATGTAATAATAATAAAAATATTTATGTGTTAATAATTTTAAGAATATTTTTCGTCGTATGAACTATACACGTGCTTGGAAATGAAACAAGAAAAAGGAAACATTTAAATTATTTATGAAAAAGTACCTTTTAGCACTAAAGAGAAAATTAGTTGTTAAATAATTTTTTTTTTATTATAAAACTATTTTTAGGGATGCACAGTGTTACAGTTCTTTAAACACTTTTATTTACCTTAAAAGCCTAATTGTTTTATTAAAAATGTCAGGTTAATAGTTTTGTTGAAAAATAACTTAAGTAAGCTCTTAATGATGGTGTTGAAATATTTGCATCAGGGTTTCTTAGGCATAAGATTTTTTTTAGCTAAGGCAATTTAATTATTTTATCAATATAAAAGTGAAAAATAAATAAATCCAAATTAAGCATTCTGGCAGTATTTATGCAGATTTCATTTTTCAAATATTTTTGACTTAAATCGCAATTTTGTTTGGTGCTGATTCACAAAAGCATCCACATGGGAAAGAAAATAAAAACATTATTTTATTACATTTTTATTTAAACATTTCAACTAACAGGAAACAGCCAAAAATTCTATTTTAAACACATATTATTTTGTTATTTATTAGAGAAAATAAATGAATTAGCTTCTGTTAATGAATCATAATTGGAGAATAGTTATCTGAAAAAAAGTAAAGTTAAATTTTATATAATTCGCATATAATACTGCAATTCTTTTATTTTTTAAATTTTCCTGCACAAGCTTCAATATTCTCAATAGGGAATCCAATCTTAGCATTTAATATGCAGCTGGTTCTTCCTTCTGTTTCTTATAATTGTTAAAAAGTAGTGCAGTATTTACAATAAACTTCCTGTTTCGTGATGAAACAGCTTTTATATTTTGTGGCATAAGGAATAGGCCAAACCACAAGTATTGGTCAGACGAGAATTCTCTACATGGAACAAAATAAAATAAATTATATACGTTGCAGATGTTTTATTAGAGAAGAGAATTAGGGCTATGAAGATGATTGATAAATAATTATGAAAGATGAATTCAATGCAAACCGGTATTTTTTAATGCTATTGGAGGCCTTTTTTCTTTTACGTGGAATGAGGAATATATCCTACGGTATTCGCTTAGAAAATTGATTCTAAGGCCTAATGTTTACGGATAATTTGTCTTTCATTATAGCACTAAAGTTAACTTTAGCCTTCCCCCAATAATATTTATGTGGATACTACTCAGTAATGTTAATTTTTAAAAAAATTATTTTTGAACTAGAGTGTTAATGAAGAGTTTGGAGACATTTTTATTTGTAGGAAAAACATAACTTTAAAATCTGAAGTGACTGATATACTGGAATGAAATACACATCTCGCGAAAAAATTAGAAAAGCAAGCAAAAAGGTTAAGAAAGTTAGGTAAAACAACTATGAATTAACATAAAAGTAGCAGTACACACGTATTAAAAAATAACAAAAACGCGCAAAAGAATGAGAGCTTTTTTACTTCGATGGAAAGAGCATGAACAATTAGATACTTCGGAACAACAATTTCGGGAACAAAATTATTATTTTAAAAGGTGCAGAATGTTTAACATGGTGTGTGGTTACCTTGTAAAAGTTGCAAACTTATTTTCTATGGATGGGATGAGGTTGTCTCGATAAGAGATACTTGGAAATATCATTTCACTTTTCAAAAAGTACAATCCTGAAACCCCGGACAGTAAAAGAAAGCGTTGTCTGTGAGTATCCCAAACATACTCGAACGTATTAAGGTCAGAGCAGCATGTAAGGTCATGCACTGCGTTATTTCAGTGTCAAGCATGTCTTCAACAAGTCGAGCTGCGTTCATTCTAAATTACCATGCATCAAAAGAAAGGAACCACTAATGGTTGCACGATCAGTTACGATATGATGTCTCGGCATCACGTCAGCATACAATTGAGACGTCAAATTGACAATCCGTCCAAATGTCCACCTATGTTGATTCCAGACAATACCATTAACCCACCTCAGATATATTGTGATTTTTCACAAGTGAACATGGTATTATTTTAAAAGGGTCCTTCCCTCAAAATTAGAACACATCAAATATCACTCCACTCTGAATCAAGAATCGTCAATAAACAGAATCAGACTTCAATTACGTAGTATTCATTTTCAGTATTCAACAGCCCACATTCTAGGGTCATACGGTGTCTTAAAATCAACGGGATACGTGTCATTGGCTTACATGAATAAAGACCATCTTGATGACCAGCCTATGTCAGACTGGAAAACCTCAGTCCTGATTCCAAAAGCAACTCCCATTGCAACCAAATCGTATAGCTTGTTTTGTTTCGATGGTCTTTTGAAAGAAGATGCCGGACATCTATTGTTGGTATAGTATATAGACTACCTCATGCTTGTCAATTTCCAACATTCGCTATCTCTTTGCAACTAATCCCCAATTTTGGAATAACACTATCTTGCCATTGTAACAGAGTCTGGAATATCTCTTTGTGTTTGCTCAGATTCAAAATTCCTAATTATTCGTCCAGCTATGAATTTCGGTAAAATCATAACTTTAGGGCATTTTCAAATCACCTTTTCAAAAAAAAAAATGCGTGTTATGATTGATACAGGAAATTTTTTTAATTGCATTCGAGTTTTTCTTCTTCTGTTTATTGTTACACTTTAAACTATGGATGTTTTGTTTAAGGTTAGTAATGAGTAAAAATATTTGAGTAATTTCGTTAAATCCATGTGCTTTCCTTTGTTTTTACTAATGCATAAAACGCATGCATTAGTGTTTGAAAATTTATGTAACGTTTTAGCATTGCTTAAAAGGTTACAATATCTTTAATCTTAATGTTAAACGCATCCTTAACTTAAGTAGGCTTTTTGTAAGCTCCTAATAAGGTTTATAAAGAAAAATTTTCTATGGTTTATTAACTTAATTCGAGAGTAATTTTTTTTCATTGTGTTAATTCCAGGTACTTAAAAAACACTTGTATAACCCAAAGAATTTTCTCAGGGTGTCAGATATTTGATAATTTAAGCAGAATCATAACTGAAACAAAACTAATATTTGTTTCTCAAAATAATGAAGACATTTGAGACGTTGCAGAAAGAGAAATGTAAATAAATTAATAAAAAGTACACTGAGTCAGAACTTATGTAAATTGCGTGTGTATGTATACATAATAGAATTGTAGTAGAAACCGTAAGTGATGAGATATACAATCTCCAGAAATAGGCGTGGAGTTAACACTATTTGTTTATTCAAAAATTTACAGGATACATTTCAAACAGTGATAGAGTACAATACAACAAGTATTTTAACTGTATATGTGTGTTTCTGTGAATGTAGAAATGTATTGGCTTAAGTGACGAATTGATGCTTGCTATGAGTCAAATACACTGCTGGTCACCGCAAATGCAATACGAAGAAAGACAAGAGATAGCACAACAAAATTTATTTGGTAGATAACATGTTGACCAAGTATCAAATGATTAAATTTATAGACTTCTGTGAAGTGTGGTTCCCCTACCAGAATCAGTAGCCAGAGTAGCCGCCATTGTTGGAGATCACCGCTGCCACACGCCTCGGCATTGATTCAAAGAGACTTTGGATGTGTTCTTGGGGTACAGCAGACCAAGCAGCTTCCCCACGTTGCCAAAGTTGATCTGGTGGGCAGCTGGGGGTGTATTCTGAGGCAATCGTTGAGCACCCATGGACCACATGTTTTCTATCGGTGAAAGATCCGGAGAGCAAGCCCGCCAGGGAAGCAATTCAATCTGGTGGTTGACGAAGAACCTTTGGACAATGCGTGCCACGTGTAGTCGCGCATTATCCTGTTGAAATATGGCTGCGACCAAGCCCTGAAGGTAATAAAGGACAACTGGCTCCATAACCTCGGGAATGTAGCAATGGCTGTTTAAAGTACCGGCAATGCATACTAGAGGAGTGCGCGAGTGATATCCAATACCGCCCCATACCATAATACCCGGTGCAGAACGCTGCTGTTCAGCATCCTCTCTCCACGGTGTCTCCAGACTCGAATCCGACCAACGTGGTGTTGCAAACAGATGCGCGACTCGTCAGTAAAGATAACTTCATTCAATTCTGCCGCCCACATCCTTCTTTCATCACACCATTGGCGGCGGAGACGTCTGTGGTTCTGCGTCAAGGGTAGACCAAGCAATAGACGTCTTGCGGACAGACCACTCTGCTGTAAGCGGCGTCGAATGGTACGCGCAGACACTGAATGATGCGTTACAGACTCAATGTGCTGTGCTACGGTTTTTTGATGTGACTGAGCGATCCGTCACTGCATGCGTCACTGTTTGCCTGTCTTCACGTGAAGTGGTGCACTGAAGTGGATGTGATCGACCACGTCGGTCCGTCGTACCCTTCTGCATCCAACGGTCACATATCCGCATTACATTTGTTTGGTTTCGTCCAACACGACTACCGATTTCCCTGAAAGATAATCCACTATCTCGGTAGGTTACTATCCTTTCTCTGTCGAACTCGGATACTTGATCAAAAGCTGATCTTTGCTTCCTACGAGACATAACTGATCGTTTTTTGAAAAAACTACAAGAAAAACACAATTGCCGAATCGTCGAAATCTCCAAGCCTTAAATAGCGCTTCGAGGAGGCCCCACATGCGTGCGTGATGTGTGTCTGTGCTGAAATTCTAATCATTTGCACACACACACATATCTCACCTCCGCTAATGCATGTTGTAAATTTCATGTTATTTGCATGCTTCCTTCAGGGTGTTGCATTTACGGTGGCCATCAGTGTACAATACGAAGAATAGACATAAAGTGAAGCGCTAATTGTTATATCTTTATAATTAGATAATTTTTTTCTCTACAGAAATGCTTAAAATAAATACTCAAGATTGCGTCTATCAACAGTAATGTATACTTGAGGGCATTAACTGAGAGATTAAAATATGACTTAAATGTTGTCTAGTATTTCTCCTACACATGCATAGGCAGTGGATCTTTGAAGAATAATGTCCTAAATAATGATCAACAGGATCTCGTAGACGATTTTCGTATGTTCCTCAGAAGTAATCATGACTCAATATTGTTTATGATACCGTAATTCATCAACGATGTTTCAAGTAAAGAATTTCGGCATCTTTGCCCTGAAAATATTTTTAGATTTGTAGATCAATTCACCCATGCACTCTTATACAAAACGCTTTTTGTGGTATTCTCTAGAACAATGCTCCACAACCTTTTATCGCTGCTGACCGGCCAACGTTTGATAATTTTACCGCAGCCCACCGAGGGTGGGACACGTTGATTGTTTATATTTTAGATTGTTTTGATTTAAAAATTTTAATTTAGTTACAGGTAAATATGCCTTCAGAATAAAATATAGTTACACCAAAAATTAATAAAAGTGATTAAACGTGGAAAGTTGCTCAAATCTGAAAGGAAATGCACCACTTTAAATAAAATGGCAATATTTTAATGTTCTTTAGGCGGCTCGGCACCATTTGATCCACGGAACGGTACCAGTTTGCGGACCGGAGGGTTGTGGATCACTGCTCTAGAACACCAAAAAAATTGTCTCATAAATTCTGAATCATCCTGTTTAGTCAATAAGGAAAGAACTCCAATGGATTTCCCCCTGAAATGTGCGGATTTTTTTTATTTATTAGGACCTTTTAGCAGATTTGTTTATTAGATGGTTAAGGAAGTAAAGAAAGGTCGTTTTCTTGATAACGCATCTTGATTCCTTTCTATAAAACAACTATACAATACATAAATGTAAATTAAGTAAAATATTATAGGAAATTAATAGGCTATAAGAAAAAATATTCGAAACAAAAGTAAATGAGAGAAAATTAGGATTCTTATTTTGCCCATTAAATACGAATTTGTGGGAATCATAATGCATAAATAATAACTGCTTACAGAAATAAAATACAACGTCTTACTTAACAATAATATATTTACTATACAGGAAATTTCAAGCACAAATTTTATTCATAAAACTATTTAAATCTAAAACTTGGTGTTTTCTTGGTGTCAGAACTCTGAACTATGGTGAGATAGGATACAACTAAAATTACGGCAAAGTTTGAAGAAAAGACAGTGCGAGACCAATCCTTATTAAATCAGATATGATTAAAAATAATAAGCTAATTTTTTTAATGTGAATGCTTGGATTCTCCAAAGTCCTTTCACTAAACCATGGATAAAAGAAAAAAGGAAATCGAGTTGCATAATTGTTTTTAAAAGATGGAAATTCTGTTCAGAAATGACACGGTGAAAACTTTAGTAAAACATAATAATGCGAGTGTTCATTAGAATAAAGAAATACAAAATTGATAAAAGTGAATTAAGTTTTATAAAATATTTTTAAAAGATATAGTTCTGGAAATAATGTTTTCACCATTTGTATTTTTCTCATATGTTCTCTAAATGTACTCATACGACTTTACCGAAGGATTCTAAATGAGCTCATGTATACTACAATGTAACAATCTGCCTTATAATTAAAATTAACGATTTCCTTCAACTCAATTCGAAGTATTTTAACACTGATTATTTATAGGGGCAACTTGATAAATTCGGCTATAATTTTGTAAAGCACATTTGTGCTGTTTTCAATAAAATATTTCTTAAAACTTCAGGTGAATCGAAGAAGTAAAATCTTTATATATATTTATAATGTATTTATGTAATATACACTCATTGTGTGCCATACAAATTTGCGCATCAAGAAAGAATTATTGTCAGAATAAAACGAAATTTTTAATATATACAACGTTGATGTAAATAAGTGTTTACAAAATTGAAGCAAAATTATCATTTATTGCAGAAAAAAACTATTACAAATAAATGGAGGTTTTACTGCCGCATTGGGCCACATCTAAGATAAACGTATGACGTGGTAAGGCCGGGCATTGAGGCAAACAATTCCCGTATGATGTCCAGCGACATCTCGTTACACAGTTGCTGTAAATGAGCATATAATTCGACCAAATTAATAGGCTATCCATCTTGCAGTTCTAAGTGGTTCCAGATAAGCTCGATCGGTCACAAATCTGTGAATTTATCAGGCCAGGAAAGGGTGGAAATGTGGCGAAAGCAGTCGTGCGAAATCCTTGTTGTGTGTGAGTGAGCATTGTATTTTTGAAAAAGGGCCCATGAGAACCCTGTCGTGAGTGGCAACACGTGTGGTTGAAAAATGTTACGAACGTACCTCCGGGGTATCATGGTACATTGTTCAATATTAGGAGGGACGGTGTGTTGTATGCGATGGCACCCCATACCATAATGCAAAGACAGGATTCAGACGTTTAACAAGGGGCATCCACGCACGTACACGATTGTCATCACAGCCCAAATTGAATCTGGATTTGTCGCTGAAGATGACCTGATTCATTTTGGTTGCAGTCTAGTCAGTCCCTTCGAGTACGACGTCACTCCAAATGGAGAAGTTGGTGAGTGGATATCAATGCAGTGCATGTAATGGGTAGGCACCTTGTGATGTTATGGACTGACACACAAGGCCCGTAGTAAAGGTGCTGCTTATGTATGGATGGCGGATAATGAGAGACAGTTGGCGCTATGCTTACGTGTCGTGTGATATGACGGTCTTCTGGACTATTGGTCTGTCAAAGGTGTCCTAAGCCTGATCGCAGTGTAACAGATCTCTCTCTTGTTCACTGACTCCAACACTCTTCATAGTAAAGTCAGGTGGTGAGCTATTTACCGATCTGACCATTCGGTTCCCATCATCCGTATTGTCCTTCCTCTCTTGAATTTCATAGCTGCTCATATTGTCTCCAATGAAGACGTAATTTAATCTCTAGTTCAAAGGCGTACCTCTATAACAGATTAAATACACGCAAACACAAGCCCTGTTTTATAATTCAAGAACAAATCACAACACCTTCTTGGGAATTACGCAATGCGCACAATCACTCGCGTCATTTCTAAATTATTTATATATCTTCATGACACGTACCTCCTGCCTAGTTTCGTAACAATTCCACTATTACTTCTTGGTGCACAAATTTTTAATGCAATGAGTTTACGTAATGCATCCTCCAATATATGCAATGGATTATATTAATTATTATATGTTATTAAATGTGTGCAATATATAATGCATATATATAATGTATTTTGTTAGTTGAGAAGTTGTAGTCGTGGGAGCAGATATAATAGTGTAAAAAACCAGAACTTTTTGTTAATTTATTTTAAACATTAGGAGTGAGCGAGTTTCGGCCATCATTTCGGTACAATTGTTCAATGACAAAAGAGACAGAATTATCCTTCCCTATATTCAAATTGGGAAAATAAATTGAGTAAATACATAATCACGTGTTCATGTGAAGGGAAATATTAGTTATATTTACAAATTAGAACAAATCAGAACTTCGAACAAGAAAAATATTATTTTCAACACAAATTTGTCATTTCTAAACAATGTACGCAAAAAGAATTTTTGTATAATTATATTTTTCTTTGAATTTGGTATATTGATTGTTTCATTAATGTCACACTTCGAAACAACGCATGGGCTATTTGGATCCAATGTCAAGGGACGAGGATCACACCTAAATGGCAAACTATGTTCGAATTTTGATGTACTATTAAATTTTCTTTATCATATAGGCCATAGAATGCCATTATCGTGCAACAAATGATGAACTGATCCATTACTTTTGCTCAACTGGTGCTACATTCTGATATACTTATCAAAACTAAGATCATAAAATTACCTCCAACAACAGAAGTAAAAGTATTATGCTTTATCATTGTTATGCAAATGCTTTAAAATCTTCAGTTACAGAGTTATTTTCACTCAAACTATTAAAAAAAAGTATTTGAGAGTAAAGTCACGGAACGCTAATGAATCTTTCAATTCTATAGTTTGGAAGTACTGGTCAAAAATAACAGAAAAAATGTCCCGAAAGAACAGATAATATCACAGTAAATGAAACGATAGTGGTATCTAATAATGGAGTAGCTCTTATTCTGGATGTTAGGAAATTTCTGGGTTTTGTTTTAATGTATGTTTCCGTCATTTCTACTTTTCACGGTGACAATGTGTAAAAAAAAGGAAGTCCATATTATTTTTATACTTTCAACATATGGCTCAGAGATAGAAAAGTCGCGAATAAGCCTTTTATTGAAACCGAAGATCCAAAATATGAGACGGGTTTATTTTATGCAGAAAAATACCGTACTTTTTTGAAAAAAAAACTTAAACACACTAATGTTTATGGTATTCTCAATTTCAGGTTTTCATATTATCCAATAAGATTATAAAATGCTCTCTCGAATGCAGAGCACATGAATATTGTGTTTGTAGATCTCTATTCTATGTACCTCAATTTTGTTAATGGGATAAATATATTATATTATAGAGCATTATAATATAAAAAATATTAATTTTAAATTTTTGTGAAATTTTAACTTATAAAAAAATTTTAAACAAGAAATGAAAGTTAGAATTTTAGGTACACTCAATCTAAACACTTTTTTTTTGTTTTAATTTGATAAAAGAATGTAGGTTCTACAGAATATCTTTCAAATGTTTTCTTGTGAGAAACAGATAATAAACTAATATTATCATTTTATTGATCACATATTGTATGCTATTTAAAAGATACATTTAACTTTATAGTAAAAATTGTCTTATTTTAAATTTTGCATTTTACTGCACAAACGAAAAAAATTTCGCGTTAAAATAAGCAAAATTTACTACTTAGCGAGATGTTTATGAAGTATGTCATAATATGCAAGTTTTTAAGACTCGATTATGTATGTGTGTGTGTGCTCATGAGTGTTACATTTTAACTTAGAAATGTTTTTGTTTTTTCAAGAGTTTTCTTGTTTTTATGAATTCCCAAGGATTGCAGTCGGGAGTTGGTTTCAAATGGATTGCAATTTGGCAGTTAAGCCATTTGCAGAAACGGCAAGTCCCCAAGAGTGAGAGCCATTTCATTGGTGGCACCATCTAGTGGCGACTACCACTTTCAAATTGTGGCATTTGAATTTTATTCGATTCAAACTCTCTCGTCAGATGCTAAATATTGAAGTAATTTAATTTTGCCGAGAGTCCCAGTGTCAAATTGATACTCAAGGGATTTTTTACATGCTACATAATCATAGGACATGAGTGCCTACGATTTTCTCATCCAGGAAATCTATCGACTCAAGCCGGGATCAAATCCGCAACATTGGGCTTACGAGGCTAGTACGCTACCTCACAGCCACCGAGCCTATAAATGTCGGAAGTAAATGAGAGAGAAATACTCTTTTTTCAGTTACCAATTTTTAATGACGAACACACAAAGCAAGCATCACAGAGAAAAAAACCACGAACACGCATGACAAAACACAAGGTGGCCGTTGTAGCAGATTGGTCATAGTTGCGAACCCATGACTGGCATTGTCGAGTCATAAGTTCAAAATCTAGTACCACTGAAGATCCGCCGTGTAGAAAAGCTAATTCACGTTAAATCTTTCGTAGTCCAACATCCTCCGATTAGTTTGGTGTGAAAATTTGGAAAGGGGGGTTATAGCTCAGATGTAGCCTTCGTCACTTGACTGTGTTTCAAAATAACGAGGTCCATTGTCAATAGCTCCCGTGTTGTTTCACAGTGTGACGTAAATTGACAAGAAACAAGCGATTGCTGACTAAATTCTATTGCATCAAACGGCAAACCCAATCCTTTTTTCAACTCTGAGGAACTTATATTGGAAAGCAGGAATTCTAGGTATTCCATGCCATTTAATTGATTGAATGTTATAGCATGCTTTTATTTATTTACATCACTTCGGGAAAAGATCAGAAACATTCCTGTTTCAATTATAAATATTGGCAAAGGTGGAGGTGTTTTGAAAACGTTTAACGCAATTTCTTGCAGAGTTAAGGTTCAAAAATATTTAAAGCGGACGTAAATTCTAAAATTCCTTATATATATATGCAGGGTGACTTTTTAAACTGGCGCTATTCGGAGTCCCCCGTAGCTCGATCCAACAGTCGCAATAGCACCGAACTTGGTATGGAGAGCAATAATGACAGGGGAAATAAGATAGGAAGATACAAATTTAGTTCCAAAAATAACTGATAGAGGATTTTATGGAGCTGTGCAATACGAAAAGGGTGGGAAAAAATAAAAATTATAATAGCACATACAAATTAATTATAAGATATTAAGTTTTATTCATTACATTCATTTTTCTGACGAGGAATTCGATCACATTCAATATGACCGCCGTTCTCAGAGGCTACAGCAGACATTCCCTGGACATTTCTTACTGCCGTGTTGGCGATATTGTTTATTCAAATTTCTTTATCATTCCATTCAAGGCTTTAAGAGATAAAGCCAACTTACATACCTTTTGCTAAGTTTTAAGCTCACGGGGAGTTGTGGATGATTAAAATAATACAGCTTTAGTAATAATGCGTGTTCTAGTAATGTGAATCTAAGGAATTTCTTTCCAAAAAATTTAGAAAAGGAAATTTAATATGACTAATAGCTTTTTAAATGAAATATGCCTAAAACACTTACATAGACAACTCATCGCTTATTTTTTTGGTGAGATAAATATATACAATTAGATAAGAAGTCCTTTTTATATCTCTTGATAGAATTAGCTAAAAATTCCTTATTTACAGACCATTCGTATTTTATTAAATCTTAAGTATGGGTGTCTTAACTATGATTGTTTGAGAGCCATATTGCAACTTTATGGGACACACATACAATATTTTTTCAACAAATTGAAATAAAAATTTAACTCTTTGTAGTTTATTAAAATAAATTAACTTCTTTTAATTGTATTTTTTAAAAATTTGAATTAGATATTACAGGGGTACATATATTTTTTTAAATTTGTAAAAGTTTCGCTTTTTTTAGTTTGGATTTTATAGAGATGGTAAAAATTTAAATTAATGAGATGGATGAATTAGTTTTTGTTGAATAAGCAAATCGATATCGGGTTCAATAGACGAGGTTGCAATTCTTAATGTATTTACAAGATGTCTGCCAGTGATCTTTGTGCTGTTTTTGTTTTTTGTATGCTTCATTCTTGAAAATAATTGTTTACAAATATAGGCACTGCCAAAAGCTGAAAACATTAATAAAGCAGGATTGGGAAAATTAGGATAGTTATCACAGGATAGATAATCTTTATAAAATTCCAGTAAGGAAACATTCCCAAATTTTTCTTCCAGTGGATTGTCACTTTGAAGTTCGATGCATTCATTCCCTTTGAAGAATTGAAGGTAATTTACTTAAGAGAAAATGGGATAAATGATATGTTAAAAGACACTTCTCTTTTTCGAAATTCTTGAGATCTATTTTCAAACTCCTGAATTAAATCAAAAATTAATGCAGCATATTTTAAGCAACTCACAGGTTATATGTGCAGCCAAAGTACTGAAATGTGACAAATCTTTTACTTTTACTTAAATGTGTCAAAATTTAAACTTTCTTTCAATCGCTGTTATTGTTTGGAATTTCTTATTTAAAAATTGAATTTTTCCTTGAAGTCTCAAATTTAAATCATTTAAATTTTTATTTCAAAATAAATGTCAACGAATAGATTATATATGCTTAATATTGCAAACATTTAATTTTTTATTAAAAATGAGTAAATTTTAATCTATTCATAATTTGCGTTTAGGCCGCACTTTAAAGAAACATGATCTTAAAGCTTCATGTATTTTCAATCAGCATACTTTCCTTGCAAAGAAAATGTTTGAACCATACAAATTTAGAGCACATGATGTGGGAGTTGATATCATCTAGCTACGAAATACCCCAAGATCTATATCACATAATGTTGATTGTAATCAACATATTGTTTATTTATAATGATTAATATTTTTCTGCTGTATAATTTTTTTGTTCACAGAAGAATGCATCATACATAAGAAGTAATAACTGTGCCTTTTTTTTCAAATAAAATATGATCAAAAGTATTTCTTTTACTTATTTCATGTAAGTATGAAGATCACCTGATTGTAGATCGTCACGGAAAACTACGTGAAGGTCATTTGTTAACAATCAAATTAATAAAGCAAGAAACCAATGGGTTAATATAGATGCTTTATAAGAGATAGAGAGAGATAATGAATGTGTTTAATCTTGATTCAATGATAGATGCTCTTCGAAAAAAGTAAAAGTTATTAATACTATATGCGGAGAGTAAATAGTAACGTTGTTTGAGGAGCAGTGAACCTTTAGAACAATTAGAACCTTCTCATGTTGAACCATTATTACTTGTACCTCACGATTGTGCACCTATGCATTTTTTAACCTTGTAGGGACAGTTGTTACCAGAGGATTTTTACAAGTGTATTTTCTTCTAATCATCAATCTGGTAGCCCATTTCTAAATATTGGTGCTTTTAAACTGAGATGAATTATGATTAGAATGAATAACTGTACTATTAATAAATGAACAAAAGTAAACTTTAACGTATGAGTGTAAGTGTGCTTTTTGTGGTTCACCTTTAATTATTTTTGTCAAATAAAAAAACACACACAGAAAAATAGGAATTTATTCAGAAAATTGATTTTGAACGTTCTCTAATTTCAGCATTTCAGCAAGTAATTATTACAAAATATTTTTTCAAAATGAAATATAAACCATATCGAGATCACATTTTTCTTAATTATAAGTAACGCACTTTCTCTTTTTAATTACCGTGAAATCCGGCGTATAACGCGCACCTCCGTTTTTACGAGAAATCTGAAGTGTATATGTGCAATATTTCTTATGTTTTGAAGTCATTTATCCAAGGTATTATCCCAGACTTTTGAAAACATGTTACATATATTTCTAGAACTACAACTCTTTATGCTCATAAGAAAGGTTTGCCATTTCTTTTAAGTAAACATTATTTTATGTATATAGAAGTTTTAAATTTTTTATGTGATCACCTCTTTTTTTGCTTTTAAAGTTATCAGTTTTATACCCGGCATATAAAGCGCCCACTTTAAATTCGATCTTATTTTTTGTGCTAAAAGTGCGCGTTATATGCCGGATTTTACAGTAGGTCATTTTGTTGTGTTTTACCATTTATACTTTATCCCACGAGAGCCCAAATTAATTTATTGGCGCTTATGCAAATAATTTTAAAAATGTCCTGGACGTACCTTCAGTGTTTCCATATAAGACTCTAATCTAAGACAATCGAAGGGAGAGTTCACGGAAAGACAAAATGAAACAGGTCGCATGTAAGAGATACTACAATTTAGGTTTCACATAGTCACTCATTCTGATAGTGATAAATCGAAGTTGAATAAGATTGAAATTAATTTAGTGGAAATTACAATCTGCAACTTATTTCCTCATTTATATGAAGCTTTTATCTTCTCCACACGTCAAAGATTGCTTTTATTGTTTCTCTCTAATTAAAAGCTATAAGTGCGTTTAGAATATTAAATAATTAGTGAATTTTGAATTTTTCATGGGCTTTGAGAGAGAGATCATTGAGATACTAAGGTTTTACTGGAAAATAAAAAATCAAAGAAAATTACCATTATAACTTGAATAACTTCTAAAATAAAAATAAACATTTGTAAAATAAAAATAAAAAATGTCTAAACATAATAAATCATGTTTATTGTTGTTGTAGTGACTAATGCCACCTGCCTGATAAAGTCAGATCGAGGCCCGCGAAATTCATCGCGGGTAAGGGCTAGAATTTTAAGCCTGTCATTAGCCGTAGCTTTGTGAGCACCATACAGGTGACAGTACAATCCCAATTTAAGGGGAGAAAACTCTGGGGTTGGCCAGGGGCCTTCCACCTCTCTTCCCCTTCCACCAACCGCACGAGAAGACTTGCGGCCTATTTAGAGTACCCCCCATGCCACAAAGGCACTATTTACAAACATCCATGTCTTCTCCAGGATTCGAACCCACTCCCTACGGCACCGCAGACAGCGTCGCTAACCACTATACCGGTTGGGCGACATCATGCTTATAATCATCCAAGTTATAAACACTAGTTTTGTAGGCGTCAAAGTATATATTATTACATACTGAGAAATAAAGGATATTATTTGAATCTTTATTTTAATACTCATAAATACTATGTTAAAATGTTTTTGAAGGCAAAGTTTTAAGAATATTTTCTATGTAAAGGAGAGGGAGAGAGAGGAGAGAGGAGAGATTAACATGCATAAATGAAGCCACCGTATTTTTAAGGTATCCGACTACGTTCGGATGCGTGATTTTAAAAAAAGCGCATAAATGGATAGTTTCATGATATTTAGCGTCACTTAGATTAGAATACATGTATCAAATTGTTTTGAGGATATTTTGACAAAAAAATTTATATAAAGTAAAGACTTCTCCAGAGTGTCTGAACTAGGATTTTTTTAAAAGTGCACATTATTTTCAGAGTAATCCCCTTATGAAATAATTATCGGCGTTTTTTTCTTAAAATTGCTCCCCTCTGTTGTTGTAAAACATGGATAAACCCACTTCTAAGTTATATATTTCAAAAATTCTAGCTGAGCCTCTGTAAAAAGGTCTGAGCTATACGCAGGCAAAATATTATTATAATAGAAGCATTTTTCACAAAAGGAAAATACTTTGAAAATTGGTCATTCTATGTTCATTTTTTGTCAAAATATTGTACTTAAGTAGTTTTTTACTGTAATACTATTCTTAAAACAATTTTATATACATTTTCTTATATAAGTGACACTCAATTTCATAAATATTATCCATTTATACGCTTTTGCAAAATCACGGTTCCGAACGTAGTCGAATACCGTAAGTCAATGAAAAAGTTTTTTTTTCTTTTCTGAAATTAGCTCTTCTGTAAACACACGTTCATCAATGAAATACATTTGTATCTCTCTATTCAAACAAGCTCTATTCAACAAGAGTAAAGTTGTTATAAATTACCAGGAATAATTGCAGAGCTCGAGAATTAAATTCTAAAAAAATAAAATTTTGAAGGTGAAAAAAAAACGAAATGTAAATAAATATGTTGATTATATTTGTGTAAGTTCTATTGATTGAAAGTTGTTTACATTACAAAATGTAAAATATATTAAATAAATTATATACTTTTAAAGCTTGTTGTATTTTCAATTAATCCCAATTGCTTAGTTTCAAACTGTATTTAACAGCGGCATTTAATAAACAACAGTTGTATTCAAGTTTAAATGATTTATAGAATTAAACTAAAACAATACCGAAATGTTTATAACATGCAGTTTTCGAATGGGCTATTTGAATTAATTGAAGCAACAAGCTTTAAAAAAGTATAATTCTTATGAAATTTAACGTATTTGAATCATTTTAACAATAAATTTTAAAAAGGGATAATTTTATTCAAGGTATGTTTTATTTAGAATCAGGTTTTCAGGAAAGGTCAACACAATTTTACCAAATACATTTGATATATTTGTTCTTAAAAAATGTTCTTATAGTGATGAATGAATTTTAATTGCAGTATATTATCAATATATTAAGATTATAATAAGAAAAGTATAGATTATACTATATACATGAAAATAAATATTAATTATTTAAAATCTATGACTCTTAAGTTTTAATTTTTCATTCCTTCTTTTTTACTAGTTTCTTTCTCAAAAATCAATGTTTTCTGTTTTTTTCTTTTGAAAAACATGGTAAATTTTGTATTTTAGGTTGTTTTTTTACGCAATTAAAATTTTTTAAATTTTTACTATTAATGTTGGTTCAAATTAAGTTTTATCTAATTTTACTATTATTTCTGTTTATTTGTTGGAGTTAAATACGAGTACTTATTTTGAAATATTACACAATGGTATTTCTAACATCAAAAAAGCTCTCAAATGACTGTCAACGTGGTAAAGAATATTCAGTATAACATTCTGGCATTAGTTAATACTTAATTCTTGTATTGCTATATAAAATGTTATTAATGATATTTTAAAATAAAATTTACCCCCTGTATTAAAAAAAACATGGAGAAAAAATTCAGATTTAAACAATTTTTCATGTAATTTCAAACAAAAAAACTTCTTTTTTTTAAGGAAAATAATTCAGTCTTCAATTTGTTTCTAATATATCTATAGCTTTGCGTCATACTGCCATAACCCACTTTATTAAAATTCAGTAAATAAATCATACTTACTTTACAGATGCAACACAAAGAAAGCTCACAAAATTAACCGAAATTTCAGTCCACAAACTCAACATTCTTTCCTCCCCAGTCAAATAATATTTTTTTTGCGATTGATCTCACGAATTAACTTTCTTCCATCAATGAAAAAGATTTAAAAAAATAGTGAGGAAATAAATAATATGATAGCATAAAATGAAAAATATGTAAATAATTTTAAAATCTTTTAATCTCTAGTACTTGTGTGTTATTCAAATATTTGATCAGGGACATAGCTATCGCCGTATCAATGATACGGGGGCCCCAACATGTGTAACTACAGTCCTATTAACAGGGCCCTCATATCTAAAAAGGGCCCCAAAAGATTTTGAAACAGGCCCCGCTCAGAACTAGCTGTATCAGTATATATATATATGTGGGAGACAACAAGGGGTCCAAGACGTTGGTCTATCTTCTATTTTATTTAACATTAAACAAAAATTAATTAAAAAAGTTGTTTTTACAGATAAGTTTGACGATGATATTCAGCCAAGGTAACGTTTCTCGCGTCTCATGTACCAATAGTTTTTGTTTCTCTTCCACTAGTTCAAGTTTCAGTTTTAATTCACTGCGCCTGCGCGCGAAATGCTTGGTTTTGGCTGCATGCCATAACGGCCATTCTGACTGTACGCTGTCCGCAGCGGTATTTCCATGGAGACCAGAGGAGAATCTGAAACATAAAAAAAAAAACGGAACAGACAAGGACTATACGACAAATATATAGAGATTAAACATATCATAATTTTGTTGAACTAGACATTTTCTTTCATGTATAAGGCATTCGACATCCGGAAGGTTCCACAGGAAAACATTGTGTTTTATATGAGAACGTCTTTTAACAAGTTGATCTTTGGTTGAACGCATCGATATTTTCCTTGTAGAGTTCTGGACGTCTGTTCAAAACGATTTTCTCTTTTTTGAATCGTTTCCACTGCCAAGGCTCAAAGATCCTTCGGAGCAACATAAAACCGTCTATAATTACTATTCATAGGTGAAGGGGTAGGTGATCGGGAGATAAATTCCACGGAACTCGTTTTCATGGCACCATTGGTCTTACACAATACTATATCAGAACATTTTTCATATTTTACAATACTCAATTTTAACTTAGTACTCTTAATTTTATTACATTTATAATCCTTAATTAGAGAACTAATGAAATCATTTCTAGTATTAAAGTTTTTAACATGTGGCAAATCATAACTAGAGTTTTCTATCACATTTGAAAAAGAAACATTTGGAAAAGAAATAGCACTAGAATAAGCATAAGCATGAGCACCTAAAGAGGATTCACTTTCATTCAATAAAACATCGCTCTTTGCGTGGCCTAGTTTCTCTATTTCAGAATATACACTGGGATGTATAATAAATTCTTCGGTCAAGGTCGGTGATATTGCCGTTCTCACACTTAAACTAAGAGAGTGTTGATCAAAAGAGAAATATTTATGGGTTTAATTCTACCATACGCTGTTCGCCAAAACATGAACTTAATGTTATGATCTCTTCGGAAGGTGTTTGCACTCTAATTAGTGAGGAATTTAAAACTGGGATCTGGCAACCTGAATCAATCAATACTGTTACGGGCTGATTTTCCACAAAAATGTTTACGTATTGAAGATTTGCGCATTCATCGCTATTTTGTTTTTCGCTCTCGATTTTCAAAGTATTCACGTTTATTTTATTATGGATGTGATCATTAGATTCTTTAGGTTTAAAACGCTTATCACAGTTGATCTTGCGCAATGAGATGAATCACCGCATATAAAGCAATTTTTATTTTTCTTTCAAGATATTGGGGATAGTTCTCTTTAATTTTGGTTTGAAAGTTTTGTGATCTATTTTTAAAGGGGTCTTGGGTATATCCATAAGCATAGAATCTTTATGTGATCCGCTTCTAGATGAAATATAAATATCACACTCTTTAGCTAAATCAATAGGCCTAAACCAATCTTCTGCTTCTCGAATGCCAATATGAGTTGCGGTTTCATTATTTAAAGTTTCAAATAATTTATCAGAAATTAAAAGATCACATAGAGATTCAAAGGAATTAACTTTTCTTAACGAACAATAATATTGAAGTTTGCCGTCAATCTTGCAGCAAATTGGATGTATGTCTCGCCTGATGATTTTACATATTTTTTTTAAATGAGTTTAAACACTCGCGAGGGGTTAATTGGAATTCTCTGAGTACTACACATTTTAGTTTTTCATAGTCATTTAATTATTCTTCGTTTAATATACAGTAAGACGTTATGAGCTCTTTCGCCCAGAAGATTTATTAAAATTTCAGATTTATATTCGTCATTTATTTTCTTGTTAAAAATGCGCGTTCTAATGATTGGAAGAACAGATTAAAATTTTCAGATCTGGTGGGAACAGGAAGAGATAAAGTTTTTATACATTTTTATCATATTTTCTATGTTAGTTTCAAACTGTTTTTCTTCGACTTTAGCTGCAGGATTTAAACTTAATGCTTTATTTTAAAGCCAATTTTCGATTTATATTTTCTAATTTTGCTAACTGAAGTTTCGCGAGCTCAATTTTTTGTTCTGAAAATTACGGTTCTCGAACGTTTTCGATACCTCTCATCTATACAGTTTTGAATTAAAGTTTTAACGAAAATCATTTCAAATGTATTACTGTTCTCAATTTTAGATTTAGTTTAACTATAGTGTCAGTACTTTCCACAGTACCGTTTAGTCCTCAACAACTCTTATGAGATCCTCTTTAAGAGCGTTTTTATACATTTTAGAAAAATTTTACAGTTTTTTTTTCTGGCTCCCTTGTTGCTCGCACGTACGATGTATTAATAATAAAAACGTTGATTCCACTGATTTCACCTCTTCGCAGGTTATATCGTTAGATGAAAATAGTTCTTGAAATTGTTCAAATTGACACCTCTTCGTAGGTGTTTGTGAGTGGTTCCAACCTCTACACAGGCGGAATTTTCGTCGATGGGTTTTCCAACCTCTACACAGGCGGAATATTTGTCGATGGTTCGTTGAAAAATACACCTCTAAACAGGCTATTTTGTTATTTGTTCTAAACCTCTACAAGGCGGAATATTTTCGATGGTTCGTTGAAAAATACACCTCTACACAGGTTATTTTGTTATTTGTTCCGACCTCTACACAGGCGGAATGAAGTTGAAAAATTCAACCTCTACACAGGTTGAACGAAGTTTCATCGAAAATGGCGGAGCGATTCCCTTCACGGACGCTGTTGTTCATTGTCCAGACTTTGGTTCAAAATCGAAATTTTATCGATCGCGGGCGAGCCCCCATAATTTGTGGGAGACAACAAGGGGTCCAAGACGTTGGTCTTTCTTCTATTTTATTTTAACATTAAACAAAAATTAATTAAAAAGGTAGTTGTTTTTAAGATAAGTTTGACGATGATATTCAGAAGGTAACGCCTGCTCGCGCACCTTCGCGTTCTCCTTTTTCTCTCTCTAATGTCCAAGAGTTTTTGTTTCTCTTCCACTAGTTCAAGTTTCAGTTTTAATTTTCACTGCGCCTGCGTCGAAGACTGCTTTGTTTTGGCTGCATGCCATATATATAAAATATGTATATATATATATATATTTAATGTTAAATATATATATATATATAAAAATTTTATTAAATATATATATATATATATATATATATATTATATATATATATATATATTTTATATATATAAATATTTGGTATTTACTCATTATACCATAAACCCATTTCGGCAAGGCAAAATAGGTTGCTCGCCAAATAAAAGTGTTGACCATTCCCGTTCATGTACGAATACAGTAATGATAATTTTGACAGCGTTTGGCAACGTCTTTTGTTTTGGCAAAATTGGTCGACGGTATAATACTTAAGTACCAAATATTTCTACCCTTGCGGTTTTGCTGTTAAAGAAACCCAAAAAAAATTAATTTTTTGACCTCAATCATCAAAATTTCAGCTAAAACGTTTCTCTATTCAAACTATTTTTTTCGCTATAATGATTGAAAATAAGAAATATGCTAAGAGGGTTATATAAAGCTTATAACTAATATTATCTAACAATTAAACGAAGTAATTCTACTCCTTTTAATAAATAATTGAAAACATTATTTATGCTTGAATCATTTCGGATTGAATCAGTGTAAGAAATAAAAATGTGAAATTGGAATAAATAAATAAAATTTCATTTCCTGGTTAAATTTCGGAAACAATAGCAATTGTATTAAAAAACATAATATATACCTTTTCAATGCATATTTTAATTAATATTTAAAATTTTATAAATATGTTTTCAAAATTTTTTATAAATATTTACCACCACAAACTACTTTTCAGATAGAAAAATAATGAAATGCAATCTTCTGAATCTGAAAACAAACGGAAGGTATCAAATAACTCACTGAATTATGATATCAACCATCGAAAGTGAAAGGTAATTTCAACCCTGAACTCGACCCTACCTTTGTGACAGACGATCTGACCTGGAAACACTTTGAGTCTGCCACCGAAAACCTTTTTCCATTCTAAATTTCTTTCTGTTTGTTGTTTTCCTTTGAATTTAACCGAGTCCGTCCGGGCGTGGTACGAAGGAGAAGGTGAGATAGGAACTTGTACTCTGGAAGAAAGGTGGTCAAAAGAACGAAAAAAGGAGAAGGTTTGAATTAGATTCAAAAAGGCGCAGACGACTCCTCCCCGAATTCGGCCCAGATTATTTGATCGTTTGAATATAAAAATCGTCTGGTGCATAAAGAGGGTCCAGCTGAGATTGCTATGGCCTTGTGTCCGCAGATGTTAATAAAGACGAATTCGAAAGTAATTCGTTTCTTTTATATAGGGTTAGAGTTGATGACTACATTTTGGTTATGCTAGAACTAATTGAATTGTGCCTTACTGTATTTATATTAAGTTATCCAGTTGATATTTCGAAAGATTTAAATGAAATTGAAACTTAATTTTCAAGTAAAGTTTATTGTGTGTGTAAATTAAAAAGTAGGCTTATTGTTGTTGTTTGAATAAGTTGCTAGGTATCAAGTATATGCAATCAATGGATACTTAAGATTAAGCTATCCGACTACGTTCGCAACCGTCATTTTAAAAAAGCGCATAAATGGATAATTTTCATGATATTTAGTGTCACTCAGATTAGAATACATGCATAAAATTGTTTTAAGGACATTTTGACAAAAAAAATTATTTAAATATAATATTTTCGCAAAATATTAACTTAGAATAATTTTTTCCCAAATGCTCTCCTTTTGGGAAAAATGGTTCTATTATAATAATATTTTGCCTGTATTCAGACCTCTCTACAGAGGCTCAACTAGAATTCTTGAAAAATTAACATTTTCTGAGTTACCACCAATTGAAATAATTATTCGCGTTTTTTTTCTTAAAATTGCTCCCCTCTGTTGCCGTAAAATATGATTAAACCCACTTCTAAGTTATATATTTAAAAAATTCTAGTTGAGTATCTGAACAGAGGTCGTTTGAGCTATATACAGGCAAAATATTATTCTAATAGAAGCATATTTCACAAAAGGAGAACATTTGGAAAAAAGATTATTCTAAGTTAATTTTTTGCCAAAATATTTTATTTAAATATAATTGTTTTTTCAAAATGTCCTTAAAACAATTTTATGTATATATTCTAATCTAAGTGACACTAAATATCATGAAAATTATCCATTTAAGCGCTTTTGAAAATTACGGTTCCGAACGTAGTCGAATACCTTAAACAATTTTAAGATAAAAAATCATTTAAGTTCATATTAGGAATGAATTGCTTGAAGATATGTTTATATATATAAGAAAAGTTTACAAAATTTTTGTTCAAGGGGAAAAATACTAGAAATTCTAAAAGAATTACTCCATTGATTTAGAAGTTGCTTTATTAGAGAGCTTACAGTTTTTTTTTTTTATATAAAAAAGCACTATTGCAGAAGTAGACCAAAATAATGTTTTAATAAAAAAAATTATAAATACTGAAATAAGATTGGCTTATGGTAAAGTATTTACTTTTTTACAATTGTTCTGTATATAAAATAATTGTTGTAATTTTTATCTGATCATCATGATCTCAATTCTTTTTGTACATGTTTTTTTCCCGCATGGTTTTGAAATCTAACCGTTAAGTTTTTTTATTAGATTCATTTACTCTTAAACGGTTTAAGGTCACTAAAGCTCCACAAAAGAGGATAAAATTCATCAATCAACTGTTTCTCTAGTTTTTTTGAGGGCCTTAAAGTTAGTACACATGTGGACGAATCATTTATTGAAACGTACAAAACATCCTAGAATTTTAATAAGATCTAAATATTTGTTTAGTTAGGCACGATTAAGAACTTGGGAAATGGAAAGTAAGTTAATATATAATAAGTATAAGTAATAATATAAGTTAAAGTAAATATATAAACCAATAACAGATTTTCTGATAAAAAAAGTGATACTGTAAAATATTTTGGGGAAAGCCATTTATTTCCTCAAAATGCCATTACCAAATTAAAATCTTCATTTTATTCAAAACATAGTGGAATCCGTTTAGAGAGGACAGCGATTTCAATTCATCTCCCCTTATGCAACTGCGTTTGTTCTCAGCAAGAAGTAATTAATTAACTAATTAATATGCAATAACTAATTACTATGATTTCTAGCGTTTTTAATTTTAAAGTCTTATGCTTTCTAGAGTCAAAATGTGTTTCTATCTTTGTTTTAGTTACAGATTAAAATATGTATAAATTTAATTTTAATGTTAAATGTGTAAAAGTTAAAAATTTTGTTGAAACACATATATTAAAACTTATACAGTACATTTTTCATTGTAGTAATAGTTTTGTTATTATTATTATTATTACTATTATTATTATATGAATGTGGGAAGGGATTATTTTCCTAGCCACCAAAAGGTCAGCAAGAACAGCATCGCTTCCTGTTTAACAAGAGAACGACTCAGAAAGAATAGTATGACATCTATGTATGACGTTAAAAAAATATCTATCACTTTGTATCGTAGGGATTTATCTCTACCAATAACATTTACATGTATCTCTACACACAAAATACATTTCATATTTTTAACGAAATTGAAAAGAAAGGCTTTTTAAAATCAATGCTGTAGTAAAAGATGCTCGACAGTTTTTGGTGTGATGAAGAGTAATTATCTAAATTAAGGTCAAGTGATAAGAATGAAATCTCAACTGATATGTTTCTTCTATACTTTACAATATACGACGGAAAATTAAAAAATGGTGTAAAATATAGCAATTTATTTTACTTTTCATAATTATATTGATAAATACAAAAATTTGTTGCGTGATTCGATTATGAAACAATATTCAGAAAAATAATTTTACAAACCAAAAAAAAAATTGAAATACAAAACTGAAATTTTCTAGGAAAAATTATTCAATCCAGTTTTGAGTATTATTAAAAGTATACTTTTTTCATTAAATTTAAAATACGTTTTTAAAATATTATAAATCGAAACTTAAACCACACATCCGTTAAATAATTTAACATCAGCAGTTCAAAATTTGTATACATCAGTATGAACACTTGATATCTGATACGCGATTAGTTTAATCTCCATTTCTGAATACCTTTAAAAAACAGGTGCTCCTTTTCCCTTAAGTGATTCTGATAGCACAAAAAAAGGACATTAAATCTCATAAACATTTGTGCAATCTTCCAAGAACAAGATGGTACCTTTTTTTAGTGTCTTGTGTCTGATAGCTCTTGCTGCAGCAAGCTCTAGGGAAGATGGTATACATAAATCCATTTGCTATTTTATTTCATTTTAAAAAATTGTTTGAATATATTTAAAATTTTAATTTATAAATGATTGATGATCTAAAATTTAACTTTTGATGCAGTACAAATCGTATAGCTAAAATTCTACAATTTAAGCAATAACTCCACTAAAATTATGAGAAATTATTAGTCATTATAATAATTACTATTAATCATATTAACTCCACATGTGATGAATTTTAGCGTGTCTTACATTAAGTTGCTCTCATTTAAATCTTTTGATTCGTCATCTTCATAAATAATCCAATTTTAGCTCAAAATTAAAAGATGTAATAAGCATTAATATTTATTTCAGTGAATGCTAGATTTTAAAGCAAGTTTTAAAAAGTTAATCACTTAACTGGTTTGCCTGTACATCGTACTTGTTACCGAAAGCTGGCTACAACCAGTTTGCTCGTACGCTGTATGGGTACTGATACTTTCTTTATTCTATCTTAGATGTTCACATATTTTTAATTCTTATGGTGATATTATTAGTGCTAGTGTTTTTAAGAAATATAATTTGTCCGTGGTACTGAAATACTTTTCATCCGGGATTTTCTTTGTGGGGAAGGCAGGATTGTAATTGAAGGCATAAAGTTAGATTCTTGAAAATATTCGATAAAGAACATTAATTGTCAAGGCAATATGCAATTTGTTGCTTGAGAAGAAGTGAAAAGGGAAAGATATATAAAAAAGTCGATGTTGTCTCTGTCCCCATTGCAATCTAAAACTGTATTGCACCATGCTCTTCAAATTGTGTATACATATATACACAAAATCCTCAACCGTTTGAAAAAGTGTTGCGAACATAAATTTTTTTTGCAAGTATGAGAGAAATTCTTTTATGGTATATTAAACATTATTCATAGCAGGCAGTGTTCTTATAAAAAGCAAACATTTAGGGGGTTTTGTGTTCCACAATTAGGAAATAAAAAATATTGGGAAAACTTTAAAATTGAAAATTAAAACAAAATTCTTCCATTTTCGCATTCGGTTAAGTATTATACTTAGTCATATGCATTAAAAATAGTGCCCTGTTTTGGAATATTTTGGTCAAAACCATGACCACTTAAGGGTTAAACTAAGATTGGTACTGCCATTATTATGAGAAAATTTTTAATTTTAATTCAGAACTGAGAATTGTACCTTTGAATATCAGCGAGGATGCGCTTTGAAATGTTATTCCAGTCAATATATTTTCAGTCGTTTCCTAGAAGCATCAACAGAAAGTCTCTTATTGCAGTCATGAAAGAGTTTAAAATCCCTGATAAGTTATTAAGGCCGATAAACCTGACATAAAATGAGACAAAGATTGTAGTCAAGGTGCAGAATGATCTTTTTGGACCCATTGGAAATACAAAAATGGCGTTCGTCAGGTAGATGCATTGGTGTGTCTTCTATTTAATCTAACATTATAAAAAGTGGTAAGAGAGATTTCAATATCAATACCAGAGGAAATATTTTTAATAAATCGATACAGTTGTTGGCCTTTGCTGATGACATTGATATCATCGCTCGAAAACCCAACGCACTAAGACAAGCCTTCTTATCTTTAGAGAAAGAGGCCCTCAGGATGGGACTGAAAATCAATGAGAGCGAAACCCAGTACATGCCTTGCACTAAATCATGTTTTAACAATTCCCATTTTAAAATTGAAGAGTATAGTTTGGAAGATGTTGATAGCTTTTTTTTTCACTGTATTTAGAAATTATCAATAGAAACGATTGTACTACTGAAATCCAAAAGAGAATTACTATGGCTAACAGATGTTTTAAAGGAATACGATAATATATGAAATCAAATTTAATCAAAAGAAAAACAAAGGTTTTATTGTAGAAAAGTCTTTTCAGATCAGTATGAACTTACGCATGTGAAACTTGGTCCATGTCTCGAACAGATGAGAACATGATAAGTATCTACACGAAAGGAAGATTTTAAGATTCATTCTTGGAGGAATTCAAGAAAATGGAATATGGTGAAGAAGATCAAATTTAGAGCTCTATCGATCATGTAAAGAATCTGACATTGTTAACTTCATCAAAATACAATGAATTAAATAGGCAGTTCACGTTATCAGAATGAACGAAGACTGCAACACTAAAAGAGTCTTCAATGCTCAACCAATTGGCACAAGAAGAAGGGGCAGGCCAAATCTCAGATGGATTGATGGCCTAGAAGAAGATCTCCTAATTTTAAGAACTAGGAATTGGAGAACACTAGCAGGAAGAAGGCTGGCATGGAAAAGGCTTCTTGAGAAGGTCAAGGTCCCTGGGCTGCCATGCCACTGAGGAAGGAAGGATATTTTCAGTACTTCATAAAATGTTTTTGCGAAATAAGTGCTTACAGGACTGGATAAATGTTGTTTATATATTATTTAAAATTATTTTTTAATTTGTCTTCAGACTAATTTTATTGATTTGATATTTACTAAGTCCGAAAAAAATGCTTTCTTTAATATATGTTTAAACAGTATTTTTGTCACTCTAAATTTTTTAAATATCATTTTAATTAATAATTATCTTACTAGATCAAAATACCTTTTACATGTATTATAAACATCGAATTTTTAAAGTTTAGCAATTTTTTTAAAGATAGATCAAAATAATTTTTTAATTTAATAGTTCTACATTTTTTGTTTGTTTTAGAATCCCTTCGTCTTGCAATGCAAAATCCTGATCTTTTTGGAGGAGACATGATGGGTATTGAAGGACCAGAAGTATGTCTTATTTTTCTGGATATAGAAATGTCATTAATAACGTTATGTTTTCTCATTATTCTCATTTATTTTGCAATTTGATATTAATTGCCGTTTTTATTAGTTGACACTATAAAGGGAAAAAGTTCTCAACGCAAGATGGTAAATAATATTATAATACTGTTGAAAATGTAAAATTATTCAACAAAATTATCAAACACAAATTGTAGCTTAGAATTACTTAAATCGTAGACAATGGTATATGCGGTTATGAATACGATAAAAAAAGAGTAAAAATTGAAAAGCTTCTTAAAAGAATCCTCTAATTCAGTGGTTTTTGAACTTTCGATCGCGATGGCCCCACTTTATGCGGCAATCTAACATGATGGACCCCTATAATTTTGAATACCCCACCTTGACTCTCAACACATTGCGGATAAATTTAAATATTCTTCAATACTTCTTCTGCTACTTATTAAGGCTTTTTATCACTTCATTTTTTTTACTTTAAGAAAACAGTAATCATCTAAATAAAAATCAAAATAGACGCAATCATTGTCGTATTGGTACGCTATGCGAATTCAGTTCTTAATCTTATCACGTGTGTTACTATTATTTTTTTTAATTATTATCTGTCACTGGGCATATGGCTCGCAGAGCGAGCCTCCATCCCATATCATAGTTGTTAATGGCGCCTGATGGAGTAGCAGTCTTTAGTGGAGAAGGAACAACCTGATTGGTTGTTGGTACATGGAGAGAGGGCGTGGCTATGAGGCACTTGGAAACGAAGTTAAAGTGGTGAAAAAATCCATCTTGGAATGGATTTAAGGCTGCCTTGGGATTGGACGAGGGAGATGAATGAACTGGCTCTAGATTAGCTGCTCTTACAGAATGTGTGAGAAATTTTTAATCATTACGTTGTAGTAATGACTATATATATATGTATTTGCAAACAAAAAAACTGTTAATATTCTTGATTGGAATATACGTTCTATTAGAATTTTTTCATTTGGGGCTATTTAGTGATCTAGTCTAGGATGGCACACACAGCTTTCAATTTTTTTACGAGGGAAATCTTAACAATAAATGAGAGACCTTCGTGAACGCCCCTCCAGAAAGGCGCTGGGGTACACTCAGAAATTCTAGGACCACTGTTTAAGAGCCCTTGCACAAATTTAAAAAGAATTTAAAGTTTGAGTGTTAGTAATAAATTTTTATGACTATTTCAACAGGATTTTCATGCTTTTCTAATTTATTGCAAAATTGAAAGAAGTATATATCAGCAATAAGAGTTATACCTGACAACATTTTCTCTAAAGAAATCTGGAAGTTTATTATTTCATATATCACATACAAAAAATATTTTACTTTAGATGAGGATTTTGATTTATTATACTTTTAGATTTTTGAATATAATTATACATTCTTCTAACTGATAATATTTTACTACACACGCACGCACAACTATATTAAATAAATTTATATCAGTAATACATAATGGCTGACATGTAGAATATTTTTTAATTACGTGTAAATCAGTTTAGTCGACAAAAATCTTTTAAGAATTTTAATTTAATATTAACTGTATCCTTTATTTCATGGTTGCAAAATTTTTTAAAAATGTACCCATTTTTTTATTAATATTTTTATTTTATAAATAAATAAAACTCGCTTTAGGCAAAAACAAAGAAAGATACCAAGTAATTTTATCAAAACTATTTATTTTAAATAAATCCTCACATTTACAAGATTTGAGTTTTTAATTAAATTATAATAGCTTAAAATGAGAAAATTGTGCACAAAATAGCATGAAACAAATACAGAGAGGTTCGTGTTCTTAAATTAGAATATTTAAAGCATATTTAACCGACTTCGACCTGAAATGTATTGAATTATTTAAAAACTCAATCTGTTATGAAACAACAAATATAAAAAGAAAGTTTTGAATTTACTGTTATAAGTAATGTTTGTGTGTGTGTGTAATATGTTGTACTGTAATTGAAACATTCTATATTAATGTATATATATATATATATATATATATATATATATATATTTTATATATATATCTATATATATATATATTATATATATATCTATATATATATATTATATATATATCTATATATCTATCTATAGCAAATATATAGTCTATTATATATATGTATATATTATATATGATATATAACATATATATTATATTATATATTATATATATAGAATAATATATATAGGCGTTATATATATATATATATCTGTAAAAATTATCTATTTTTATATAATTTTTGTTTAATTTTAAAATAAATGTGATATATATAGAAACACGTCTTGGATATATTATATATATATATATATATATATATATATATATATAAAATAGATTGCCTAGCATAAAATGTTTAATGTTTAACATGTGTATACTTGAAAATATTTATATGCGTATACATAAATCCGCATACTTTAGTAGTGTGTTTTGTTTACTTGCATACGTGAATTATTTTCACTAAAAAATGTGTATTTTAGGATCGAAATGGTATTCCTTGGGAAATGTTCAGATGGCCAGATGCTCAAGTTCCATATGTCATTGATGCTTCCTTGAGTAAGAGTTATTTACCTTCATGATGTCTTAGAATTTGATAATATTAGATAAATGATTTAGTACAGCAGTGTTTCTCAAACTGTGGGGCGCGCCCTCTAGAGGGGCATGATAATTCTGCGAGGGGGGGCGAGCATATTGTGTGTGTGTGAAAAGTCAAAAACAAAAAATTATTTCAAAAAATTATTTATTTACTCAAAGTAATCAAATTACATTCTAACGTAATAAAAAATAAAATACACATTAACACTGATATAATACACCTATAAATGTATCAGTGCTGCACAATGTATTTTATAATTAATTTAACAATACTAAGTTAAGAACAAATTTAAAAATTACCAGTGATCCCGAGGGGCTTGTCACATGTAAAATTATATATATATATATATATATATATATATCCAAATATTAACACTTATCTTCATAATTTGTACGGTTTATGACTAACTCCTTAACTTCGGATTAAAAGTTATGTGATTATCTCCTCAATGCCACCGTTTTCCACTTAGACGCGTGTGTGTGATGTATTGGGAGTTCGGGGAGGGAGGGAAGAAAAGGGAATATATATATATATATATATATATATATATATATATATATATATATATATATATATATATATATATATATATATATATATATATAAGGAAATCCTATGATATAAATAAATCCTTTTCAAACACCGTCAAGGTTTTTGATTTCATTCCAATGCCTTAGGAATAATTTTATGGATAGCAGTGCGCAGAAAAGATCGTATTTCGGAAAGACGTATATATACGTCCGGGGCATTTATCGCACCAATTGAGCGAGACGTATCTAAACGCTAATGGAGCTTTAGACGCCAAAGTCCTATTGTAGCTTCAACGATAAAGCATAGCATTATTGAATTCAATGCATTGTATGTATGGAGGGGGGCGATGAAAATTATGATTGAATATATTGGGACGCAAACACTGAAATTTTGAGAAGAACTGTTGTACAGTTTATATAAGCTGAGACGATAACGTTGTGGTTAAACTATGTATCTTTAATTCTTTTATAATTTAAAATAAAATTAAAAACTACAGAAATTAGAAAATAAATTTATAAAAATATGTGTCTGCGATAATTTACTTCAAAACTTTTTAAAGGGAAAGTTAACAGAAAATTTAAAGAAAACCCGCTTTTTTCACATTAAAAAATATGGATCTCTTTTAACTTCCAAATGCAATATAATTAACTTTATTGCATTATGAGAAAAATGTAATTAGAAAGTAAATATAAATAAAGTAATTATAACTAAAAATAAACATCCATCGCGACAAAAGGCATTGTATGAGCTGTTTTAAATTTAAAAATTTCTTCTATGAATAAAAATTCAAAATATCTCTTCATGATAAATTTCAGAAACTGGATTAAAGAGCCTTTTTTTCATTTTTTGTACCACAATGTTTGAAAACTAAGAATAAAACTAAAAAACTTTCCATTGACACAGCAAAAACAATCCTTTTTCTGCTTGGCGCTAACTACTTCTCAGGATAAAGTTAGTTTTAACGACCAATTATTGACAAATGTATCACCCAGAGATGATGAGACAATTATCACTGGAAGTAATTAAAAACATACCTTCTCAGACCCTAGTGCTTTATACTGATGGGAGTAAATCGGAAAGAGGTAGTATTGGCAATGGAGCACATTTTAAAGCCGTGGATGGTTTGTGTTGTTTCGTTGCAGATTTCGCAATCCTGACAACTGTTCCGTTTTACGTTCGGAGCTTCTTGCAATCAGAGAGGCTTTAAATTTTACCCTCCATTTTGAAACTAGCAGCACCTATATTTTGACGGACAGCAGAAATCAATTCAATACTTAAAAAATTGGTCGAAGATTCTTGAATAAATCGGCCAAGATATTATTTCCAAAATTGTTACACTTTCACAGGAACGCAGAATTTGTATTCAATAGATCCCTTCCCATGTTGGAATCTTCAGAAATGGACTCGTATGGGCTCGTTTGCGAAAGAGGGAAGTGCTCTTTCTTCTGCCACCACTTGTGAACTTCTAGCGTGCAAAATATTTCATTTTCACAGGGCTAAAGCAAATTCTATTTGAAAAGTTCCTCCCACACACGATTGGTATACTGGTAGGGATGGCGATCTGAGATCGATTAATCGAAGAATCGATTTCTCCGGCCAAAAAAGTCGATCTTTTAAATCGATATGTAACACTGAATCGATTCAGTGAATCAATATTTCATCCTAGAAAATCGACAATCGGTTTTTTCTGTTGTGATAAATATCGTAAAATTATTTACAATTAGTTAATTGTAAGTACTACCTTTAAAACCCGTTATTTTACGGTGTTGGCGGTTAAAGGGTTAATTTACTGGCAAGAAAAAAAACTCTATTTATCATCACGTTCACTCAATAGCCATGATGTATATGAGTATCGTGGGATCAACTGTTCCTTGTGAACGCTTTTTTTCGATTGCCGGCAACATCCCAAGTCATGAGCGGAACCGCTTGGATCCCAGTAAACTTGAGAGACTGTTGTTTTTAAATAGCTTAGATGTTAAGCATTGGGAGCTATAGGCTGTATTATCTATTTTCTGAACTTTTTAATGCAACAAATACATTTAGAAAATAAATGTTTTCTTTTATACCTGATACTTTGATATGGAAATAAAAATAACTGTAATTGTCGAGTTTTTTTAACTAAAAAATTCCCTGATTTTACTGATAAGAGATCGTCTATTATGGTATATTTCTTGTTTTTCATAAAATGGATTTATATTTACATTGTAAATGCAGACTTGAAAAAAAAATCGATTTTTTAGAAATCGATCTTTTAGACCTCGATTTTTTGTGAATCGATTCATCAGGTTACGATTCGAATCGATTTAAAAATAGATCTTTTTCGGAAAGAATCGTAATCCCTCTATACTGGAAATCGCCCTTGTCTTTGTCTTTACAATGAGTAGGTAAAAGATCTGCATAGGCCAGGTTGCGTAGTGGTCATATCAGGAGCTTGAAAGTTGAAAAGCCTTTTTCATCTTACCTTTGTTCCTGCCCTGCTTTTCCTACTCATGTCATTGACTGTATTGACATCCCTGTAAGACAGCGGTGGCGTGAAGGGGAGAATGGACTTGAGGAACTAGATATTTGGACCCGGGGGCATGAAACAGCAACAACAACAGTAAAAATATATTTCTTAAAGGTTTATATTTATGAAAAATTTAAAATATATTACGTATATTAATCATCACAGTTGACTATTTAGGCTTAAAAAAAGTTTATAGAATGACGCATTTACAAGATGAATTTCGGTTATTTTAGAATCTGCATAATTGATCTCCCAAAGAAATGACTCAGGAGATCAAAATAAGATAATCGGGCCATACTGAGCAATTAAAAATCAGCATATGTATGAATTTAAAATTCTTCATTGATTTTGAAAATGAAAATGAAAAAATGAACTTTTTTGTCGGTCATCTTATTATAAAATAAATTATAGTTTAAAAAAAACTAAAAAAAATACGTTTTTATAGTGAATCAGACTAAAAAGTAAAGAAATAATTCTTAATATATGAATAAAATGATTAACGAGAAAATTAATGTCATTGGGGTAAAGGCGTGGGAGTGCTCTATATTAATTGTTATAATTTCTTGCTAGTTCTATTCCGAAATGCCGAGTTAGTGTACAAAAGTAGTACAAAGCACCCCACGCTTTTACCCCAATGACATTAATTTTCTCGTTAATCATTTTATTCTTATATTAAGGATTATTTCTTTACTTTTTTAGTTCGATTCACTATAAAAGCGTGTTTTTTTTTTTTTTTTTCCCCACAAAAAGTATAATTTTTTTTCATCTTTTAGTTCAATCTACAATAAAAGCCTTTTTTTAGTTTTTAAACTATAATTTATCCTTTGTTGAGTTTCATTTGAGTGATCATTTATTCTTTGTTGAGTTTCATTTGAGTGATCATTTATCCTTTGTTGAGTTTCATTTGAGTGATCATTTATCCTTTGAGTTTGGTATTTGGAGCCGGAATTATGTGGTTGCTAGAATTAGTCTTGCTTTTAAATGGATATTAATCAACTAGTCTGAAGGGTATTTATTCTCTTCGCTTACGGGACCTCGGATGAGTCCCATATCCTTATATTTCAAAGATTATGTCTCTATAGATACAAGTCTAACAGATAAAAATGTGTTAAGCAGAAATATTAAATGTCAATCGAATTATCATCTTTTAAACGTATTGCTATAATATTAATTCGTATCATCACTTCCAAACGTATTGCTTTATCAAAATAAAAAAAATATTTAGCTGTTAGAACATACATTTATCACTTTTTAAACATATTGCTATAATGTTAATTCGTATCATCACACTTCTAAACGTATATTGCTTTAAAAAAAATCTTCTGAAGTTAGAACATAAATTATTTTTTTCTACATGCACGAGTCTTGGGGTTTTAGGGTTGCACCTTAATCTTTTAGTCGCCAAATCTGGAAATGGCATATGGAATTAGTCGCCAAATATATAAATCGTATTCCTAATTATCCTAATCAGAATAATGGAACACAAAATTATGAAATTATTGTATTGTCATCGGTCCTTGATAAGTGTGCAAAATTTCGAATTAATCTTATCTTTTAAAGTGAGTAAAAATCGAGCTCAAAGCTTCCATTTCATGCAAGTGAAACTTATAAAAGCATGATAAAAAAAAGTGGTGAAATATTTCTCATTCCTGTTAATACCTGGTAGGTTTTATATAATCAATACCTTTAGATACTATACAGAGATGAATTACTTCTCAATTAAGTTTAACAATCAGTGGATTAATTTCCTGTTTTTTCAAAGTTCAATTGCTAATTCTGTATGTTTTTCTATAACTAAGGGAAAAAAGTTTGCGCCTGAACATTCCATTATTTGTACACTTTGAAAATAATTTTCGTATATGTGATAAAGAATAATATTGGTAATAAATATATCGAAAGAGAGCCGGAATACTAAAAATATAGTTAATGAGCAAAATCTGCATCTTCTTTCTCTTGCTGTTAAGTGGATTCAAGTGTGGTCAAATTAAAATATTAAATACATTTAATTTTTCTTTCAGAGCAACACATGGATGTTATAGTTCAAGCATTTAATAATTATCATTCAACAACTTGTGTTCGATTTATTCCTAGGACCAATCAACCTGATTACATCAAACTCTTTGCAGGACAAGGGTAATTATTGAATCAAATACTTGTTTATTTATGTCACAAGAAGTTTATCGGGTGTTAAATGTAACATAAACGTTCATATAAAATAAAACAAGCAACAAAATTGTATTATACATTACGTTGGTAACATATATGAAAATAACTACATCTATGCAAATTTTACGAATAGTCATTAACAGTTTTTTAGTCTCTGTAAAAATAATTGCTTGTCGAATTTTAAAATTTTATTTAAGAGTTGGTCCCTTTTACTACTTTAGTAATTGAAATAATTTATTTCGACGGAATATTAAGGTATGTAACATAACGCACACACAGTCACAATATTTTTTTAAATAAAATTCTTCACAGCTTACTTACAGTTTAAGTTTTTTATTGACGTATATTTTTAAGAATAGCATTGAAACATTTTGGAAAAAAGGATATATTTATTTTATTCAAAAGTTTTAAGATTCTAAAATGTATAAATTAATCTTTCCTGGACTTTTTAACATCAAACTGCATCAAGTATTTTAAGGTATCCGACTACCCTAAAATCAAGATTTTTTGTCAAAAATTGACAATTTTTTATGATTTTATTTTATAGGCCTTCTTATTAGCTTAATAAAAATACCAAGCTTTTTATTTTCCATTCACAAGAACAAAAATTGCAAGTGTTTTAATATAAGAAGATGCCGTAATTTTACACAAGATGTCAAACTTTAAGATACGTTTTACTCGAAACGTGTTCTATTCGAAAAACTCAAACGGGGACACCGATTGCTTAAAAAAGTTTTGAAAATAATTTGCTGAAATTTTTTGTGAATGTTTTGTATTACAGTAAAAGTGTTTTGGCCTTCAAATTTATCAATCACTGTTTTATTTCAAAATTTACAGTCTGTTATGTAAATATAATCACTGTTTTTTAAGCAATTTCATATAGTCACTAAGATACAGTGCTCCAGTTTTTGTAAAAATTAAAATATCTATTATTCTGAAGGACATTTCAAACATGAATAACAAAGTATCACATTAAAATTGGAAAATTGATAATTTGTTCAAAACATTTTTGTACAGAGCGGGCCCCGTTTATGTAATTTTTTGTACATTTTCACCAGTTTTTTCCCCTTTTAATAATAATAATTTTTTTTTCTGTTTCCGATTTTACGATTTTTATCTTAAAATATACTAAATAAATCTAAAAATCCCAAAAAATCTCCCTATCTCCATTTTTTCAAAAGAAAAAAAAAGAAAAAAAAGTGTCGGAAGTAGTTCGATACCTTAATTACTCAGTTCTCTTTTTTTTATAAACAGTTTATTTTGAATGAATAAATTGCTCTAATAATGTATGTGGTGATTTGAAAAAAGTATATTTGTATATTTTATTAAATAGTGTTTATTAATTTTTTTCTTTTAGCATTTGATGCTTAAAATAAATTTATTAAATAAAATAAATGAAAAATAAAATTGGCTATATAAATACTAATTATTTTCTTGCAGTTTCAAAAGTTTTTATATAACTCCTTAAACTCGGAGGAAAATGTCTCTGTATAAAATCATATATTTTTAATCGACTGCTACAAAATATATTTCTATATATATTTATTAATATAGCTGTTATTTACAATAACGTTTTTATATTAGGTTACATATGGGGTATATTTTTTTCAGGAATTCAAAGAATTATCAAAGGATGTCTGTGAATTAGGAAATGAATTATGTAGAGAAATATTCAAACAAGAACAATCTTTGAAATATAATAGGTTTTCATAAAACCTAATATAAGTAAAACACAATAAAAATGGGGGAAATGCTAATATTATTTAAAAATAGATTTTAATATTTCACTTTATAAATCTTAACAGGAACTTTTTCACTTATTGATTAATGAAATTTCTTTGAATATAAGGGCTATGTATTTGTCCTTGATTATTTGCGATTTCAGTAACCTTTTGTTTATTTTTCATAAACAATATTTATTTCCAATAAAATGCAACAACTTTATTAAATTTTTTTAAACTTATAGAGCTACCCCAGGGCTTTGAATCATATTGAATATTATTATCATTGACTAATAAAATTACAATAACCCGTTTCTAATTAAAGTACCCAAAATTGAATAGAAAAATATTTTTGTCCCTTTTAATTGATTTATTAATTAATGAAATTGTGTTTTACGGTTTTCTATTATGTCAATACAAATATATAAATATTACTTTAAAATAATGGTTTACAAAAGAATATGTAAAAATTGCTGGATTGTATTTAAAAATCAAGTTCTTCATTCTACCTAAGCGTGTGTATCCGTATTGGGGACACATAAAAATAAATTTATTTTTGCTATAATGATATGCATCTCAAAATAAATATGCTTTGCAGCTGTTATTCTCAAGTTGGAATGACTGGTGGTCAACAGCCTGTATCTCTAGGACAAGGTTGTCATTTTAAAGGTACCGTAGTTCATGAACTAGGACATGCATTGGGATTTTACCATGAACAGAATAGATCAGACAGAGATGACTACTTAGATATATTCATGAATAATGTTCAAAAAGGTAAATAGTATGCGTTAAAAATAACACCATTCGTAATCAAACACTGACTTCGTTTTCAAATAGCTTAACTGAATTGTTTTTTTCAGGAATGGAGTCGAATTTTGCTAAGTTGGAGCCTAAGCAAAACTTACTTCTCACCCCTTTTGATTATGATTCCATTATGATATATGGAAACAATGCGTTCTCCAAGGACGGCACTTCGGTTACCATGAAAGCTAAAAATGGGCAAAAGCTTCTTGATCCATATCATAAAATTGGCATGACTGCCTCGGATATTAAAAGAGTTAATATGATGTATAACTGTAAATAAAACACTTGAATAAAATCTCAGAGAAAAAAATTGAAATGTATTAATACCAGAATTTTTTTAAAAATTTAATCTGAGTTTAGGGTATCCGACTACGTTCGGAACCGTGATCTTAAAAAAACGCACATAAATGGATAATTTTCTTGATATTTAGTGTCCCTCAGATTAGAATACATGCATAAAATTATTTTAAGGACATTTTGACAAAAAAAATTATTTAAATATAATATTTTGGCAAAAAATTAACTTAGAATAATCTTTTTTCCAAATGTTCTCCTTTTGTGAAAAATTGTTCTATTATAATAATATTTTGCCTGTACATAGCTCAGACCTCTCTACAAAGGCTCAACTAGAATTTTTGAAAAATTCACATTACTTTCAGAGTTACCACTAATTGAAATAATTATTCGCGTTTTTTTTTTTTAAATTGCTCCCAGATTTTTTCATAATTCCGTCAATGTCAATAATTCAGAAGGTGTTTTTCATATAAGGGCCACATTATAAATTTATCAACTTCCATCCACTCAAATATTGACAACTTTGTAGAGTAGTGCAAAGTACTACTGAGAATTGTAACAAGTGCTACATATGGCATGCGTACCATAGGTTGCAGACCCCTGAGTAAGTGAAAAAAAAAGATAATTAGATAACTTTTTTTACATAAAAAAAGAAAATTATTTATATTGGGATTATTCTATAACAATGTAAAGTTTTCTTTACATTATAGACATGAGAAATTATTACTATCTCCTCATCGAAATATATTTCTGAGAACTTATGGGCATTTTAATGAAATGACGAGAAATCCCTTTGCATTGTTTTCATAATTCATTACACAATAAGGATCATTGTGAATTATTTATTCGAATATATGAATTTTTATTTAAAACAATATTTTATGCCTTTGAAAATATCCTGGAAGCTTTTCTTCGTCAATCATGTTTTCTAGAAGTATAGTTTGAGTTAATTATTGAGAAAACGATTATGGTTTTTGAGTTAAGGGTTTTACTCTGTCGAATAAAATATAAGCTGCCATATTTTTAAATCTGGAAATGAATTTCTTTGGACAGATTATCCTATTATTATTTACATATGGGTTTTATTTAATTTTGAATTAAAAATACCTCATATGTCCAGAAAAGTTAAAAAATTTACATCGCAAAAATGGGCAAACTTTTGTCTGTGTCTCGTGGCTTCTAACAATCAGATACATTTTCTCTTACAAAATGTACATTTTAGAAATTGAAAAGAAGCATATACATAGCAAACTTATGTTCAAATTTTATTTAGGTGCCTTATTATCTATAGTATAAAATTAATTTTGCAATCATATATTGGTAATTTTTGGTTTTTATTTTCATATATTATTGAAAAAAAATTATGAATTTGGAATCATATACTCTCTCAACTTTTAAACTGTATAATTATTGATGCCACCATTTTTTTAAAAAAGAATTAAATTAAAAAAAATAGATTTTACTTTTTTTAGAAGTATAAAACTTATTTTTTAAAATTTAAGAATAATGAATCATTTAAATATACTTTTCACTGTGGAATACATGAAATGTTTTGAATTTGATTAAGGTATATATAACTTGTAATTTTAGATAAAATTAGTTCCCATCTATGAGTTACATTTATGAAATATCTGTCAAAATGTTTGTTGAATCAATAAAAGGAAAAAGATTCTTTATGTCGGAAATACAAAAAAAAAAACCGGAAAAAACCTATTATTGACTTATAGCATAGGAATAAAAAGAAAGCTATTTCTGCTAATTCTTTTTAAAAGAAAACACTAAATAGCATTTAATTAATGCTTATTAATGTAATAGAAGGAACGGTAAAGTAAATAACTAATTCGCTGCAATATTTTTAGATCTGAAATTAAAATTCAAGTATTCAGTAATTTTTTATACTGATACTAGAGATTAATCGTGATTGAGGAAAAGGTAAATGACTTTTTATTTTGTCCAGAAATGATATGGATAAAAGAAATTGAGCTTATTGGGGAAAGAAAGAAATTTATCACCAAAAAAATTCTGAACAAAGAAATTGATTTTCATCCACCGCGCTTCCGGAATAATAAATAAAAATAGTTAAAAAAAACATGATTAACGAATCAATAAATCAAATACTCTTCACACAATAGATTTAACTACTTGTATAATCAAAAGTATTTCCTGCTTTAACTTCGTGTTTTTTCTAGCGTGAAACCAACCTGGTTCAGAAAATTAGCATATTATCTAGCTTTTACAAAACGTGCTCTAAATTTATGAATAATACGATAAAAAATCATTGTGATTTTTTTAAATACCAAACCATCGATTCGCTTGAGAAATATTTTATTTTACTTTATATGCTCTTCCTTAAATCATGCTTATTCATTTACTGTATGTCCAGGGGTGTAATGGAAACTATTAGAACCCCCCATGCAAAAGTCAAGTTTTGGATCCCAATCGGTAAAATACGTACTTGGCATCAATCAGGCTTTGGGCTCCAAATATTTGAATGCGTACTTGGCGTCAATCAGGCTTTAGGACCCCTAGAATCCTGTCCCCCACCCTCGAGATACGGGGGTGTTTGTTACACCACTGTATAAGTCTCTTACCTACCAGTCATTTTGATTTTTAGGTTAATTTTAGGGAATTTTTACTTGACATTTCATTAAATTTAGTACATTGTAATTATTTCTCTCTCTGTATGAAAAAGTTTTTCATGAGATACTGTAATAAATTTATTTATACATAAGGTATGGTTAGTAAATATGGGTCGTAAAAAGTTGAATTCAGAAGAGGAGCGCCAAAAACGATTTGCATAGGGGTTCCCGCCTACCTTCCAGCGCTCCCTCAAAAAATTCGCTTACAGCATAGATCGCAATGTTATGAATTTCTCCACGAATTTCTAGAAGCATCCATACGGTCACCAAGTCACCAGATTTGGTTGCCAAAACTGATGCCAACTTGGTTGTGTTACCAATATTGCTCCAAGTGTCTATTGAAATGCTATTATAATGTAAGTAACGGCATTTTGTTTGTGAATATTACGTTATCATAAATTAAGTACAACACAAAAAGTAATATTAAAGTATTAAACATCCAGATAAAATGTGGAGACGAAGACTTGAAATCCATTTTTTTCTTGTTTACAATATATTGAAAAAAAATAGAACTACATAATACATATAAATTACAGCTTTAGAATTTGAGCAATGAATATGAATAGTTGTATAATTTGTACAATGGGGATTGATCCGCCGTTAGGGCATCCCTAGTCATCCAAGGGGTACTCCCCTCTAGTCATTCTAAAAAATGTATTCGAAAGAATAAAAATAAGGAAGATTTCGTTGATTGCCTTTTTCATCGGTTTTAGTAAGTATTAATACGCTTTTATTAGCTTTACCTATATGTAACGGAATCTTTGAGCTCGATTTTTACCCACTTTAAAATGTCAGATTAATTCGAAATTTTGCACACTTGTCAAGGACTGATGACAATACAATAATTTTAAAATTTTGTTCCATTGTCCTGATCAGGATAATAAGAATGAATGATTTCATATTTCCAAGTTTGGCGACTAATTCCAGATCCCATTTCCAGATTTGGTGACCAAAAGATTAAGTTACAACCCTAAAGCGAAAACGTTCATGGTTAATACGCATGCAACAAACAAAAAAGATTAATTCATCAATGAATAAATAATAGTTTAAAAAACTAAAAAAAAAAACGCTTTTATTGCAGATCGAACTAAAAAATAAAAAATAAATTATTTTTTAAAAAAATTTAAAAACGCACTTTTATAGTTTTTTTAAACCAAACTAAAAAGTAAAAAATAATTCTTAATTTAAGAATAAAATGATAAACGAGAAAATTAATGTCATTGTGGTAAAAGCGTGGAGTGCTCGATATCAACCGTTATAATTTCTTACTAGTTCTATTCCGAAATCCAGAGTTAGTGTAAAAATGTAGTACAAAGCACACCCTATGCGCTTTTACCACATTGACATTAATTTTCTCGTTAATCATTTTATTCTTATATTAAGAATTATCTTTTATTTTAAGTTCGATTAACTATAAAAGCGTAGTTTTAGTTTTTTTAAACTACAATTTATTTTTAAAGAGTTTTCGACGCCCAGACGATATAGTGGTTAGACGCTCTTGAGGCGTAGGACTGGGGTTTGAACCCTGGTGAAGGCATGGATGTTTGTAAATGTTTAGTACCTGTGTGTCATGGGGGAACTCTAAATACACATCAAACCAAAAGTCTTCTCGAGAAGTAGACGGTAGGGTTAGAGGGGTGTGAAATCCTCCAGGATGTTCTTCATTATTTGGGTGGAATAGAGATAAATCGTAATCTTACCTGCATCATGCTCAATGCTGCAGCTAACGACAGATGTAATCTAGTCCTCTCCCTAAAATAAATGTAGTGTGCCACGATCTGATGTTAATGTCTGCTCGGTGGGATAAGCAAAACAAAAAATATTTTTCCTGATATTGAATATATATTACAAGTTATTCAAACTTATAGTAAAAATATTTTCCAAAATGGAAGAAAAAAGGTAACCAATATTAAAAAAAATAAGTTTTTCGAATTTAATGTTTTTTATTGTATTCCTGTTTACAACAGCATAGAATTAGAACTGCATGGGGTTCGGATGTAGAATAAAAAATTTTCAGTAGTTGGGTTGTTAGAAACCATGTGCATTATATCTGATGATATTGGTCAAAGGTAAGATAAATTTGAAATATTAGACAATCAATATAATATACAAGGTGTTGCCTTATTCGACCGACAAATTCAGAACAATGATAGTAAACAGCATGGGGACGACAAATCATATCACAGATCATGGGGTCGCAAACTGCGTTTAATCGGAGTAATTCGCAAAAGCAGCTGTGAAGGGTGCGATGTCGAGTGCAATGAAAAGGGATTAATAAGAGTTAAGAAATACATTTATTAGAAGTAAGGCATGTTTAGAATGCAAAAATGCATCACAGCTCGACGTCAGAAATGCAACGGCTAGTGATTGTCTCTGGAATTATTCAAAGTTGTAGCAGCGTAGGTCTTAGCATAAGTGATGTGGAACGGAAATTAGAATTATCGAGTTCCAGCGCAAAGCTCTTATACTCAGCATAACTGATACCAACGGCTGAAGGATTGTCGGACGCGTTCAAAAAAATCCGGTGTGTTGGGGATGTCATCTAAAGCGATGACGATCCGGCTGTGAAATCCTAAACTGTAGCCACCGGCATCTCATACAGAATCGATTTCAGGTGATCCCAGCAAAAGAAATCCAAGGGATTGAGATCCGGGGAGTAAGGTGGGTTTCATGACCACCTCGCCAATCCACTTTCCGTGATGCATAGCATTGAGGTGGTTAAGGTATCCGACCACGTTGAAAATGGCCACATTCGGCCAAGACAGATACTTTTGTTTTTTACTTTATTGAATAGAGATGTATTTTCGCTTTACAAAACATACTTTGTTTTGTTCCTACGCTTCTTAGATGCCCAGTTACAATCAATTTTATAAAGTTAGAAAAACTGGAAGTAGGTTTTAGGTCTAACAGGATTGGGCATTTAAATTGTTCAAAATCTATCATGGCGAGTCGGATAACTCAAAATATTACAAGTACATTTCTATAAAAGCTTTGAGCCTGATATTTATGTTATTTTCTAGAGAATGTACTAAAGTATTTTTTATTACATGAATACTTTTTGAGCTATGGCTTGTTATTTAAATAATGGTCTCATAAAGAATGTCACATTGCTCATAATGATTACTTGATCAGCTCTAAAATTTTCAAACTTTAATAAAACATTTAAATTTTAGTACATTTTCTAGATAAATGCATCTTATTTGTTTTAATAATCCTTTTAATAATATAAGTTTATTACTTTTTTCAGCAATTGCTTTGAAGTTTTTCAAAAATATTGCAAAAATTTCACATATAGTTGTGATTTTTGTAAAATTTAGGCATTTTATTGTAAATATTGTTAGTTAAATATTAGTATTTGTTGGTATTGAGTCCTATATAAAAAATCATTTATAATTTTTAAATATCCTATTGAGGACGTTAGTATTGCTGAGGATGTAATTGTCACGATAAGTATTGAATTTATTACTGTAGATATTTAAATTAGTAGGTAATCTGATGGTTTACCCAGCTTAGGTCAAATTTAGATAGAGATTTGATAGTCATAATGAAAGCGTTCATATTGTTATAACTAGCTTGTATACCCGTTCTTCTCAAGAGTTGAATTGAAAAATTAAATGATTCATATTGTAGGATAAAGAAGTTTTTAATGAGTTACATTTACATGAATCGCAAAATTTTAAAAAAAAGCTTTTTGCATATCTCAGTCGAACAATAAATCATTTTTGTTTAATTTTAAGTCTGTATAGGTCTAATAGCTGATAAAAAGGGTTTCTTTTTTACTTATAACGCCCCCGTAACTCCCTTGTGCATCGATTTTTTAAAAACCTTACTAAGCTGATCTCTGCTCAGCAAAAGTAATATATTGTTACAAGTTTTGTATAATGATTGCTTAAAATAACGTAAATAATTTATATCTGGATGTGAATACGTTAATATTACTTTCTGTTGTATTTACTATATGTTAAGATTGTAATATTTGCAAGCAACGCCGTTCCTTACATTATAATGGCGATTCAATGGAAACAGTGAAATGTTCGCGATAGAGCCAAGCAGGCATAATTTTTGGCAACTATATTGATTGCTTGGATTGACTGAACGGTGCAGAAATTGATATGTTGTAGCGGCACCAGGTAGAAACTGCAACAAAGAGAATAGCACGAAAACCTTCTCCACAATAAAATGCATATATTTACATTCCAGTTTTCATAGTGATCGGTTGAACGGTGTTTGAGTGAAGCGAGGTCATATATATAAACAACCTTTTTGAAGTGATAACTTCTATTGGCGCGATTTGCTTGAGAGTGAACTTGAATGAACGTCACGCTCGGGTATGAAACGCTTCTTCGGCTCTTTTCATCTCGAGTTGGAAATCCTCCTCGTACAAGGTCATCCGCTATGAAAAGAAAAGGAGGGACGTTTCCCCCCTCCCCCGCTACTCTGAAAGCGGTAGTTTGTCCCTCTACCAATACTCCGTAAAAGTAAAGTTCCTAGGTTCGATCCAATTTAGGGGTGGCGAACCTTTTTGGATCAACGTGCCATTTTTTCTAAAAAAGTGTTTAGTGGGGTATAGGCATGCCGTCAAATAATTTTTACTTGTGATTTTTGGGAAAATAATAAAATTAATACTGCCTACTCAAAACTCTTTATATACTATTAAAAAATACATTTTGCACTGTATAGCAGTAAATGCTTTGGATATACGTGTAACTCAAATTAAAGTAACATTATTGTGACTTCTGTTGTTGCCAATCAGATGACAAATAACTTACATTAGGATTGTAAGATGTTACTTTTAGCAGAACACATGCTGAATTAGAGACATCTATGAAATGGTTTTCTAAGTGAGTCTTAAATGTTTTTCATCTCTGAAAATAATGGTTCTCGGGCTTAGGTAGATGAAAATAATGGTTAAAAAAGCATGAGCCAGCTTCTTCAAACAGCTAAATGTATCTGAAATCGAATTCCAGGTTTCCAAAATTTCGTTACTGACATTTTTCCTTATATTGCTTGTTAATTTTCTGTTTCAATCAATTCCAACATTTTTCTTGTTTTAATAAACTTTTGAATCCATATTGAACTAGACTGGAAATCAAGCACAGTTGCATTTCAAATTCTTCAATTTCTTCCAATCGAATTAGGACGAGATCAGTTTGTTAAATGAAGTCACATCAGGGTACATAATAATTATGGAAATAAGTTCTTGAATAACTTTTTCTTCGTCTGATTTTTTTCAAGTTCGGGAAGTACTTGTAGTCTTTTGTAACAATATCGTTTCTGTAAATATGCAATTGAGCGTCAAAAACATTGAGATCGCTCTTGAAAATAATATTTTTTATTTGTGTCTTGGGGCTCTACATTCAATTCCTTAAAATATTGGCATATGTCTGTAAAAACGAGACTGATCACTCGCGTTTATTCATAATACTTCATATTAAACTTTGTTATTTTGAAGTAAAGTGTTAACCGTTTTGATCGGAAACGTGCCCAAGTAATTGTGTCGCGTGCCATTTTTCTACAAAAATGAGTGCGAGATTCTTTCTAATCCTAGTTAAAGCATGAAAATATGAAACATTTTTGAAAAATAGGCTTAGAAAGATAGAGAGAAATCCTACACCAAAATTAAACAAAATGTAGAAAAAGGACAAATTTTTATAGAACTAAGTAAAAAGTATAATTATCATTAGCAAAAAATATTGCAGTGAATTTACGAATAAGAATCTATTTTTGTAAGCGAATCAGAATTGCAATGAACGAATAGTTGTATTAATCACATTACTTAAATATACTTTGAGTCTAACAATAAAATTAAAACAATTAAAAATTTAAAATAACAAAATTAGGTATATAGGTATTAAGAAAAAGTTACATTAAGTAATTTGAATACAAGAAAACAAAATATAGTTAAGAAGACTTTCCTTGCAACAGCTCCGGATATATTTGTAAATCTTTTTATAAAGGTTTTGACCTAGATTCCTCTCTTCCCAATCAACTGCTTGTCTTACTATCCCTTTGCTTATAAATTAATTTATGGATAGAATTGAATATTGTTAAATTACAACTAAAATTCACAAAGCCAGATCGGATCTTCTGAACAAATTACTAATGAATTTAAGTATGAATTTTAAAGTAGGTTTTTCAAAATACAAATCAAAACCTTTAGTTGATTTTTTAAAATCAAAATTCCATTTAATTATGTCAAATGATCCAAATGAAGCACGAGGAAGTACGGAACAACGCTTGACGGAGTTTTTTTTAATAAATATTTAAATAAAATTTTGAATCTAAAGAATTTCTAACCTTTTTTAGTTACCATAAACCTATTGTTTCCTTCTTAGAATACAATTAATTCCCAAATATAATTGTATATTTCACACAAAAATATTACTTTATGAGTACAGACACATGAATAAATAATTTATAGGACAATACGAATATATCCCCTTGTTTTTTATTCTTATTTAACTAATCCCTGAAATAACATTACAGTTATCACTTCTAGCGTGCATTTTTTTAGCACACACATTTTTTTTCAGGTATACGAGGGGTTATTAGAAAAAAGTTTACAAGCCACAGCATTTCAAAAATAAATATTGTGAAAAATTTTGTTTCCACAAAGTGGAGACAAATGGCGCTACTTGCCATACAGCTGGTTTGCGGGTAGGTAGTGAAAGTTTCCAGACGGTTCAGGACGATTAAAATTTCAAGACGCTTAGGAAATTGATCTCGTTTGGAAGTTCAATATTCTTGAGCAAAGAATGTGTCCGCATCTGACATTCATAGTCAAATCGTGGAAGTTTATGGTGAAGAAGCAATGAGCAGACAACATGTGGCAAAATGACGTCACTCTTTTCAATCAGGCAGACAGGATGTCAAAAACCGCAATATGGCAGGGAGCGGTCGGCCATGTTTCTGATGTGCTGCAATACTCCAAGACAGCGCCGTAAAAACATCCGCCGAGACCTGGCTCAATCGACAGGGACCTGATTTCTACCAAGACGAGTTAAGCAAGTTTGTTCTGCGTCCTGATAAATGCCTAAATAGACATGGTGATTATGTTCAAATGTGATAGGCACGTATGGCTCTTAATTTCCTTTTGTATTTTCTGTCTATTGTTAATAAATATTACTGTATGCGACTCGTAACCTTTTGCCTTTATCACCTCTTGTATATATAAATAGATTATTTTATTTTATATAGTATGTGATACATGCTTCCCTATATGATTCGGATATTGTTCACTATTTTATTGGTTTTAGTTTTGTTTTCGCTGAACCCTAATTTTTTTTTCTAAAATAAAAATTGCCTAAGTTACTCCTTATAACATCAGCTATCTGTCAATGAAAGTCTCATCAAAATCGGTCTAGTAGTTTTACAGATTAGCCGGAACAAACAGACAGACAAACACTTTAAAAATTGGTTTTTTGATATAAGTACCGTACATAATTTTAAATACATTAGATAAAAAGCTGTTACATTGAAATTACAAATAGACACTTCAATTTTATTTAATTGTATAGATGTCTCTTTTCCTTTGGTGCATTCTCACTTTCACGCGGGTGAAACTTCGCGACGAGTGGAAAATAAGCATATACGCTATCATTCATTGAAATTTGATCAGAAATGTAAAAAGCAAATAAATTCTCATGAAATTGTACATTGAACAGCTTTCATTGTACATAAAAATTTAACTGTATTAAATTTTTAATTAAGAGGAAAACAATTTTTGAAAGAAAAGTCCATTTTAAGAATTATTTTGAATACAATTCTTAAGTCATAATAAAGAGTGTTTTTTTTCAGGTATAGAAGTTTAAGTTGGCATTACTCTCTTAACAGCTGTCAAGTGATTTATTCTCAGTTTGGTTTGGCAATTCATCAAAACGATCATCAAGCAAGGCGTAGATTCGTCGAATGGGCCCAAAACGAGATTGCCGTTGTTCCCGATTTTCATAAGCGAATTTTGTTTAGCGATGAAGCGCACTTCTGGTTGAATGGATACGTCAACAAACAAAACTGCCGCATTTGGAGTGAAGCTAATTCACAAGTGTATGTCGAAACACCGTTACATCCAGAAAAACTGACTGTTTGGTGCGCTTTATGGGCTGGTGGAATCCTTCTTCAAAAACGATGGCCACAACGTTACAGTCAATGGTGATCGGTAGAGAGCCCTGATTACTAACTTTTTCATTCCTGAATTGAACAATCATGATGTCCAGGAGCTGTGGTTCCAACAAGACGGCGCAACATGTCACACAGCTCGTGCCACAATCGATTTATTGAAAGACACGTTTGGTGACCGCCTAATTTCACGTTTTGGACCTGTGAATTGGCCTCCAAGATCTTGTGATTTAACACCGCTAGACTATTTTCTGTGGGGCTATGTAAAGTCATTGGTCTATGCGGATAAGCCACAAACGCTTGACCATTTGGAAGACAACATTTGCCGTGTTATTGCCGATATACGGCCACAAATGTTGGAAAAAGTCATCGAAAATTGGACGTCCAGATTGGACTACATCCGAGCCAGCCGTGGCAGTCCTATGCCAGAAATCATATTTAAAATGTAATGCCACAAGATTATCTTTCGCATAAAAAAAATTCATGTCAATCGAATAATACATCGTTGTTTTATTGCAATTTAAAGTTCTATACCTCTAAAAAAACACCCTTTTTTATTTTAATCGTGACTATATAAATGAACTTACAGAATTTAAACTATGTTTATTTAAGTTTTGGATTAATTAAAATAACAATATAAAAAATTTAGAATTTTTTTTTTTCATCTAATGTACCAAAAGGCATCAAGTTATAGCCAGAGATAATTCTGATACCGCTATTAAATGCATGAACATTATTTGCGAGATTTAGTCATCATAAAGATTAATACATCAAAAGTTAATTGATCATGCACAACGCCATCGTAGCAATTTTCTCAAGATATTTTTTTAATTACTGGTTATTGCCCTATTTTAGTTTATTAGTATTCACCAATCGTTCTCGGTGGACAAGTTATCTTCCGTGGGATACGATTGTCGAAAAATGATTCATTTATTATTGTTCATTTAATACATATATTTATGATTATTCATTAATTGAACATTTAAAAATCGTATTGTTTTAATTAGAAGTAAATCAGTTTTGCAAATAAAAAGGGTAAATAACGTTTCCTTGATGCTTTTGATTAAATCTAGATTACATTCGATTGGGATAAAAATTAATGTACATTATACTGAGAATAAGTCTGCTTATACATGATCAAAAAGTGATCATTAATTTATGAACACTTTATGTGGAATTAGTTGAAGAATTATGTCCGTTATAAAGTTCGAGATTTTTATATTTATCTAGTTAATTTTTTCATTCTATAAATACTCAATTCAATTATAATTCAGATTTCAATAAATCAAATCAATTTTTCAAATTTAATGCTTAAAATATTAAATTTTGAAAAATAATGAAAGAATAAGCTCTTTATTAAAATATTTTAGAGTAAAAAACAAATCACAAAAAAAAAATCAAATTTAAAAAAAAATCCTTCCTTCTATGGTTCACGGAACTTAAACTCTCGTTATTTTAAATCAACAAATGTATATAAAAAGAAATATTTTATGTCAATTAAAAGTCTCAATAAAGCAATTATAGTCTATAAATATTTTTCTTCTCTAAGGCTGATTAAATCTTACACAATCCAATGTAAAAAAAATCGTTTGTGATTAATGTCATTTACTTCAAAGGCATCTGGCAAATGATACAATGACTTTAACCTTGATGATTTCGAACGTTGAACTGTTGTCATTACGAAAGACTGTCGACACTCTTAAAAAAAATCGCTTTTTTCGAATGGGATATGTTGATTACAATGCGATATTAATTAAGATGGATATTTTACATTAAAAATCATGGAAAAACTATGATGTTTAAACTTGGAATTACAAAAATTACGACTCTTTTTTTCTTTCTAAATCTTCTAAGTCAGTATTTCTCAAACTGTGGGGCGCGCCCCCGGGGGGCACGGTAACCCTGCGAGGGGGGCGCGAGCATATTGAAAATAAAAGGTTTAAAAAAATAATTTTTTGGAATGAAGTAAAACAAATTGCTTTCTGACATAATAAAAAATACACATTTACATTGATATAATTTATTTTTATCATCTGGTGATCATCAAAAATAAAAGATTCCACTTCCAACGCTCATTAACCATCTTTGATGCTATAACCATATTAAAAAAATATTTTGTTTGCTTTGCTGTATTCCCACGATGAGAGATTGTTTTATTACGTTTCTTTTAACCTAAAATATTACTTTAGCTGACCTTCGAACTTACTGGAATGGTTATCTCCGTCATTTTTTTAGGGAAGTTGTAATTTTGTGGTTTTGATTGCTGTGTTGTACGACTTGTTATGATTTATAAATGTAAATGAGCAGAATATTAAAAAGATGGGCATCTGTGATCCCTATTGAAGGAAGTTGAAACTGAACAAGCAATTGAAGAACCTACTGAAATAAAGCATATTAATCAAGATAGTGAAAGTAGATATCAGAAAAGCGTTAGGCATGAAACGTTTGAGTTGATTTGAAATTTTCAAATGCTGCCTAAAGATCTCTATGAAGAAAACTATGAAGCCATAATGTAGCACTTCGCCTTGTCAAAAAGACACAAGGAAGAAAAAGTTCAAAATGCTATTTGTAGATCATCAAACGACAGCAAAACTACAAAATATGACAGTTTTGCTGGAAAATAAAGCTCCTGTGTTGTTAGTGAACAGTGTCTGTGCTTTACGTATATTCGTTATTAAGAACACGCACATTTGGAACATTTTCTTTAGTTTTACTGGATTTTTTTCTCAAATTTTCAAAGAAAAATTGAAAACTCCTTGAAAGTAGGTAAGTATATTTTCTCTTAATTAAATTATTCACTGGAATTGTGATTTTTATCGTGTATAGTAAAAATAATTATAAAATAAATTATAGTTTTAAAACAAACTAAAAAAACACCCTTTTATAGTTAATGGAACTAAAAAGTAAAAAAAAATTAATATATAAATTACTTAAAAGTAACATATACAAAATTTAATACTTATCTTGTTAATTTGTACGGTTTATAATTATGATCGTATTGTAGCTTTAACGCCCCCCAAGTGCATTATTATTACATTCAATACATTATTATTTTTAGGGGGGCGCGATAAAAATTATGATTGAAAATTGGGTCGCCAGTAGTAAAAGTTTGAGAACCACTGCTCTAAGTATATTTTAATTAAAGTATATTTTAGTTAGATCAAGTTACCTGTATAAAGAAAAATTGTACTTGTTCAAGCTCACGATTTCTAGACGGTAGATACTTATAAATAATGCCATTTTAAATTCAAGCAGTTCATTACAATGTTTAAAAAGAAATAATTGTTTCTTGCAAATGCTTTGTATACCATTTTATTTTAAATATCACTTCCTTAAGCCACACGGTCTGAATTTTAATCTGCTGCATATTTTCTGTGTGGGAAGGGATTTAATTAATTATCAAATTAACTCAACTGAAAATTGAGAAATTTGTTCAGTCAGCAACAATTAATTATTCCGAAACACAGAAGTTAATCTATTCAGGCAAGCTTAATTTAACGATGAATTATTTCACCCAGATATGTTTTAAAATTCAATGGCCATTGTACTTGAAGGAATAAGTGAAAGTTGTATGCTAGATCAAGGTCAGTTCTTGAAGGTTGAATTTACGGTTGAAAGAACATCAAGTAACAGGTGTTCAAAGTCGGTCTTACATAAAGCCTTGATTCGAAGTCAAGGAAAGCGATAGAGAATTCATATATGTACTCTAAGAGTACTGAAGGGTTATTTTGAGAGGGAACTTTTGAAATTGCTTGCGAAAGAAGAGGAGGAATATATAGAAAGTTTGGTATTCTATTGATCGTATGGTTCAACCCAATAATTATAATGTCAATAATTAAGCTTACATTTGATCGCGGAGGACGTGAAGAGAATTTGTGGCCACACCCATTACACTGTGTTGTAAAAGGTTGTTTTCACTTTCGAAAAATGTAACTCTTGTAAGAAACATCTGTGCTTTATTCTGATAGTTAGTTTTCAGATTTTAGCAAAAATATTAATAAAAAAAAAGATTCTCAATACTAAATGGATTAGAAAACGTTCTAAGCAAGTTATTGGAGCATTGGAGAATGAATAGATTTTACATACAGTGGACCACACAAAAGTGTTCGTACACTTGCAATTTCCAATAAAATGTAATGTTTTCGACTAGTAAAAATTAATATATCGGAATCGGAATTTTTTTTATGATATCTGTAACTTGTTCTGAATGGAATGACAAAACCAATATTTTAAAAATAGTATAACTATTATTTTTAACAATAATTAATCAAAAATCAAATAAAAAATTACGCCACAAAAGCCTTCGTAGACTTAACAAAAATCTCAACATAGCTATAAATATTGTATTTCTTTCTTAATTTGGTACTTAGTAGGATTTCTTTTAGTGCCCACAACAACTTTTAAGCTTCTTGGTGTAGATTTAATCATTTTTTTGTAATTTCTGCATCAATTTTCCTCCATGCTTCTGTGATTGTTGTTTTTACTTCACATTTTGTGTTTATTTGTCATGTTTTCTTTTTTTTACATCAAACTCTCACCAAATATATTCTACTGGGCTAAATAAAGTGATTGAGGAGGTGTCTTCATAATTTGGGGACAGTTATAGAGACACAGTGGCGTACATTGAGAGCAGTGCGCTTGGCGTCATTATCCTGTTAAAAAATGAAGTCGTTTCCAATATCCAAATTTCGCACAGATAATTTAAAATTTCTCTTTAAAATATTTAAATAGAGCTCATGCTACATAATACCATAAAAAAAATAACAAATTACCTAATTATGAAGCTGATTTACACCCCTCCTTCGCAAGAACACTTCCACCTCCATGGTTTATTGATCCAACTAGATTCTTGGGATTAAGTTTCAGAAAATTGAAAATTGACAGCTAATTGATTGGGATGACAGAAAATTCAACATTGTTGGTTCCGATGGGGGCATAATAGCTTGTAAATGATAAAATGAGGAATTTTATCCTATGAATTTATGTGGAACAAGAACTTCTCCATCTTCATGCTGAAGTATGGAGGTGAAGGTGTTCTTGCGCGGGGGTATAAATAGGCTTCAGGATTAGGTAATTTGGTATTTTTTATGGTATTGAGAATCATAAGCTTTATTTAAATATTTTAAAAGGAAGTTTTAAATTATCCGCCCAAAATTAAGATATTGGAGACGACTTCATTTTTTTAACAGGACAATGATTCAAACGCACTACTCTCAATGTACGTCACTGGCGCCTCTATAACTGTCCCCAAAATTTGAAAACACCTCTCAATCACTTTATTTAGCCCAGTAGAACATAATTGGTGACAATTTGATTTAAAAAAATAGAAAGCATGACATATAATGGAAAGTAAAAACAACAATCACAGAAGCATGGAGGAAAATCAATGCGGAATTTACGAAAAACTGATTAAATCTATACCAAGACGTTTAAAAGTTCTTGTGGACACTAAAAGATATCCTACTAAGTACCAAATTAAGAAAGAAATACAGTATTTAAAGCTATGTTGAGATTTTTGTTAAGTGTACGAAGACTTTTGTGGCGTAATTTTTTATTAGCTTTTTGATTAATTATTTTTAAAAATAATAGTTATACTATTATTAAAATATTGATTATGTCATTAAATTCAGAACAAGTTACAGATATAAAAAATTACAATTCCGATACATTAATTTTTACTAGTAGAAAACATTAAATTGTATTGGAAATTGCAAGAGTACGAATACTTTTGTGGCCCATTGTATGTGTCCAATTTTTGTCATGTGTTTTATCCATAGTCAGAGAAGTTGATGTTACAAAAGAGCTTAAAATAAGAAAAAATTTAATAAAGTTTTAAAAAAAGTTTGTGTTTTAAATTTTTTTGAAAGACATGACACTCATAAATATTAGTTTTTATGTAAACTAAAATGAATGATAAGTATTATTCCATGGACATTAAAAAGGAATGTGTTTATGATTTATATATGGTCCTTCTTCACACAAAAATACTTCTGTAAAATTTATTTTCCTTACTATTAAATACCATTCGGAATATATATATATATATATTCCTAATGCACACACAAAAATACTTCTGTAAAATTTATTTTCCTTACTATTAAATACCATTCGGAATATATATATATATATATATTCCTAATGCACACACAAAAATACTTCTGTAAATTTTTTTTCCTTACTATTAAATACCATTCCAATGTATATAAATATATATTCCGAATTGTATTTAATGGTAAAGAAAATAAATTTTGCAGAAGTATTTTTATGTGAAGAAGGATCATATATAAATCAGAATGCGATGGCAAACAGTTTAATTTTTTAAGTATTAACTTTTTAAATTTTTGAAATTTGGGTATTTTCCGATTAACTTACCAAGTTGCAACAGGGGGGGAGGTTGGCTCCATCAAACTAGTTTAACCCCACTAATCGGTCCTAAGTCTGATGTTGCACTTGGATATTTTATAAATTTTTTAATTTCGCTTGAAAACGTTGGTATTTTACTTTCTATATTCGCCATTGATATTTTGAAATGAGATTTAGTATTACAAAATTCATATAATTTCAATTTTTTAATTTATTTATATATATTTAAATATATACATACATATATCTATACATAAATTAATATATATATATATATATTTAAATATTGAAATTTGTTATAAAATGATTTATTGATTTATATTAAATTTATTGAAATTTGTTATAAAAATTTTTGCTGCATTCTTTCCTAATGATAGTTGACATGAGAAACGTTCGGTTATTGTTTAATTGGACGCAGTTCTTAAAGTTTTTCCTTTTTTTAAATCGAAAATTGTGGTCTGAGAATTTCACTGCCAATTCTCATTTGAATATATAATTCACACATAGTTTCAAATAAATCACTAAGAGAGTATGTCAACGAAAAATAAAATAAATCTTTTGTAGAATGTACAGCATAAATAAAATTTTGCCGGGAAGAAATATCCGTCTTCTTCACCTGAAGATTTCCTAAGGTTTTTAACTATGAATACTTAATGAAGTAATTTTGTACTTATAGCTCAAGCGTATTTCCTGTTGTTGACAGATTTTTTGATTGATTAAGATATAATTTATAAAATCATTTGGAACAAGCTATTAAAATGGTAATTCGGTGATATCTCTGAATTGATTAGAAGTTGCTTTAATGTTAATATGTAAAGCAGCTACTTCAAAATTAAAAAAAAAGAAGCATTGGGTTGTTCTTTGAGCATAATACAAGATCCAATGGGTGCTGGTATATGTTTTGCGCGTAAAATATTATATATGTATATGTCGCAAGAAAATGACGAAATTAGAAATTTCATGAAATCCCTAAGGGATAGGATCAATTCACGTAAGATGTTAAAGCAACGTCTCTTAAAGGTAATTTCCATGAGGAAAGTAAGTGATTTTATCAAACCCTGAACTGTTTCAGGGAAATAATGAAATGAACTAGTCGAATTTGCATTGGCTAAGTGCTGACCGGGGAGAGACATCTGGAGGTCAAGCCCTTGTACTTCCTAACCCTGAAATTAGTACTAACGATTCCCTAAATATCAACCCTATATTTTTTAAAAAATGGCTGACTTATTCATTTAATCATTTCATTAAAACCGTTCGGGGATTTGATCAAATTAGTTACTTACATAAGGAAAATGTCCTCAAAGAGACGTTATTCTAACATCTTGCGTGAATTGATCCTCTCCCTTAGGTATTCGATTGAAGTCTTAATTCCATCATTTTCCTGCGACATATACACGTAGATCAGTAGTCATTAAACTGTGTTCTACGAAAACTTGGGGTTGAACAAGTGCTCCAGGGCTTCCAAGTGACACAATGAAAAAATTGAAAAGGATATTGTAAATGTATATGGAAAAGAAAATCTCAATATAGTTAGTATAACTACAAGAATTTTTTAAGCTCATCCCAGTCATTAAATCCGAAATTTTTCATTTATACAATGTTTTTGGTTTGTAATACATACACATTTTTTTAAGTTTTACTGTAATTAAATAAAATGATATTTTCGTTTTTTTTTCTTTATGAATATCCTATAGTTTACTGTCCCCGGTTCCACGAAATAACTTTATACTCGTTAGCACAATGTTGCACTAAATTAAATAATTTTCTAATGGGAAATGCACCTTTCATCATTTGCTTTAAAAAATACCTATAACGAAACAGAAGTAAAGACTTATCGATTTATTAACAGATTTGGCATGAAATTCTAAATTTAAGCTAGAACAGCTACTCGCGGTTTCTCACATAACTATAAACATTTTAATGCCATTCGGAACAATGTATTTAAGTGAAAAATATTTCTCTCAATGTGAGTAGCAACAAAAACAAATTAAATGCAGAATATGAAATGAAACTGCAGATAATTTTAATAGACCTAGACTTCGACAGTTTGTGTAATGAAATTTAAACACACACATCCTACTCATTAATAGAATGGTAGATGACACCCGAGATGAATGAGTAAATTACATAAGTTAAAAAATTTGACAAAGAATACAGCGTTTTTTTAATTGACTTTAATTAAAGTAATAAAATATGGATCTACTTCAGATATTATGGCAAGATATATTGTAGTGGTATAAGTAGTGTGTGTGTGTGTGGAGTAGGGTTCCACAAAATACCTTGTAGCTTTAATAGGTTCTGTGAGTCGAAAAAGCTTGAAGACCACTGAAATAGATTAAAGTGCTGTACTGACTACTTCTATATTGTACTACTATATATATATATGTATGTATGTATGTATATAATTATCTCTACATCCATGAAACCTAAAGAAGTTCTTAGGTTTTCTAAAAAAAATAATTAAACAGACATTAAATCCATACATGGACAGCTAATTGCTAATTTTTCGTAAGACAGTTATAATACTAGATAAGAAGCTCAAATTTTATCTTTTGATAGAATTTGCTAAATGTTCCTTGTTTATCAACCATTTATATTCTTTCAAACTTAGCGGCTTCTATGCAGAGTGTTGTCGAGTTCTCTCTCTCTCTCTCTCAACCGACAAATTCACAGGCTTAATAGTAGCATTCACATGGAGACGACAAATCACCGTAGAACAAGAGGGCGCAAACCATGTTTAGTTGGTGAAAATGGAGATAAAAGTAGCCGTAGGGTAGTCAATGAGCCGTATTAAGAACAGAGTGGCCAAACGAATGCAGAGATTTGAAACGCCATGGTAGGGTTGAAGAACCTACACGTATGCAAATTTCTCTCTTCTATTGGAGTTGCTGCAAGGACTATATTTTTAAGATTTAATTTTATGTTATAACTAGCTATACCTAGCTAAATGTTGCTGTGGCTCAGTCAGCTTTAAAAGACTGGTACACCATAAAATATGCCATGAAGCTTACAAAAGTAATAATACACAAGAATTCAAACAAATCTATATCCATATATACATATAAGACGCATTTGTTGTCTCTCTGTTTGTATGTTTCTTTATAACTCAAGATCCAGAAAACCAAATAACGTGAAATTTGGTTCACATTCACAAAATTACATGGAAAAGGTTCTTAAACAGGTTTCGTTCCATCCCAACCTCACTCTGGCCTCCTCCAGCCAAAAAGAGTGCTCCATGTGCATGTTCTGAGCCATGGGTTCATTTTAGAGAAAACTTTACTAAACAAAAGCGGTAAGTAATTTGCAATACTTCTTTGTTATATTTACTTTACTGTAAGCAAATACTGCAACAAATATCACATTACTTACTACATTACATTACATTCCTTCATTCATAGGAATGCATTGTCATTTTTTGCTACAGTCATGCCTATGAAAAAAAAGGGGAGAGTATAGACTTGCAGACACCATGCTTTTCTCATGGGCAGTTGAATGTGGCCTGCTCTAGAGTGGGCAGAGAGGAAAGTCTTTTTGTACACACTCCAAATGGAACTGCCAGAAATGTTGTCTATCACATTGCTTTAAGATAAATGTACCCTTTTATTGCATGCAAATAAACAGTTTTGTAAGCTTCTACAGAAAACCTTATTTTAAACCCGGGCAAAGCAGGGTATTTGCAGCTAGTAAGTTAATATTACATTTTGTTGCATTTACTTTATGTTAAAATTGTAATATTCGCAATCAACGCTGCTCATTACGTTATAATGGCGATTCAACGGAAACATAGCAAAATATTTGCGATAGTGCTAAGTTGGCATCATTTTTGGCAACCATGTTGGCAACTTAGCGATGGATTGAACGTTGCAGAAGTTGATATACTGTAGTACCCCCGGTGGAGATCTGCAACAAAGTGGACGGCACGAAAACCTTATCCATAAAAAAATACATATACATGCCAATTTTTATTGTGATCGGTTGAACGGTGTTGGAGTGGAGCGAGGTCATACATACAAACATAAATTTATATATATACAGATTAAGTTTAAATTAAATTCTTTGGCCAGAATAAGACTACGAAATGAAAACAAGAATATAATAAACTGTAGAACTATATACAAAATGTTAAGCCTCTAAGTTATGAATACTATGTTGAAAAATTGAGCATAGAAATGTGTTATTAATTTACTATTAAACTAAAGTATAACTGCAGAAAAGATATTTTCAAATAAAGCAAGATAAATTCTATTACCCTGGATTTCTGCTTTATTAACCTACTAAAACATAATACAGATATAATCAAGATAAGACGACATGTAAATTTTTTTTCCATATGAATAGCATAATCTGCACGATTTTGAATAGCAAGAAAAAAAAACTCTATTAGAGTCATAGCGTAGAATTTTTTTAAAGCTGTGTTATCAACTTTTTTGACCTCGCTAGTTTGTAAGAAAAAGCTAAATAAATCGCTGAGTTCAAGGTGATGCTTTTCAAATGTATAATCATTAAAACTGATAGTAAAAATTTAATTTTAATTTAACAAAAATAAAGTTATTTATCTATTCAAAAACTAACTCGGTTTATTTCATTCACTGATATTTAAATGGGTGTATAAAAGAGAGAAGGGGAATTCCTAATTTAATAAGCTATTAGCGCGCGCGTGCGCTTCCCTTAAATACCCTTATAATTATTATACTGGAGAGAATGATATATTAGCTACATTGAAAGAAATGTATAAAATGTTTGTCTGACTATAAATCTAACAATTGGTTTGAGAATTAAGGTTTTCTTTTCAAACTTTAAAAAAGAGATTAAATTATTGCTGCGTTGCTACACACAAATCTTAATGTACATTGAACATCATTTAACACGAAACTGTAGGGACTCAAATATTTTTTCATGTTTAAAGAATTTCGTGTTAAAGGATATTACAAAAAGAACATATATCCAACAAATTAAATTTATCACAGTACATATTATTTACATAGACATGTATATATGCATGCAATGAAACAAAAACATTTACAAGAACTAAATGAAATTTAATTCAAAATTTTCTAGTCTTTGAAAAACAAAATATTTGTCGAGCTTTTGGAATATGATCCGAATATTTTTTTCTGCAGAAAATACACTCAATTGCTTAGCAAGCCCATAGCTTCCTTCTAGTATTAGGGGGTGCGGTAACCCAGTGGTTGAGGTATCGGATCATGGCAGGCATGTCATGATTTCGAGCCCAATACCACTAAAGACCCGTTGTGTAGGGGCGCGATACACGTTAAATCTGTCGAGAGTTCAAACGTCCTCCCGTTGGTGTGGTGTGTTAGCTAGGAGATGGGGGTGCCAGCTCTGGTGTCGTCCTCGTCACTTGACCATGGTTCAAAATTACGAGGTCTGTCACCTAAAGCCCTCGAGTAGCTGAATGTATAATGTGAGACGTTAATATTCAATCTCTCTCTCCTTCTAGTATTAAAGGTCTGTCTTGATATGAGAGCATTCTGAGATCTCGTTTGTTTGAACCAAACAAGTAAAACTGCGACTAAATCCTCTTGCTTGACCACTTCCATCCGTTTTCACTCTGGCCAAAACTTGCTCATTTTAAACATTTCCGTAATTTGCTCTTTTTTTTTTCAATTAGTGTAGAAAATGTAGAGTTTGTATAAGCAAACTCTTTACATATTTCCCTTTTCCTCTTCAGGTTTTGATCAACAGCCTTAGAAAGCTCCGTCTTCATCTTAAGTGAAATAGCAGTTTGCTTTTTCACCTGAGCTCTTTGTCATTGGGCTCGTAGAAGTATTCTTTTACTGTAGAAAAAAAATCGCGAACCAAACTTCCCGATTTTTGCTCACACTGCCATATACTCTCGTCCCCGAATTCTAAAAACCAACTGATGAGGGATGAAAAGTTTTTGTGTGGCATCTGTAGAGGTGAGGGGTTGAAGTAACTAGGATAAGCAAAACTGGCCTGTGTCACAGGTTATTCCCAGGGTATTTCAAAAAGTCAAGTTAGACTTCTTTCTACGAAAGACGTGGAAAAAAACACATCTCTTTTATTTTACATCCTTCTTAAATCTCGTCTACAAGGCTGGTGTTTTTCGCATTTGGATCTTTCCCAGAAGAGAACTTTTTTCGTGTTCAGCGATTTTAATTCCTTGTCAAGAGGAAAAAACTGTATGAAAATGCATTGTAATTTGGCGGAACCGTTGTATTATTTTGTGTTAACCGATATTTCGTTTTAAGGCTGCAGTGGCTGCGATTTTCGGGAACAAAACACAGTAAAAAACTAATTATTGAATAAATAATTAGCATTAATTAATAAAATTAACCATTAATATAACAAATACTTAATTAAAATTTACATACTATGTACTTAGAAATATAATCAATCAGAAAAAAACCAAGGGCTTTGGGGGTCCGGACCCCCTCTTGTGTGCGCCACTGGGATAGACTGAATACTGAAGATGAAAAGCGGAATGTAATAGGTCATTGACAAGAGTGGCCAGAATGGATGGTTACATTTTTCCTTTTCAAAGGGCTGGAAACTCAATTTTCCCATCCAAAGTCGTTTTTTGTCTTTCATTCTAAGCCACACCCAATTTTCTGTAGCATTACAAATAATATGGCTTAGGTTCAAGTAAATACGGTGTATATAAATATTGAAAGCCTTAATTTTTATGGAAGCATGGATGCACGTGTACACAAATGTGTGTGTCCTTCAATCAAAGCTTTCAGAGAGAAAGCCTTATTATTAATTGCACAATTTTACTTGGTATGTATATAAGAATATGTCTTTCAATACTACCATGTGCAATATTTCCTAATCATGAGGCTTTTCCTTGGCATAAATATATAAATGTACATTTAAAGCACAATTTTTGGGAGAAAGGTTTTCATTATTCATCAATTTGATAAAAGTAATGTAGCATATTTAAATGACACGATGGACTTTTCTTCATATGTATATGTAAATATATATTTAAAAAACCAGTTTGAGAGAAATCACTAAAATATTTCACAAACATAAGACTTTTATTAAGTATGGATACATAAATGTTTATTTAAGGCACTCTTATGAGAGAAAGCCTTGTTGCATGTTTCACAGACATGAGGTTTTTCTTTGGTATGGATACGGATATGTGTATTTAAATTGCCACTTTGAGAGAAAGCCTTGTTGCATGTTTCACAAACATAAGGTTTTCTCTTGGTATGGATACGGATATGTGTATTTAAATTGCAACTTTGAGAAAAAGCCTTGTTGCATATTTTACAAACATAAGGTTTTTCATTGGTATGTGTAAGTAAGTGTTTTTTTAAATTACAACTACTAGAGAAAGCCTTGATGCAAATTTCACAAACATAAGGCTTTTCCTTGGTATGAATACGTAAATGTATTTTTAAATAATCACTACTAGAGAAAGCCTTGTTGCAAATTTCACAAACATAAGGTTTTTCATTGGTATGTGTAAGTAAATGTCTTTTTAAACTAAAACTACTAGAGAAAGCCTTATTGCAAATTTCACAAACATAAGGCTTTTCTTTTGTATGAATACATACATGTTCTTTAAGAAGACTATTATGAGAGAAAGCTTTGTTGCACATTCCAGAAACAAAACGCTTTTCTTTGTTAAGAATATGTAAATGTGCTTTTAAACTACCAATTTGAGAGAAAGCCTTGTAGCATATTTTACAAACATGAGGCTTTTCATTGATATGAGTACTACGTACATGTACAATTAAAGTACTTATACTAGGAAAAACCTTTTTGCATAGTTCACAAACATGAGGTATTTTGTTGATCTGATTACTGTAGTGATGTTTTAAGGTATTTTGAGGGGTAGCCATCTTTATAATTTATAAAATAGTATCTCTCTCAGATAGGATCACATACATTCTTACTTAATTTCCAGGAATGAGAAAAAGCCAGGTTGTACTCTTTGGAAGAAAAAAAAACAGTTAATGATTCTATTGTTTCACATAAAAAGAAAGATAGAAATATTTTGAATGCAATACTAAAATCTCAAAATATGGCTGTAGTTAAAAATTGCTGCACAAAATGAAATTCAGCTGAATATCATAACTTTAAATGAAATACAGAAATATCAAGCTATTTAAAATACTAAAATATATTTAATGAATAATTATGAAATTGTATATGCATGAAAAATTTTAATTAATATTAAGTTCCTTTTTGTAAGGAAACCTAATAATGAAATGTACCTAAATGAAACCTAAAATGTTCATCTTGATGGAATTTTAATAATTTCTAAAAGGATAATTTAAAAGGGACATGGAACAACTTATGCTACATAAAACAATAAGCTTGTTCATGATAAATAACAAGCCATATCCTCTGTTAATTGTTGAATAATTGGTTAAATGTATTGACCCTTCAAAATAAAAAACTTTTGGTAATAAAGTTATTACTATGCAGCAGAAGATTGTTGAAACTTTACTACCTTTCCTTTCAAATGGATATCTTAAGAACTTATACTCTCCAAAATTTATTTGATTAAACTACTTTTCCATTAGTTAGTTTATACAAAATGTTTGGGAGATTTTACCTTTTAAGGAAAAATCAGGACAATTCAAATGAAAAAAATACATTGAAAATTTGTAGAATGTCTTTAAAAGATTCTTTCTGCAGTAAATTATGTATCACTTTTTTTTTTTTATCAGGGGTAGAAAATGGTACTTTGATATGTAAAAATCTGAATTTCTAAAAAATAATTTTCAATTTCCCCTTGAGACCATTCTTAACAAACTTCCACATAAAACATAGAAAACTTTAGTAAACACTCTTCATTTATGTAGTCCATCTTTTTCTTTAAACATTTTACAGTTCTCGTGCAGACCACTAGGATTTGTTTCTACGTCTCCGATTTTCTTCCTTGTTGGTTTGATTCTGGAATCTCACGGATGTGTAAATTCTCCTAGTTATTCTCCTCTGAAAAGAATAATAGTCATGAATATCAATATTGAAATTATGAAAAAAACAGTACAAAACTAGAATATATAATTAAATGAAATAGCTACAGCACAGTTTCCAATTTTCATAAATTTCAGAAAAACAAACACTTGTTCAAAATCCTTTGCTATACTATACTACTCAAATACTCATTAGCACTTTGAGTTTACCAATGCAAATACAGCCGTACTTCTATTTAACCAAGTATCTAAATCCTGAAAAAAAGTTATACAGAGAGGTTCATCTTTAATATACTTTATAAACCTCATAAAGCAAATTTTAAATTCATAAACACTATATTAAAAAAAAAAAGAAATTATTCACACTTTTTCTAAATTAAGATTTATGTATTTCATACATCTTACCTTATCAAAAAGGAAAGGAAGTAGAAAAGAAAATAAGAAAAAAGAATGTCAAGGAATATACTATATTTTCAACATTAAGAAAATTGATATTAAAATTAATGAATTTTAAGGATATTTTCTAATTTAAATAATATAAGTAATTTTAAACATACATTATTTTGTAATTAGAGATTCTAAGCATACATTACCGAATGTATTCTTAAATTTAATTAGTCATAAAATCTGTTAATTTTGTTTGATAAAATGCTTTGTTTCACAATGTATACATCTCACATCTTTGTTATGCACCAAAACTCCCTTTATGACAACCATAAAATGCTTTAAAGAGAGAATAACTTGAAATGTCCAGAAATATTTAAAACACCAGAAGAAAAAAAAAATGGATCACAAGAAAAAAGATATAGAAAATGCTCTTTGCTATTGGGAGGTTATTTTACGAAGAAAATTGTGAAATGTTCTTGGTTCCAGAAAAACGTTTAATATATAGAGGTTCTACTGTACTTACTACACGAGAACAATATTTTATGCACACTGGTTTCACAGAATATCATGCTACATTTCATAGACTCTGAAAAATTTCATTTACAGGATTGTTTCATTTGCTCTGTCCTTTACAAAAAGATGCTCAACTCTTATTTCCTACACTTTATTCTATTTCACCTTAACGGTTAAGAAATTCTATTAAATTATTTCAAATCAATTACTTTTTACATAGAAGTTATGCTTATTTTACTCAATGTATCTTGCATTCAATTTGTCATGTCAAAAACATAACTTTTCACTTTAAAAAGGGTAATTTTTTGTTTTCATTATATGTAATTTGATTTTTAAAAAATATGCATTTAGGTATTTTTTTTCAGCGTATATTTTTTTACAAAAAGATAAATTTTAACATTAACACACCAAAATTTCAATTATGCTTCATTACATGTAAGATAGTAAATATAAACAATATTTACATGAATTATAAATATATAACTTTTTATATTATTACAAATTAATTTTAAATATTTAACAAAAAAGTGGGAAAGATCTTTATAAGCATGATAGAAATTTCTGTTTTATAATAGGTATAACAAATAAACCAACAGAATTAAAGATATGAAATTACAATGAAACAAATGAATTTTTTATATACATTTTTCTTTTTTCATTAAATTTCGCCAACATTAGCAACAACTTGGCATGTAGCACCCCTATATCAAATTAGCACTCAGAAAATGATTCAAGTCTTAATAAGATGACAAATCTTAAGTAATTTACATTATTAAAACAAAGATAAATAATACAAATTATGTTTCAATGTTGGCAAACTCTGGTAGATAAAAAAAACCCTTATTTCCAAAAAAGAACTTTTTTAACTAATTTAAACAGTTTGATATTTATAGAAATATTTTCTCCCCTAAAATTCCTAACATTGTATATTTTATTTGATACCATATTTTAAAAGCTTTATACAAAGAATGCATTCTTAAGTGAAATAAAAAATTTAAATATAATAAAATGAATTATAAACAGGGAGAGATTTCAATATATATTCCTGTAATTACTTACACAATTTCTTAAAACACAAGATGGAATTATTCTGTGTAGCATAGCTAAAATTTAAAAGTAATTCCTCACATTTTAAATTAAAGCTAAACTTATGCATGTGTACATTATATACTTATAAAATTCATAGTATTCAAATTAATTGCAAGAAATGAATTGTAAGACTTATTTGAACATTATTCACATCAGCATTATAACAAAATAGAATCACTGGTTCCATTAAATTTTCAGACAGTTTTGACACTTTTATAGTTCAACATATAATTTTTATTCAAACCTTTCAATTGTTATAATTTAGTCACACCCAAGCAGTAGCACACACAGGAATTTTTCAAGGGGGCGGGGTCGAAAGTTCACCATTATTGTATCATGCTCCTTTTGATTTTGTCGATTTTCGGGAACAAAACATAGTAAAAAACTAATTATTGAATAAATAATTAGCATTAATTAATAAAATTAATCATTAATAACAAATACTTAAATAAATTTTACGTACTATATACCTAGAATTATAATCAATCGGAAAAAAATCAAGGGCTTTGGAGGGGGGTCCGGACCCCAAGGACACCCCTTTGTGTGCGCCACTGCACCCAACTATTTTTAGTGAGTTCGTGTAACCTAAATCCTTTCAGAATGTTAATTTAATTTGAATAATGACAATTTCTTTGTATTTTTCACCTATCATTAGATGAAAACCATTGGATTCATTCAGAGTGAAAGTGAACTTATCCATGTTAAAATTTCTTTGAGACTACTACTTTTTTTTCAAAAACATAATAATGTCAAAAAAAAAGAATTTGTAAAACTTTGATGGGACATGAAATATTTCAAAAGAACCCAATAAAATTGAAGTAAGTTGAGGAAAAGAGCCAAAAATTCAATTTCAAACACATTAAAATTCAGCTACTTAACTTTTTCTTGACTTACAACACAAAATTTATACATACGAATAAACTAAAAATGGACATAAATAAAAGAGTAAATATGTATCATTGCTTACACCTGCATTTAATACTAGGGAACTTATTTCTCAAAAAATTGGGGACTTACTCACAATAGCAACAATGGCAAAGAACAAGAAATCTTAACAACTAGGCAACCTTGACTTCGCATGTGTTGTTGTACAAGCTAAAATGGCAGCCATGAACTTCATTTCATATAACATTGCCAACAAGGTTGCAATAATACGCAAGTACCAAAATTTGTTTTATGTAAATTTCTGCATACAGTTTGGGCCACCAAAGAGATTATTTATTTTTTAGATATTATGATTGATGGTAAAAATTAGGTAGCTAGATGTCAACTTTAAACTGTGACTAAAGCTGTATCGCCTACTAAATGGATAATAATTTTGTAAATCTAAAAATCTCTTGGTTACGTGCAATATTTCATGATAGAAATCATCTGTGTACCAAGTGTTAAATCTGAGTATACAAGATTTTAACTATTTTTCTTTTAAGTAACATAGATAAACAAACTAAAACACAGATTAAGATTTTTTTCTGTTTTAAGCATTATTTGTTTGACTTTATGTATTGAGAATTAGCATAAAAACTTTTTTTCAAATTTTCAACTAATCTTAGCATTAGTAAAAGCTGTTTTTTTTTAAGTAGTTTATCATCTTAATAATTTGTAGTTACATATTTATACATATTTTCCTATTTCATTTAAAGTTCCACAAAAATATTCAAAAACAGATTTTAGGACCATGAAATTTGAGCCTCATAAATATGCTTTTAATGTTTTATCTCCAATGAAATTTTCAGTAGTTATCTATTTTACTGCCACCATATTTTTTCAAATAAAACAAATGTGATTTGACGCCAATGAAGTTGATTCATGTGACGTCACGATCACGTGTTGAGGAGTGCACGGGAATGTTTTGGTTTGTTTCCCGCTTAACTCTAATCCAACACTTCTTTTGTATACCATTTTGCTCTTGCTCTTTTATATTATAACTTGATTACAGTAAAAGATCAGATGATTGTATAGGAAACAAATCTTTTTTTAATATCCCGGTAAAAAAAATTCGAGTGTTTAGTTAACATGATGAAGCGTAAGGATTTTAAACCATCTCATTTATTATGCTCTGACCACTTTGAATAAGCTTATTTTCAATACCAAACATTCAGAAATTGTCGCCAGCTCAATTTCTACTATTTTTGTATTCACAAAAGAAACTTCTGCTAAAAGGAATTTGGATAGATATCTACAGGAATGTAAATATTTTTTGTAAAGTAAAAAAGTAAGCAAAAGAAAAAAAAATGCAACTTTTTTAAAGCCTTTATTCGCAGCACCATTTTAGTTAAAAGATATTATTTATCGAGAATTTCATTCTGAATGTGGTAAAAAATTAAGGCATTAAATTTTTTTTTATGAAATTGTGTATATTATAGAAGATAAATTTGTGTATATATATATTAAATATAAAAGTCCTGTTCTCTCCTGCATGGTCAAAATAATAATTTATTTTGAATCCATAATTATTTTACACAAAAAATAAAATTTATAAAATATTTGTGTGCTGTATCTATTCATTATTTAGTATAGGGATTTCTTAACACATCTGTTTTGTAGAATTTGACTGGTATAAATTTGTCTCACAGATGTACAATTTTTTTTACTATGGATAACATTTATTGATATTTGCACAAGGGTTATCACAATGTAAAATTCATTAATTTTGATGATAAGTTTCACATATAGACTATACACATATTATTGAAGTATAATACAGTGTATTGAAGAAATCTATGCAACCCCAGCTGGAAATGTATTAAGCATAAGAATACTCTGGATTTTAATTTTTACATAAGTGTTAAAGTCTAAAAGGTTCATCTGTATAGATACTATCCTGCTTAAGTTCTGAATAAAATTGTTGTGTATTGAGTTATTTACAAATATTAACCCAAGAAGTGTATTTAGATCAGTTCTACGATATTTATCAGTAATTAAGATCATGAAACCAAATATGATTTTACATATAGACATGTGTTTCTGTAGGATATTTACTTTCTAAAAGCAATAGAAATATTCGAAATTTTAATATAACCTTCTTCAATTCTCTATTTACCCTTAAATGAATAACTTTACAAATTGCTGTTCGCAATAATCTACATTAATGCAAAATTCAGTAAAAAAAATTCCAAAATTATTTTTAATGGGTTAATTGTCCACAATCACTGTTATTTTTATGTGACGTGTGTTGAAAGGGAAAATATGGAGCACTTGTATATAATAATATCGTCTAATTTCTTCAAATCATAAAACCGCTAAATGCTACGATATACAACCAATAGTGGAAACTGTTCATGATCATGTTTGAACACAGTAATTATAGTGATATAATTTTTTTAAAATTCGGGTGTCTTTTTGCTTGCAAAATTAGTTGGCAGTTTAATACGTATGTTCCAAATTTTGGAATGGTATGAGTACTGATTTAGCATTTCTTAGACAAACTTTGAAGTAATTTATTTTATATTGGAAGTTGATATTTTCAAACATCAAATTTCAAAGCAAGAATTCATTCTGAATCTATTTTCTTAATCTTGTTTCATTTTCAATTTTTTTAGCACAAATATAATTATGTATAAAAGGATATTTTAGATGCATAATCAGTGATAACGAAATAACATGTCAATACATTAATCCAAAGAAGTTTAAGTTTGGATGAACTGAAGTATATTTAACACTATAAATACAATAACTGGTAGAAATAGGTATGCATTAAATGTTGGTATGTTCAGTGTAAAAAAATCAAATATTCGCATTAAAACAGAAGATAATGCTTCGTATATTTTAGAGGAACAGATTGTAGAAATTTTGCAATCAGTGTGAAATTCAAAAAAAAAAAAAAATCCTTTGTCAATTTTATTTTGATGTAGTATATGCAATGTAAAGATCTATTAATAAAAACATTGCTAAATTGCCATTTTATGTGTGTATTTTTTTTATTCAAAACTTCTTTCTATAAGTTGCATGATTTAAGTATTCTAATTTGTTTTATGTAAATTCAGAAAGTTGATTGTACAGATTTAAGGTCTGAAATTTTAAAATTCTTAGGTTATTTCATTTAATCTGGATCCATACCATATACAATTTCTCAAAAATACTATGAAAAGTTTTGTTGACAACCTGCAAACATAACGCAGTCTCCTATTTTTGCTTTCTAGTTCCTATGTTACATAGCTGGTTGTTTTTCTTGAAGATTTAATTAATTTTAAAGAACAGACAACCCAATTACTTGTTTGTTTACTATTAATTGCCCGTGGTGGTGTTTAAAAATTTAAGTTTTTATGTCATGAAACCTAATGAGATAAATAAAGTGAGAGGAAAATCAGAAATTCTGCATAATTTGACCTTTTTTTAGCTATTTAATCTGTGATTTAGGAGAGGATTTTCTTTAATTTTTTTACAGTATCATTTTATTTGTTTGAGTTAATGATATTTAATATTTTTTTCTTGTAAATAAATTGAAAAAGCCATTTATAAGGTTTCCACATAATTTTATTAGATAGTATCAATAAGATAAAAATTGAGATATAATAAGATATTATACACGTTAAATATTGGCAGTTAGATCCTCTATTTGTCCTTATAGTATAGTGTTACATTCATAGAGTCTACTTTATTTACTTATAGTGTATTCATGTAATGTTAAATTAAGTGTCAATAAATAATGCATATTAAAATGAGTATGATTATTGAATAAAACTGTCCGATAAGAATTTTCTGCTTCATTATACGAGAAATTTTCGTGAAAACAATTTAATTTGTTCTACTATAAAATAATTTTATTAAAAAGCCTACTTCTTTAACCCTCCAACTGCACAGAACGGATTTTTCCGCCCTACTAGAGAGGCTTCGAAAATGGACTGCACGGATTTTTCTGCCTTCAAGTAACGTTTTCAAAAGCGGATTAGCCGCACTTTTCTGAAATCCTTCCCCCCTTTTAAGGTTTAACATCTTGAAAGATAATGAGGGACAGAGGAAGCAACACAGCAGGAGTTTTATGGCTCGCAGGGAACCCCGTGTTTTAACCCCCCTCCCCCAATCGTAAAAAATTGGGGAGAAATTTCTTTACAACCCAAGAAGTGTTTCTTTGCAGCTTGTATTTTAAAAGTTTCCAAAAATCCCAACGCATAAGTAAAATATGTTACAATTCCCTTTTGGTTTCATATTAATTTCAAAGTGTAACAAGTTGGGGCGTGTCAGGGCAATCTGCTATTTTATATAGTTAGACAAATTATCTTTTTTTAAGTATATTCTCTTTCGCTTCATTTTTCTTATTCAAAGCTTTCAGTTTTTGAAACATGATTATTTTATTATAAGATACCGAAAAAATTAATAAAACATCAAACTCTTTAAAATTTGGAACCTTTTCAATTTTCCAACCACTAAAAATGAATAAATTTAAACTTCATCAAATCATTTGAAACATTTTCTTACACTTTGATAAAAATAATAACGAAAAAAAAAAAAAAAAAAAACTAATTAAGATTTATTAGTTTTTTTTTTTTTTAGATTTCAAAGCCTAAGTGTTCAGGGAAGTTTAAGTACAGTGTGTGTGTGTGTATGCCTGGTTATATATTGTTAAAATACACCGAATTATATTTGAATTTTAAGTGCTTGAACTTCAGTTTAAATCAAAGACAACATGAATGAAGATTTTCACACATTTTTTTTTATAACTTGAATGTTTGAATAAATGGTAATCAAAAATATACGGAAACATTTACAGTAGACATTTATGCATATAAATAAACATAAAAATCAATTTTAAATTCGAGCTATTGAAAAACATTCGAATTATATATTGTTCAAAAATATCTATTTATACAAAATACCTCAACATTTATCTTTTTTAAAAGCTAACTGAATAAGTAATTAAAATCTGGATAAGTTTTGAAATCTCGACCTTATAAAACTAGAAATTTTATGTTAGAAATTCCATTTGAAATTTCGAAAAAAAAAAATGCATCGCGCAGTTAAAAATTATTTACCATAAGTTTTAGCAATTGTTTGAGTATAATAAAAATTTCAAATTTTATTATATAGCTTCTTTGGTATCTTTTAATATACACTGCTGGACAATTGCTAAGGACGGATAACACTATCATCCATAGCAACCACAAAATGAAAGGAAGCAAAATGTGGAAAATTAGAATAAGTGCGGGATATTAGCAAGAAGAAGTATGAGTATGCAATTTGTTTTCCCACGTCTGTTCATCACGTGATAGCGTTCATAAGAGCTTTAAAGGTTTTGACGCGTGTGGACAGTTGTTGTTTCAAGTCAAAGTTTTACAGGAAAGATTTAATAGACGAACTTAAAATTTTTGGCATGTCTTCCCGACATCATATAGATGATTTTATGCGTGGCCGAATTAATGGAAAAATCGAGAAGAAGGGCGAACAATAACAGATGTTGCCAGGGAGTTCGACATCGCTCACAGCGTTGTTTCACGGCTGTGGAAGTCATTTAAAACTACTGGAATGTGTAGTAGACGGCACGGGGGAGGTCGTGTTAGAAGTACGAAGCCTGCAGAAGACACATATATCGTCCTATCAGCAAAAAGGAACAGGCGCACCACAGCTCAGCAGGTGGCAAATCAGTTTCTTGCTGCCTCAGGAAAGCAGATCTCCCGAAAAACTGTTGCCAGACGTTTGAGGGGAGGAGGACTATACGCACGCAGACCTGTTGTGTGTGTCCCATTGACCAGACAGCACCGTACTGCCCGTTTGCAATGGTGTCGTGAGTATCACAATTGGACTGAACAGGACTAGGCATACGTACTATTCTCAGATGAGAGTAGGTTCAGTCTGTCATCGGATTGTAGACGCCAACTGATCTGGCGCGAGAGTGGTACTGCTTATCGTCCAGAAAAAAGCCAGGAAAAGGACCGATATCCGACATGCAGTATCATGGTGTGGGCCGGCATCATGATCAATGGCCGCACGCGCCTACATGTGGTTGCGATTGGGACTATGACGGGCCAACGATACATAGATGAAGTTCTACTTCCTCATGTTCGTCTTTTCCGTGGTGCTGTCGGTGATAAATTTGTTTTTATGGACGACAACGCAACATATCATCGAACACTCGCTGTTCAGGATTGTCTAGACAGCGAGGATATTCAACGTCTTGTATGGCCAGTGCGTTTTCCAGATCTAAACCCCATTGAAAATGTGTGGGATGCTTTGGGGAGGCAAGTTGCTAGTCGAAACTATCCTCCGACAAACAAGAACACCCTCATCCGTGCACTCACAGAGGAATGGGATAAATTGCTTCAACAGCTGCTGGATAATGTTGTGCAAAGTATGGTACGACGTGTGGAATGTTGCATCACACTCCACGGTGGACATATCCCGTACTGATACCTTTCTTTAAGGTGCCTGCTGACTTTTAGATGCATTGTTCCATTTCTCCGTACGCAGATCAAATGAACATTTTTTTTCTTTCAGATGTTTTACAGCTTTTGTACTTTCCAGAACAATAAATATTCTTTATTCTAATGTCTGAACAGTGTGGCAACTATATTTTATCCTACTAGACCTCATGTCTCGCTTAATGTTATGCTACAAAGCAATTTGTGAACCGTCCTTAGCAATTGTCCAGCAGTGTATTTCGGCCGCGGTAGCCGAGTGGTATAGGTATCGGAACGTGGCTTGCTTTGTCACGAGTTCGAGCCCAGTACCACTAAAGACCCGCCGTGTAGGGCAGCGATGCACGTTAAATCTGTCGAGAGCTGAAACGTCCTCCCGTTGGTGTGGTGGGGTAGTTAGGAGAGGGGGGTGCCAGCTCAGGTGTCGTCCACGTCACTTGACCATGGTTCAAAATTACGTGGTCCGACGCCAAAAGCCCTCGTGTAGCTGAACAGTGCGACGTTAATATTCAATCATTCATTTAATATATTTCGAAGATTTCATACAATTCGGTTGAAAACCGCATGCTAAGAGCAAAAAATATACTAAAAAAATTGATGAATATACAATTACAATAAATTCTTACATAGAGAAGCAAAACTGAGAAGTTAAAGCGTAGGAATAAAAAATTTTGAGTATATCTGAAGTAGTTTTCGAAATATTTATTTTAAAGTTTAGAAAATTTGTGTGCGTTATGTTATATTTGATATCAATTAAATGGTTAAAATAATAATAATAAAAAAAGTTAATATTAGTCATGTAATCGTTTGTGATGACACATTCATATACTAATAAAAATTATCATGGTCATTGATGCGAATGTCAAGAATTTTATGTAATTTTAAATTCAGACATTAAGATATTGATGTAGAAAATATAAAACGACCATCTAAAATACATGAAAAATGCAGTCTGCTATAAAATTATCTTGACAAACAAAATACGGCATTTTCACTTACTATGGCAGAGCCGGCTTAGTCAGGGGCGATCTGGAAAAACAGAGAGAACCGCGGTTTTGATGGATGCCGCTCTAGCTTTTAAAGCTCCCAGGAATATATATATATATATTTATATATAAATTACAAATGCAAAAATAAATCTTGTAATTTTCCATACATTTTTATAACAACGAATTGTGGAATTGGCTTCCAATACATTGTTGTGTTTGACAATATCTAAGGTAACCAACCCTACTTTAGATAGATTTGTACTACTTTTTCGTAACCGTATTCCTTTTAAAATTAATTTGTGCAGCCGAAATACACCTTTTGTACCCTTAAAAATTTATGTAACTATAACGGTTAATTTTAATTTATGCAACTTGTTAAATGTTCATCATAAACCATTTCCGTCTAAACAGTTTACATGAAAAAAAAAAGTTTGGACTCCCTCATTCATTAGGGATTTATATAAGATTCTAACATTAAATTTTATTTTTCACCGAATAGGATTGAGTGGAAGTGTATAGTGCTTCCACACCACAGGTCTGGGGTTCTATTAATGGGCTGCGCAAGGGGTCGACTCTGCCTTTCATCCCCGCTGCATTGGGTCGATAAATGAGTACCAAGCTTGCTTCGGGTCTTAAACACTGAAGGTCTCTCTTCAGACAGACCACCAAATCGGGACATCTGTTCATGCACCTCAGTGTCCAATGGTCACGTGTATTATGATGGGCACAATAGTTCCTGGCCCTCATGGATTGTTGTGCTTCTGAGTTTGAGTCTTAAGTTTGAGGATTACCTCACTTTGGGGATACCCCTTAGATAAACATGTATTTCCACTCATTTGCAATTAAACATTTTTCTTTCAATTACGTTTATTTCAGAAGTTTGATTTTTCAAATGTATTTGCTTAATAACATGTATATTTGTGTGTGTGTGTGTGTATTATATTAAAAATTTGATCAGTCCAAAATTACATGTTTTTAGCTCCTCTAAAAGCTTTTAGGATTTTACAACTGATCTTACAATCCATATACGTTTTATAGTAGTATATTTAAAAATGATAAGGACATTTTTACGACTGTGTGAGCTGTTATGCCTCGTTTATAAATATAAAAAATTGCATTCAGCTACAGTTTTTAAAATGTACAGAAATAAGTGGAGCAACAGGATACTTACATATTATGAATATTTTTGACTGCAGTAAGATATATTTATATTTCAGTTTCTTTACAATTTGAATAGAAGTTGTAAGCCATTTTGCGAATAGTTTGATATTGAGTATAAACCCATAGGCTGTTTAATATTGTAAAGTGTTTTACTTTGATACCAGCACACATTAAAATAAGGCTCATTTGCAGTTATATGATCAGCTTCAGTGATATTTAAATTTTCAAAAATAGTCTACACGTACGAAAACATTCTTTCACAACCGCACACCACATCTCATACTATATCTTCCCTACAGCAGGAAATATTTGTGTATACTGAAAAATTTAATACAGGATACATTTCCAAGTGTTAAATTTGTTTTTAAAATTTGGTATGAATACATTGTGGAACTGTCGGTTAACTTCACTGAACAAAATTGTTTTAAGTGTACTGTTTTGAAAGACAAGATTAATTAGGGAGAACTTTTCTCACAATAGAATTTGTAATGACTGAATTGTGTGAAAATGTAGTTATCGATGTGTGACATTTTTCCTTGTAATAAAAGAAACAGAAAGATAAGAAATTTAACTTGAGTAGAAAATGGTTAGAAGTACTGTCATGCGCATTTGAAGAAGTATATCCCCCAGTAAAATTAAAAATTATTGACTGAATGTGTGTTATGTCCATCACAAATGCCGATGTAGAAAAGGAATTTTTATTTAATACAAGAAGTTCGAAAAAGAGAACACTAGGAAGGAAAATTTAAATTTTTTCCGAAAAACATTCAGTTAACATAAAAATATCTTTTATATGATTTTAATTAAAATAAATTAAAAGTATTGAAATCCTTTTTTATGCTATTTTAAATTAAAAATATAACTGAATAGAGAAAGATCGGTTTTATTTCATAAATATAATCATTGAATGTAATATTTATTGTGTTATTGTTTAAAAATGAGATAGGGCCTTTGCTCTTTTTACCTCATTACTTTTTAAAAACAGGAAAGTGAGCGCGTTTTCTTACTCTCATATTCAAAAATTAATACAGTATTCTTTTTTTCTGGTTCAAATCGCAATACAATATATATATATATATATATATATATATATATATATATATATATATTAATTTTTAAAAAATGACAGAAAAATAAATTTTCTTTGAAGAAAATATAATTATTTTTCAACTTCTAACATAGTATTTATTTCATTTTTTCCTCTTTTTTTTACCTTTCATTTCGTTTTTAATTTTACTGTGACTGAACATATAGGAGAAAGAAACACCGTATCTTTCAAAGAGGATTGATCAAGAGAGGATGTCTACGCTTTCAAAGAAGATTGCCCAAGGCAACTTAACAGCTAGCTGTAAACGATTGATCTCTTGGTTCTTACTTTTCAAAAGGGACCGAACTGGGTCGTAAAATTTTCCCCGTTCGACCACCCAAGTTCTAAAAGGGGGAAAGGAAAAAAGTCTGTTGCATTTTTGAAGGGAATCGCAAAATAAGAGTTAAACGCTTTCGGAATAACTTTTCAGGAGGAAGGTGTCCAGTTAGAGGGTTAAGCATGTTTCTTAGTTTATTTTTAAAAAGCCAAGTTCATTTCTTTCTGAATCTTGGAGACATGCTTTTCTAAAAACATTTAAACCTTTTGAAAGGTAATAATTACAAAGGAAGTCAAACAATAAAACATATAAAATGTTTGTTTATAATTAGATTATTTCAGATATCCCAAACCTTTAAACGATGTTAAAAAAATTTCAGTTCCATCACAGAAGAGTTTCTAATTATTAATAAAAAATTTTCGTTATTAACCAACTATTATTTTATACACTTTGCTCTTAAAAAGTATAAATCTCTTGTTAAACATTAGAAATAGGTATGAAATTTTTTAAATAAACAAAAATATATCCATATCATTGACAAATCTTAGTATAAATTCATTTCCAAAATTATATTTACTTGCATTTCATGTTTCTGAATGTTCCATACTCTTCTATGAGAAGTTATAGAGATAGTATTTCTAAAAACATTAAATATTTGTAGCTGGTAATTACTAAGGAAATCAGGCAATGAAAGTTATAAACATTAACATTTCAAAATGGGACCATTTCATATCTACATGTTTCTTATAAATTACACTACTTTATGAATTTATGTGGAGTGTGATACACTATGCACAAATAAGTAATTGTACTCATATGAGAAGTTTTTCCGAATTCAATGGTTTGAATTCTATACTGTAAATCATTCTCGTGCGTAAATAAACATAATAAACTACATCAAAACAAAGGACTTATGATAAGGATGCTAAAAAATAATCTAGAACTATTAATAGATATATAAAAAAAACCCTACAAGAAGCTGCCGGCTTCGCACACTAACCCCAAATGACAAATATACTAAACTGATACAAAAATTATGCTAAAAAATTACGAAAAATACTTCATACCTAATTACTAAACAAGGATAATGGAAAAAATATAATAAAAATAAATAAAATTTCAGAAATAAGCTTCACACACAAGAAGTAAACATATCAAGCATACGAAATTTACGCACTGATTCAAAACGTGGGGAAATTTTGGTATCCTTGTCACGTGATTTCGACTAGGCGTCTCAATGTCGTGAATCAACCTCATAGTGGAGAACTGTTTCTCTGGCTTGTTACAAAATATTGATAACTGTTACATCTAAGATTGCTTCGGAAGTGATGCAATATATCAGGACCTTTAAATCTACCTGATTTCTTCTTTAATCCGGTGAATTACTCAAAAAATGATAGAATCCAGTAAAAATACAGGCACTTGTATTTTAAAATGTTTATTCAATTTGAACATGAGATATTTTAACTCACTCAAAAAAACACACAGCTACGATCAACAAACTTATGATTGATTGATTGAAAGGTTGTGACGTCTCACACGTCTTTTCTTTATCAAGTCCTTTGGGTTCTTTGGGCCAGAAGTAATGGCAACTCTTTTGCAACCAAATCCAAGAAACGAGAAGTGAAGAGATGCAAATAATATAGGATAAATATAGGATCTTAGAGTAAGCGCGATGGCAATGTAAAGGAATGTTAGACAATTGATGTTGGTTTGTGGCAGTTGATGGTTATTACAGTTCGTGTTTCAAGTTTGAATGAGTTTTGCGTGACGTGGATACATATTATTAGTGCTCGATTAGAAGGAACCCGCCAAGTTGCATACTATTGCATACAAAGACAAGACTGAGCGTTACTCCAAGCTGTAATAAGATGGGATTGATTATTTAATATTAGAATCGGAGATTAGGCGGTTCACTTATAGATAGTGGTCTGAATTATATTAAGTGTTTTTGTGTGTTGCGTATTTCGTCATCGTAGATTCTCTCATATTAATTAATATAATTGAATTTGTTAAAGGTTTAAGTTGAATATCTTAATAAAGTCATATTAAGATAATGTTTGATCCTAGTTCTTTCGCTAATCCTACACCTCAAGCTCACGCTGATACTTCGAGAGATGTACTTCCAAGGGGAGGAACATCACAAGGTTGAAGGGGATATAGAGCAACACAGGCTATGATCCCTCAAAAAAAAAGAAAAAGAAAGAATGAAAAGGTAAGAAAAAAGCCAAATAGATTAGTAAATACTAAAAAATTCCATTCCCTTTAAAAAGACTCTTAAAGTTGATTTCTTATTTATTGCTCTTTCCAAAACATCTCTAAATGTGATAGTGGAATGTGGATCAATACGAAGAACAGACCAGAGATTATTACCATACCTAGTATATCTGCTACAGCAGTGCTTCTTAAACTTTCAAAACTGGCGCCCCCCTTTTCGATCACAATTTTTATCACGCCCCCCTTATACATTAATAATGTACTGAATGCAATAATAATGAACTTTGATGCTTAAGCTACAATAGGTGCTCTTAATTATAAACCATACTAATTAGTAACATAAGTATTAAATTTTGTATACTACTTTTAAGTAATAAATAAATAAAATAATAGGATAATTATTATGTGTGTTATTTTTCCTTTCTCTAATTTTTAAATTGAACATATTGCAAAATGCGGTGGCTGCTTAGAAGACAAAATATAGATATCTGCTAAAGATAGAAAAAGAACCCAGAGGGTCAATTTCTAATCATAAGCATTCCTTATAAAAACTTTGCTTTGCAAGACAAGCCCAAGGAAGTCGTGAATACTTATTAAACTTGTTCTTAATTTAGTATTAATTAATTAGTTATAAACTACTATTGAGCACTGATACATTAAAAGTATACTGGCTGAAGTACCCGCTTGCACGAGTTCATTTATAAGAAAATAAAACATTATTGAAATAATCGCTGAATTTTGTAAGGAGAGTAAAGCCAAGTGCAAGACAATGTTTACAAAAATATAAAATGATTTTTTTTAAATGATTTCTCAAAGTATAATTAGTTTAAAGCGAACTATAATTTTAAGCCTTACAGAATTATCATTTAGATTTGATGTTGAATAATGAACAATAGTAGTAGAAAAGTGGGGGTTCTGGATCACGAGGCGCTGAGGTGCTTGAGGTCCCCGCCTCCCCGAACGAGTTATCTCCGTCCCCTCCACCCCTTCCCGCGGTTCTCCCCTATCCAACCCTTCCGGCGTTTCCCTCCATCCACCCCTTCCAACCGGTCCCTCCGATTTCGTCCTTCTTCATCCGTGACACTTTACACCCCCCCCTTTTCCCTTCTATTTTCTCTTAGCGGGATATTGCATAAACAATCAAAATAGAAAAACAAAGCATAAATAATTTTAGGCTAATAATTTTTTTTCTGTAGGCTACAATACTGAAATATTGCTTTTCATTTATAGATATGATTAAATATGGGAAGATAGATTTCGTAAATAAACCATATTGAAAAAGCGCGTTTTTTTTTTTCTTTGTGAATCTGATTATAATAGTGATGTCATATGACTAGTGACATCAGTAATTTTTCTACCAATCAGTTGCTTCCAAAGTTACGTCATGAAAATGAACCAATCAGCTTACTGTTGCCACCTTGTAATACTCATTTTTTTCTTTCTGTGTATCATTTCTTCTCAAGCTCTGAGTTGGTAGAATACTTTGCTTCTCGATAAAGAATTATCACGTTCCAACCCTACCACAAAATTTCAAGATATTTTCTTTCGTGATTAGTAAATTGAAATTTATTTAGTTAACCATGAAACATGCTACACCTCTCGCCTTCTCCCATCCTCGAGCCAAAAGAGTGTGTTTTGATAAAGACAACGGGAAAACTTCTTCGTTTAAACCAGATGCTGTTCCTGAGAATCATTTCCATTTAGGAAGTCACAACTACGCCGTTGTTTCTGATTTTGCAGACGTTGCACGAATTCACTTGCGCCGATACAAGCTCGATGCCACTGGATCTCTTTTACCTACCAAAGATGGAATCACTGTAACACCTTCCGTATGGTTAGCCCTCGTAAGAGAATTTTCTGCAATCGATCAAGCCTTTGAGGATGGAAAAGTATTTGTTATCAAGGATTGTCTCTTACTTTCCCGAACTGTTATCGAGAATGTCACTCATATCATAATACAACGTTATTTCCAACGAAAGGACTTTACTCGTAAATTTTTGACTCCAGTTTCCATGCTAAAAGAAACGGAATGGAATGTATTAAAAGATATCCATAAGCAGATCACGTCGAAAACTGTTTCAATCATGTTCGGGCGTGTTTTTCTGAAACTTCTGAGGCAAGAAGTGGCTAAACACATTCCTTTTCCAAAATCTGACTGCATCGATTGTATCGACGCAGAAATGGTTCTCACTACATCAATGGTCGAACTCTTATGTAACCATATCGAAGAAAATATTTCATCATTGTTCGTATGCTTCGGATGTTTGGAAGGATACGAAAATCAACTAGGTCATGAATGTATGACATATTCAAACGGACAGAGAATTTCCGAATATGGTGATTTAGCCATATTAAACATGGACTGGGATAAACTGGTTGCAGATTTTGTCAATCGAAACATCCAAATGGTAAATTACATGAATGAGATGTTTCTCAATAAGTTAAATATGAATGTGCTGATAGAAAATGCTAAACAAATGTATGTTGCTAGAGATTCTTTATTATTATTGTAAATAAAAACTATTATTTTTCTTCAAAGTGTATTTCTTATTTTTTTTTTTTTTTTTTTTTTAAGAAAAAAGTGGTAAAGTACACACACAGAGAGATAGGTACACAATTCGTACAAATGTATTATTCTCATTAAATTTAAAACCTAAGATTGTAAAAATGATAAAAAATATGCTCAAAATGTATTCATTTCTAAGGGTTTTTTCATCAAAACAAAGCTACAGAAAGGTAATTGATGCATTTATGAGATAGAAAGAAGTTTTACTTGTAGACATTACTAGATTCTAAGGTAAAAACTCTAAGGATTGAGGAACCAGAAAGCCGAAACCATTGAATGAACTTTTAAAAGATATTTATTTTTATCGGCACATTTAAAGGAAAAATACAAAGAGAGGCCGAAAAAACATTTATAAATACTGTGTTCCCCGAATACCTTTGAAAATATAAATAAGGTAACTGAAATTTTTAAATCAAATCAAATGTGGGGAGAGGTAATCATTCCTTTTAAAAAGAGATTGTAAAGTAATATACACATCAATGGGCTTTTTAGAAAAGAGTACTGTGGTGGGTCTAACCGTTGAAGTGTGAGAAAGTTGAAACTATCCTATTAAGTCAAAAGATGTTTTCCAATCTAACAAAAAAAAAAAACCGGTGGTTAGAAAAATTCTCACGTAAAAACATTTTGAAAGAATCTTCGAGAGCAAATAAAAAGTAATTGGAACTCTCCCTATGACATAGACTAAGAATTTTATCTCCATAGGGTAGCAATCAACCCATTCATAGGTATGTATGAAAAAAAAAAAAAAAAAACACGTGTGTAAGAATTTCAAGATTGTAACAGTTGTAAGTCTAACTATTGAAGAATAAATTGCGAAATTATCCTATTAGCTTGTAAAAAAAAATCATTTGTCTGAGTATCTCTTTCAAAAAGCACAAACAGATTTTGCGAAAAGTCCACACAAAACATACCCTTAAAGCAGACTTTGTGTGTGTGCGAATATATCAGTACAAAATAAAAGAAACTTAACAACTGTACAATGGAAGAATTTGGTTTACCTACAGGGAGGTAGTAAAATCGCATTCTTTAAGTCGTGGGGAGAAAAGTGTGGCTGTTGTGAGTAAGTTTGAAGTAATTGGAATTTTACAGCTTTTGAAAGTGGGAAAAATCAGTTTACCTACAGGGAGGTAGTAAAATCGCATTCTTTAAGTTGTGGGGAGAAAAGTGTGGCTGTTGTGAGTAAGTCTGAAGTAATTGGAATTTTACAGCTTTTGAAGGTGGGAAAAATCAGTTTACCTGCAGGGAGGGGGGTGTAAAACCCCATTCATACGGTTGAGGGGAGATGCCAAATACTTTTAGAGTTAAAAAGAAGATAAGCCCCGCCCTTTCTTTCGCTATTCGTTACAAAAAAATACCTTTTAATTATTTTTCACTGTATTCCTACGCATAACGATTGATTCCGTATATAAGCAGATGAGGCGAATGAACCAATTCACTTCTAGCTCGAAATTTTTTCTGTGTGCACTTCATGCTTAAACTTTTTACAATGGATATCGAAAAATATTCGAAGAGACTGATTTCCCTATCAACGACAAGGTTTTGGCTTCTGCGGATTTTGGAGACTTATCCAGTGAGTTAGATGAACCCTTCGATGGCGTTTTAAGAGGAACATTTTCATGCGATAAATGCGATAGTGTTTTCACGCATCGTCGCAGTTTAGAAAGACATCGAATTTCAATTCACACCACTTCAGCCTTATTTTATTGCAAAATATGCAAAAAGAGATTCAATCGAAAAGATAACTTCGTTCGACATTCAAAAATTCATAAATTAACACCGATTATCATGAAACTGTCTCGAACAGCCAATGGAGAAGAAAATTCCTCTGCGAACACATCCTCGGAAGCCGCACCCGGTCCCTCTACCGCCACGGAAACGACTCTTTCCGATCACGGCAGGACTTCTATTTCAACTGCACCATCGCAAAAACGAACTGTTTCGCCCACTAGAAATGCATGTTTGGATACTTTTGAAGTGTACACATTCTTTCCAGATACTTCAACATCGAAGGACTTAACTGTGAGCCTTCACAGCATTAAGACAGAAATTTTGAAAAAAATTAAGGAAACAGCGTCTTCAAAGCAGGGTGTGAAGTGGTATCTCAACAGCTGTGTTCACTTCATCCGAAAAATTACTACAGAGGATTTTGAGACCTGTACATCATATTTTAGATCAAGATGTGCTATTACATTAACCGAGGAAATTCCTGACGTTGAAACAAGCATTGCAAAGGTAACAAGTTAATTCATTTTTTTTCTTTAAAAATAATAAAATAAAATGTAAAAGAAATTTTTAAAAGAATTTTAAGAAAAGTTATTCAAATAACTATAAAATATATACTGTGGAAATATATTTCAGAATTATTTTACATCGAATGTGATTATAATTTGAATTTATTATTATTTTTTTAAAGGTTATCACATCATGTAATGAATTTGAAAATAGAGGATCGGGATGGGAATTCCAAGATGTGTTGAAGAATGAACTTAAGATTGCTATCTACAAGCCCTTAGCAGCAGCTTCTTACATTCCTCTTCCACCAAAGCTGATTAAAAAAAAGGCGATATTAAACATCAGAAATGAGGACCAACATTGTTTTTATGGTGTGTGTTAGCTCATCTTCATCCTGCTCAAGCCAATGCAAATAGAGTGAGTACTTATTTAAAATTTCAGAATGAATTATGCACGAAAAACCTTACATTTCCTACTCCATTAAATCAGATTGAATGCTTTGAAGAAAAAAATAAAATATCAATTAATGTGTTCGGTTTCGAGAATGAAATATTCCCCTTGAAAATAACAACAAAGAATTTTGATAAACATGTAAATTTGCTTTTGATCTCAAATCAAGAGAAAAGACATTATTGTCTTATTAAAAATTTAAATCGATTACTTTCAGACTTAACACAACATAAATCAGAAAGTTTTTATTGCAATTATTGTCTTCACAGGTTTGTTAAAAATCAATCTTAGATGCCCATATAGTAGACTGTAGGAAACATAAAGAACAAAAAATAAAAATGCCCGAAAACAAATGGTTAGAATTTGAAAACTTTAAATTTAATTTACCTGTTCCATATACTATTTACGCCGACTTTGAATCCCTTATTGTGAAAATCAACTCATGCGCGCCTGATCCTGAAAGATCTTCCACTGTACCAATAGCAAATCATATTCCATGTGGTTATGCGTATGTGGTGATTGGACCTGATGGAAGTTTTAAAAAACCACCTGTTGTTTATCGAGGAGAAAATGCCGTTGACCATTTTTTAAAAAACATTATTAAAGAAGAGGAAGATATACTAAATATTTTGAAAAAAAAAAAAAACTGGGCCGATACTTTTTCTGATGAGAATAAATTACATTTTAAAAATGCCACTTTTTGTCACATATGTGAAAAACCTTTATTGGGGGATAGAGTCCGGGATCATGACCATCTCACCGGTTTATACCGGGGTGCTGCTCATAATATTTGCAATATTAATTATACATTGGCTAAACATATCCCTGTCGTAATTCACAATTTACGAGGGTATGATTCCCATTTGATCATGCAGAGTGTTGGGAAAATAAAAAACAAAAATCTTACTTGTATACCTTCCAATAGTGAAAAATATATATCTTTTTCTCTCGGTTCTCTACGCTTTCTCGATTCGCTGCAATTTTTAAATGCCTCTCTCGAAAAGTTAGTTTCGAATTTAGAAAAAAAATGAATTAACACTAACAAATAAATTTTTCAAGGAAAAAACCGATCTGATGCTTCATAAAGGAATTTACCCCTATGAATATATGGATACTTTCCAAAAATTTAATGAAGGATGCTTGCCCTCTAAAGAAGCCTTTTTTAGCTCACTTACAAATGAAACTGTAAGTGATGATGATTATGCACATTGTCAAAACGTATGGAAAAGTTTTAATCTTAAAACTCTAGGAGAGTATCACGATCTGTACGTGACGAGTGACGTAATTCTACTTGCAGACGTTTTTCAAAATTTTCGACAATTATGCTTAAATTTTTACAAACTAGATCCATGTCATTGTTACACGGCTCCCGGACTCGCTTGGCAAGCATGTCTTTACATGTCGCGAGTCAAACTGGAGCTTTTTACAGATTTAGACATGCATTTATTTGTCGAGAGAGGCATAAGAGGTGGCATTTCAATGATATCCCATAGATTTAGTTCAGCTAACAACAAATATTTAGACTCTTACGATGAAAACAAACCATCTAAATACATCCTTTATTTGGATGCAAATAATTTATATGGATGGGCAATGTCCCAACCCTTACCTACTCACGGTTTTGAGTGGATTACACAGCCAATTGATTTTATGGAAATTCCAGATGAGTCAGACATAGGTTATATTTTAGAAGTAGACATGGATTATCCACAAAACCTACACAATTTACATAATGACTATCCCCTGGCCCCAGAAACATTAAATGTGACACATGATATGCTGTCTCCATACTGCAAAGAAATAGCGCAAGAACATAATTTAAATACCAATAGCTGTACGAAATTAGTTCCTAATTTAATGAGTAAAAAAGGATATATCGTTCATTATAGAAATTTAAAACAGTATGTTTCTCTAGGTTTAAAAGTAACTAAAATCCACAAAGTACTTAAATTTCACCAAAGACCTTGGCTTAAAAAATATATTGATTTTAATACGGAAAAAGAAAAAACGCGAAAAGCTCATTTGAAAAAAAAAATCTCTTTAAACTTTTAAATAATGCCGTATTCGGTAAAACCATGGAAAACCTACGGAAGCGCACAGTAATAGATCTTGTACAGGATCAGAAAAATCGAAGAAACTCGTTGCTTCTCCAGCATTTCATAATTTTCGTATAATAACAACAGATTTAGTTTCGATAGAGAGAAAAAAAAAGTTTCCCTTTTATTAAATAGACCGATCTACATTGGTTTCTCCATTCTAGACATATCTAAGATTCTTATGTATAATTTTCATTATAAGTATATAAAATCAAAATACGATACCAATGCAAAATTACTTTTTACTGATACTGATTCGTTGTGCTATGAAATTGTAACACAAGACGTGTATGAAGATATGCAGAAAGATCTACATTTCTTCGATACTTCCGATTATCCCCAAACTCATCCCCTATACTGCGAAATAAATAAAAAAGTGCTTGGCAAGATGAAAGATGAGTTATCATCCAGTTTGGCTCTTGAATTCGTTGGGCTCAAACCAAAAATGTATAGTTTAAAAAGTGCTGAAATGGAGAAAAAAACGGCGAAAGGAGTCTCAAAATTATTATCCAACAACAAATTAGACATAGAGACTACAAAGAGACTTTGTTATATCGTCGTCGTGGATTAGCCAAAGCTAAAAAAATAGCAAGTCACAATCACATTGTGCAAACTGTGGCTTATCAAAAGTCAACTCTGAGCCCTTTTGATAGCAAAAGATACATTCTACAAGATGGAATAAATACTTTAGCATATGGTCACTTTAAAATTTAGTAGCAAACTTATGTTATTTTCACTTAAAAAAAAAAAAAAATTCACCATGATGAATGAGTAAATATGTTGATGGTAAATACGTTATAGATAAATACATCTCAAAATTTTGAGTTTTTATATTTTGTAAAAATTTGGGTATTTATTTATATATATTTGTATTAGAGTGAAACATTCCTTCACCCTGTCAAAATGTTGCTTTGCCTATGAAAAGATTATGTAAATGAAATTATTCTGTAAATGGTATATGACCACTTCTTAGTTTTTGTTTTTGAAATAAAACAAAAAAATAATTTTAAAAAAAAAAAATATCGATGTACTATTACATTCCATATGTGTGGAGGACGGATTCTTTATTTACATTGAAATGTTAATGCTATATCATTTACTCTAATCAATTCAGTTTCATTATTGTTGTAAATATTGTTTGTTGTATCTCTGTACATTGTTATTATTTTATTGTAAATAAACAGTTGATATAAAAATGTTTTTGTTCAATCTCAATTATTTGGTATTCATAGTTAAATATTTTTATGCAAGTAAAATTATAAACATATTTACAATATAAATAGTATGAGAAATTTACAAATCCTTGCATTTGCAATGGAGTTTCCAACCATACAACATCCATCATCTATGCTAATAAGTGGTCCTTCCAATTCTGGAAAAACTTACTTTGTCAAAAAGTTGTTGGATTATGAAATGTTTAAGCCAACTCCTTCAAAAATCATTTGGTGTTATGGTGCTTATCAAACTCTGTTTGATGAAATTTCTAATGTCGAGTTCATTGATGGTTTACCCTCAGATCTTAGCCAGATAAGTAATGCATTAATCATTATTGATGATTTAATGTCCGAATTAGGAGGCGATAAAAAATTATCAAATTTATTTACAAAAGGTAGTCATCATAAGAATATTTCTGTTATATTTATTGTTCAAAATCTTTTTTTTTTATAAAGGGGCAGAATTTCGAACTATTTCATTAAATGCATCTTATATGTGTTGCTTTAAAAATGTAAGGGATAAAATGCAAATGGCTTCATTAGCTAAACAAATGTATCCGAGTCAAACCAAGTACTTTCAAGAGAGTTTCAAGGATGCAACTTCAGTCGCATATGGTTATTTGTTTATTGATTTAAGGCCAGAAACAGATGAAAAATTACGTCTTCGCACCGGATTATTTCCAGAAGATGAGAATATCTTCTATCAACCCCGATAACTCAAAATTGGTTCATTTCCAAATAAAAAAAAGAAATCAAACTTTTAAATTAAATTAGATACTTTATTATAGTAGATACCTTCTCAAAAATTACTGTAACTGGAAAAAAAAAGTTTACATGAGGTAAAATAATTAAGTTTTAAAAGTTATTTAAAGCTTGTTATACAATCATTTTTTTCATTTAACTTAAAGATGTTAGCGAGTCAACATATTAATCATTTGAAGCAACTGGCTCGAAGCAAAAGCAAAGCTGCTCTTTTACGAAATTGTACAAACTCCCTCATAAAGGCTTTGTGCGAATGTACCATCAACATTCTCAAAGGAAACGTCCCTTTGACAAAACATCGAAAGTCTCGGCTGTCCCCCTACAAAAAAGTGCTAAGAAAATTAGCAAGTAGGAAAGTACCATTATATAAAAAAAGGAAACTTCTTGTACAGAAAGGCGAAGGTTTTCTGAGCTTCCTCATACCTGCAGCAGTTTCTGTTATATCTTCATTACTTCATGGAACACACTAAGAAATTCGTCCTTGTACCTGAAGAAAGACTTCGACAATTCGCTGAAATTCATTTAACCGATTTAGATAAGGAAATGCACAAAATTCTTCGAAAACCTAACTTAAGCGATCAAGAGAAAGCTACTTTATATACTCAAATTCTTCAAAAGTATACAAATTTTCCTCTGCCAACCCAGAACATAACAGAACCAATACATGAAGTTAAATCTGAGGACTTTAATACAAATGAGAAAAAGAATTTGACCGAATGAATTCCTCTGATGAAATACGAATAAATATCGAAAATGAAATTTTGAATCAGATGCCTCTGAAAAAGAAGATACCAAGCTGAGAAAATTATGGAACTTCTTCAACAAAATAGTGCGTCATTATCATGGACTAATGAGAAAGAACTAATGATCAAAAATAAGATACTTCCAAATACCAACATTGTAGACTTGGTAGCATTTTTGTTAAAAGATAGAAAAACTGAACCGAATGGACTTCGGAATTTTATTGATATTCTAAAAGAGTTTGATTTTCCATCTCAGTTAATAAAAAACAGATATTTTAAGTACGAGACTATGTATGCAAAACCTGCTACTTGGATTCAATATTAAATATTTTATGTATGCTTGATATTTTAAATAAAGCTTTTTTTTCATTGAAACATTGTGTGCGTTTTTATTTATGATATGATTAAAGAGGGTTAATAAAGCAAAAAATTTTAATTAGTGTATTTACTGTTGAAATGCAAAAAAAAAAAAAAAAAAAAAAAAAAAAAAATAGATATATGAATTGAGAATTAATTTAAAAAAATGAAGGGGAACAATAAGAGAGGGGTCAAAGAAAATTTAAAGAATAAAGGATAGGAATAGAAAATAGTGTTAACTTGTTTTTAATTAAATGTTTATAAAAAGATAATAGTTTGAAATTGTAATTAGAAATACTTATCGCTTGATAAAGACATATGGAAAACTTTAAATAATAAATAGAATGTATATGTGTGATAAACTATAAAAACAAAAAATCAATTTTTTTTCTTTAATATTTTTTTTATTTCTTAAAAACCATCTTTACATTATAAATTTTTTTGAAATACAAATACAGTCTAAAATCATTTTTCTTGCGGTTAAGAAAGCGTCCCAAAATGTCACTCATTGAATGTCCTTTACACCTTTTAAGAAGATAGAATATACAATATTGTCCACAAACATTGGATGTGAGGCTTTGTAATGAAGTTTCATTATATATTACGTTTGGAAATAATTTCACATATTGCGAGATATGAGGCTCGTATACCGATGGTGGAAATCCATAAGAGTCAAAAAATTCGATGGTCTTTTCATCTTGAATATACATAGCTAACCAATGAGATCCTTCTTCATCATGGGGGTCTGTATTTACCACGAGTGCTGCTTTTTTTTTTTTTCTTGACCTTGGGTATTTTGTCAGAAGGATACACACCTAAGAAATCTCTAGGAGCCTCCTTTGATAAAATTTTACTTATCTGAGAGGTGAACATTTAATTCCCAAAGTCAAATAAAACGTTTCGTGTCTTGTTTATTTCAATCAGTGATTCAAATTCGGCGAATACAATAAGTGAGACAGTTTCATTCAGAGCCTTATTAAATTTTAACTCGACTCTCAAATTGCTGTGACGAATGAGATTAAAATGCTCTCCTTCACAAAGATCTGGGGATAAATCAAATAAAAAAAAAGGGAATAGCCTTTAGAAAATTCTGATCTAGACAAATGAAGTCCTTCAGAATTTAAAAATAAGTTATTGTAAGCTTGAATATAATTTCCTTTTTCAAAATCTAGCTCTAGGGGTTGATGGGGAACAGGTTGACCGTCTACGTACACACCGATAAAATTCACATCATAATGTTTGAATTCGAAAGGAGATTTTTTATAATTCCCATTGAAGGCATCATTATCTACACATGCTATGACAATACGCTTAGGCATTTGTCCAGAAAATACATTATCTTGAATGAAAGAATAACTAGATTGTGGGATTGAAAACACCTTGCAGCTAACTCGATCAATTGGGTATTTCGCCGTTGTTCTTTCTAAAGCTTTCGCATGACCTATAACAACCGCCGGATTAACTTGTACTTTTCTTACATAAAGGGAGACATGTTCAAAAATCACGTTGTAATCTCCCTCTCCCATCAAACAAAATGATGGTTTACTTCGGATGAGTTTTAGTTTCACATCCACTAAATTTAATAAAAGTCTGTCTTGGTTAAATAAATCCACATGTAGTCGTCCAACCATATCAACAGTTCCACTTCCTTTAATGAACTTCACGCGGCTTTTGAATCCTTCATTCGGTTCCTTATCGTTTTCATCATAAACATTCATCCTGCCAGCAGTGTCTTTATAATAAAGTTCAGATGTCAGCTGAGAAGTTTTGCTGTCGTACCCATGATTTAATAAAGTTTCTATTATAGCTCTATAGGGATATGTATTATTGCTAGAGGAAACTGTTCTTTCGTTTAAGCAAACGTCTACTTGGGAAAACAAACTGTGCAAAAATAAGTTTACAGGTCCAACTTTATTTTCATTAGTAATTACTTTACCATCGCTTTTAAAGATTTTTGCTCGAACATGTAATTGGGTCTGAGAGAGATCTAGGTAAGCATCACCACTTCCAGGTATGAGGAATTCAATAGGACCTCCATCTGCAACATTAGTAATGGGATGGAATTGTACCCATTGACCTTTTCTATTACAGTTTGGGTAGGAGGAGCTAAAAATAAATTCAGCTCAGATTTAACACATTCAGGAGACTCCTTTAATAGAAAAGCCATCACTCTAATGATCGAAAATATCTCGTCCTCTTACTTTCTTCGATTTGGAAGAACTGGTAGCTTTCATTCCTTTCCTCTTTCTTTTATACCTTTGATGCTTCTTACCACGCCCTATCATTTCGTCAGCTTTTTGGATAGCTTTTTTATTAACTTTTTCCAGTTTCATTAGTCCTTTGTCTAGCAGACTCTGGAAAACTCTGCCCCTCCAACATATCATTTGCAATTTGTGTGCTTGTTTTCAAAACTTCTTTTCCCACTGATTTAGCACCACTCTTAAGAAAAGGTAAAGCTGTACGGAATAATCGTTTGAACCATCCACCAATACCATATCCTTTCGATTGTCCAGCGTAATATGGGAGTCCATTTCCTGTTTGTGAAATGTAATAGTCTTCAAATTGCTTTGTACAACAATTATAAGGAACAAGCATCTTTACTCATTAAATTTCTTTCAAGAAATGAATTTTATATTTACTCACATCTTCTTTTAAATGATTTGTCTCAGCCTAAAATGTAACACAGCTATCACGCGACCTCTCTCAAAAGGAACTAAGTCACCAGAATGTAATCGCAGAATCATTTCAATCGTTTGGAACTGTTGTCGAATAACAGGTACGTAGTGAGGTCTTGTATAGTGAGCATTGACTACTTCTCCGTCTTTCCCTTCTACTTTTATAATTTTCAGGAGTGGAGCTTGAGTGTGACCGACGATCTGAGGTTCAACGAGATCACAGTAGGCATAGATGATAGGAAATGATGCTGTAGGATCAGCTATGTATGGACTTTCCACTGATTTTTATATTCACCAGGTTCAAAACCTAATAATTCAGCTAGGCCTTTGTATAAAACGACTCTAGCCTGATCACCAAGCTTTATCTTTACCTTCTTTGTCACAGAATGATAAATAAACTCGATTTTATTTTGATGCAATTCCAAATGCATTCCTTTTAAAATATCTGGCACAGTTTCATAACAACCTGGTGGAACTCGTCTCACAAGTAATTCTCCATTACCTACATCAAATCCAAATATATTATTATCGTTTCTTATGTTATACCATGTGTGTGGATATATTAAATCTACTAAGCCAACTTCCCACTCTCCATTATTCAAAGTAACGGGCAATGGAAGTTGAGTCATGAAATGGGATATTTTGTTTTCTGGAAAAAAAAAAAAGCTTGGAACTGTCACTAACTAGTGTAATGTAGAATGACATCTTTCAAACTAAGGAAAGAGTATTATGCGCTCCCATTTATATCATTCTGACATCACTTACCCATGCATTAAATTTATCTGGGTATCCCTGAAATTTTACTAAATATTCGCTTTTACCATTCCTTTTCCTTGTTCTAATAACTTTTTCAACAGGATAAAATCCAGAATCGGATACTTTTTGCAGTTCTTGGGGATAAAAGGTGCCCTGAATAATTTCACCAGATAAATCTTTTACTCTGTAAACTATTGGATTTCTAGAAAGGATTTGGTGAATCGTGAAAATTTCTCTCGTCCAATTTTGTGTATAACCTTTTTCAAAATTAAGTTTTTCTCTGCTGATTCGCACGGTATCACCCACTTTGAATATGGATTTTGATTCTTTCAGAGACTGTCCGTACAAAGTTAGCCACACTTGAGTTTGATTTCCTTCACTTACCGAGCTAGGTTCCATGCGAATGCTCCGATGCCACGTATGATTATAACTGTACACTAATTTTCCAAGGACATCAATGTAACACTTTGTGTTCATCTCAGTAAAATACTTCCACATTTTAGTCTTCAAAGTACGATTGAATCGTTCTACAATGGAGGCCTTTGCCTTATTATTTGTTGTAAAAATCCAACTTTCATTTTCTTTAGATATTTTTGGAACACAACGTTCACAAATTCTTTCCCAGCATCTGTTTGTAATTTTTTTGGAATGCGCTCAGAAAAAATCTTTTTAAAAGCCGATACAATAGATTCGGATTTTTTATTCTTCAATGGCATAGCCCAAGCATACTTCGAAAGAACATCGATACAGGTCAACAAATATTTGTAACCGTCATTAAAAGAAGATAAGGATTGCATATCGACTAGATCTGCCTGAAATTGCTGATTTATTCGACCAACGATTACTCGATTCGTATCAATTTTTTTTCTAACTGGTTTATGTAAAGTGTATGATTCCTTTGTTTGTAACCAATTTTTTATATCTTTTCTGGAAACCTTCCCTTTTAGAGAACGATGTACAGCATCGATACCACCGAAACTACCTGCGTGTTCGGGAACCCGATAAATGTTTTTCCACTCCATGTTTAATTCAAATACTGGTTTTAATCATTAATACCGTGTTAACTTTTGAAATTTTTTTTTAGATATGATTCAATTTGGGAATAATTTTAATATTTATAAACACGAGAGCAAAGACAAGGGAAGGGGGGGTAAAGTGCCACGGGTGAAGAAGGACGAAGAGGGAAACGCCGGAAGGGTTGGATGGGGAGAACCGCGGGAAGGGGTGGAGGGGACGGAGAGAACAATGTTTTGAATCAATATGAAAATTCATGTTAGCCTTGAAGAAAAAACCCTTAGAAATGAATACATTTTGAGCATATTTTTTATCATTTTTACAATCTTAGGTTTTAAATTTAATGAGAATAATACATTTGTACGAATTGTGTACCTATCTCTCTGTGTGTGTACTTTACCACTTTTTTCTTAAAAAAAAAAAAAAAAAAATAAGAAATACACTTTGAAGAAAAATAATACTTTTTATTTACAATAATAATAAAGAATCTCTAGCAACATACATTTGTTTAGCATTTTCTATCAGCACATTCATATTTAACTTATTGAGAAACATCTCATTCATGTAATTTACCATTTGGATGTTTCGATTGACAAAATCTGCAACCAGTTTATCCCAGTCCATGTTTAATATGGCTAAATCACCATATTCGGAAATTCTCTGTCCGTTTGAATATGTCATACATTCATGACCTAGTTGATTTTCGTATCCTTCCAAACATCCGAAGCATACGAACAATGATGAAATATTTTCTTCGATATGGTTACATAAGAGTTCGACCATTGATGTAGTGAGAACCATTTCTGCGTCGATACAATCGATGCAGTCAGATTTTGAAAAGGAATGTGTTTAGCCACTTCTTGCCTCAGAAGTTTCAGAAAAACACGCCCGAACATGATTGAAACAGTTTTCGACGTGATCTGCTTATGGATATCTTTTAATACATTCCATTCCGTTTCTTTTAGCATGGAAACTGGAGTCAAAAATTTACGAGTAAAGTCCTTTCGTTGGAAATAACGTTGTATTATGATATGAGTGACATTCTCGATAACAGTTCGGGAAAGTAAGAGACAATCCTTGATAACAAATACTTTTCCATCCTCAAAGGCTTGATCGATTGCAGAAAATTCTCTTACGAGGGCTAACCATACGGAAGGTGTTACAGTGATTCCATCTTTGGTAGGTAAAAGAGATCCAGTGGCATCGAGCTTGTATCGGCGCAAGTGAATTCGTGCAACGTCTGCAAAATCAGAAACAACGGCGTAGTTGTGACTTCCTAAATGGAAATGATTCTCAGGAACAGCATCTGGTTTAAACGAAGAAGTTTTCCCGTTGTCTTTATCAAAACACACTCTTTTGGCTCGAGGATGGGAGAAGGCGAGAGGTGTAGCATGTTTCATGGTTAACTAAATAAATTTCAATTTACTAATCACGAAAGAAAATATCTTGAAATTTTGTGGTAGGGTTGGAACGTGATAATTCTTTATCGAGAAGCAAAGTATTCTACCAACTCAGAGCTTGAGAAGAAATGATACACAGAAAGAAAAAAAAATGAGTATTACAAGGTGGCAACAGTAAGCTGATTGGTTCATTTTCATGACGTAACTTTGGAAGCAACTGATTGGTAGAAAAATTACTGATGTCACTAGTCATATGACATCACTATTATAATCAGATTCACAAAGAAAAAAAAAACGCGCTTTTTCAATATGGTTTATTTACGAAATCTATCTTCCCATATTTAATCATATCTATAAATGAAAAGCAATATTTCAGTATTGTAGCCTACAGAAAAAAAATTATTAGCCTAAAATTATTTATGCTTTGTTTTTCTATTTTGATTGTTTATGCAATATCCCGCTAAGAGAAAATAGAAGGGAAAAGGGGGGGTGTAAAGTGTCACGGATGAAGAAGGACGAAATCGGAGGGACCGGTTGGAAGGGTGTGGATGGAGGAAACGCCGGAAGGGTTGGATAGGGGAGAACCGCGGGAAGGGGTGGAGGGGACGGAGATAACTCGTTCGGGGAGGCGGGGACCTCAAGCACCTCAGCGCCTCGTGATCCAGAACCCCCACTTTTCTACTACTAACAATAATACAAAATTCCGATGAATGTTTAATTGCAAAAGAGTGGAAATACATGTTTATCTAAGGGGTATCCCCAAAGGGAGGTAATCCTCAAACTTAAGACTCAAACTCAGAAGCTCAACAATCCATGAGGGCCAGGAACTACTGTGCTCATCATAATACACGTGACCATTGGACGCTGAGGTGCATGAACAGATGTCCCGATTTGGTGGTCTGTCTGAAGAGAGACCTTCAGTGTTTAAGACCCGAAGCATGCTTGGTACTCATTTATCGACCCAATGTAGCGGGGATGAAAGGCAGAGTCGACCTTGCACAGCCCGTTAATAGAACCCCAGACCTGTGGTGTGGAAGTACTATACACTTCCACTCAATCCTATTCGGTGAAAAATAAAATTTAATGTTAGAATCTTATATAAATCCCTAATGAATGAGGGAGTCCAAACTTTTTTTTTTTCCATGTAAACTGTTTAGACGGAAATGGTTAATGATGAACATTTCACAAGTTGCATAAATTAAAATTAACCGTTATAGTTACATAAATTTTTAAGGGTACAAAAGGTGTATTTCGGCTGCACGAATTAATTTTAAAAGGAATACGGTTACGAAAAAGCAGTACAAATCTATCTAAAGTAGGGTTGGTTACCTTAGATATTGTCAAACACAACAATGTATTGGAAGCCAATTCCACAATTCGTTGTTATAAAAATGTATGGAAAATTGCAAGATTTATTTTTGCATTTGTAATTTATATATATATATATATAATTTTTCCTGGGAGCTTTAAAAGCTAGAGCGGCATCCATCAAAACCGCGGTTCTCTCTCTGTTTTTCCAGATCGCCCCTGACTAAGCCGGCTCTGCCATAGTAAGTGAAAATGCCGGATTTTGTTTGTCAAAATAATTTTATAGCAGACTGCATTTTTCATGTATTTTAGATGGTCGTTTTATATTTTCTACATCAATATCTTAATGTCTGAATTTAAAATTATATAAAATTCTTGACATTCGCATCAATGACCATGATAATTTTTATTAGTATATGAATGTGTCATCAAACGATTACATGACTAATACTAACACACACATTATTTTAACCATTTAATTGATATCAAGTATAACATAACGCACACAAATTTTCTAAACTTTAAAATAAATATTTCGAAAACTACTTCAGATATACTCAAAATTTTTTATTCCTACGCTTTAGCTTCTCAGTTTTGCTTCTCTATGTAAGAATTTATTGTAATTGTATATTCATCAATTTTTTTAGTATATTTTTTGCTCTTAGCATGCGGTTTTCAACCGAATTGTATGAAATCTTCGAAATATATTAAATGAATGATTGAATATTAACGTCGCACTGTTCAGCTACACGAGGGCTTTTGGCGTCGGACCACGTAATTTTGAACCATGGTCAAGTGACGTGGACGACACCTGAGCTGGCACCCCCTCTCCTAACTACCCCACCACACCAACGGGAGGACGTTTCAGCTCTCGACAGATTTAACGTGCATCGCTGCCCTACACGGCGGATCTTTAGTGGTACTGGGCTCGAACTCGTGACAAAGCAAGCCACGTTCCGATACCTATACCACTCGGCTACCGCGGCCGAAATATATTAAAAGATACCAAAGAAGCTATATAATAAAATTTGAAATTTTTATTATACTCAAACAATTGCTAAAACTTATGGTAAATAATTTTTAACTGCGCGATGCGTTTTTTTTTCGAAATTTCAAATGGAATTTCTAACATAAAATTTCTAGCTTTATAAGGTCGAGATTTCAAAACATATCCAGATTTTAATTACTTATTCAGTTAGCCTTTAAAAAAGATAAATGTTGAGGTATATATATTTTGTATAAATAGATATTTTTGAACAATATATAATTCGAATGTTTTTCAATAGCTCGAATTTAAAATTGATTTTTATGTTTATTTATATGCATAAATGTCTACTGTAAATGTTTCCGTATATTTTTGATTACCATTTATTCTAACATTCAAGTTATAAAAAAAATGAGTGAAAATCTTCATTCATGTTGTCTTTGATGTAAACTGAAGTTCAAGCACTTAAAATTCAAATATAATTCGGTGTATTTTAACAATATATAACCAGGCACTGTACTTAAACTTCCCTGAACACTTAGGCTTTGAAATCTAAAAAAAAAAAAAAAAAAAAATAATAAATATTAATTATTTTTTTTTTTTTCGTTATTATTTTTATCAAAGTGTAAGAAAATGTTTCAAATGATTTGATGAAAAGTTTAAATTTATTCATTTTTAGTGGTTGGAAAATTGAAAAGGTTCCAAATTTTAAAGAGTTTGATGTTTTATTAATTTTTTTCGGTATCTTATAATAAAATAATCATGTTTCAAAAACTGAAAGCTTTGAATAAGAAAAATGAAGCGAAAGAGAATATACTTAAAAAAAGATAATTTGTCTAACTATATAAAATAGCAGAATACCCTGACACGCCCCAACTTGTTACAGTTTGAAATTAATATGAAACCAAAAGGGAATTGTAACATATTTTACTTATGCGTTGGGACTTTTGGAAACTTGTAAAGAAATTTCTCCCCGATTTTTTACTATTGGGGGGGGGGTCAAAACACGGGGTTCCCTGCGAGCCATAAAACTTCTGCTGTGTTGCTTCCTCTGTCCCTCATTATCTTTCAAGATGTTAAACCTTAAAAGGGGGAAAGGATTTCAGAAAAGTGCGGCTAATCCGCTTTTGAAAACGTTACTTGAAGGCAGAAAAATCCGTGCAGTCCATTTTCGAAGCCTCTCTAGTAGGGCGGAAAAATCCGTTCTGTTCATTTGGAGGGTTAACGATTTCGTAATCTGTGTGTCCCGCGTGACCACTTCCGGGTAAAAAGTGCATTCATTATGATAATATATATGTTACTAATAAAAAATTTTGTAAAACGTTTTTCGCTGTGCTTTATATGTTTTAGAATACTCTTAAATACTCTCTCTCTCCGTGGTTTTCCAAATATCATAAAACTCTTTTCATGGAAAAAAGCGCAACAGAGAAATACATTACTTACAACTTCCCTAAATGAGAAACAAACACATAAGAGAGGGGTAATAACTAACTGTACCAATAACTTAGAAGGTCAAACAGATTACAGCTATAATTTGCAGTATTTCAAAAATAATGACAGTGATGAATTTTTTTATGTTCCTAAATTTTTTCTCTGAATGCGTAGTATGTAAGGATTAAAAAGGAAGCGTAATAAAAAAATCTCTTATCATGAGATTACAGCAAATCAAATAAAAGTTTTTTTTGTTTGGTTATAGGATCAAAGATAGCTAATTACGTATTGAAGAAGTTTTATTTTTGATGACTTAATAACGCGCGCGCGCCTATAAATTATATCAGAGTAAAAGTGCATTTTTTTATTATGTCTGAAAGCATTTTGTTTTAATTCATTCCAGTGAATTAAATATTTTTAAATCTTTTATTTTCGATATGCTCGTGCCCCCTCGTAAGGTTATCGCGCCCCCCAGGGGGAACGCCCCACAGTTTGAGAAACACTGTGCTACAGTTTAATATAATGTAGTCCAAATCATTTATACAATTACATATAACACACATTGCATTTCCCTGTAAATTAAATTTATGTAGAAGGCCTGGAGTGATAATCATTTTACTGAAGATTCGAGTGCTTAAGATTTCTTCTCTTTGGTTCTCTGTCCACTTTGAAATGATATCAATGGTCGGAATATTTCCCAATTTTTCAAAATATTTGCTTGAGTAAAATTTTTTATTGATTTTTTGAATTCTATTTTGATATATATTTTTATGAATGTCTTCTGAGGCAATCCAGTCAATGTAAACATTGGACTCCGTGACCGATCCTGCGAGATTATTCGCCTGCTCATTCCAAACAATTTTCGAATGTCCCGGAATCCAAAGCAGAATTAACTGATTAACGTAGTTAGATAGCATGTAAATTTTGTTAGCAAATCCATGAATTACCTTTTGGGATTTGGTTGAGTTATTTTTGAAGTGCAGAAAGAACAGAAAGACTATCCGATAAAACAAATAAATTTACATTAAATTCTACCAGATCATCTAAAGCCTGACAAATAGCCAAAGCTTCTGCAGTAAAAACGGAGTTATAATGGTTGATTCTGTAAGCAAATGAAATTTTTTGATATACCTGCTATCGAAGTAATTTGGTCATTTTTTGAAGCATCAGTAGCTATAAAGAAAAACTTTTGAAATTCACGTTCAACCGTTTCATCAAATAAAAGGCTTATTGTAGGAATCGGTAGATTTTTATCTTAAAATTTAAAACTATTGATATAAATTTTACATGGACGGTCTAAAAAGGTAATTAATCTGGAAATTGAAATAATTTAATCACCAACAACATTTAAATCATGCAGTACACTAATGATATTATTTTTATCTTCTTCCAAAATATTAAGATTCATTGTCTCGGGACTATTGTAATAAGGAGGAGAAAAATCACTATTAGAGATTTAAGTAATAAAAAACTTGTTTGCCAATCTTCTAATTTTATCTGACAAAATTTCTTGACCAACCAATTTTAGTACCTCAATATTTGGGGTCCATTGAGGGAGACCTAATGCTTTCCGGATGGCTTTAGTTAGGGTAACATTGAAAAGTTTTAATTGATTTTCAGACCATTTATTTATTATGGGACAAATGTAATAAGAAACACTGTATATGTTATTATTGACTAAATTAATGAGATCTCTTGATCTAGGCCCATAATGTTTCTATGCCATACCCTTCAGTGCATTGAACCTTTTCAAGGCTTTACTGCTTAGTTGATTTTTATATATAAATTTTGACAACGTTTAGAAAAAAACTCCTAAGTATTTAATAAAAGTTTGCCATTGTAGGCGGAAATCCAGCCAACACAAAATATTAGGAAGAGTATAATTTCTTTTAATTGATAATTCAGCTATTGTACATTTCTCTGGGCATAAATTCAGTTTCCAATATTTACACCACTGGGAAATTCTTTCCAGAGTATTTTGTATTTTTTTGCAAATAACACCAAGGGATTTATGAGAGCAACATATAAAAATGTCGTCGACATAAACCAGGCATTCAATTTCCGATTCTAAGGTATCAAAAATATCATGCATGTAAATAGTATACAAAATAGGAGATAGGACACTGCCTTGAGCAAGGCCCTGCGGAACAAGCTTTTTGGAAGAAAATAACCCCACCATTTTACTTGGAATGATCGAGATGTGAGAAATTTATGCATCCAATTTGCTATATTTCCTGCTATACCAATTTGTTAATAATTACAAATAATAACCAACATTTATAAATAAGACCATACACACGTAAACAGAGTCGTATGCACTTTTAATGTCTAAACTTATTTCTACAAAAAATTTTCTGTAATTTTGCATTCATTATTGCTCTATGTACTAGATAAGTAGCGCACTTCTGCTATCTTTGAAAGGAACGAAACCATAATGTTGGGGATGAAGTTTTCTTTCTTTAGTTAAATAATAAGAAATCCGATTAGCCAAAGTTCTCTCAAAAGTTTTTGAAAACACAGAAGTCAGAGCTATTGGTCTGTAGGAATATATCTTAGTTTTATCTTTACATGGTTTTGGAATCGGGAGAATGCTTGTATGATTCCAAGAATCTGGAACGATTGCATTATCAAATAATTTTTGAAAATATATTAGAATTACATTACGTTGACCCTGATCAAAATTGTTAAAGAAAGTTGCCGTAACATGATAAGCCCCAAGGAGTTGTGTTTTTTGAATTTTTTATTGCACTATGCAATTCAAAAATATGGAATGGTTTATTAAGAAGGTTATTTTTGTCGTAGAGAAAATCCAAAGGAAGTGGTTCATGATAGGCATTTTTAGATGCAAAATGATCCAAACATATCTGCTTGCAATTGAGGATGAGGGACAAACCTATTATTAAGTTGAGGAATATTAAGTTTTATATCGGTGTCAGTAACTGTGGAATTTTTTTTCAGAATATTAAAAAACATCTTGGGATTAGAAATATTATTGCATATCTTGTCCCAGTACATTCTTTTGGCATTTTTAATGTAGAATCTAAGTTTGCTCGCATATTGTTTATATCTGATCCATAATTCAGGTGAAATTTCTCTAATAGCTCTCTTCCTAAATATTTTTTTAAGCTTATAGAATTTATAACAGGTACTATTCCAACATGGTGGAAAGGATCTATTCGAAACTTCCCTAATATTATTAGTAATGACTTGCGATATCTTATCGGAAAGATTCTCAGAATTAAGTTCTGGGTTGTTTAAAATAAAATGTGTTTGGTTCATAACTGCTTGCCAGTTTACTTTTTTAAAAATTCACTTATTTGAATTAAGGTGAGAAAGCTCTGTAATAATTGGACTATGATCACTTTCAAAGGAGCAATCTAAAACATGGCTATTGCAGTATACAGACATGCTTGAAGAACAAACTGTGAGATCTATCAATGATTCTGCACCTGCTGAACTTCTATAGGGGGGCACAGTCATGTTAAGAACCAAATTAGAATCAGTAATCCATTCAACAAAGTCATTACTGTACCTTGAAATGTGATCCGATCCCTACATCGGGTGATGAAGATTACAATCACCAAAAATGAATATTGGAGACGTTAGGGATTCAAGAAAAGATTTAATCAGCATAATATTAAATACCCGTGGAGCGTAAATATTTACAATATAAAATGAAATATTTCGAACAGCAATTTTAATTGCGAGGATTTCTAATTCTCTGATTTGTTGAATCTGTAAAGGAATCTGTTGTGCAGAAATATTTGAAGGAACAGCTATCACTAAACCACCACCTGATCTATCTTCTCTGTGTTTTCTAAAAAGGGTTTTATTTAGAAGATTTATATTATCATGAATTGATAAAAAAGGTTTCTTGAAAAATCCAGATATCTGCTTCAGAAAAAGGAGGGATATTTAACCATATATGAATTTATTTTTGAGACCTCTTCAATTCCATTGAATTATACTCACAATTACTTAAGAAGAAAAAATTAACTAGAAAAAACTATCCTCCCTTTGAGGAAAGAAAAAAAAACTAATGAAGACAATAATTAGCCCCCCAAAACAAAAACTTGAAAAAAAAAGAATGTATTTACAAAAACCATCATAATTCCGTAGTTATCCCATGTCCATGATATTGGATGCGTCACTTTCACTAGATGCACGAGTTTTATGGATTGAGGATTTGTTACCTATATATACATCTTTTTTCTTTCGCAATGGGGAATGACTCGATTTCCCCATTTCGAAAACCTTGCTAAGGTGAGAAAGTACAGACTCCATTGTTTTTTGAAAAGCTTCCATAATTAAAGAGGTTTGCTTTTCTAATACTGCTTGAAAAGATGTCTCAGCATGTTTTCAAGTTTTCTTTTTCCAGATAGTCTTGCATATTTAGATTAACTGCATTAGTCTGGATTACTGCAGAATAAGATGCCCTTTTATAATCACGGAATATGCTTCGCGCTTCTCCCAATGTATATATATATATATATATATATATATATATATATATATATATACTGGTGTGCAAAAATTAAGGACGAGACGGTTTTTTCAATATAACTTGGTACAAAAGCTTTCCAAATCAACACATTTAATACCGTAAGATCCCCAATACGTAAGGACATGTGTAATGTAAGCAACACTTACTAAAAGAGAAATCAGAGGGATAAAAAGAAGCTTGATTGAAAAAGTAGCATGGAGCGCAATGCAACTGAAGGCTGAAACATCCCTGTGATGGGTGTCCAGCAAGAAACATCCGGTCTTTAGTAGGGGATATGATCTCCCCTAACTGCTAGGCAGGTTTCACAGCGTCTGCCCATGCTGAGAATGAGGGTGTCAATGAGTTGTTGAGGCATTGCTGCCCATTCGTCTTGCAGCGCTAATCGAAGCTCCCGAATCGTTACTGGTGGTAAGGTACGAGCTGACAATCGCCTGCCTAGAAAATCCCATACATGCTCGATGGGATTGAGATCCGGAGATCGTGCCGGCCAATCCATACGTTCAATATCCTCACTCTCTAAGAGCTGTTCGGCAGCTACTGTGCGATGACATGGTGCATTGTCGTCCATGAAAAGGAACTGCAGACCCATAGCGCCTCTAAAAAGACGCACATATGGAAGAAGAATCTCGTTACAATAACGGGTCCCGTTGACTGAACCTGCGTCGAAGATGTGAAGGTCTGTACGACTACCAAGCATGATGCCTCCCCAAACGAGAACACCGCGACCTCCATACCTCTCCCTTTCAATGATGTTCGAGGGATGATTGCGACTTCCCCGCTCTCTCCAGATGAGTATGCGATGAGAATCGCTACTCAAACTGAATCTGCTCTCATCTGTAAAGAGTACTCGTACCCATTCATTGTCTCTCCAATTCCGGTGTTCCCGGCACCACAGAGAATGCCTTCTCCGATGGGCAGGCGTTAAAGGTACACACCGTACAGGGCGTCGTGCAAACAGACCACCACCGTGCAGTCTTCTGGCCACGGTAAAACGCGATATCGGTCGTCCAGTCGCATGTGTCGTGTGTCTAGCGATTTCCCCCGCTGTCTGCCGCCTGTTTCTTCTGGCCTGTAAGACAATGTACCGGTCATCTGCGGGTGTGGTTCCTCGTGGACCACCACTACTGAACCCCCGGATAGCTGTTCCTGTAGTTTGAAATTGTCTCCAAAGTCGTGAAACGATGCTGTGAGCAATTCCGAACTCTGCAGCCACACTTGTCACACTGCGGCCTTCCTCCAACTTCCCAATGATTCGACCTCGGGTAAAAGCATCCAGATGTTGTCTAACAGATTGATTATTCACCATTTCTCGCTGAGGCAGCAACTCAGTGTGATTTTAACTGCTATACGGCGTGCAATCTCTTTGCCAGAAATACTGATCTTACACCGACAACATGCTTTATACTACTCAGACACTCCCCCATTACGTCTACCTGCATATCTGCGCATGTGCTTAATCTCCTGATTGGTCTTTCTGTCCGCTCTGCCTCTTCGTTCAGCTGATGTGCTAATTTTTCGACTTCGTCCTTAATTTTTGCACACCAGTGTATTTCACGTACAGAAACGTCTTTTCAAAAAATGGATCACAGAGTAATCAAAACATAAAAAAAGCCAACTTCCTTTGAAATAGAAATATCAAGAAGATTACAAGCAATGAGAATGCAAGCTAAAGTCACAACTTTTTGGCTAAAGATTCGGATGGGTGAAACAAAAGCCAAGTCTACTTTTTTTAAACCACAAGGGTTTGGATGCAACTGAGCAAAAAGAATATTATATTCTTCGTCTTTGAATAGTATTTTTATTTTCGTCATCTATGGCAAGAAATGTTTCTTGTTTTATAATTAAAAAACGGGTATTCAGATATTAACATAACCACATTGACGACATTACATGAAAGGAAACACATGGTTGCCAATTCAGCACTTTGAGGGTTGCCAACTTGACGAGTTATCTGGATTTTTAGCATTGTTGCAAATAATACACAAGTACCAATAAATTGTAGTTTAAAAAAAAAACTAAAAAGCACGCTTTAATAGTTAATCGAACTATATATATATATAAATGTCAAAAACAATTCCTAATATAAGAATGAAACGATTAAGGTATCCGACTACGTTCGGAACCGTGATTTTAAAAAAGAGCATAAATGCATAATTTTCATGAAATTTAGTGTCACTTATATAGATTACATGTATAAAATTGTTTTAAGGACATTTTTTTTGACAAAAAATATTTAAATACAATATTTCGGCAAAAAATTAACTTAGAATAACCTTTTTTCAAAATGTTCTCCTTTTGTGAAAAATGATTCTATTATAATTAATATATTGCCTGTATATATGTCAGATCTTTGTACAGAGGCTCAATAATAATTTTCGAAATATCCACATTATTTTTAGAGTTACAACCAATTGAAATAACTATCGGCGTTTTTTTCTTAAAATTTCTCTCCTCTGTTGTTGTAAAACACATGGATAAACCCACTTCTAAGTTATATATTTCAAAAATTCTAGTTGAGCCTCTGTGCAGAGATCTGAGCTATATACAGGCAAAATATTATTATAATAGCAGAATTTTTTGCAAAAGGAGAATATTTTGTAAATGTGTCATGCTATGTTCGTTTTTTGTCAAAATATTGTACTTAAATAACTTTTTATTGTAATACTATTCTTAAAATAATTTTATATACATTTTCTAATCTAAGTGATACTAAATATCATAAATGTTATCCATTTATACGCTTTTGCAAAATCGTGGTTAAAAAAAGATTATTTTAAAAAATATATTAATTTACACTGAATGGAAGTAAAAGAAAAGCACATTTTCATTTTTTGGTTCGATTTACAATAAAAGCATGCATTTTTAGTTTTTTAAATAGTCATTTATTCATTGATGAATTAATCTTAAATGCGTCATTTTTTAGAACCTGGAATATCTATTGGCATCCTATCAGTGCGTCGATGCGGCATGGTTTGCAAAATGTATGATCAGCCAACTAAAAGAAATTTGGAAGAGCTAAGCTTGAAATTTTTCTTGCAGAAGAAGGTGTAAAGTCATTGATATTATTCACAAAAATAGCTCACTATTCTCTCTGAAATTTGCATCAGCATTAGACATAAAAGTACACGTTTTGAATCGAAGAGTTTGTGATAATTTATTTAATCCATTGACCTACTAACAAAACAGGGACACACACATCGTATACTTTGAAAAAATCGATTTTTTAATTTTAGTTCTAAAAAATAGTGCTTATTTTTCTGAATCTAAAAATGTATAATACTTATATGTTTGTTGATAAAATAGCCCTAAAATATGAAAAATAAAAATGTAAACAAATGACCATGCCCTTTTTGACATACCCCTTTGAACTTTAAATATGTAGTTTCCCCTGTGTTTGATCTATATAAACTTTCTATATAGTGAACAAAATAATTTTTAGTATGTAATGTCTAATTTTTTAAAAAAATAAATTTATGCGTGCAAAAAGAAAATTAAGATTTTCATAATTTTAAGGTCTTATGATTATGAAAAGAATATTCTATTCTAATATTCAAAGAATATTTTTGTAAGAAATGGTACCTATACATGAAAATATGTATTACAAGATCTCTCGAAAATTATGTTAATGGTAGCTAAAACAAAGGGAAAAAACATATGAATTTAAAATTACTTTTGTAACTCTAGAAAATAATTAAGGATTATTATTAGTTACATAAAAATAGGCAAGCAAATACTAATCATGTGTATAATATGAGAAAATATTGTTTTTTTTAGTTTTTTCCACTTTTTCTCATAAGCATATTTTTTTGCATTTAGATACATTTTTTAAAAAAACTATTGCACTATACGATTCCAGATTTTTTTATACTTCTATACAAGATGCCTATGCATATAGTGAACCTATTTTTTTCTATTAAGATAGTGCCTAATTTTTTAAAAATAGTTTTATGTTTAAAAAAAGCAGAAAAATAAAAAAAATTCATATTTCAAAGTTTCATAATTTTTTTAAAGAAACTATACTAACATTTTACTAAAAAATGGGTTCAGTGTATTTTATGTCTTGTTTTATATATGTGTAAAAAATATTTTGCAAAAAAAAGGATACTTATTTAAAAAATGGTACATAAACACAAGTACATTTTACGAGTTCTCGAAAATTATGTATTACTTAAATTAAGTAGTAAAAAAAAACTTTTGGAGTAAAAAGTTATTTTTGTAGTTCTACAGAATAATTAAGTTATCTTTATTAAGAACGTAAAAAATCTAAGCTCTATTGGAAATTGTAAATGATATATGTCTCATAAACAAAGGGTCTTAATTTTGGCATTTTACTCTTTCGAGCATGTCCTAGTTCTCTTAATCACTTCTCAACTGTTTTGGTAAAATGGACCATTGTATGATGTTTCATTTCACAGACCCGAGAAGAGAATGTAGAAAAAAAGACTTTGTGTCTGAGTTTAGCAGTTAGAACATAATTCTTTTTCACATACATAAGTCTTTTTTTTTTAAATTTCCATTTTCAGAAAAACTAGATAATTGTTTACGTTATGGTAAGAAATTGCTGACACTTTCACTTTCCCACATAAAGAACACTTTTTTGTTTGTTGTATTTGTATTAAGCACGACCGTTTTCACTTTTAGGGTTGTAACTTAATCTTTTAGTCACAAGTCTGGAAATGGAATATAGAAGTAGACGCCAAATCTGGAAATAGTTAATTCTGATCAGGACAATGTAAAAAAAATATGAAATTATTGTATTGTCATCGGTCCTTAACAAGTGTGCTGAATTTTGGTTCAATATGACCTTTTAAAGTGGATAAAAATGGAGTTCAAAGATTCCGTTACATACAAGTGACGCTTATAAAAGCGTGTTGATAAAGAAGCAGTAACAAATGGTATTCTATCTAAGAAAAAGTTAAAATTATATATTGGAAAATCCATCAAAGTTCTTATGCATGATTTTTTATGGTTCCCTTAATATCAAGTTATTATAAAAAATTACAAAAAATAAATTACAATTTAAAAAAAAACATAAAGCATTTCAGAAGGAAAAATATATATAAAAAGATGATGAGATTCACACTTATAAACTGGAAGCTTAAAATTGAACATGTATTGAATTGCATTATGAAAATTTGGGGGATTGCAGAATTAGCCACTGGTGTTCGTGATTTTTCAAATTCACCAACTTGCGGTGCTCTCGTGTGTTGTCCTTCGGTGAAGCACAACGGCCCACGGCTCAAAATTATGAGGTACATTGTTAAAATAATTTTTGGCCACTACTGTAATGGTCAAATGTGCGGCAACCTTAAGGTATCCGACTACGTTCGGAACCATGATTTTCAAAAGCCCATAAATGGATAAGTTTCATGATATTTAGTGTCACTCAGATTAGAATATATGCATAAAATTGTTTTAAGGACATTTTGACAAGAAATTTTATTTAAATACGATATTTTGGCAAAAACTAAATTAGAATAATCTTTCTTCAAAATGGTCTCCTTTTGTGAAAAATGCTTCTATTAGAATAATATTGTGCCTGTATATAGCTCAGACATCTGTTCAGAGGTTCAACTAGAATTTTTGAAATATATAACTTAGAAGTGGGTTTATTCATATTTTACGACAACAAAGGGGGAATTTTAAGAAAAAAAACCGCGAATAATTATTTCAATTGGTGGTAACTCTGAAAATAATGTGAATTTTTCAAAAATTCTTGTTGAGCTTCTGTATAGAGGTCTGAGCCATATACAGGCAAAATATTATTATAATAGAACCAGTTTTCACAAAAGGAGAATATTTGGAAAAAAGATTATTCTAAGTTAATTTTTTGCCAAATTATTATATTTAAATAATTTTTTTTTGTCAAAACGTCCTTAAAACAGTTTTATGCATGTATTCTAATCTGAGTGACACTAAATATCATGGAAATTATCCATTTATGCACTTTTTTAAAATCACGGTTCCGAACGTAGTCGGGTACCTTAAGGAAAAATCTATTTTATGTCTGAGGGTTCATAACACTAAATCTCTTTTTAAAGTAATATCGTTAAATGTTGTATCATTGGAGAGAAAGATTAATTAAGATATTAATGAAATAATTTGATGAAGATAATTCATGAAGATATAGCTTAAGAAGAAAGAAAATTAAACCCCCAAAAACGAGATATACAAACACTGTCAGTATCAGTTACTTGGTCTTAATGGCGCTCTTATAACACCTCTCCATGGAATAAAATAAATTTTTATGCTCATAAGCTATTATAATGTGAAACTAAGATTTAATTATTGCTTCTGTTAATTCAGTCCTATTGTACGGTTGTTTTTCGTTCACCCTTTTGTTCATGCCGGCTGGGATTTGGTGCTGACCGTGTAACCTTAAGTTTGCGGGTTCGACATCGGCCTCAGTCACTGAATTTTCATGATGAAAAAAATCGACAGCGTCCATATTGTTTGAAAATGCAGCATATTAATGACCCCTAGAATGTCTGTTTGGCTTGGGTGCTCTCAGAGGAATTACATTCCTGGTAAGAGATGCCTCCTTCCGGGGAAGAAATTGGGCTATCAAAATTACATTGTGGCAATTGCTATCCACTTTCATGGTGCCACCTTAAAAAGTAATACCAGCTCCCGGGGAATGTTCTATTCTGCAATGGTAATTACCAATCCACAGCTCCATTAGAAAGAAGAAAAGTTTCTTCAGGGGGGATCAAGAGAATTCCTACACATTTGACTTATTTGTTGCTTTTAAGTACGACGTTAATAAGAATTTAATCAAGCAGTATTGTAGTTATTTCTTTACAGCTGAAATTTGTTTCATGCTTTTGAATGCAATTCAAAATAATTACATTTGAATTTATATTCGTAGTGTAAGCTACTCGAGAATTTTAAGTGATGAATTTTTTTTGTTAACGAAAATCAATTGACGAGAATTATGACTCAGTTTGTGACTTTTTTCTAAATTTTACACCACACGATGGAAAATTGAAAAAAGAAATAAAGCATAACAATTTTATTCCCTTTTTTAGAAATTTTTTTAATAATTCAAATACTTGTTACGTAATTTGAGTATCACACAAATACCATTCATCGAAATATTCTTACAAACCGAATAAAAATTAAAACACATTGCGGAAAATTTTTGGGAAACAGTGACAGTAATACCTTGAATTATGTTATCCCGATTTACGCGGACCCGGAGAAAAATGGTTTTCTAATCTCATCGATTCTTCTTTTGTTTGAGAGAAAAAAAAATTGGCAAAACTGGTAATGTGTGATTGAAGAAGTTGTCGACCTTGACAGTGGCAAATAAATTTAGAAATGGATAGTGCTGATGTTCAAGAGTTGCTGGATTCCTACAATCAGAGGTTGACGATTGATGATCTCATAGAAATGCAAGAACAAAATATAAAAGTACTTGAGGGTTACAGATTTTGAAAACATAGACTTCAAGGATGAGTGTATTTTTTTCAACACAAAAGAAGGAATAAAAAAAATTATTAGTATGCTACGAAGAAATTTTGAGGGGAAAAAAACCCCTCTGAGACATAGTAAACTACTTTATTAGATTTAATGAAACCTTCTACATCGAAATAACTTCGATTTGCAAATAATAATAATTAATAGTATTATTTTAATTTTTGTGTTAATTATTAGATTTAAAGTAATGTATTAATTATTATATTAATTATTATTTAATTATTGTTTTAATATATACTGTTTTAGTATTTGAGGAATGGAAGTCACAAAACTCACCCCCAAGCCAAAAAATCAAGGAAAAATCCATCCAAAATCAAAACAAGGCTTATTACATTCTTCCATGCTAGGGGTATTATCGACAAAGAATTTGTTCCAACTGGACAAATAATTACAGATCAGTACTACTTAGATGTTTTAAAGCGTTTGATGGCCAGAATTCATCGCATTCATCCAGAATATCGGTGTTTGTTACACGACAATGCCCTCAGTCACACCTCCCTTGCTGCTCGTCGAATTTTGGCAAAAAATAATGTCTGTGTGTTGAACCATCCACCGTATTCACCTGATTTAGCACCCTGTGACTACTCCATGTTTTGAAAACTTAAATGAAATTAAAAGGTTGTTATTTTGAGTACCTTACAAGTAGCTTCGACGCATGCTTTGCAGGTCATTCATTCTACAAAGTGATTTACAACAGGCGTTCCATTCCTTAATTAATCGCTATAACAAGTGCATTGAAGCCGCAAGATCTTATTTTGAATAAAAAACCAAAGCAGGAATTAATTTCTTGTTTCCATTTCTTTTTACGGAAGCAGTCTTAAAACTTATTCGCCACACTGTGTATATGGGCATTTTAGTTAATGACGAGAAATTGTTATGCATTCATTTCTTCATTATTCATTTTGCATTAAGAGTAATTTTGTACCATTTATTAAAGCATTTAAATTTCTATTAAACATATTTTATGCATTTGAAAATGTACGAGAGGCTCTTTTCAGCATCTACTTTTTCTAAACATTTATTTTAATTGGACTCTATTTTGAGTTAAATCATGACTTCCGAGGAAATCAAAACTTCGCTTCTCTTTTGTTTTACTGAAAACCAATCTTTTAGAATTCTTCATAAAATTTATAGATTATGTTTATTAATTTTTCACAAAAGTTGCCCTTTAATATTCTATGATTTAAAATGCATTTCATGTTTTTTATATATTGTACTTTTATATATTTGTTTAAATACACGTGCTTTAAAAATGTGTACTTAAGCCCATTAGCTTAAAAAACCTGTACATTTTTCATTTATTATTTACTCAAATAGTTCTTTTATTCATCTATAGAGAGCAGCACGAGCATTTATAAATGAATTGAACAGTGAAAAACGCATTTTTTTTTTAAAAGAAGGTTTATATAGGATGTGCTGACATCTATTGCAGAAAGCGAAAACTATAGAACTAAATTCTTGCTTAAAAGTATTTTTTCGTTATTATATCGTTTTTCATACTTATTAATATATGCGAGAAATATTTATTCTCCAATGATAAGTATAAAACTTCTCTGAAAAGCATAATGTTTTAAATTTCTTCTTGGTCTGTTAGTTTTGTTTATTTACAATGTGCTTGATTATAATCTTATTAATGTAATCCGATGTTATGAATGCAAACAACTGCGTTAAGAATCATTTGCTACGTAAAGGCCGTAACTTAAAGCCCAGCAGTTTGTATAGGATCAAATATATATGCACAAAATACTTAGCTTCTTCAGTTCAGATGAAATCAAAATGTAAAGAAATAATTAAACAATTGATACAAAAGATTTGTAAAAATTTTTTCCCGAATTCGTCTTACGAGTGAATTTATATAAATCTACCAATGTTGTTGTAAAAAGCTATATGTGTGAAAAGAATTATTATTTTTCATAATATTTGTGTAATTGAAAATGCAGAGACATCAAAAACGTTCATTTAAATAAGATTGTTTTTTAAAAAAGGATTTCAGTGGTATTATAAGATTAATATATTGATATAATGGTAATGATTCTCTTTTCCAAACATTATAAAAAAGATAGTTTAATAGAGAAAATGAGAGCCGTAATCATTTGTATGGTTAAAATATTTTTTATTTTTGTTTACATTTAATGCAATGATGAATATATGAAAGAATAAAATCCTATTCAAATGATATATAATAAATGTAAAAATTTCTTTATAAATTGTTAATTATAATATGTTATTTTTTTATCAAATTAAATAATCTTAGAAATTTTTAAAGTAGATAAATAAGCATATTAATTATTAAAATTATTGTATCAATTTTGGAGCAAAAATTTTACTTTCGAACAATTTCTGAAGGGATAAATTATGTCACTTTTAACAATGAGGAATGATAAATAAGGTTGTTGTTGCTAATGCCACCTAACTGACGGTATCAAGTCGAGGTTCTCAAAACTCATTGTGGCAAGGGGCTAATTGAAAGCATGTCGTAGTTTTAAGCACCGTACAGGAGACAGCACGATTTGGCTTGGTTCCATATCAATTTTGAAAAAGAATACTCTGGAGGTAGTCAGGGTCCTACCACTTCCCCTTCCACCAACGTCACAAGAGGACTTGCGGCTTGACGGCTATTTAGAGTAGCCTCCCACCCCTCTGCCGCAAAAGGAACTATATATTTACAAACATTCATGCCTTCTCTGGGATTCGAATCCAGACCCAACGGTACAGCAGTAATCGTCACTGCACTGGATGGGTGGCATAATTAATAAGGAGATTAGTTAAGCAAATAAGGAGAAAATTGATTGTAGTGCAGTAAATCTCAAACTTTCAATAATTGCGAGCCAATTTTCAATCATAATTTTCATTTCTTGATTAATTTTGTATCGTTTAGTTGTTCGAAGTCATTCATAGTCCCTATTTGTATGTGCTGTTTGAATTTAGACCTCAAAGCGTCCATTTAGATTATAGATTCCCAAAGTGGTTCCTAAGGTCCTCTAGAGCTCTTGCGATTTCTGAGGGAGTTAGAGGTAAACTAAAATATAAAACTGGGGATGCGTGGACAATTTTAGAGGGTTCGCGGAAGGTTCAATATAAAGTAAAATATTTCTGATCCTTTTCCATTATTATAAAAATTTTAATTCGTTAGACATGCTTTTTACGTGATAAAATTTTTTTAGCATAAATTTTTTTGATAGATACATAAAATACAAATAATGACAAGCTTTTGCAAAATGGAAGTAGGAATCTAACTGGTTCATGGAATAAATTGTCTAAAATATAGTAGTACAAAAGAGTGGTGTATTTAGTCAACAATTTAGTTTTATGATCCCGAGATGTGAAGTGAATGCAACAAATTTTCCTTAGTTTTGAACAGAAAGCTGTATTATTTTTGTGCTGTTGCAAAGATAAAGTACATTACGTATTTTTTAATACAATTAATATCTATTGCTCATACAGCAAAATCGGAAATCAATCCCTTTACATTTGACCACTACCTAAAATCGATACTCTGCACCGAAATCAAAACTAAAAATTTAAAGTTAAAACATAACAAGACCAAAAACTGAAAGCACGCAAGAACTACACAATTATAAAACCGTAACAATCGAAAACACAAAACTCTACAGCAGTAGTACCCAAAGTGGTCCCTATGGAGCCCCAGAGGTCCGTGAAAAATTAAAATTAGTTTGGGATAACCTAACAACGACAGGGGGCTCACGCAAGGTTTAATATAAAATTAAAATAATTTGATCCATTTTTATTTTTATGGAAATTTAAATAAATAAAAACTCCCTTGCATATTCGTGACTGGGTGATGAACGCTTTTGCGCGTTGACAAACTCATATCTCAAACACATGAATCCGTACTACTACAGGAACATCTTATTGAAATATCCACAAATGAGGGACTTAAAACAATGTTTGAAGAAGAATACCACAAATTCTGGTTACAAAAACAGATCCTAATTTTATATCCTGCATTATAGATTATTGTACAGAAGTTCTTTACAACTTTACCGTCTTCCCATTATGTAGAATGCGAAGGGTCCGTGGGCAAATTTTGTCTGTAAAAAGGGGTTCATGGTCAAGTTCTGACTTTAAAAAGAGTTCCATGGGTTAAAAAGATTAGGAACCACTGATTTAGAGAAAAAGCAAACTTGTAACCAGAACATGAGTCTCCTGGTCGTCCAATTCGACATAGATCTGAAGATAGATAATATCATATCATTCTATCAGATTCACCCATCTCGCTGGAAAAAAAATATGTTTTTATATTTTAAAGCAAAAGTTATAATTTGAATAAATAATTTTCAGATATCGCAATATTTTATGTGAATTTAATTTTTACGTCAACATTTACCCTTCAGGACACATCAATATTAAATTTGAAATTCTCCTACAATGCATTGAAATAAAGTTACTTTACTGGGGACTCATGCCTAAATTTTTGGTGTAAAAAAGGATCCATGGGCACAGGGAACCACAGGATTAAATGGATTTAATTTTACCTAACTTTTTTAATTCCAATTATTCTCTCTATATTTATTTATTTATTTATCTTGGTGGAATTTTCAATCGTTAATAAAATACATTTTAAAGCGCTCAATTGAGCTGAAATTTTATAAACGTGATTATTTGGAAAGACAATACAATAATTTTATTATAATTAAAAAAATTAATTGATTAAAACTAATTATTGAAAGAATTACAAATACAGTCACGTTGGCGACTTAGTGACCATTTTGGCGACTTATGTCAAAACTTGAAATGGTTTTTTTCTCATGTTTTACAGCATTCAGTTGAAAGGAAATTTTATATACACGATTGTTTTGGATGACAATACGATACTTTAATGATAATTAATAAAAATTAATTGCCGCTTAATGTTGTGATTCTGTCATATGTATATACATATTTATATTAATTGTAACTTTTTAATAAAAAAATAGCTAAAATAAAATTTTCTTTGTTGATCTAAGTAGGAATTGACTTAATTTTTTTTATATTACTTTTTCTATTGTAAGTGGTCACTATTGATTAAGAAATAGGATACCAAAATAAATATAATGCTACTTCATTTAAGTTTTCATGCGTTAGGCCAAAGTAATAGCGTCTTTATACCGTTGCATTACATCACATTTATGAGAAACCCATAACTTAATCCAACATATAAAACTTTATAACATTTATAAGAAGATAAGAATTTCGTAATACGTATCAAGACGTTTCATTGTAACTGACAAGAAGAGTAATCACGTAACTTCTTTTTAAACTTAAAAAGTTTCTCCACATCAATCAATATTTATTTTTGTTCCGTGTATTTATATGAGTATATGAAACTTTAAGAAAATTGACCTGAATACAAAATGAGACAAAAAGCGTCACAATTTCCATATGTATCCTCCTCTCAACTTAAATACGTACTACTTAAGCCAAATACCGGTTGTTCAAGACAAATACAATTTCTAAATTGTTCTATTTTTTCTTTTGGAAGTTTGGAATATACCTATGTGTGTTTTATAAATTCACTTCCTTAAATATATTTATTTTAGTGTAGAATAAGCAATGATATAAGATGTTAATCTTTTTTTTATATTTTAGTATTGTTTAATAGAATTTAGTTTAGCTCTCAATGTTGATTTAAAAATAATCATTAATATTGTTTTGAAATTTTTTTTATTTGATACTTCTCGGTAGCGAAAGATATTACTTAATTAGAGGTTTCATCCATTCTAAAAACCTTTCGTCTTTTTAATAATCGATTGTAGTTAGCACCGGAAGCCGAGGGATTAAACTGAATTTAATTAAAAGCTTTAATATGAGTTGGATGTCTTTTTTTCTTAAGGAAACTTTGCATTGTGTGATTAAAATATAAGATTTAAATGGAAATTATTTTATCAAACATCTAACATTAACAAGAATACTCTGTTTACCAATATCATACTTTTAATTATAGAATTTTTAAAAAAATTTCTTTAACCTCAAATTTAAAATGATGAAAATATTTTGTATGAAATAAAAAGAACAATGAAATAATTTTAAAATAAATTTAGAATAACAACCTTTCACAGTGTGTGTGTGTGTGTGAAATATCAAAATTGTTTCGGTTAAGTTCACAATGCGTTTTAATATAATTTTATTACTAGCCATTCCCCCCCCCCTTACACGGAAGTTTAACATTTATCTATTAAATGTATTGTTTCTCGGTTAATTTTACGCTATATAAATAATAATATTTAATGTTATATAAATATTTTAGTACTGAATTGCAAGATAGCGTCAATAGAAAAAATTGCATTCAATGCAGTATCCGGCTGCCCATCCAGTATAGTGGTTAGTGACACTGACTGCGGTGCTGTAAGGCCTGGGTTTCAATCCCAGAGGGTGTAGTCCACGTCACTTGACCATGGTTCAAAATTACGTGGTCCGTCGCCAAAAGCCCTCGTGTAGCTGAACAGTGCGACGTTAATATTCAATCAATCAATCAATCCCAGAGAAGGTATGGATGTTTGTATTGTAATCCTTCATGTCTTTAAAATTCCTTCTTTCCTTTGCGGTGTGCGCTTCATGCTTACTTCTGTGAGCCCCCGTGTGATACTACGGGGTTTATAAATGTTCTCGGAAAAAAAGTGCAGTATCCGAAATATTTAAACAAGAACGTCTCAAAAAGATATCCACATTAAGAATGAATAGTCTAAACGCGTTACGAGACAAAATTGGATACCTCACGATTGTTTAAAAAAACTCAATAATTCAACTACATTATCAATCGATTTTTCGATTCCTCTATATATTTAAGTTAAAATAATAGGCCAGAATGATTGGTTGCAGTTCTGGTCTATGCCATGCATCGGGACTAATAAAATCACATTGTTTTTTTAAAAATGGCTCTGGATAATACTCTTTGAACTTACTGAGATTCTATTCCTATTGGGTAAAGGAGTTTATAATGTTGGACAAAGGGTTAAAGCTACACAGTACACTTTTTTTAAAAAACTTTTTTTGGAGACCGTAATAGTAAAAGTAGTTTATGATTTACTTTTAGATTATTAAGTTGAGTATAAAATCAGTTTGACCAACCATTATTTTAAAATTTAAAAACAATTAAGGGTTTTTAAAGTTTTTAAAACTTTTATAAAATGTTCAATTTTTAATTTTTTTTAGTTATTTTAAGTGATTTATGCATTTCTTAGATTGTTGGGAGCAAAAGATAGTATGGATTTAAAAATATGTTCCCTGCTGGGAGAGTTTTAAAATTTATTTTTATAGCTAAACCTGAAAGATGCACCAAACTTTTTAAAATATTAAATTTAGTATTTTAAAAAAAATAACCAGAAATATTATACCTAAGCCTATACTAACTTTATAGAACATATATTTGTGAGTATATACAAAAAAATTTCAAGACTATATCAGAAAAAAAAAACCTTTATGGATAAGAAATTACTTACATTTTCAAAATTTGAAGTCTGAGACAAACACATTTAAGGTTTGTAAAATCATAAATCAAAGTCTATTAATGCCTGTAAAGCTCTAATTTTTTTAATATGTTGTTCTTCAACTTATATTCTACATTAATTAAACGTGACTGAAAATACATTATTTTTTAATTAAAAAAATATTTTTGCAAAATATTGATTGCATTTGTTACAACAAAAGGGTATATTCTCAGCATAATATTAATACGGTACTTTCAAAAAAGTTTTAAAACATAAAGCATTTATGTACAAAATAATAGTGATATTATAGCTTAAGCTAAAAATCCCCATGTTTGTAAATAAAATGTAATATTTTTCAGTTTTAAAAATCGGGAAATTTTAGCAAGTATGAGTTTTTGTTACGGAGTTTAAAACAGTATAATATTGTTGTACTAGAATATGCTTACTATAATGCAGTTGATACATCATGGAAAAATTCAATTTTATTAGCAATCGTTGTATTCAAAGTTATTCCGAAGTTTCATTGCATTGTCAGCTAAGGGCTGGTGTTACGGCACATCATTTTCAGTAGTATTCCATTTATTCCAAATATTGTTTCTCATAGCATCCTGAGAATGTTTTCGCCGTGGCATTTTCTCAAAAGGAAAAAAATTAATGAAAAATCTTCCAAGTTATTTAAAATATTCATAAAAACAAAAATTGGCCTTGAAATCAATTTTAATAAAGTAACCATGAGAACTCAAAAAACTCAATACATAAGGAAACAGGAACTATTTTAGCAATGAAAATTGTAGTTAATAACCATTTCACACTAAAAGAGCTGATTGTACTTAAAAATAGTTTTAATTAATTCAATTAAAGAAGGAAAAAATGCTTTAAATAAAACTGAAATCAAAAACGTAAGCTCAGAAAACTTCAAATATCTTAAGAACTAATTGAATATCAGATCTGAAATTTGGTGGCAAGCTTCCCAATAATATAAGCCACGAAAAAAATATTTTTGCCATTTATTGGGCAAGCATTAAGAGCGCGTAGCACCAACTTATGGGTCATGTCTATGGGTAAACTATGGTTTAAAAATTTAAAAGTTGTTCGTCAGAAGTTATTGTGTTGCTTTTAAGAATTTTTGAAATATATAACTTAGAAGTGGGTTTATCCATATTTTACGACAACAGAGGGGAGCAATTGTCAGAAAAAAACGCCAATAATTATTTCAATTGGTGGTAACTCTGAAAATAAGGCGTATTTTTCAAAAATTCTAGTTAAGCCTCTGTAGAGAGGTTTGAGCTATATACAGGCAAAATATTATTATAATAGAACTATTATTCACAAAAGGAGAACATTTTGAAAAAAGATTATTCTTAATTTTTTGCCAAAATATTGTATTTAAATAATTTTTTCTGTCAGAATGTCCTTAAAACAGTTTTATGCATGTATTCTGAACTTAGTGACACTAAATATCATGAAAATTTTCCATTTATGCACTTTTTTAAAATCACGTTTCTGAACGTAGTCGGATACCTTAACAATACTAAGAGCGAGTTTAATAATTACTTTCGACTTCATGGACTTCTGTCATACATAAAATTATATACAAAAATTAACACTTATCTTGATAATTTGTTCCCTTAATAACTCAATACATATTTTTCATTACATATATATATATATATAATACATTTATAACCCACATATATAAACTTTATATTTAAAAATGTTATAATATTACATTTAATGTATTAAATATAATAAAGTTGGTTTGCTCCTTAATTCGGATACTACACCCGTTGAGGTTTTAGTGTTTTTATAGCTCCAGTTTATGTTGCTACAAAAATATTATTTGAAAAGAAAGTGTGTATCAACGCTTTTACTATATTAAATCGTAATTGATTGCAGGGAGAGACAGAGAATTCTATATATTTATCATATGTAAAAAATCTCCATAGTTACTACCAATATTAATACAGTAGAGTGTCATTTATCCGAATCAATTGGGACCGGACACCATTCGGATACGTGATTATTCGGATAACCGAATGCAGTATATGAAACCGGACACTATACGAATATTGAAAATCATCCCATGTGGGTAACGTGCTTGAAGAAAAAAGCAAAATAGGTGCAAAAAGTCGCAATTTTACCTTTATTGTGGAAAATAATCACTTATTTTTCAATGTAACATTATACACTTTCATTTTTTCGCTGCAAGGTCTCTGATTCTCTTGAGCAGTAGTAGTTGAGTAGGACAGCACTCTGATTGTTGTTCGTACACCACTCCGTAGCTGCCTCCAACGCAGAAAACGTGTCAGCATTTGATAGATCCTTGCTACTTTCGTTGTTGTTGTTGTCCTCGTCTTCAACCGTTTTATCTCAGACAGCGTCGGATTCTTCTTTGCACGGAAGTCACAATCTTGTCATCATTTAGCATTTGAAATCCACAGTCTTCTGTATCGCATACCATCCGGGTTACCTCATCTTCTTCATCGCATTCTTGAAATCCTTAATTTAAAATGGTTTCTAGGCTTTTTTTTATTGTCAGAAATTGTGGACTTTCCAACATTATAAAACTGTACTCGAGATGCTCCACTTTCTCCCTTCATGAGATGGTTCAATATTTCAAGTTTTGTCTCAATGTTAAAGGCGTTGCGCTTCTGTTTTGAACTCAAAGTCACAACAGTTCACAAACTCAACAAAAGAACACTGAAAAATAACTGGTCCGGACATTTGACGCTTCAGATAATAAACGTTCGGATAAACTACGTTCTACTGTACATAATTTTAAATGAACCTGAAGGACCTAGCAATTGTGTATTATGTTTTCCTGGTTATTTCTTCGAAACTTTTATTATTACCAGTTGTTAAGGTCAATCTAATTAAATGTACGTTAAACTAGTTACTGACATCATGTAAATTATTAATAGTGAAGTCTTTCGGTTAATAATTGTTTTAACGGGGAAAAAGTATCCCTTTTACGCGGAAACGATGTAAAACTAAAGTCTAAAATTATTAATTTCCAAGTTTTCATGACCCATTTTATTATTGTAAGTAGGTCAAAATAATATCTCCTAATTCTTATTTCTCTTAACTGCTTTTCAGACTTCTCACTGACAACACGCATCAGCTTAGGAGTCAATAACCGAAATGGTTTTCCATGCATATTTCATCTTTAAATCAATGTACTTTCTAGTTATTGTTTTAGATTTGATTTAGTTTATTTATCCAGTTCCTCCTATTTCTTTTCCGTTTCAAAATATGAATGAATATAGCCAGTTTGCGTGATTGTTGTTGAAAATGATGAACCCTTACTATCGCAAAAAGTGATTGGAATCGAATTAGGAATCTCATATTTCTTGACTTCGAAGGCACATTTTTAGCTCAAGACAACAGATGCATCTATTTTTAACGGAATTAGTATTAGAATAATTAAACGGACACATAAAATCATCGATCAATTAAGAATGAGTAAATATGAAATGCTTTAAATTAAGTATCGTATCCATTTTGTTAGCATTTTGATCTTGAATATATTAAAAGTCTAAGAAATATATATATCTGATTCATTCAGTTAGAACGTTTTTAAAATAGAATTGTTTAAAAATAAGGTATACAAGCTTCTTTTTTATTTCAAAATGAAAGTTTTATTAACAAAATTAAATAAAAAAAATAACATGAAATTTATTGAGCAAATATGATACATGATAAAAACATTCACGAACATAAAATAAATAATTTTCCCGTATCTTCGAATAAAAATGTCGGTGGCACAAAAATAGCCTTTATAATGCCACTTGGGAGGCCAACAACGTTCATATTGCATCATTTATGCCACTTCATATGCATCTTGAATTCATTCTGGGCACTAAAAATATAAGTAAAAAAAAAAAAAAAAAGGAATGATTTAGACATGAGTAATGAGAAATAATTGCTATTGCTAGAAAAACTTCATCGAAAAAAAAATTAATTACACGCTTTATTTAAAGGGATTTTTTTTTGTATTAACACATTGCTTCTCAAATTTTCATTATTTGCGACCCAATTTAGACAGTTATAATTTTCATCTCACCCCCATCCATACAATAACAATGTATTGAATTCAATAATACTATACTTTGACGCTAAAACTACAATATGACGTTAACCTCTTAAGTGCCACCGGCGTATATAAACGTCTCACCCAACCCAAGCTTTGATTTTTCCCGACGTGTATATATGCGTCTTTCCGAAATACACCTTATTCTATCCATAAAATTATCCCTAATTCTTTGAAATGCAATAAAAGGATCTTGGCAGTGTTTGTGAATGATGTATTCTTTTCAGAGAAGGTGTTTTACTTGTTTATTTCTTTTCATTCTCTCCTCCTCCCCTATTCATTACATACGGGCGCCTACATGGAAAGCAGGGCATTGAGGAGCGAATCCCATAACTTAATTGGCAATTAAAGAGTTAATTATAAACCCTACAAATTATCAAAATAAAGCGTTAATTTTTGTAAAAATTTTATATATGACAAGCCCATAGGGCAAGCATGGCGAACCCTTATGGATGAACGTGCCACTTTTTCTAAAGAAATGTTTAATGATGTATAGACGTGCCATCAAATAATTTTGACTTGTGATTATTAGAAAATAATAAAACTAAATACTAGACACAACTCAAAACTCTTTACTTACTACGAAAACATAAATTTTGCACTGTATAGTAGTAAATGTTTTAGTTATTCGTGTAATTCAAATTAAAGTAACATTAGTGTGACTTTTGTTGTTGTATATAAAGAGTGTTTTTTTTCCAGGTACAGAAGTTTAAGTTGGCATTACTTTCCAAGATGGCGACCGATTTAACAGCTGTCAAGTGATTTATTCTCAGTTTGGTTTGGCAATTCATCAAAACGATCATCAAGCAAGGCGTAGATTCGTCGAATGGGCCCAAAACGAGATTGCCGTTGTTCCTGATTTTCATTAGCGAATTTTGTTTAGCGATGAAGCACACTTCTGGTTGAATGGCTACGTCAACAAACAAAACTGCCGCATTTCGAGTGAAGCTAATCCACAAGTGTATGTCGAAACACCGTTACATCCAGAAAAACTGACTGTTTGGTGCGCTTTATGGGCTGGTGGAATCCTTCTTCAAAAACGATGAAGGCCACAACGTTACAGTCAATGGTGATCGGTGTAGAGCCATGATTACTAACTTTTTCATTCCTGAATTGAACAATCATGATGTCCAGGAGCTGTGGTTCCAACAAGACGGCGCAACATGTCACACAGCTCGTGCCACAATCGATATATTGAAAGACGTTTGGTGACCGCCTAATTTCACGTTTTGGACCTGTGAATTGGCCTCCAAGATCTTGTGATTTAACACCGCTAGACTATTTTCTGTGGGGCTATGTAATGTCATTGGTCTATGCGGATAAGCCACAAACGCTTGACCATTTGGAAGACAACATTCGCCGTGTTATTGCCGATATACGGCCACAAATGTTGGAAAAAGTCATCGAAAACTTAACGTCCTGATTGGACTACATCCGAGCTATCTATTTAAAATGTAATGCCACAAGATTATCTTTCGAATAAAAAAAAATTCATGTCAATCGAATAATACATCGTTGTTTTATTGCAATTTAAAGTTCTATACCTCTAAAAAAACACCCTTTATATATATATATATATATATATATATAGAGAGAGAGAGAGAGAGAGAGAGAGAGAGAGAGAAAGAGAGAGATGACAAATAACTTCTAAGATCTTCTTTCTTCAATAAACTTCTAAATAAATTCTAAGATGTCAATTTGAGTCTTTAGCCATACGGTTTCTAAGCAATTAATTCTTTTTGCAGTGGTTCTCTTTTTTGACAAAAGGATTTGTTTCAAAATGCCATTTTACAGACAATATTCTACATACCAATGTTCCAGAACATAAAACACACACCGTTTAGTCACATTTACTAATCGTGGAAATTTCTCGGTCCAACAAGTTTGAAATTCACTGTTACCCTTATTATCATGCACATTTTGTTTTTTACTAAACTAGCCATGTTAAATAACAGTTAATTTAAAATACAGTTGTGTCAACGAAATTGACTGTGATATGTGTAGACGAACTTTGCATCCTTATCAATTGTAGTCCACGGCGTAACTAAAGCAAGACAATAACAATCGTGTGTGAGCCGTGCGATCGATCACTTGCGTTGGTTCGTAATACTTCAAGGTGAATTTTGTTATTTTGAACTAAAATACTAAGTGTTTTGATCGATCCCAAAATATTGAGTCGCGTGCCACTGGTCCTCCATCCCTGCCATAGGGTCATTGGTAGTTATTAATGTGGTTCTTAACTTAGTATAGTAAAATTACTTATAAAATATATTGTGCAGTACTGATACATTTATAAGTGTATTATATCAGTGGAAATGTGTATTTTATATTTTATTATGTCAGAATATATTTTGTTTGTTTATTTTCAGTAAATTAATAATTTTTTAAATAATCTTTTGTTTTCGACTTTTCAATAGACTTGCGCCCCTCTTGTACAGTTATCACAACCCTCTAAGGGGGCGTGCTCCACAGTTCGAGAAACGCTGTATTAACAGTAAATACTTATGGGTTTTTTGTTTCAAAGATCAGAAGCCCGTTTGATTTTACATTATTTTATATTGCACTGTGAAGCAATGGGAGGGCTGTTGGTGACGGACCTCCTAAATTTGAAATCTGGTCGACTAGGAAGATACTTGCGTTGGCAGCCCCTCCCCGAATTTCTATATCATGCCAACGGGAGGACTTTGAGCCTTGACAAATTTAACGAGCATCAGCCGTCACGATGGGTCTTCATTGGTAATAGGTTTCGAACCCGGACTCAACAACATTGACCACTATCTCGCCACCATTTCTACTCGGAAATCCCTGGCCATTATCAGAAGCCCGTATATTTATAAGCATGTAAACCGTATTGAATAGCGTAACTTGAAAATAACATATGAGTTTATCTTATAATTATTCCTTCAAGAAAAGTTAAGGTGTTATTAAAATGTGTATGTTACTTCTAAAAATTTGATTAATTTCAAAACTCATTAATTCTTATTGGCAAAGAACGGCTGAAATACTAATCTAGTAAGGAGATATATATAACTTGCGTTGCTTCGGAACGTTAATGTGACTGTAGATGTTGCCCGAGAAGGTGTAGTTTCCCGTACATTGAAATCTATTCATAACAATCACTAAAATTTTTAATGTAAATAGCAAAAAGTAGTTTGTTTTTTATCAATAGTTGAGGTTATGGATCGAACCTTATGTACAATAGCTCTCTTTTATAATACAATTTATTTATATTTTTTTGCTTATTTCAGTGTGGAAGGTTTTAATAGATTTATTCACATTTGAAATGTTATAAACTATAAAATTGCTAAAATGCATAACAGTATAACAATCCGCGAGATATATCCTCTCTAACTCGGGTTTCTTTCCTGTCCAGCCAAATTGGCTCTTTGAGCTAGAACAATTCCACTTACAAAATGAACATCATAATCAGTGATACAGAGAAGAGTTGTTATATGGACAATATAGCCATGCTGAGAATTCCTGAATTATAGTTAATATTAAAAGGTAACTGAGGATTTCTCTTTGGTGGGTTTCAGTGGAGGCGTCTGATTTAATTTAAGTAACAGGTATTTCTCATAATTTATTTTGTCTTGTCTACATATCGCGTACTCAGTTCTATCGCTTAAAATAATAAAAGTAAGTTATTGTGAATGTCTATTTGTTATATTTTCGTGTCTTATTTAATGGTTTCACAATCTCTGCTGCGATCGGCTGCCCTGGAGCCTCAACTATCAGAGATATCTCCACCTCAACTAACACGAGGAGGTACTCCAGCATGACTTTATAAATTATTTTAATGTATTTCTAAATGAAATTATTCCAAATCATTTTCGGTGTTTGATGTTTAATTTTTAAAGGTATTTTAGCCACAATTGCGATACCTCTTCTGTTCGTTACAAGTAATTAAAAATATTTTCAGATTTAGATGCTGTTTTCATTTTATAAAGAGAATAAAAAGAGTTAAATTTACCCCTTCTGGCCTTGATGGACTAGTATCAAATCTAATTATAATGCTGGCTGTTCTTTTCAACTTCGAAGTGAACGTCAGCAGGGTCTTTGTTATCAGTGCCTGGTTCATTTGTTTTAATATTGGATACTTTGAAACCATCTTTGCTTGCTTCATACTCAACTTGCCTATAAAGGCCATGAGCATCTTTGTACCCGTATCTTCCTGTTAGATATCCATTGTCGTCCATTTTCTCTTCTCTGTATTGATCAGCTCCATGTTCGTCATCTTTTATTTCGTATTTGAATTCATAAGGCATTGGCTTTGACATCTGAAAATATAAAGTGAAATAAATATTTTTTTCTTTAAAGTTATGTTCAAATGATTATGAAATTGATTTTTGAAACTTTTGCTATACAAATTGTTTCGTAGATAATATTATATTTTTCTTGTACTATTCTGCACGTGCTATTTAGAGTAAGTAAACACCGAAAATAAATATATTTATCTGTAAAAAAATGAGATAGTAAATAAGTGAGAGTAAAAAAACACACACACACAGTGGCGTAACGTACGCTCCAACAACCCCCGCATTCTGGAAGGGAGTGCAGAGATTCTAGAAGCTCAAAGCCTGACTGATGCCAAGTACTGTTTTGGGCTCGAGTCCCAAAACCTGACTTTGCAGGGGGCCCCTAATATTCTCCATTACGCCTCTGGCCAAAAATATCAGTAAAAATAAATTAATATTCTATGTTGTTTCGTATGTGAATACATCAGTAATTTGTTACTTTAACTTTAAAGGCAGAACGTGTATTTAAAGTCATTCTTAATACATTTTACTTTCCTTGTGATAACTTTCAAACAATTGAGCTGAGAATAACAAATACTCTTTGTATCGTAAAAGATAATAATAATAATTATTTTCAGTAACAATTGAAATTTTTTTGGGGTATTTTAAATCAAAATAGTTTTTCACACACACACACACACACATAATATCCACTGCCTCTTAAAAATTTATTATTCTTTCAATGCTAATTTGAATTTGATATAAATTACTACAAGTTTCTTGTATACTTATTTGATGATTAATTTTGTTTAACTATTTAAAGGATAATTTATTAGAATTTTTTTTATTTAATCCCTACTAACATGAAGCATGCTTTGAAATGTGCGTAGATACTTTTATGCCAAATAGAAATTTTATTACTCGTATTATTTATCTCAATTTTATGGTTAGAAATAGTTATACGTTTTTAAGTAATAAAAAATGCATGTCTTTATCTCTAATTTAAACCTAATAATAGGCATTGATTGAAAATTAAACCTTGAAATTAGAATCACAGTTAATAGCTATAGTATACAGTATAATTATAATACATAATGAATTAATGATTTTTTTTTTAAAAAAATTACCCAATACTGTTTTTTTCAATGAATATGCCCCAATATACAATAAATCGTTTAAGTATAAGTTAAAAATTTGAAACATATATTCTAAATATCTCTCGAAACATAATTTAAACACCAATGTATAGATTTTTACTTCATGTTTATGATCTGAGCCGTATACTTCATGAGAAGAGCTTTCATCTTTTGGAGAAGATGAACCACTCGATGAGGAACCGTATCCACCAGAAGCACTGCCAGGACTTTGACTACCATGTCCTCCCAGAAGAGCTTCGTATCCAATATCTTTTTGCTCAGTCTTTGGAGGTTCGTATTTGCTGGAAGTTTCTTTCAACGGTTGCTCATGAGATGAATCTTTGGAGCCTCCATTATATCCATTGGAATGTGAAGCAGTGACGGGTAAGTATTTTTTCTCACCATGGTTTGAGCCACTTGAAGACGATCCCCCTTTGATTCCATGCCTTTCTAACCCTCCTTTGATGGAATGACCTTTAGATGGTGTAGGTGCAGGAGGCTCGGCATTACTTTCACCAATACCATGATATTCCATCGATTCTTTAGGAGACTGATATCCTCCTTTAGGGCTTTCATGTGATGGTTTAGTTTCATATTTAGGTTGGTAATGAGGCTTACTTGGAGTTGGATGGCTTTTATGATAGGATGGAAAATTCTGACCATTTGATTCTCCGATAGATTTAGAATCATCAATATGCATTTCTTGACTTAACTTTGGTTGCGGGTAACTCTTAGCAGTATGATGAATTCCACTGCTTCCTGAAGGTTTGCTTTTGACACTTCCTGATGACAAAACCCCTGAACTTGATCCTAATGAATGATAATCTTCATCATGTTTGTCTTGATGTAGCTTAGGATGAGGGTAACTCTTAGCAGAATGATGAATTCCACTGCTTCCTGAAGGTTTGCCTTTAATACTTCCTGATGACAAAGGACCTGAACTCAATCCTGATGAATGGTAGTTTCCATTATGCTTGCCTTGATGTTGCTTAGGTTGGGGGTAACGCAAAGATCCTCCTGAACTACTACCTCCAGCATGAGGGTATTTGATTCCACTTGATTTGATTTGTTTTGGTTGATAACCATCGTTTTTAGTACGTTGAGTGTAATGATAACTTGCAACTGGTCCGGAATACTGGTTATTTGAAGAAGTGTATTGTTTTCCTTGATGTCCATTGTATCCAGTGCTGGTTCCCCCATGTTGCCTGTGATGTTCGGAACTACTTTTAATACTTGAAACTCCTAGTCCGTTTGAAGGAGTTTTGTGACCACCAATTCCATGATGATAATCTGAGCCATGATGGTATGTATGTTGTTTATATCCACTTGGACCAGAATGTTTCAGTTGAGGATAGTGTCCAGGATGAGAAGAGCCGCCAATAGTGGGATGTTTATGGTTATAGTGACCCAAATTGCTGCCACCTCCTAGATTATGCAATCCTGAAAGGCCTCCATTACCTTTATAATGAGAACCATGGGAGGATGCACCATTACTTTTTATTCCACTAGATTTACTTCCACCATATGTACCACCATGCCCTTGATACTTGTTACCAATTCCTCCAAGGGAATGGTGAGAGCTAATTGCACCTCCAATTCCGGAATTTCCGCCGTGTCCACCATAGTGGTAAGAAGTTCCTCCAGAATGATGCGGTGTGTTCTGAGGTCTTTGATAAGTAGATGGGCCTGCTGATCCGTGACTGGTGGAAGGATACTTCTTAGGTCCTTCCCTGTAAATACCATAAGTTTGAGGAGAAGAAGGAGTATTTGAGTTAGGCTTGAAATCCATCATAATACTTTTATAAGCTTCTTTTGGCTTGTAATTGCTATACCCTTTGTAACCACCTTCATGACCGTAATGTTTCGGTCGAATTCCTGCTTCGTATACTACTTGTTGAGTAGGTGTACGAGAACTGGGCTTACTGATTCCATTTTTTACATGTGGCCCTTTAAAATCTGCCTCGACATGCTCTTGGATTGGCCCTGCACTGGCTGATGTTGGCTGGTGATAATTTTTATTTCCATGCCCTTCACTAAACCTAGGCAAATCATTCTTCTCTCCAATGCTTCCGGAATAATCTCCTGGCTCAACCAATTCCTGTTTTTCTTCAACTGGCTTTGGGGCATGCTTTTCTTTCTTGTAAGCCTTTGGTGGTTCTTTGTACTCGTGATGTGGCAATTGACTTCCGTAATTGTTGTTGACGGATTTAATCTCAACCTCTTCTTGAGTAACCTTAGTAGCTTCATAGGATTGCTTCTTATGTTTAATTTCTTCTGATCTTTTATATCCTTGCTTGTTATGTGGCATCATCATTCCACCAGAGTGAGGAGAGTATCTAGGAAAGGCTTCTTCTGATTTCTGTTCCAAATGCATTCCAGCTCCACCATCCATAAATAAATCAGGTCCTTCACTTTCATCATTGTATTCAATTTGTGTTTGATAAATAGGTTTCATATAATGTGTTCTGACTTCATCTTCATCAATAAGACCATAATCCTCCTGACCAGTTTCTTCATAAGTTAAAGGATAGTTTGTAGCCCACGCTGAACTCAGCAAAGCAGAGAATAAAATGACCTGAAAGATATGGTAAATTTAATTATCCACAATTGTTGATTTATTCCTTATATTGTCACATACAAATATTGAAAATGATACAACTAAACACGAGAAAAGTTTTAAATTAATATTTACTACATTATGAATACTTGAAATTCTTAATAAGATTTTAAAAAGAAAATTATTATTTTATAATATTGCCACACGCATAATTTGCTACAAGTCCCGATAGCCGAGTTGGCAGAGCGTTGGACTGAACTTCCTCAGGTCTCGGGTTCGAATCCCGGCCCCGGCAGATTTATCCAAAGACTGGAATTTTGTTTCCGTTTTTAATGTATTGTTTCTCAGGTTCTAGATGAATCCAGATCATTCTTTAGAGTGCATACTGGTTATTTCTCGAATATTCCGAAGTGTATAAAAGTAGAGTTCATCGCCAGTTGGGCATGTTCTCAGTCCAGTGTTGTATCGAGCTCCAAGCGTTAGAATAAATCTAATTGTTTGTTTAATTGAACTGTGTACTTTTTTCGAACTCCGTGACAAGTTTGGTGAAAGCGCGGGGGTACAATTACGTCAAACGTGGATAATAGTGACAACCTTCGCAGGAGCCTCCGGTTAAGAGGATTATCCCCCGAATTCGGACTGTTAAAGAAAATAGTAGGAAGAGGACAAAAATGCCGACCGAGCAAGAAGCCAAGCCCGCTGTAGTAACACCTTCGTTACAGCAATGGAGGAGCCCATCGACCTTCCGAGGAGCGCCTGGGGAAGACCCTCTCAAATGGCTTAAAGAAGTACGATCGAGTAGCCAACTTTAACAAGTGGGATGACATGATGTGCCTGGCTAACGTTTATTTCTTTCTTGACGGTACTGCGAGACAGTGGTATGTCAATAACGAAGACGCCTTAGATTCCTGGGAAGCGTTTAAAAATGGACTAAGTGGACTTTTCGGTGACCGTCAAAAATATACCAGAAGGGCAGAAGAACAACTAAAATGCCGAGCCCAGCGTTCAGGCGAGAGTACACAGTCCTACATACAAAGTGTATTAGGACTTTGCCAAGAGGTAAATCCTCTGATGAAAGAAGACGAAAAAGTGTCACACCTAATGAAAGGTGTTGCTGAGGATATTTATCAGGCCCTGTTGACGAGAGAAATCAACGACACAGCAAGTTTTATCAAATGGTGCAACTATATCGAAGATATGAAGCAGAAGAGAGTTGGTCGACCGAGATTTGAAAGGCTTCCAAACGTCGTACCGGTTGCATCCCTGACGGATGAGACTGATTTGGTCTCTCTTATTCGCACAATCGTACGAGAAGAAGTCCATCGACTAGTTAACCAGACGCAAGAATCTTTGGACTCCGATCCCCAATCCTTAGAAGAGATCGTTCAAGACGAAGTTGAAAGGGTTTTGGCCCCAGTGTCAACAAAACCTACAGAAACTAGACCACGACCAACATACGCCGCTGTAACCAGGAAATACAGAGCTCCTGTTCAGAAATTCCCACCTGAACCAAGAAAAACAGATGTGTGGAGAACGGCTGACAACAGACCTGTTTGTTTCCACTGCGGACGTCCTGGACATGTAATGCGCTACTGCCGAGAGAGAAAGGCTGTCTTTGACAACTCTCGAAACCGCCGACGGAACTTCGACGACGTTGGCACTGAAGAAGAAATACGTCGACCAAACTCTTCTCGCCGTTTTACGCCAAGTCCCACGAGAGGCCGATCCCCAATACGTCGTTACAGAGATCCCCGTCGCCATATCGCCGATCCAGTCAGTCGCCAGGCCGTAGGAGCGAGGAAAACTAAGGAGAGCGACCTTCCAAGGAGGTGAGGCCGCGTGTACTGGAAATCCTCCGTCGACCGCCAAGATGACTGGTAACCAACTAGACGTAATAATAGATAAGAAGCCGATACGTGCTCTAGTAGATTCTGGGGCATCGTTTTCTGTCATATCCGATAAGTATCGCCGATTTTTAAAGAAAGTTCTGTTTGCTGATGCCAAGAGCGTTATGCTGAAAGTTGCGGATGGAAATTTTGTTCGGCCGATAGGGGAAATGTGTTTTACGTGTCCGTATAAACAATCGAGAACTGCCTTTTGAATTTATTGTTTTATCACATTGTAGCCATGACGTCATCCTAGGATGGGACTTTTAGAGGCGTCTCAAGCCGTTATAGACTGTGGACAAAATGAACTTGTTCTAGAAGACATCTGTCGAGACTCCACAGCGCCTGACGCCTGGAATTTGTATGCCACCAGGGACTATACACTTAAGCCGCATTCTTTAACTAGAATAACAGTATCAGGATATCAAACCCGAGGAGACATAAATGTAGTTCTAGACGGCAGCAAACATTTGCTCTTCGAGAAAAATATTGCTACACCGTCCATGGTATCCACATATCGTAACGGAAAAAGTGATGTCTGGGTTACCAACCTGCAGTTCCGAAACCAAATCATCCCTAGAGGAATGTGCATAGGCCAAGCTGAACCACTAAATGAAGGGCATCTATGTGTTATTTCCGACACATCGGGTTGCTTGGATGACCAGCAAGAAACTTCGGAGTCACAGATGAATTGTTCGTTAATGATGTCACCCGAGTTAAGTGACGAACAGAGAAACAAGCTATCCGAACTACTCCGGAAATTTTCTGGGCTTTTCACGAAGACCGACAAGTTGACAGCCGCGAAGACGAATGTGAAACACAGGATTTTTACTGGTGACCATGCTCCAATCAACCAACGAGCCTACAGAGTCTCGCCGACTGAAAGACGCATCATTCATGAAGAGGTTCAGAAAATGCTTGATGAAGGTATCGTCCAACCCTCTGAAAGTCCTTGGTCATCACCCATTGTGCTTGTAAGAAAAAAAAAGACGGTAGTTGGCGTTTTTGCGTCGATTATCGCAAGCTGAATAGCGTCACGAAAAAGACGTTTATCCTCTGCCTCGTATTGACGATACGCTCGACTGTCTGAAAGGTGCCATGTTCTTTTCTTCCATGGATCTCCGATCTGGTTATTGGCAAATAGAAATAGACGAAGCGGATCGTGAAAAGACGGCATTTATTACCCCGAAGGCTTATACGAGTTTAAAGTCATGCCGTTTGGTCTCTGTAATGCACCTGCGACCTTCGAGAGAATGATGGACAATTTGCTACGCCATTTTAAATGGACTATGTGTCTTTGTTACCTAGATGACATAATAGTGTTCTCAGAAACTTTTGAAGACCATCTTATACGATTAAGACTTGTTCTAAAATGTCTTCAGGAAGCTGGTCTTAAATTAAATTCAAAGAAGTGTCTTTTTGCTGCCCAAGAAGTAAAGATTCTGGGCCATCTTGTATCTAGTAATGGCGTTCGTCCCGATCCCGACAAAATAAAAAGCCGTAAGAAATTTTCCCACTCCAAAGAATATACATGACATACGAAGTTTTCTTGGCCTTTGTTCATACTTTAGAAGATTTATTAAAGGTTTCTGTTATCTCGCCGAACCTTTGCAGTCGTTGCTGAAAGTGGCGTGGAGTTTCATTGGGGTCCTGAAGAGGTGGAAGCATTTAACAGTCTTAAGAAAGCACTTACTTCGGATCCAGTATTGGGGATGTACGACGAAAGAGCTTCTACAGAAATCCATACTGATGCAAGCGGGTACGGTATCGGAGCTATCCTAGTACAAATTCAGAATAATGTCGAGAAAGTTATAGCATACGCTTCTAGAACTCTGACAAAAGCCGAAAAGAATTATTCCACCACAGAAAGGGAATGTCTTGCCATCGTATGGGCTACCAACAAATTTCGGCCGTACATATTCGGAAAACACTTTACTGTTGTAACTGACCATCATTCCTTGTGCTGGCTCATGAGTTTAAAGGATCCTTCAGGAAGGCTTGCCAGATGGGCCCTCCGACTTCAAGAGCATGATTTTGACGTAAAATATAAAACCGGTAAGAAGCATAGTGACGCCGACGCTCTTTCGAGAAATCCAGTGGAAGAGGAAACGGAAACATCAGACAAATTTTTAGCAGTCACGACGAGTATGAACCTTGCGATGGAACAGAAAAAGGATCAAGACCTTGCGAAATTAAAACTTTTGAGCAACTCATCCAAAAACGAAGAATTCAGATTTATCGACGGTATCCTTTGCAGGAAGAATTTTGATCCAGATGGAAAGTTGTGGTTGCCAGTCATTCCTAAACATCTACGAGCAGACATACTAAGGCACTTTCATGACGCCCCCACCGCAGGACACCTTGGTTTCGCGAAAACTTATGACAGGATACGCAAGAGATTTTACTGGCCGGGAATGTACCGAAATGTCGTTCGGTATGTCATGCATTGTCGGGAGTGCCAAAGGAGAAAGTCCGTTCCTCAACGACCACCTGGACGTTTAGTTCCCATCCCTCCAGCTATAGCTCCTTTCCATCGCATTGGAATTGATCTCCTTGGGAGATTTCAAAGTCTGCTCATGGAAACAAATGGATAATAGTCTGCACGGATTACTCAACACGATATGCAATAACAAAAGCCTTGCCGACAGCCGAAGTCGACGAAATAGCGAAGTTCTTACTTGAAGAAATTGTCCTCAGGCATGGAGCTCCTCGAGTAATTATCACAGATCGTGGAGCCGTCTTTCGATCCAGACTTGTTTCCTCTCTCGTCGACTTGTGTAACATTGATCATCGTTTCACAACGGCGTATCATCCCCAAACAAATGGACTGACGGAGCGCTTCAATAAGACCTTGGCCGACATGTTGTCAATGTATGTGGATGTAGAGCAGAAAAATTGGGATGAAATTCTACCATTTGTAACCTTCGCTTATAATACCGCTAAACAAGAGACCACAGGTTTTACGCCGTTCTATTTACTTCATGGTCGTGAAGCGGAAACGACACTAGATACAATGCTACCATTCTGTCCTAACGATTTTGATGACAATAACATCACCAAGATAGCAGCCAGAGTCGAAGAATCACGACAGCTAGCCCGAGTGCACACTCTGAGAGCTCAAAGACAAAGATCGTCGACGTTACGATTCCAAACAAGAAGCATAGTGACGCCGACGCTCTTTCGAGAAATCCAGTGGAAGAGGAAACGGAAACATCAGACAAATTTTTAGCAGTCACGACGAGTATGAACCTTGCGATGGAACAGAAAAAGGATCAAGACCTTGCGAAATTAAAACTTTTGAGCAACTCATCCAAAAACGAAGAATTCAGATTTATCGACGGTATCCTTTGCAGGAAGAATTTTGATCCAGATGGAAAGTTGTGGTTGCCAGTCATTCCTAAACATCTACGAGCAGACATACTAAGGCACTTTCATGACGCCCCCACCGCAGGACACCTTGGTTTCGCGAAAACTTATGACAGGATACGCAAGAGATTTTACTGGCCGGGAATGTACCGAAATGTCGTTCGGTATGTCATGCATTGTCGGGAGTGCCAAAGGAGAAAGTCCGTTCCTCAACGACCACCTGGACGTTTAGTTCCCATCCCTCCAGCTATAGCTCCTTTCCATCGCATTGGAATTGATCTCCTTGGGAGATTTCCAAAGTCTGCTCATGGAAACAAATGGATAATAGTCTGCACGGATTACTCAACACGATATGCAATAACAAAAGCCTTGCCGACAGCCGAAGTCGACGAAATAGCGAAGTTCTTACTTGAAGAAATTGTCCTCAGGCATGGAGCTCCTCGAGTAATTATCACAGATCGTGGAGCCGTCTTTCGATCCAGACTTGTTTCCTCTCGTCGACTTGTGTAACATTGATCATCGTTTCACAACGGCGTATCATCCCCAAACAAATGGACTGACGGAGCGCTTCAATAAGACCTTGGCCGACATGTTGTCAATGTATGTGGATGTAGAGCAGAAAAATTGGGATGAAATTCTACCATTTGTAACCTTCGCTTATAATACCGCTAAACAAGAGACCACAGGTTTTACGCCGTTCTATTTACTTCATGGTCGTGAAGCGGAAACGACACTAGATACAATGCTACCATTCTGTCCTAACGATTTTGATGACAATAACATCACCAAGATAGCAGCCAGAGCCGAAGAATCACGACAGCTAGCCCGAGTGCACACTCTGAGAGCTCAAGACAAAGATCGTCGACGTTACGATTCCAAACACCAAATGGTATCTTACGCTCCCGGAGATCTCGTATGGGTTTATACTCCAGTGAGAAAAGTCGGTCTCTCCGAAAAACTCTTAAGAAGGTATTTCGGACCGTATCAGGTGCTACGCCGTTTATCAGCCGTGACTTACGAAGTACAAGATTTGATCCTGCTTCACGAAAAGAAAACTAAGAGAAGTTGTCCATGTACTGCGTATGAAACCGTACCATGATCCCGCCGAGCAAATCGAAACCGAGGATATTCCTCCCAAAGAATCATACAAAGGACCCATCACTCGTTCCAGAATAAAGACCCTTGAACAAAATGACAGCGGGGCGCTGTCTTCTTTTTTCGAGGGGAGCAATGCCACACGCATAATTTGCTACAAGTCCCGATAGCCGAGTTGGCAGAGCGTTGGACTGAACTTCCTCAGGTCTCGGGTTCGAATCCCGGCCCCGGCAGATTTATCCAAAGACTGGAATTTTGTTTCCGTTTTTAATGTATTGTTTCTCTAGGTTCTAGATGAATCCAGATCATTCTTTAGAGTGCATACTGGTTATTTCTCGAATATTCCGAAGTGTATAAAAGTAGAGTTCATCGCCAGTTGGGCATGTTCTCAGTCCAGTGTTGTATCGAGCTCCAAGCGTTAGAATAAATCTAATTGTTTGTTTAATTGAACTGTGTACTTCTTTTTCGAACTCCGTGACAATATTAATTTCGTTTCAAGAATTTCTAAAGAAAAAAAGTTTTATGTTATGTATAAACTGAGTAAATGCATACGTTCACATTGTAAGCAGAGTAAGTTATTTTAAAATTTCGTGGAGAGTGTTAGAGGAAATATAAATTTTCATGATATAAATTCTTCTGTCAATTAGGTTTTTCCATAAATACAATTCTCATCAACATTCAAATCCAATGAAAAGTATTGAGTAATATTTCTTTTGTTATTTGAAGAACTTAAAAATACTTAATGAGTAATACACCTGTGCCATATTTTGGTAAATAAACCGACAAAATTAAATTTATTTACTTATAAAATCATAGTTGAACTTATTATCTTCATACATGAACTTTTTTCAAACGATTAGCTCGGCCAATCAGGATGCACTTTAACAAGCATGAAAAGGAAAACTTCGTTCTGCATCAAATTAACAGCCAGATATGGGACTGGGGGCCACAAGCGGCTTACATGTTCAAACAAAAGACCATAAGACCATAAAATCACAGATAAGTAAACCTTTGATCAGAAAAGAACTAATTGTGTGTGAAGGAAAATTTAAAGTTTTGAAAAAAAAAAAAAAAAGATTCTTGCAAATAAGTTTTTCAAGGTTCTATTCTAAAAGCAAATGACAGATTTCTTTTTTTACAATTAACATTAAATGTCTGAATAAGTACTTTTAAATTAGGAAAACAACTTTATTTTTTTACATTTCCTAAGGACTTAGCAGTAGAAAAATAATTTTTACATCGTCAGAATAAGAATTAAAAAATTATTAAACGTCAAAAATGAATTTTATTATTTTACTTATTTTTCTCAATGAGTCTGCTTTTCGATCCAAAGGATATCTTTCAAAAATTAAAAAGGTGCAAATGCTACAGAATTTGATTGGAATTTAAATTCAAAAGTAAGCGCTATCTACTGAGATTATAGCGAGTTTAATTCTCTTTAAAATGCTATTAATGACAATTATTAATAAAAAAACGATTGAAAATTTACCAAAATTCTTAAAAAATGAATATAAGCTTTTATTAGAAATATATTATTTTGTAGTATATCGCACTTCCACGCCACAGGTCAGGGTTTCAAATCCCGGACTGGGCAAGGTTGACTCAGCCTTTCATCCCTTCAATAGGTCGATGTCGATAAATGAGTACCTAGTTTGCTTGGGAACTAAACAGTGGGGTTTCGCGTCAGACTGGACACCTGATCGGATCATCTGCTCATGCGCTTCAGTACCCAATATCACATATAGAAGGCACAGTAGGCATTGGTCCTCATGGGCTGTCACGCCACTGAGTTTAGTTTAGTAGTACATTATTTGATAAAAAAAATAATATTAAATATATGTAGAAATAGTGTAATAAAGTTCGCAGGTTCGAGATTATTTGCCACGAGACAAATAAATAAGTCAATGAATTTTAAGGGGCCACTGCTTTATCAGGTCTTTAACATATTAAAAGACAAACGGAACAACACTCTTAAACAAATTGAGTTAAAATAGTTTATATAGCTTAAGCTCTCCTTTTTAGATACATCTCTGTTCCAGTCAATCGACTGGACCTCCGACTCCTTCAAATTCTGATTTGTTACTACTAACGCAGCTCCATCTCGAATAATACTTTACAAGTATTTTACTATTCTTTGCTTATATAAATGAGTTAAAACTCAAAAAAATACACATAACACCTCCTATTCCTCTCTGTCTCTCTTTAAGCTTCATTGTGATTTCTATCTAAGTAATTTTTATTTATCACATAAAAGAAATTACAGTATTAACTTTAAGTAATCTATTTCAGTTAGTTCGGAACAAGTCTTATACAACTTCACAAGTGCCTACGGCATTTTTTATGACGGTTTTTCTTTCGGAAACTACACTGTAAGAATCGTGAATGTATGATCAAAATAATCGTCACGCTTTTCAGTGTTGAATATTAATGAAATTTTTATCGAGTGTAGATCTAGATACATTTTTCAAACAATGGATTACTGTTTTTCAATTTAAGCATTACAAAATGAATTATAAAATAATCAATCTAGATTTACGAAAAGTATTAATTCTTGTTTATAAGCTCTCGCTGATTTACAATTTTCCAAAGAAGCGGCGCGGAGATTTTTACGCATTCAAATTATAAGCAGTGTTTTCAAATCTTATATTTATTTAATTTATTATTAAAAAAAACAGCATTTTAGAGCTTTTTATTGATGTATTCACAAAGCTGATAGCAGTAGAATATTTTAATATAGTAGTTAGTTAAGACAATAATAACTTCAAAAATAATTTCTAAGGGACAATAATTATGTTGTTGTTGTTTCTAATGCCACCTGTCTGACGTAGGACATTAATTATGATTATAGTTAAGTGTTAAATATTGCAAGGGAAAGTAAGTCCTTTTCGAGTGTTCAAAAAATTTTATTCATTTAAAGCTTCTTCGTTAAATGTTAAAGAGCGAAATTCAAATTGGGAATAGTTTTTTTAACAGAAGAACTATTCCCATCATTATTAGAAGTTTGTAAGAAATATACATATGTAATAATAAAAGTCTAAAACTTAAGAAAAGAAAATGGAAATGCGTAATTTTTTCTTCTACTGTATTAAAAAAATTCAATTCCTCACAAAAATATATAGGCGATGAAATACAAAAGACACTGAATGCATGGAAAAAGAGTAATTGACTTTTAACAAACATGATAATGAACTAAAATAGGCAACTTAATATGTTTGGTAAATTTTTATTTTCTTGGAAAAAATTACATCCCGTTAAGTTTCTGTTCTTTGACATAAAGTAAAGTGAAAATAAGTTTTGAAAGAGATAAATTAAGGAACACTACTTTAATCACAGCTAAAATCTTGCGTGATAATTAATTCTAAAAACTTTCTTTTTATATTTTTAATTGATTTTTACATATAAATATACATTTCAGTATGAAAATATATTGCACAGAGATGCTATATAATACATTTATGAGTTTATAACACATTATGACAAATTTAAGTATAATTGAATAGAAGAATTTATTACAGATCCCTTTATCAAGCAATAAAAAGCCAATATCATATCAATATGAACTTAAATATTTCTTCTCACGAATTCATTGGCTGGTTTTAAAAATAACACAGTGCCTATCAAAATTATATAGTTTGAAAAGTCAATTGTAACTTTTCATTACGAGTTACTTTATTTGATTATGAAATTTAAAAAAAGAACAGCAAAAACTAAGTAAATATATTAAATTTTAATAAAATTGCTTATTCAAACTGAATGATTTCTGCTTAATTGTATTCGTATTAAATCAAAATAGTAAAGAATATATATATTTTAAATTTCAACTTAAGTCTTCAATTTATTATGCATTAAATCGTAACAATATTACACATAAATGATCAATTTGATACCTGCATACACATTGTTAGTTTTTGAATGTTAATTTTTGAAAATGATACAAAATTTCTTTAGTTGAAACAATTTACTTTATCATTTAATGTCATGTGTTAACTTCCATCCTTTCCCACTAGAAACAGTGATGATTTTAAAAAAGCAATGAAGGATTGAAAGAATATATATCACCTTACCTTTAACATTCTATTCTCTATGTATAATCCTCAGCTAAATATTCCACTGCGCCCTTAGAGATAAGCTAATGAAAATTAACTTTCATTTTCAATCACCTTTGCTTTTATATGTCAATAAGGAACTGATATTACTTTACTATTTGATTTTTGTATTTTATTTCATAATTTTTTTATTATTATTATTTCCCCCAGTTATAGCTTTAGGCTTTTAGAAGACGACGTGCAATATTTTCTTAGGGCAAAATATTTATTTATTTTTATTATTTTTTTTTGTCGAAGAAAAGCCTTATAGAGAACATAATCAGGACAGAGAAAGAAACACCTAAAGGATTCAAAGTTACAGATTTGGCGATTTATCGCTTTTTTGTCTGATAATGAAACAGGTGTGGTTCTTCTGTTTTTTTTTTTAGCTGTTTCCTCTTTTTCATGTATTGATAGTACGAAATACCTCGTGTTATGTAATTGGCGGCACTTTTTATGTTTGCTTATTTAGGAAGTTAATGATGAAGTGAAAAGTTATAATTGGAATACTTTTAAAACTATTTGATGCAAATTATTTCGCTAAATTTGAGCAGAAAAGATAAGGAATAGAAAGTATCATTACATTTGAAAAATGGGAGGTGATATTTTGAGAAGAAAGACGAAAGAGATATCGACATATTAATATTCGACTAAGAAAACACATTAAAGAGATTAAGTGCTTTTTCGGATCATTAATAAATGGAATTTCGTAATAAATTGCTTTTAATCAAATATATCATTGCAAGTTATTTAAAGAGTATTTAATGGATATTGAGAACACAAATAAAATGTTAAACTTGGTGACACTTAATATTCATAAAACTTACAGGAGCATGAATAAAATTTAAAACATAAGTTCCTATAATACAGTCTATTACAATAAAACATAAATATCAGAATGTTTGTGTTTAAAACTTACTTTAAAAGATAAATTAATTGAATTTTTTTAAATAAAAAAAGAAACATATCGAAAAGATTTTTTATTATTGATTTGATTTTGCCCTTAAAACTAACCAATTACGAAAATTCAACTAATTAACTAATAACAAAATCTATTAAAGCTACACGGTGTACCCTTTTTCCGAAAATATTTTGGAGACAATAACAATAAAAATAGTTTGTGTTTTATATTCATATTATATCATTAAGTTGATTCTGAAAGTAAAAAAGTCAGTTCGACCAGCATTATTTTACAATTTTAGAATATTAAGAATTTTTGTAGTTGTTTCCAACACACACACACACAATATATATATATATATATATATATATATATATATATATATATATATATATATATATATATATATATATATAATGCTCAATTTTTAAAATTTTTTAGTCATTTATGTTACTTAGATTATTGCAAACAAAAGTTAGCATGGATTTGAAAATCTATTCCCTCGTTGATTTTTAATAATTATTTTTCTAGATAAACCTGAAAAAATTACGAACATTTTAAAAATATTAAACACTTTTGAAAAAATAACCTTAGATCTCAGACTTAAATCGATACTAACTTTAACAGAATATATCTTTGGGAGTGTATACAAAAAATTTCAAGGTTCTATCTTGAGAGAAAAAACAAATCATAGGGTTTAGAAAACATGAATATCTTTAAATTTAAAAGTCTGAGAAAACAAATTTAAAGTTTGTAAAGTCAGAAAGGAGAAAATCTCATAATATTTGCCGTAAAATCCGGCATATAACGTGCACTTTTAAAACAAAAAATAAGATCGAAATTTACGGTTGCGCGTTAAACGCCGAGTATAAAAATGATAGCTTCAAAAATAAAAAAAAAAGTGATGATCATAAAAAAATTTAAACTTCTACAAGTATCGGAATACAGTCATACCTCATGAACATAAAAGGTTGTTTTCCCAGAAATATACTATTTTTTCAAAATTCTGTGGGAATACCTCGAATAAATTATTTTAAATCATAATAGCGTTGCTAACGTACATTGCATGTTCTTTCGTAAAAAGGGGGGCGTTATACGGTGAATATACCTTAAAATTAAAGCTCGAAAAGTATAAGTGCGCGTTATATGCCGGATTTTACATTAATCTAATAATTTATTAACATGTTATTTTAATACTTAAGTTCTACATTTAAGCACTACTTAATTAAATATGACTGAAATTGACTCTTAGGGGGAAGTTACGTAGGTGCTATATATGATATAATTCCATTTTTTGAACTTTTAGACTTGCAGACTAGAAATTTAGAAATCATGCTTATGTCGTTCAGTAGATACATTCTAAAAACGTGTTTTGCAGAAATCGAATTTCAAGGGGGTTTGCGGGGGCATTATAGATAAAAAAAATTCCGGTTAAGGGGTCACAGGGGTGTTAAATTTCTCTGGAGGTCTGAAAATATAAACAATTTTCAAACAGGTATAATTTCTTTAAATTTAAGTTAAATAATTCGAATCTTTTACATATTACTTATAAAGGAATGGGGCTTCAGAAAAGTATAAAATGTTTAAAATATAATCATAATTTAAAAAATTATAAGCATATGAACATAAGAAACTTTTCTATAAGAAATATTTATTAAGTTTTACGTCGCGCATGGTTATTTTCTAAAAGAGTAGGTTTAATTACTAGCTTTAAGTTGATTTATAATGACAAATGTATTCTTAATACTTGGTAGCTACTTTTATATAAATAGAATAATAACTTACATATTTTAATAAATAAAAATATACATTTTTAAAAAAATATTTAAAAAATTGCAATATTTTACAAATATTTTGAAATACAAAAGATATATATTACTAAAATTAGGTAGGGTTTAAAGAGTATGATGCATTGTATAATTCTATAAAGTTTTATACATCAGAGGCTAATATTTTAGAAAATAGTGTGCACACAAAGCAAAAAATACTTAATATTTATTATAGAATTTTCATATGCTTATGACTTTTAAAATTATTAGTATATTTTAAATATTTTATACTTTTCTGAAGCCCCATTCTATTTTAAATAATACGTAAAAGATTCGAATCATTTAATTTAAATTTTAAAGAATTATACGCGTTTTTGAAAATCGTTTATATTTTAAGACCTTTAGAAAAATTTAACACCCCTGAGACCCCGGAAAAATTAAACCTACCGCTTTAGAATTCTTTTTTTCTCTCAAATGGGCAGTATTTTGGCAGCTATGGCATTGGAGACACGGCAAGTTCCCAAATATGAAAGCCATTTAATTGAAGGCTCCTGCAACCAAATTTTTGGCCCTTGATTTTATTCCTTTAAGGTATCCGACTATTTGCGACAACTTTTTTTTGAAAAAATGGAGATATGGGGATTTATTTGTGATTTTTAGATTTATTTAGTATATTTTAAGGAAAAAATCGTAAAATTGAAAACAGAAAAAAGAATTTATTATTATTAAAAGGGAAAAAAACTGGTGAAAATGTACAAAGAATTACATAAACGGAGCCCGTGCTGTTTGAACAAATTCTCAATTTTTCAATTTTAATGCGTTACTTTGTTATTCCTGTTTGAAATGACCTCAGGATAATAGACATTTTAATTTTTACAAAACCTGGAGCACTGTATCTTAGTGACTATATGAAATTGCTTAAAAAAACAGTGATTATATTCACATAAAGGACTGCAAATTTCGAAATAAAACAGTGATTGATAAATCTGAAGGTCAAAACACTTCTAGTGTTATACAAAACATTCACACAAAATTTCAGCAAATTATTTTCAAAACTTTTCGAGCAAGCGCTGTCCCCGTTTGAATTTTTCAAGAAAAAAAACGCATTTCTAGTAAAACACATTTTAAAATTTGACATCTTTTGTAAAGTTATGGCATCTTCTTTTATTAAAACACTTGTAGTGTTTGTTCTAGTGAATAGAAAATAAAAAGCTTGGTATTTTTATTAAGCTAATAAGATGGTCTATAAAATATACAATCATTAAAAAAATTTCTCAATTTTTGAAAAAATCATGATTTTAGGGTAGTTGGATACCTTAAAGCTGTTGGATGCTATTACATTACCGTGAGTATCAGTAGCAAACTGGTACTCAAGGGATCTTTTATATGTGCCAAGTTATCTTATGACATGCATGCCTGTGATTTTCGCATCCAGAATATCGATACCAGCAATGGCGTAACGGAGAAAATTTTAGCTCCCCCCCTGCAAAGTTAGGTTTTGGGCCCTCAAGTTGGATTTTACAAAGGGTAGCAGTCAGATTCTTGGCAGCAGTCAGGCTTTGGGTCACCCATGATGCAGGGGTGCACGTTATGCCAATGGATACCAGCCAGAATAGAATCCGCATCCTTAGGCTTGCGTGGCGGGAGCGCTACTTCTGAGGCACAGAGCCAACCAAATAGTGGATTTGGAATTCTATAGGTAGAGTGAAATACGTTTAACGCGTAAACGCTTTAGGCGAAATATCGGTTGACACGAAATAATGCAATGGTCCCAACAAATTACTATGTATTTTAATGCATTTTTTTTCTCTTAACGCGAAAAGATTTCCCTTCTGAGAAAAAACAAAATACGGAAATCAATGGCCATGCAGGTTCATCATCTAAAAGATTCGATGCAGTAGATGATGATAATGTGTATACAGCATGGATTCTCAAACTGTGGGGCGCGCCCCTCTAGGGGGGCGTTGTAAACTTACATGGGGCGCAAGCATATCAAAAGTAATATATATATATATATATATATATATATATTTGAAAAATATTTTTTTACTGAAAGGATGCAGAACAAAATGCATTCTGGTGTAATAAAAAATAAAACATATGATGCATATTTATTGCAATCTGTTACAATTTAAAAATATAGTATACGTATCCGATTACTTGAATGTGTGAATATTAACGTCGCACTGTTCAGCTACACGAGGGCTTTTGGCAACGGACCACGTAATTTTGAACCATGATCAAGTGACGTGGACGACACCTGAGCTGGCATCTCTCTCCTAACTACCACACCAACGGGAGGTTGTTTCAGCTCTCATCAAATTTAGCGTGCATCGCTGCCCTGCACGGCGGGTATTGGTACTGGGCTGGAACTCGTGACAACGCAAGCCACGATACCTATAGCACTCGGCTACCACCGCTACTTTATTACATGAAAGTAACTTTCTTAATATATCTATTACTTAAAAAGTAAGATATACAAAATTTAACAGTTATCTGAATAATTTGTACGGTTTATAATAAAGGTCATATTGTAGTTTTAGCATAAAAGTCAATTACTCTATATTTGTATTCGAATACATTGTCATTGAATGGTGGGGGGGGGAAGAAAATTATGATTAAAAATTGGGTCACAAACATTAAAAGTTTGAGAAACACTGGTATACAGCCCTAATTTTTTTTAATGACAAATAAAGATATTTTGGGCTCAAACAAAGCCATTTTGTTTGGACAAACAAAATGGGCTCTAATAAACTTAACTTTATTGAAAATATTATTGTTATTATTACTTTGCAATATCCTTTAACCCGAAAGAAATATTTCAGCCCCCCCCCCCCGCAGTTTATTGTAAAATTATTTTCACTGTATATTTCTTCTGTTGAGTAGCAACCCACTAAAAAATAAGGTTTTAGGAAATCAACTCAGAGGGAAGGGGTTAAATGGGAGTAAATGACAATTATACTTCTGGGGGGGGGTTAGAAACTCAAGTTCTGTCTTTTTTTAAATCAAGATGCGAGGGAGAGAAAGTATTTTCTAACACACACACACACAATATCAAACATTTAATTCTAGAACCAAGATAACAGTAATCAATCCTAACAAGTGTAATATATGTAAAAAAAAATTAAGTTAATTCCTACTTAGGTCAACAAAGAAAATTTTTATTTTAGTTACTTTTTATTAAATAGTTACAATTAATATAAATATTTATATACACATGACGGAATCACAACATTAAGTGACAAAATAGAACGCAATTTTCTGTTTTCCCTTCTATCATTCTTATTTTAGACTATTTTTTGTTTGTGTTATTATTTTTCATCAATTAAATTTAATTATTTTAATAGTATAGTAAAAAAAAAGAAGTCACACATTCTCAGAAATTAGCCGATTGCAGGTGGGATTCGAACCCATGAACTTTGGATTAGAAGTCCAACGCGCTATCCATTGCGCTACAGGGACGCAACAAGCAATTTTCCTCTCTATATATGTTATTTTTTTTTATTGAAAACAATTATAAAATATATGTTATATTTATATGTTATTGGAGTATTATTTTTGTTCATTTTTTAATTTAATTACTGAATTGATATTTTCAAGAACTGTATTAACATCAAGAGTCATCCACTATAAGTTTAAAAAAATTTATTTGAATTTAAGTGGATGAATAGAAAGTATTTTATCAACGATTGAAAATTTGAACAAGATTATATATATATATATATAAATTTAATTTTAAATTTTTAAATTTTTGAGAATTGTATATTTTCCGATTAACTTCCCAAGTTGCAATAGGGGGAAGGTTGGAGCCATCAAACTAGTTTAACCCCACTAATCGGTCCTAAGTCCGTGGTTGCACTTGGATATTTTCTAAATTTTTATTTTATAATTTTTTAATTTTGTTTGAAAACGTTGGAATTTTATCTTCTATATTCGCCATTGATATTTTGAAATGGGATTTAGTATTATAAGATTCGTATAATTTCAATTTTTTAATTGATTATAAAGTTGTGACTGATTTATATATATATATATATATATATATATATATATATATATATATATATATATATATATATATATATATATACATATATATATATATATGGAGAGAGTGGGCTTATATAGTAGGAATTGAAAAATAATGTATAGCTTTACAATTTCTTGAAATACCCTGGGAGGCGAGAGTGTAACAGTTAAGTATAAAAGCTCTGAAATTAAGTGAATTTTATGGTTTACTTAAAGCGGCATTTTTTAACCCAATCAAAAGGAGAGATTAATGCTGTAATTTGAATAGACCCTAGTTGACAATTAAATAGCTATACGCGTAGCTCTTTTATTAAGAATCAAAATTATTACTATATGCGTACTTAAATTTGATTACATCAAACAAGTATAGCATCTAGCCTAGAAAATTTTACTGTAACTTATATATTTCATATTATTAGTTAAATTAATTTGTTAACCCCATAAGAAGATAACTGATGTTTTACTTCTGAAGTAAGAAATCTGTAAAGGCAACAAATAAAATATTCTAGCTCTTATTTTGATTTATATTAATTACCTGATTAATTAACCTTCCTGCTAACTCTGTAACTGTAATACTTATGTAAATAGAATTAAAACTGATAAGTAAATTAGAAGTATCTGAAGCACATTTAATTCGAGGAGAGGCGAGCAGAATAATAATGATATATGCAGCAATTTAACTAGTTAATAGTACTAAACTATTTTCAATGCTCAATTTCGTTTCAAAGTTAACATAGAAAGTTATCAATAGTTTTATTTATAACTTATATTTTATCTTATCTAATTATATATTGAAACATTAATAGCTTTATACATAATTTATTATTTCATCTATCGAAGACATTGAAAAAAATTAAGTATTTTTAACCATTTTTCTTTTCTTTTTCTTGTGTTTTTTATATTACTGCTTCATAATAATTTCCAGCTATAAAATAAACTATGCATAATTGCTTTTTGCAGTCCACCAAGATAGTTAGAAAACCAAATATAGTTAAATTGTTCTCTATATTTAGGTCGACATATATTTGTGAGAAAAGTATTTCTTGCATGAAGATAACAAGAGTAAATATAGATGCAAGTTGGTTGACATTAACTTGAATGCTGTGATGAGAATTTTAACAAGCAATTCTCACTCCTGGCTTCAAACAACTGTAGAGAAGTATGACAGGGTACATGTTTTTCATTAAATTAAATCTAAAATTAAATGGGCTTGCAGCTATAGATGATATTAAATGAGCGCAATAAATAAAATGAATAAAAATACTACTACAATTGAACTTGTTTTTGCGCGGTAGAGACCACATAAAAATAAATGCACAAAAAGTATTCAAATATTTCATAAATTCTTACATAAAACAAACTAATTCGTGAAAATACTGCAGAATTTTTTTTTATGCGGTGGATAGGGACCGCATAAAAAACGTTTACATTTATAAAATATAACAATTATTTACGAAATTTGTGTAACAGTACTTCCATAACCAAATAAAGAATTAAATATTACACATGGAAACATTTTAAAAACATATAGTTTCTCATTCTATTCACGGATATGTTTACAAAATGCACTTACATAATTCATTGCTACTCATCGTAATCCAAAGCCCTGTAATGAATAAGTTCAAAATCGCTTTCTTCTCTTGGAGGTACAACTTCAATTGATTTGTTTTTTGGCAGTACAGTAGGTGATCGGTTAACGAACATAATCTGTTCGAAGACTATGTTCGCTATCCGAATTGTTCGTTAACCGATCATCGATTCACCATAGACTTCTACGTGAAATCAATTAATTCGTTCTGGAAACCCTAAAAATTAAATTTTAAAAAATGTATAATTTCTTAGTAAGTTTTAAAAAAATAATACATACATATAGTCTTGCATATTAATCAGTCCTTTTCATTTTTTGCTTATGGGGCGTTGAAGAACATGTCCAATGTCGATTGCTTTTCTCTCTTTTTCAGGATTTTCCGGAAGTAATTAATAACATTGTCGTTGTAAAGATCCCCAACCCTACTGATATAAGCTTGGTTTGGGTGCCATTCTAAGACCATTGCTCTGACAGCCTCCCAATTTTCAAAAGATCTTTAATGGCAGATGTCGACATTGGTCCTCTTTCATCTTCCTCCTGTTAAGAAGGACACATTTCCTTGTATTTCTTGGTGTTCTTCATTCAAAATTTCTTGGAGTTCTTCTATCGTCAGTTCTTCTTCATGTTCCATTATGAGCTCTTCTATGTTATCCTCGTTCACCTCCAATTTCAGATCTCTAGCAGTTGTCAAAATTTCATCCATAATTTAAGGGATGTCTCCCTGATCACCTCCGAATATGTGTTCGTTGTCCAAACACAAAATATCTTTCTTGAAAGTTTTCGTTATCCGAACACAAAAATATTTCGTGAAAGTGTTCGTTAACCGATTTGTTCGTTAACCGATCTATTCGTTAACCGATCACCCACTGTATAAAGTAAGAGATAAGTTTTTGTAACGAAGGTTGGGTGGTCAGTTGCTTGTAAATGTTACGATAACCAGATATACATGATTGAAGCCCTTTTTGGAATTTTATACTCCTTTCTTAATTGGTATCTATTTGAAGAAAATGCTTTTGCAATTTGTTGGAAAACTAGATTCCGACATATTTTTATCCACTCTCAAAGAATCCGGTTTTTCTTCTCCGTCTTCATAATCTATCAACTGATTGATAATATCCCTGTGATTGAAAGTTTCGTCTTCAATCCAGCGCGGTCTTCTGGAGCTTTGAGAGAAAGCAACTCAATGCGCATTGTCGGGAGACTGTTTATAACGAATTAACATAGCGTCTTGAAGTGTCTACATTACAGTGACACAACGTACATCCCCGCATTACGGGGGGAGGGGGGAAAGGAGTCTAGGAGCCCAAGACCTGACTTACGCTAAATACGTATTTACCCAATTTATAAAATATTAAAGGCAAAACCTGACTTTCAGAGTGAGTTTTAACATTCTCCGTTACACCACTGGTAAATAGATAGAAAACATTAAAGTGGAGCCAAAGCCATTGAGTTCTACCCCAAGGGGGGCAGGACTCTAGGAGTCCAAGGCTTGACTAAATCTAAATGCGTATTTACCCAATTTATAAAATATTCAAGGAGAAACCTGACTTTCATGGGGGAGGGGGAATCCCACCATTTTCCGTTACGCCACTAGTAAACAGATATAAAACATTACAGTGGCGCCAAAGCCATTGAAATTCATACACCGCATAAAAAATGATCGCACGTAAAAATCGCACAAAACGGAAATCGCATAAAAAAGATCTCACAAAAACAGGTTATACTGTATTTTATTTGACTTATATTTATTGATTTTTATGGACAATTTATACTCTTTTGGAGATGCAAAGTTAACTAATGAATGCAATCAATTTAAAAAGGTGTGTCTCTTTGGTGCCCACCGCTTCAACATTGTGACCCACAAGTGAAAACAATTGCTCGTCCCTGGTCAATACGAATGATGGCAATGGATTACGAAAAAACACTAAAAAAAGGATAAAACCCGATATATTTCATAAAAAATGGACATTTATATAACAGCGAAATGAAATCTACAAAACTCAAATTTCCGCAACTTCGTCTGTACTTTTTTTGTATGACTGTTAATATCCAAAAATTGTTGGCCATTCCGCAGTAAATATTAAAGAAAGTCTAAAAATTTCTGAGGGAAGCCGTTTAGCCGATTCGATGAAGAGAGGTCGGTTGGATATACGGAAACAGATTGAAATGTGAAAAATTTAAATTAATGAATATTGATACAAGTGTTGGAAAAATGTACAAATATCCAAATTTTGCATCTTCGTGCATACGTTTTGTACATGCGTGCGTTTTGTACATGATGCAGGTCTTCAATAGCAGTTGGAAATTTCGTTAACAATATCAAGGAAAGGATAGTAATGTCTAAAAGTCTTTAACCCGATTTGTTAAGGGGAATGAATACAAATGGGATTGTCACGAGCTGATCCTGCTAGCTGTCTCAGTGTTATTTCAGTATGGTCAAGTGGTTATGAGATCAATTTATATCTGAAGATTCTGGCTTTAGAACAGCGTTTCTCAAACTGTGGGGCGCTGCCCCTTTGGAGGAGGGCGTGATAACTCTACGAGGGGGCTGAAGCATATTGAAAAGTCGAAAACAAAAGATAATTTAAAAAAATATATTCATTTACGAAAAGTAAATAAAAACAAAATACATTTTGACATGATATAAAAGTAAAATATACATTCACCTTGATATAATACATTTACAAATGTATCAGTACTGCACAATGTATTTTATAATTAATTTAGCAATACTAAATTAAGAACAATTTTAATAATCACTAGCGACTCCATGGGCTTGAAATATATAAAATTATATAAAAAAATTAACACTTATCTTGATCATTTGTACAGTTTAAAATTAATCCTTTAACTTTCCAATGCCACCGTTTTCCAAGTAGGAGCGCGAATGTGATGCATTGGGGAGAGAGGAAGAAAATTTTGTTCCATACTTGCAGCAAATTGGAAGCTCTCTCAAATTAAATTAGGGGCTAATATCTAAGCATCGACTTCGTCAATATCAACTTCTTTATTATCATGAACTGTCAAAAACCTGAAAAATCCTTCACATCCAAAGGGCACGAATTCCCACATTTTTTTTGAATTCGTTCTGGAACAAAAAAATTTGTGAAGAAAAAAAACCCCGTTAAATTCTACTGTGTTATGCCAAAATCGTGTAAAAAAACCGAGTAAGAAAAGAGTTGGATGAGAATCTCCTTCCGTATGATATAACTATTGGGAATTAAACATTCTGATGGATGATAATGTCCGACCTCATCGAGCCTTTTGAAACTCATGGCTTGGAGCAAATGGAATACCCAACTCGAATCTTCAGACCTGAATCCAATATAGCCTGCTGCAATGGTAAACACATTACTGCTTTTAATTTTCCTTCAAGATCGTACCAAGATGAATTGGGATAAGAGTTTGTGTCTAATCTTTACTTCCCATTTCAGTGTCCGTTAACTTAATTGGCAGCGTGGAAAGTAGATGCCGCCAAAGCATTGTTCTTTGGAGAGAACACATTATTTATTGGAACCCATTTCTGTATTGATTTCTCCAGGAATATAAGTTTCTCTCTATCAAGAGTCTTTTTTTGTTGGAGTAAATCATGTTTTTGAGTTAAACAGGTGCAAATTTCTTTGTCGAGTTCAATAAAAATCTACTTAGTGTACATGTCCTCTAATTTTTTTTGTTTTTGAATCCATTCATTTTCACAATTAGAGACAAAAAATAAGTTGTACCTTAATTTTTGGAGATCAGAGTACTTTTATAACAATGTAAATGTTTCCGTTATCTGTATGATGCGTATGTTTGCGTATAATTGGAAAAATGAGTATTTTCTGTTATTGAAAGGTAATTAAACTATCATAATTATTACTAGAAGATATGAGGGGATATTTTGTTTCGAAAAAATTATATACGGAATCACAATCGATTTGAATTAATACTTAATTATAGCTAAAAATATTATATAAAAGTCAAACGTAGACGATCCAAATTTGTGTATGTTGAATAATTTGAATATTACTTGCTGGAATAGTTTGAATATTACTTATTTTTAAAAACATAAATGATAAATAAGTTTTATTTTTGGGTAAGTTAAAATTACTATTAGTCTTAGTTATAAGTTAAAAATAAATTTAAGTTTAGCAAAATTTTGAGGCAAGCAAAATTTTAAATTGAATTTTAAACAGAGAAACGTTTTTAAAAAAACAGCTTTCTTATTACTATAGCAAAGGTGGACAAATAGCGGTCCGCCAATACAATACAAAAATTCCACTTTTAACCGAAATTTCTTTCCAGTGGGTGACCAAAGATTCTTCTTGTATATTACATTATTAGGAAAATAGAATTTCTTTATTAGAAAACAAGGCACCAAAAAGGGTTTCTGGTAAGATCAGAAATTATCTTCCGAGTTCTCGAAAGACGTGGTTACAGGAAGATTTCAAGGTTTAAAGAAAATCGAGCCTAAATTCAGTTTCCTCTCTTACCCATTACTGCTGATTTTAATACAGCAGATGAGGAGTAGCAGCTAGATTTATGAATTTGCAGTCAGATAGCAGTGTGAAGGAAATTTTTAATGATATGATATTAAGAGCAGTTGGACCCCCCCTCCTCTCTCTCTCTCTCTGTATTGACAATGTTAAATTGGCTGTTTTCGATGTACCTTTTCTCAAAATCTATTATATGTACATGCTTGAAATTTTCCATACAATTAAAGTACCCCTTTCTCATTACACTGAAATGAGTTTTTTGCTAATTTTTAATTTTTTAATAATTTATGAAATATTTTATCTAACATTGCAAAATGTAACCCATTTTTCTCATAGCAAATTCGTAAAAAATCAATTTTTGAGTTTTTTACAAAAAGCTCATTTTAATATAAATTTGCCATCATTATAAATATTATATCATAAAAGTTTATATACCTGTGAATAGTAGTTTCTCAGAAAAGGTATATCGAACATCAAAATTTACATTTTGAGATAAATTGATTTTAATGAATATAGTGAGACTTTTTTAATCGGATAGGAAATAAAAAAAATAAAATACTTAATTTACAATAAAAGATACATTTTTTCGTTTATATTAGACGTTCAGTTTTTAAGCAGAAACGAAGTACTTTGTTCACATTTTTCGCCATTCAAACCCAGTTTTAACGATTATTTGAAAATAGGTTTTAAGGGCTTCTATTTGCCCTAGAGGTTAAAGTAAAGTATTTTTAGAAAGGTTAAAATCTATACAATATTTGAAAATGTAAAAATCTCAAATTGTCAAAAAAATAAGATTTTAGTTTTCCAACACGCCTTAATTGACTCTTACAAAACGTTACCTATATTAAAAAATTCTCCATGTATGAAAAAATTTACTGCGAAGATGTTCCTTATATTTGGTTCGACATATGTTTGTGAGCAAATTTTTTCTTACATAGAGATCAACATCAAATATAGATGCAAGTTGGCTGGCATAAATTTGTAGTCTGTGTTAAAAATTTCAACAAGCAATCTCACTCCTGTTTTAAAAAAAAATTGTAGTGAAGTATGATAAATTTAGATGATTTAAGAAGTATATGGACTTGTGCAGCCATAGATGATATGAAATTAAAATAGTAAATAAATTGAAGAAAACTGCCACTATTTTAATTAACTTATATACATTGATTTTTATATGGTACACACACAATTTATATCTTTTCTGAGATGTAAAGTTGACTAATAAATACAATTATATTAAAAAGGAACGTTCCTCCGGGGTATACTTCACCTCCACTCTGTGTCCCTCAAGCCAAAACAATTACCTATCCTACATTAGTGTATATATATATGTATATATATATTAGTGAAACAAAATTTTTGATTACATTAAATTTAAAACATTATTTTACATTAATTTTCTAAAAATAACACCTAAAGCTGCATTTTAAAAAATAATGAATATTTATCCAATATTAAAAAAAACATTGAATAAATCCTTGAGAAACATGAATTATAGTAGTGAATTTTTCTTTAATTATGTTCTTTAAGGCATACGACTACGTTCGGAACCGTGATTTTGTAAAAGCGTATAAATGGATAATATTTATGATATTCAGTGTCGCTTGCATTAGAAAACGTATATAAAATTGTCTTAAGAATATTATTACAATAAAAAACTTATTTAAGTGCAATATTTTGACAAAAAATGAACATAGAATGACGAATTTTCAAAACATTCTCCTTTCCTGAAAAATGCTTCTATTATAATAATATTTTGCCTGTATATTGCCGAGACCTTTGTACAGAGGCTGAACTAGTATTTTTGAAGTATACAACTTAGAAGTGGATTTATCCATATTTTACGACAACAGCGAGGTGAAATTTTAAGAAAAAAACGCCTATAATTATTTCAATTGGTGGTAACTCTGAAAATAATGTGAATTTTTCAAAAGTTATAGTTGAGACTCTCTGGAGAGAAGTCTTTGCTTTATATAAGCAAAACATCATTATTTCAGAAGCATTTTTAACAAACGGAGAACGTGTTGAAAAAAGATTATTCTAAGTTAATTCTTTGCGAAAATATTGTATTAAATTTTTTTTTTGTCAAAATGTCCTTAAAACAATTTTATACATGTATTCTAATCTGAGTGACACTAAATATCATTAAAATTATCCATTTATGTGAGCTTTTTTTAAAATCACTGTTCCGAACGTAGTCGGATACCTTAATACTCTTTTGTTGTTTCACATAATCCATTTTGGCATTATTATTTTAATTTTAGAAAGTAAAAGGAAAATATCGAGCTATATATTTTAAATGTGATTTGTGTAGTTTTCTTAATCCTCTAGTTACTTTTAAAGTATTGTTTTCTTCAGGATTATATTTATAGACATGTCGGATGGGTAGCGTGGTTGGTTTGTCACTGGCCTTCCGTACCCAAGGTTGCGGGTTCGACCTCGGCCCAGTTCGATGGGTTTTCATGATGCAGAAAATCGACAGCAGCCATCTCGTATGAAAATTGAATTTTTTTTACAACTTCATAAATTGTATAATAGTATGGCTTACCAATGGGGACATTAAACACTCTATGTGAAGCATTATAAGTGTTAGACATTTGAAATAATCCCGTAATTTTGGTTTGATTTATCAATATTATAGGAAGTTCTTAATTTTTTTTTCCTTTGTACTTATATGCTACTAGCTGATAAACCTGTTCTTCACACAGGTGTGAATTAATATATATAAATAATGTTATGCATGAAATTTCTCTCTCCCCCCCCCAGTACTTCATTATTTAGAAATGGTAAATAACAATTTTCTAAAAAATATATTATATTTACTCGAGTTTACCTACCTACACTTAAAATTCAAATTAATATTTTATTTCACTGTGGAACAATTATTTGTTGAAAATGAATTTTTTTGTTTACACAATATATATATATATATATATATATGTATTGCGTATAAATACTTCATATATATTTTGTACAATATTATGAAGCATTTAAAGCTATTTGAAAATGTTTCTAATAAAATAACATTCCTATCTTTTTGACTGTCTGATTTACTTAGTAATTATCTTTTAAAAATGTTTGGAAATTTTTTAGAAATGATTGTGTAAAGTAATATACGGCATGTAAAAGATCCCTAGGGGGTGTTCTAGGTAAAATTAAATCCTTGTACAGGTTCGCATCATCAGAGCTCAGGTGTCCCCCTATAGGGAGGAAATTAGGCGTCAAAATTACCTGCGGTGATTGGTATCCACCAACATGGCGCCGCAATGAAAAGAGATACTAGTTTTCGGTGATGTACTACGTAGATTGATGAACTTTGTAATAACTGTTCATAATCTGCCATTAGAAATAAAAAATATTCATAGATATATGCGTGTGTGTGTGTGACAAAACTGATTAGGAGTTTAATTATATTGAATGATATCACACATGGATTTTAATCAAAGAAAAAATAAGAGAATATTTCTGGAAAAGGAATTAAAAAGGACGTCTTTTTTAACAAATTGTAAAAAGTAGTTTAATTTCAATATCAAACCATTAACCAAAATTTTCTGCAAAAGAACTCTGACAATTACATTTTTAAATTTATATTCAAATAATAGAAAATAAAAAAATAAACTACTGTAAATTTTTATTAACAAAAATCACGTTAAAGTTAAAGCTCTTCTGAATACAAATTTATCTTGGAATTAAAGAAATTCAGGATTGAATTCAAATTAATTTGTTTATTATAAGTATATTAAATGAAGGCAAAAACTGATGTCGAAAAATTACGCACTCAAGAAAGAACATTATTAATTGAAAGTGCAGTCACATATATTTGATAACAAAGAAAATTTATTTGCTATTCAAAGCATGCCATATACTCAGTAATCTAAACTAAAGGTCCCTGATAGCAAAGTTTGCTACGTAGATGTAATAAATTAGATAAATCGATGTAACAAGTTTTGACAATGAAAAGAAAAAAGTGACATTGGAAAATGAAAGTGATAGATCGTGTGCAAATATACGATTGATGAAAGAATATTTAACTTTCCTATGAGTGAGAGTTTTATTTATATTAATGCCGCAACATGAAACTTCCTAATGAAATTAGTGAAGAAATTTATTACAGTGTTTTGCAGACAGATATTTTTTTTGAAAGAGATAGTTACATTTATTTTGACTAAGGGTTATAAAATTTATGGGAGAAAAAGATGAGTGAAAACTGAAAAAAACGAGTCTTACAGTAGTCGCATATGATGTGTAACTTCTAACATGTTATAGTAGTAAGTACGCAATAGTAATTTATATCATGAAAAAAATGAATCGGTTATGATTGGAAATAATTTTCTATCGAATAATTATGTCTTTAATGAAAATTTTATTTAATTAACACAAGGAGTAAAAATGCAATTTTTTTAATCAAAAATAATTATTTTTGTTCAATTTGGGGAAGAGCGGAGACAATAGACTTATAACTAAAATATGACACATATTCTTGTAACTGTAAAGTATTTAAAAATTGTTGAAAAACAGCTCAATAGGAGTACTACTGTAAGTTGTCAAAACATTTTTATTTGTGTTCATTTCGAGCTTGAGTTCATCATTCAAAAAAGCCATGAGCGACTCAGCTTTTGGCAAACTGAAGCTAAAGTTAAAATCATGGGAAGTGAGCGATAAATTTTTAAAAGGGCAGAATCACCTTCGACATATGGTAAAAGTACAAAATGCAGAAAATCTTTAATTTTTTAACCGTTTGATTCGAAGAAATGTATACGGCCATCGAAATCACTGTATGTTAATTTTCAAATAATCATTCTGCCGCACTTATGTCTCCCAATATCGTGACTAACAATACCCAAATCACTTGTTTGACGATAAGTAATGTCCATATCATGACTTTCCTGATGTGAGATTTTGTTGATTGTGAGTTCCTCATAACATGTGAGTTTTTCTGTTTGCAATAGATCGCAGTACCAGCTGCTCTGTGGCTGGAATTGCAGATTGTACGCAGCAATCTAAGTTAGGTATCGAAACACGTTCATCATTATCTAACCACGTCTCTGACAACATAAGTAACGTACAATTTTGTGAACTAACGTCGTCGAAATCTGTTTGGTGAGCCCTGAGACTTTGACAGTTGGGCGTAAGGATCGCAAGTTTATCCTGGGTGAAGTCTAATAAGACTTGTTGGTATGTGCAAAGTGGATTTAGAGCATCGTTGGGTGGATGACCAGAGTACCTAGCTCTTCCAAGCTATAACCTTTTGTCGTTAGGTTATTCGGAGGTGTCATTAGGTTATTCGGTTTATCGGATTTTGAGTGACTGTGACGAATTGACTCTAGCCCTTTGTTAATTAAAAGGTAAAATATACTTATATGAGAGTAATAAAAATTAAAATTTAAAACTATTAAAATGCTAGAAAAATAGCTTCAAAAACGCTGCAAGCACCGAGAATAAAAGCAAATTTTGATCAGTGGGTGGGTAGGGCAAGGCCTGACTAATGTGAATGCAGTTTAGGACTCAGTCGTTGTAGAAATGAGAGAAATATTGCATGATTTGAAATCTAAAAAACAGCTTTTTCAAAAGCTAATAAAAATAAAATACATATAGAAAAAATAGGAAAGAACATGGAAATTTAAATTTGATCTGGAGAAATAATTTTCCAAGGAAAATTAAGGTGATTTAAAGTAAATTTGAAAACAGTGAGCTCCCGTGAATTGAACCCGGGGCAATTCATTTCAAGTCAGCTACTATAACCACCAGGTCACGAGGGCACATGGAAAGAGGTAAAGTAAGCTTTTAACATGGCTGAGAAGAGTTAAATGAATCTAATTAAGAATTTTAATTGAAGAGAAGATATCCCCGAAAGAGAGAGAGAGAGAGAGAATGTTCCTTTGTCTGTTAAAATTAGGATTAGGGATATATTTTTCAATATCCAAGATCGAAGAATTATAAAAGTTATCAATGTTTTGAAAGAAGTAAGTTGCTAATTTTTTGATAAATTGTCTGATACACATCCTTTTGCACGCGAATCTAAGGTCTTTATGCCTCATGAACCACTAGCTTTTTAATATTTGTCAGAGAATGATGCTTTGAGAAGATTCAATTTGATTAATATGACTTTTAGCCACATGTGCCCAGATTGGTGCGGCATACATTAAAATGGTCTGAGAATTAATGAGTAGATAAGCAATTTTTATTTGCTTTGCTCAATGCAGAGTTTCTTGCAATTAAGGGGTAGATTTTACAGACCGATTGTGGCTTTAGAGTCAAGCGCTCAAGTGCTTGATGTCTACTAGAATTGGACCCTCATGCGAAGGTAGCGAAAAGACACCACCACGCTCTCTCATTGGTCAAATCAAATAGAGCGCGCTTACGTCACATCCTGTTACACACCTCAGTCCCTTTTCACGAAATCCCTCCTACAAATATTCGGCATCTGACAGGAAAGATGTTACACATAAAAAGATGCATAAATACGTCAAAATTAAAAAATAATAATAAATATTCACATAATACAATTAATAAATAAAAACATCAAGTAATTTCTGAATGCTTCGGACAAGAATAAACGCAAGCACCGTAGAATCCGGCGTATAACTCGTCCTTTTAACACAAAAAATAAGATCAAGATTTACGGGTGTGCGTTATAACCCGGATATAAAAATGACAGCTTTAAAAATACAGAAAGAGACGAGCCTAAGAAACTAGAATTATATATATATATATATAGATAGATAGATAGAAGTACTGTTTATATTTTTGAAATAAAGGACATACTTTATGACCTTAAAAGGTTGTACTTCTCGATGTATACAATTTTTTTCTAAAGCTCGGAATAATACCTTAAATAAATGACTGAAAAGAATAAGAACATTGCGCACGTACAGTTCAGTTTTCTTCGTAAGAAAGGGAATGCGTGTTATACGGCGAATAGACCAAAAAACTAAAAAAGTCAGCTTGAAAGTACAGGTGCGCGTTATACAGAGGTGAGTGTTATACGCAGGATTTTGAGGTAACTTTCTTTCGGTTACTGCTTTTTCCGAAAGGAAAGACAATGTCATGTTCTTTTATACATTTATTCTCTATCATAAGATTAATAAAAAGGAAAAAGTTTCAATGAACATTTTTTAAAAGAATATTTTTTTACACTCTAACGGTATGTGTGTGTGTGTGTGAATAATGTTTTACATTAAAAAATACATATCTATAAATTAATTTATTTGTGCGAAGTACATAAACTTTCAGAATATTCACTTCATTTAAAATCAAATCAAAAAGACATTATCAAAAAGGCAGTATCAAATCAGGTAGCTGTATGTTTATATATTTTCCTCATTTCTTATTAGGAATGTTGATAAAGTGATATAATTTTTAATTGTTTTAGGCTTATTATAAGACCTTATACATATAAAGAGAGGTAACATTAATATATAAACTTTTTACCAACGTAATGTTATTGCTTTGCCGAAACTATTTGTTAAAGTTCCGTGTATTTCTTACAAATACGCAAGTATAATTTTAAAAAAAAGAAAGAATTCAACAGTGTAATTAATGTCTATACATATTTTTAGTTTTGTTCATTTTTCTAACTTGTTATAATTGACGCTTTCTTTTTGAATTTTATCACTATTTATATGATTATTAGAAGAAATCATTTTTAATATTAACTATTAAATTTAACTACAGTTCAAATATTATCATTATAAATACTTTATAAAAGAAACTATTTATTATATAATACAAATTATTCTTTAAAATACTGAAAAAATGTAGAAACAATCTAATAATATAATAAGCACACAAAACATTCTTGGGATAACTTAATTTTCGTATTTTCATCTCATTTAGAGAATTATCAAAGTGTTACGATAAACGTATGTCCTAGACCAGGGTCGGCAACCTTTTAGTTGTGGCACATGCCAAGCTAATCTACCAATATCATTCAGCCTGCTAAAAAGCAGGACACATTTGAAACAATTCGATTCCCGAAATAATGCATGTAGAGTTAGGGAATACAAGTGAATTAATTATATAGAGAAGATTTGCAATTTTATTATATATAAAATTTGTATAGTTTAAAATTATTTATTAAGAAAAATAAACAACATAGGTATAATACAATTCCTTCAACAGAAATAAAAAAAAACTAAAAAATTCTACACATAACATATACCTTTTAAAAATGTACACTCATGGACAAAAAAAAATAACGCACCAAAAAGGAGTCGTCAAAATGAAACGAAGTTTTACATACGTAATGACTACTTTGATGTAAATTAATAAATAGAAAATCAAAGAAAAAGGATAATTTATTTCAGAGGAAAAGGCAAAGGAACGGAGGATTTAATACCCTGTTAAACCCCCTCTAGCGCAAATGCATAATGCAATAATAACGGGCTTTGAGGCATACAAGCTCTGTATGATGTCTTGAGACATTTCGTTCCATATTTGTTGTAATCTTGCCTCTAGTTCGTTCAAACTCGTGGGATGCCCAACTCACCGTCACAAAGAATCCCAGATATGCTCGATTAGATACAAATCTGGGGATCGGGCAGGTCAGAAAAGGGTAATAACAGTGCGGAGACAGTCTTGTGACACCCTTGCCGAGTGAAGCCAAAAATTGTCTTGTTGTAAAATGACTCCTGGGAGCCGTTGCATGAGTGATAACACATGTGGTTGCAGGATGTCATGGACATACCGCTGGGCTGTCATGGCGCTACGGATCAATTCTAGGGGTGACCGTGTATAGTAGGCAATGGGACCCCATACCATCACACCAGCTGCGGGAGTGGTGGTTCGCTGTAAAGCAAAGGCAGGATTGAGGCGTTCAACACGGGTCTCCACACACGAACGCGATTGTCATCACTGCTGAGATTGAATCTGGATTCGTCGATAAAGGCGACCTGGTTCCATTCCGCTGCAGTCTAGTGTCCTCGTGCGCGGCACCACTCCAAACGGAGGCGGCGATGAGTGGACGCCAAACGCAGCACGCGATCCCAAATGTCCTTCAGCCAGGCGCATTCGTATGGTTCGAGAAGACACAGGGGCTCGTAGTGAAGGTGCTACCTGTGCCTGGATGGTGGCTGATGAAGCAGTTGGCTGTACGCGTGCATTTCTTACGATGTGGTGGTTTACTCGACGATTGGTCTTTCGAGGGTGTCCTGAGCCTGGTTTTCGTGTAAACGACATTTCTTGGATCCAATGGTCCCAACATCTCCTCACAACACAATCAGACGGCTAATTGACGATCTTCTCGCCTAGCTGATCACCCAGCTGCCATCATGCCGATGATTCTCCTCCTCTCAAACTGTGGCAGATGCTCATATTGTCTTCGAAAACGGCATAATGGCATATCTATTTCAGCTCTTCCTTTGTAAACAATTCAGCCCATTCAAACAAGCTTTGGTTACCTATTTTCTACTCCACGGAGGACGACGTTAAACGCCCTTTACCTCTAAACGCAATCATGTTGCATTTATAATCATCTGCATATCTCCCCGAAATGTACCTTCATACCAAGTTTCGTTACGATCCCGCAATTATTTCTTGGTGCGCTAATTTTTTTGTCGATTAGTGCATATTAAAATAAGAAACACAAACTGCATAAAATATAAATATTCTCCTTCAATATTGTTAAATAAAAAAAATAAATATTTTAATGCGACTTTGTCTCTACAGCGATCTACTTCATATCGCAATATCGATACGATTCTGAACATTTAGTTGTTAAATAGCTCCTTTGTGGAATCAAAATGTTTTCCGTATGAGAACAGATTTGCTCACACAAAGATATGTAGAGTCAAAAGCTGTAATCAGAGTACATGCAATTTTCTCTCTTCAAACCACTAAATCTCCTTAGAAATGACATTCAATAATTTACAAAATAGCTGTAGATTTATCTTTAAAGTTATCTTTCAGAAATTTTCGTAATTCCTTAAATGTCCATAATGTCCCTGTCAACTTCCATCCACTCAAAAATTGACAATTTTATTGAGTAGTGTAGAGTTCCACTGAGAATTGTGCCGCGAATCAAATGTGGCACGAGTGCTATAGGTTGGCGACTCCTTTCCTATATTATGGTGAGATAGACAATATTTCTTCGAAATTCAACTATTTTTTTATCATCTCTTAAAAGAATAATTTTTTTCAGCGGATGGAATATAATTTAATCTTATAACCATCACTTTCCAAGTTGTTGAAACTCGCTGAGTTAAAGACATGCACCGGTATATTTTTTCTTGTTTGATTTTGGTTTCTAAATTAGAAATTTTAGCATTAGTAATTTTTTTCATCATCAATCAGCTCAGTTCTCATAAATATAATTAAATAATATAGATCTTATTTTCAAATACCGCGTATTTCTTGCAACTTCCGAAAATTCTTTACATTTATTTAACTGGATTTGGTTTAAAAGTTCAACAGCCTTTACTTTCCCACCTAATGGGAATCAAAATTGGTTGTCACGACACATCTCCCATTTGTGTATTAGAAGATTCAGAACATAGCACTGATTTGCTCCGCCCACAAGTACAGGAAAAAAATTCCCACGAAGTATGTCATAACTAGATTAATAGTTTCTCTCCTCTCACCCCCAAGAGTTTAGTTGTACACTCCAAAATAAGTCTTGAATCATATAAAAATTATTATGTCAAATTTGAAACAATTTACTTAGTTACAGTTTTCATATGTTACGTGTTTTAATTAGCAAAATCAATGATTTACGTTTCTAGAAGGAGCATCTGAATTTTTTTTATTTCTTAAGAAACATGTTTTCATTTATATATATAATCTTTATTTTTCACACTTATGGTGAGAATTTTTAAAATTTCTTTAATGATCTAAATTTATAGCTGATGTGCAAAATAAATTTTCGCATAGAAAACGTTTATAAGATTTTCAGTTTTGTTAGAATTGGTAGTGATCACAATCGACGAGAGTGAATCTTGAATTCGTGTTAATTGCACAACTTTATCTTTCCTGTTTCCCTTTTTTTAAATATATATAGTTAAAAAATTTATATATTATATTTTAAAATATTATTATTTACAAAAGATTAACAATTAAAGCTTTTCTTTTTCTAAGAATTGCTTCTCTTTTTTATGTATGTGAGAACATACTTTCCAATTACATCGCATTAAAATCTTACAGTTACACTCACACACACACAAATATGAAACGTGATTTTCTGTGTTACGTGGAGCGTGGTCGAGTACGGTATTATCGAAGAGGCACTCATGTAAATCGTTATTCCTTTTTATTCACATCCGGAAACACAAAGATCCAGTAGGGGTGGCATTACACATAAATTGAAGAAAACATCATGTCACAAACACAGACAAAGACAAACATAGAACGCGTTGCAGCCGGCTGATTACATGATGAAGGCAGGTAGATAAAAAAAGAGAGAGAGAGAGAGAGATTTCCAGAGACATCAGTTTTTATACCTGACGTTGAAGACCGCGTGACATTTTTGTAATGAGAGCACTGATTGGTTACAATGGGCGGGAAAAAGATTTATGATGTAATAATATTAGTCGATTACGATTAAGACCAGGGTGTTAGTTTCGAACCAAATAATTAAAGTATTATTTGAATATTATTAAAGAGTTTATTAAAAGGATGCTAGGGCGAGAGAATTATTACACACACACACACACACACACACACACACACACACACACACACACACACACACACACACACACACACACACACACACACACACACACACACACACACACACACACGCACACACACACACACACACATATATATATATATATATAAAACTTTTATAAAACTTATATAAAACTTATATGTATATATATATATATATTTTAACTTGGTGAATAATTGATTTTCATTGATGTTAAGATGCTTGATTCTCTTCGTAAAAGCTCTGTGAGTAAAGAAATTTTGTTAAATTATTTTTTGAAAAATACTTATCTTATATAATTGTTTTAGGATTTTTCTACTTTTCTTACGTATTTGTTTTGCGATTTTTCTGCATTAAGAGTTTGGAAGAGTTTGTTACATAATAGTAGTGAGTGGTTTTATCATACTCTCTGAGTTTTTACATACTCTGAATTTTTGTTTATTTTATTTTATTTGGTTTTTCCTACCGAGTTGCAAAGGGGGAAGGTTGGCGCCTTCAAACTAGTTTAACCCCACTTATTCGGTCCTAAGTCCGAAATTGCTTTCTGACTCGCTAGGTTCTTCTTTTTTGTAGTTTCTTTTTTATTTCTCTATAATTTTGTTCTTGTTTAGCTTTTATATTTTTATTACGCTATTTCTTGTTATGTTCATTATCTATTATTTCCTGTTTTTGATATATAATACATATTTCTTTCATATATATATATATATATAAGAAGTTAATAAATAAATTTACTTTAATTTCAAATCTAAAAAGCAACACTTGATATGCGATCGTCCCCCCCTCCCTCTGCATGCAAGGGTAAGACTGAAACTGTTAAGACTGGTCCAGAATATAAGAGATTAAACCTTTAGCCCATACGTAAATATAAAGTAATTCTTACCGCAAGGGTCGATAATTTATAGACATTAGCAATTTAGTTATGCGAAAAACTGAAGGAAAATGTTCATGCGAAAGTTTTCTCATGCTATGAATTTCTGTGTTTAAAGCGAGATTAATTCATTCAACGCCTGTAATTATCATTTGAAAATGAGTTTTTTTTTCTCAAGCTACTGTATTCAGATCATTCACAGAACTTCATATATGTTTGAAGCACAAGTGTAATCCCGAAAATTTCTTTTTTAACTACAAAAAAAAAATTCTTGTCCAAAAACGCATCGATCGGGACGTCTTCTTTAGGCCTTCGACCCCTTCACAAATGTAGGCCCCCCCTGTGACACTTAAAAGTAGACATTAAGTAGCAAACGTTGTCAAATACTCGTACAAACAATAATCCGAAACATGTGCATGACTTACAATCGCACAAACTTGCTCAATCGTCTGCCGTCTTTTGACTGAATGAGTAATGGTGGAAGACTAGGCTTGTACATGGACGAATGATCATCCCATGCAGCCAGTTGTCATATCGTCCGAAATTCTCAATTTTTCGGAGAAAACAACCGAAAATAACATTTGAACACTGAAATTATTCGAATTATGATCTTATGATGTTATTACAGCTGAATTATCTTATTACGGAGAACGAGACGAGACTCCCGTTGCAGCCGAGGCCATGGGCCCGGGCCTAGTTGGCCCATATCCTTGCGCATCGATATCAGAGGGTATCCTTCAAATGCTTGATTTTGTTATGTACAACATTTGGCTACTTTTTGTACTTCAAGTTGACATCGTCTTTATTATGAAATGAGATTGATAAGGGTGTGAAGGTCTCTCGAGACCTCACTTTGAGAACGAGAATAATTTAGAGTCACAAAAGAACCAGTAGCCATTTTTATAAATAACTTTCTTTATTTGGTTATCTTTCCCAAATAGAATCAAAGACTTATTAACAATAATTTTAGTAATATTATGAGGTTTTAAAGATAATATCCTTTAAATTAACTCAATTAATTAATGATCTAATTAATCAATTTATTAAATAACGATCACGCAGAAATTACCACGATAAGAGATCCCAGAATTATATTTAATAATGTTCTTATTGAACATTTAACTTTAATCTGACTCTTAAAACTTTAATGAGACTTTAATTTCAAAATAATATTTACCACTCGGAATCTCAATTCTTCATGAGATTAAATTATCGACAACAATAAGACTTCAATTCAAATTCACTATAACTCTATGTTTCAATATCTATCTCCTACTGCTCTAACTTTACTATTTCGTTTGACTTAAATACTGAATCTAATCTACATAACAAGGAATCCTGTCCGCTTTTTGGAGTTGATTGGAAATAGGTAGGGAATTAAATTTCCCTAAAAAGGTCGGTTCAGAAGGTTAGTGATAAAGTTCCGTATAGATTCGTCACAAGGGCAGTACTGGTATATCCAATGGGCGCTTGGGGCGGGCGCCCAGGGACCCGGAGAAGCTGGACTTAAACAGATTTTCTGGTTATAAATTTCGATCCGCCATTGCCAAGGGGGCCTGTAGATCTTCTGCACCCAGGGCCCGAAATGAGCTTAAATCGGCACTGTTGATATAAGGCTGTAAAAACATATTTCATCAGTCCCAATATGTGAATGAAATAATTTAATCATTTAGAAATTATAGATGTTGGAAGGTTAATTCCTTTGAATACTCTTAATATTTGATAGGTTTAATTTTTAACTTTCGGTTGTACCTCATGAATTTCATAGTGACCACCATATAAATTTAAATTTCAAACAGAAATTGTTGGTTAAGAGCTTAGTTAACACTTTTAATCTTAGGTCCAATTTTACTTTAAAATTAAAAACTTAAAAAAACTCTTTTATTAAAATGTTACAGTTCAAAATAAATAAAATTATTGATTAGATTCAACTGTATTGATGTAGTGAAATAGCTCAAGATTTTTCAAATTCAATTGTTTAATTTGTAATTTTCTGTAATGTAATTTTTTTATTGGATTTAAATCTTTATTTCAAAGATTAGATCATAATGTTTTCAAAAACAATGCTTAATAACCTTCATTAAACTTGACATTCTTCAACGATTACAGACGAGCTTATTAACTTGGGAAGATTTTTATTTCTTTTTATTTGCAAGAATCAAAAACCTTTTATGAAAACGTGCAGCAGCTTGAACCTCAAAAAGGTCAAAAGATTTCAAAGAATGTCTGGCTATTGTTTCAATAAATGATCGAGACCATAAAAAATAAATTTCTACTCTAATCCCCTTGTCAACTAATAATAATTTTGGCGAATTTGGCGAAGAAGTTGCCAAACAACTAATAAGGTATCCAGTAACCTTATCTGCTACTTCCTGCCAACGAAGCTCTGTCCCGTCGAAAACCACACCCAACTTCACACTTAGTAAAAAAAAAGCAAACCAAGTTTTGATCTGTTCGCTTGTTGCCTCAGGAACCATCTGCCCCATTAAATATTTCTATCTCTGGGAACTTGAACAACATCACGTGTGCATCTCAGTTTATTCACAATCGGAGAACCAAGCTTTTTTTTAGTAATAACTCTACGTAGCAGCTTTTCCGATCTGAGGATGATAATTACGACTAATTTACTAGACGTGACTAAGTTTCAAATTGACCACACCACTTCCCATAAGTAACACTTTACTCTGCATAGAATTCGCCTGTCCTACGTATTCTAACGCAGATATTGTAATTAATCGAACACAAGAAACGCATAGCGATTACTTGCGGTTTCCAGTTCCGATTATTGCTATTACCTATTTAGAAAGAAAAAAAGTGCTGTTTTGTTTCTAGTAATCCAAATTCCATTTTTTTCTTTGTTTCTGGTAAAATAGTTCATTATGGTTATTAAGTATGGGAATTCGATACACTTCTAATGTGGTCAATGTCTTGCCAAATGTAAGCTCCAGTTAGAATTATGGTGACACGAGTTGGTTAGTAGATCATTTTTTTGTGACTTACTTGAATTTCATAAATTTCTCGTGCAGAGTTACGCAAAATGAAATGGGAATTGGGTATACAATGCGCTTATGGAATGCTAATTAATTGAATTGGGTACTTTGATTGATATTTTTAATAAGTTTCTTATTATAAGTAATGACACAGAAATTTTAAAATAAATGCAAAACGCAGATTCATTTTAAAACGCGTTGGATTGAAAAAAAACAACAACCTTTTTTCTTATACTTTTTATCAGTTTGTAATTATCTTTTTCATTGTAATATCAAATATAGTTATACATAAATAAAGTATCTATAGATAGATTTAGAGGTATAGAAATTTAAAATATTAGAAAAAGTATTTATAGTTATTTCTTTTGTCTCATATACAGGGTGTCCGGAAAATCAACAAGCGGGCATAGGTTGAAATGGAGGGGGTATATCAGTTCAGAGAAAACTACACGAGGGTTTTTGGCGGTGGACCTCAGAATTTCGAACTATGGTCAAGTGACAAGGACCACACCTGAGCTGGCTCCCCTTCTCTCCTAACTAACACACCACACCAAAGGAAGGACGTTTGAGTTCTTGACAGGTTTAACGTACATCGCTCCCTTACACTGCGACTCTTCATTAGTTTGAAGAAAATGATGTAACCTTTGGCTCTCCGAAAAAATAAATACTGCATAGTACCCTAAGTAAGTTACTTCAAAAATGAATTGTTTAGTTAAGATTTCAAAATAATACAACACATGCTGTTTTTCCATCCATAACAATTGACAATTTTTTTACACAAGGACTTGTTAGAAAAAAACTCAATCTTTAGTGTGTAATTCAAATTCAACAATAAATTTCAAAATAAATCGAAAATCTTTTTGTAGTGTTTGTTTTGTAAGTGTTCGAAGGCTCACTGTGTGTCGATGCTGCATCTTTTTAAATATGACACTAGATGGGTCGTAAATAAGTTGCTAAATATATTTCCCTCACTGCTTCAGCAATCCTTTGGCTTAGTTCGGATACATTTCCAGTTGGCTTAACAAAATTTAGAAGGCAAATACCTCGAACTTTTAATTCATTAAATAATTACAAAAATTGTTTTCCATTTTCTTTTTGAATTTATTGCTTTTTTTTATTTTTAATCATAAACTTAAGATAGAGTTTTTTTTAAAGAAAGTCATTTTATTAAAAAAAAATGGCAATAATTGTTACAGAGAGAGATGAAGCAAAATTTTTACCATTCTGGAATTGTCACTAAATGGGTCATCTTTTGAAACAATTTGCTTAGAGTAGAGTGTTATATTTTTCTTGTTAGGAAGCGTCAAATTCAGGTGATATCATTTTCTCAAGCTTTCTACGTTAATTTTAACTAAACCAGTAAAGGGGTTTCCTCCATTTGTGACTGGGAATTAGCACGGTTATAAAAGATAACGTTAGTAAAAAATCACTGTGAAATTTTGGAATTTGTGGCCACAGCACCAAATGATGTGATGGATGGTATCAACAGAAATGTTTTTAGTATGAAGATGATTTGCAAAAATAAAAATTTCTGTATGATTGTTATGCATAGAAATGCATTGTGCCATTTTTGAATCTTAATTAAATGGGCGAAATTTTAAGAAATTTGCCTGGGGTTGTGTGTATAGCAATTTTCTTTTTATTGAGAACCAGAGTTAGGTAGTATCATTTTCTGAATCCCTGATTCAAGCAAATTACGTTAATTTTAACTTGCTTAGTGTTGTGCGCAATAGTTTTCTTTTTTATGGAGAGTTAAAGTTAGGTGATATCACTTTGCTCAAACCCCGACTCAAACCACGTTAATTTTAACTAACAAGCTAGGTGTTTTGCCCGACTCGTGACCATAATTATTAGCACTGCTATGTAGGATGACGTTGGTGAAAAAATCATTGTAAAGTTATGAAATGCGTAACAGTACCTGATGATATGATGGAAGGTGTCACTTTCCACATGTTCAAAAATAGGCTAATCATTGCTTAGCTGAGTGATAGGGAATTTTTAAATCTTTTTCTCAGTACTGATGTTCTTCCCATCCCATCTCCACCCCTCCCTTTCCTCCCGTGCATGCTTGACGGTACACTCTGAATATAGTAAGGGTTTTAATCCATCAGTCATTTTTTTGTAATATTATCGTCACTGTACAGTGAAATACGTTTAACGCGAAAACGCTTAAGACAAAATATCAGAACAGACAGAATTCATTATGACATGAACCAATTATGTTTATCTAAGCTATTTTCATCCTCCACTCCAGCAAACGCCAGACAAAAATATCTCATCTTTCAATAGTTGGCTTTGGAATTCAGAGACGAGTACATCGCAATATGAGTAAAGAGATGTGGCTGTGTCCTGGACACGGCCGTATATTGTACATTTTCGATAGAGGGTCTGTAATCGGGGATCGCTATTGTGAGGAGGTACGTCTTTCCCATATACATCTGTTCCGAGGTGCCATTTTGACCCAGACTTCATTATTATGGATGACAATGCATGGCCAAATCGGACTCTTGCTGTTGAGGAGCTGCTGGAAAGTGAAGATATCACTCCAATGGATTGGCCAGCGTACTCTCCAGATTTAAATCCCATCGAACATGTGTGGGATGCTTTGGGGAGACGTATTGTAGCACGCTTACATCATCCGGAGAACACCCAACAACTCAAACAGATGCTGATTGAAGAATGGGTACTCCTACCGCAAGAAATGTTGCACCAGCTGGTTCTGAGTATGCGAAGACGGCGCGAAGCAATCATTGCAGTGAGGGGAGGGCATATACCATATTAAGGAACATCTGCTGGTTGTTCTTCCTGTTGGATAGACCATCATGAGTCACGATACTATGCGTTCAATAAAGCTTGTTTTTGTTTGATTCCATACCGTATGCATTGTATTCCTTTTTCAGCGCCGATGCTTTCGTCATCCTTTACGTACATAATACTCTCCCTCATTTCTGAATTTCATGTCTCTCAGATGATTTTTCGTGAATTTATGGCAATAAACCCACCTGTTGCTTAAGTTTTGCACACCAGTGTATTAAGCAGCGGCAAGTGTTTTTCTCTCGTTGGCTTCAATGAGCGCAGAAACCATAGACGATCACACACATCCCACTTATGAACGAATGGATTGTTGACAAACGTCGTAGAGAAAAGTGCACTAGCTGCAGCCCAATGTGTCTTCATAAATGATCATCGTACACAATCAATGCATACACAGTCCGGTGTCAATATAGAAGCGATTTCATCATTCGCTTGCATAATTTCAACTACCCCATCTGCATATGTACTGGCACCGTCGTTGATCCACTCGATCGTATTCATTCTTTTACGTCCCCGAAACTGTATGACTTACCCATATGGTATTTTATTGGTACCATTCGATTGCTCTTGAGACGCCCTTTCCAACGGTATACAATTTCTGTACTTGGACTTGGCTTTTTGATGCGTTTAGGCCGACATTATATATTTTTGGTAATACTTTTTTTTATTTTAACACTTCATTATGTTCATTGTCACTATTTTACACTAATGTTTCATATACAGTTCATAGATTTTGATGAGAGCTGTTGATTGGAAACTAGAACGAACGTCGTAGCTTCTCCGAGTCAAAAGTTATACTAAATGAAAATCTCGATACGCAGCAAAATTACCTTGAAATGGCGGTGCTGCCCCCTCCGCCGTGTGCGATGCGTCACAGTCCTTACTTTGTGTAGTAAATTCTTTGATTCTTTAACTATCCAGTGGTGGAATCGAATTTTGGATAGAGATGATAGTTATGTAACTGCAACACCAAACTGCATCCTCCAATTTCATTAGCATTCGTTTTTTTTAATGGAGATGTAGTTTCTTAAGGCTGTTGATCAAAAATAGAAAACAAAAACAGAAATCTGTAGAAGATTTTCATACTGCTAAATTTCGAATGATATTTTATTAAGCTCTTGTGAATGTTTTTGATTCATTGATTTTATTAATTACACGCATATATACGTATCAATGTAAATAAAATGTATTTTAATAAACTTAGTTTTTTGTTGTTGAATATATGTTTTTTTAGTAATATCCTTTAACACGAAATATTTCACGAATTATTTCAGCTCTCTCAGTTTCGTGTTAAACGATTTTCACTGAATATACCAGGTGGTCATAATTAAATTTTCAATATTCAGAGGCCTGTATAACCCGTCCTACTCACCAGATTTTGATGAAACTTGGAATATGTGTTATATGGTGCCTACAAAAATGGTTTCTGAAATAAAAAAAAAGGTTCAAATTTTGAAAAAATTGAAGAAATGTGGTGCCCCCAAAAGGACTAAAAATATGTTAGAATCGTTAAAATCTATTCAGTTACAGAATATACTCACTATGTGCTCCACTGACATCGATAACGTGTTGAAAGTGCATTACAGCATTTTTAATGATAGTGCGAGCAACTCACAAGGGATTTCAGCCACATGGAGTAAAATGTTAGCTTTCAAGACTATACGGTACCCTTTTTCAAAAAAACTTTTTGGAGACAGTTACAGTAAAAATAATTGATGTTTTATATTTAGATTATATTATTAGGCTGATTCTGTAAGCAAAAAGTCAGTTTGACCAGCCATTATTTTACAATTTTAAAAAATTAGGAATTTTTGATGTTTTTTCAAATTTTTATAAAATACTCAATTTTTAAAATATTTTAGTAATTTTAAGTTATTTATGATTCTTAGATTATTACAAACAATATTTAGTATAGATTTGAAAATCGATTCCCTTGTTGATTTTTAATAATTGTTTTTCTAGAAAAACCTGGAAAAAACACGAAAATTTTTAAAATATCAACTTTAGCATTTTTTAGAAAAGTAACTAGAGTTCTCAGCCCTAAATCCATACTAACTTTTATAGAACATACATTTGGGAGTATATACAAAAAAATTCAAAGCTCTATCTTGAACAGGAAAAAACCTTAGGGATTAGAAAACACTTATACCTTCAAAATTAAAAGTCTGAGAAAAATGCATTTAAAGTTTGTAAAGTCATAAAACAAAAACTTATAATGCCCGTAAAACTCTAATTTTTTAATATGTTATTTTCCAATGTATGTTGTACATTAAAACACTATTTTTATTAAATATGACTGAAAATTATATTTTTGATTCAAAATATATTTTTGCATAATATTGATAGCATTTGTTAAGACGTCAGTTTATTCAGCTTTATTTTAACCTAATATTTCACAAACGTTTTGAAACACGAAGCATTTATGTACAAAATAATAATGATACTAACGTAAGCTAAAAATAGTCAGGTTTGCTCATAAAATTTAATTTTTTTCAGTTTTAAATTGGGGCATTTTAGGAAGTTTTAGCTCTTGTCGTACGACTTTAAAATACTAAATTATAGTACTACAATATGTTTAGGATAATGTAGTTTGGTACATCATAGAAATATGCAGTTATATCTGCAGAATTTAAATTCAGAATACTTGTATTCGGAAATCCAACTGCAGAATCACCTGAGGACTGATTTTTAGATACATCATTTTCAATTGTATTCCATCTCTTTAAAATATTGTTTCCCACAGAAACCCAAAACGCATTTGCCATGACATTTTCTCTACAGGAAAAAATTAATGATAAAGCTTTTAAGTTATATAAGCTATTTTTAAAGCAAAAATTGGCCATGAAATTCATCTTTATTAATTAATTATGAGAACTCAAAACATAATCAAGCAGAAATGATTTTAGTAATGAAAATTGGAATTAATAACCATTTAAAACTAAAAGCTCAAAAATATTTTTAATTAATTCAACTTAAGTGTGCAAAAATGCTTTAAAAAGAAACCGAAACCAAAACCATAGCTCATAAAACTTCAAATATCTTAAAAACTAATTTGCTAACAGATCTGAAATTTCGTGGCAAGCATCTGAATGATATGGGTCACCAAAACATGCAAAAAATTTTTTCGGTAAAAATGAAATTTTTAGGGTACTGTGTAGCCTTAAATTAGGCAAAGTTCTAATTCCTCCTCTATAAACACGGCCTTATAGAAATACCTAAAACCAGAAATCACAGGTTATTTAAGTATGGTGAATGAGAAAGCCATGCATCCGGAAAATATCTGGATACTACACGATTATCGTCAAAGTTAGCACTAAGCAGTGCTTTGACTTGACGCCCAATGTGAGCAGGTGTTTCATCTTGTATAAAGATAGTTGTTTGCAAACATTATTACATGAACTCCTGTTGAAAGGGTTCACTGTACCGTGCATTCATGACAGAGCGTTTTTTAGGATTTTGTGGAGTCAGTTTCAAAGAAAAAAAGTCAGAGGATAGACTCAGCAATAAATCTACACCAAGCAGTCACGAAATCAGAGTGCAGTGGTTGTTTATGCAGGACATTAGGAGGTGAAGTAACTCATAGTTGGTAATTTTGGATATTCACAGCTCCATTTAAATAAAAGTTTACTTCATTTTACTATAGAATTTTCCAAGACCATGTGTCCTCAACTTCCATTCTCGCCAAAAATCGGCAAGCAAATTGTAGGCGTGTTTTGTGATCTTGAGATTTCAGCGTTTGTATCACATGAATCTTATACGGATGCCATTTTAAAATGTATCGCAGAATTTTTCGTACTGCTGTGTGTGACCACGGAATCTCCAACTCGCGTGACACTGATCAGCCACCTGCTGAAGAATGAATGAATCTGGAGGCTCTCTTTCAACCATAGCCCACACAGCATCAGCGACTTCTTCTACAATATTAGTCCCAAAAGGTTTTCGTCTTCTTCCGTGCAGCACACTTAAACCTCCAGTCTTCTCAAATTTAACATGATCATCTTCTTTAAACCAATCTTCGATATAGGGCCATTACGCAGACAGATCCTTTAAACGACGATATTCACGCACAGCAGCTAAGTGGTTGTTGCCGTTCTGATAAAACAGTTTTACCAAAAAAGTTCGAACTTTTTTACTAAGGGCGTGATTAACGATGACAAAGGCACGCTGAATGTTTCTCTGGCTACGACTGCAAGTTGATATAGAGGTTTTACAGATTTGCATAAGGAATATTCGATAAAAACCCCCTAATAGTCAAAATTTGTACTATTCATTATTATTTTTTATTGTGAAAATCTTTTCTCCACGGTCCATAAAGCATGTATTCAAAGTTTCATCAAATTCCGATAAGCAGGACAGGTTCTAAAGGCCTCTGAATAGTGCAACTTTGATTATAACCACCCGGTATATGTATATATTAAATACTTTAATATTTTTAATTTTAATTTTTTATTATTTTATTACAACCCAAAAAATTGTTTATAAAATTTTTAGTTGCGCGTAGGGTAACTTTTGAATAGTGATAAAGAATTTAGTTATATTTTTCAGATAGAAAAATATTTTATTACATTAGAATTACTTTATGATTTTGCTATCGTTACAGAATCATTTTTTATTCTGTTAATATCTTTTGTTTGAGTCAATACATTTTCTCATGCAAAATGTTGTACATATTTCGGCTTTATATGTTGGGATTGGGCGTTCTCAGGCAAAATTAAATTCCTAGTACATTTTCGCATCGTCAAAGTTCAGGTGGCTTTTTTAGAGCGTAAATTGGGCATCAAAATTACATTGTGGCAATTGGTATCCACCAGTATGGTGTCACACTAAAAAGTGATACCAGCTCCCGGGGAATGTGCTAGGTCTGCAATGGAAATAACCAATTCTCAGCCCCTTTAGAAAAAAAATTCGGATTTAATAATGTAGTGATATGCTAATTTTCCATACACTTGTTAAAGAGAAAAACTGTACGTTTATGATTCATAAAAACATCAGACACAGAACAATAAAAAGATATTTGTATTTCAAGGTCATTATTTGTACTATGTATAAAAATGTAGTATGATGATGTGTTTCGTATTTGGTACAGACTTCGTGAATTTCAGTGAAGAAATTATTTGTAAGTTTTTATTGTTTACAAGATTGTCTTATAAATAATAATGGAAATTAAGAATATACACTGTAAAAAAAATCAAGCAAAAATAGGCGTGGAACATACAATGTGATAGTCAACAATAAAATAGTAGACTATTTAGACAATTTTATGTCTAAATTATTCGGTTACATTTTCTAAAACTTTTGAAAATTGAGCTCTAAAAACAACACCGAGGTAGAAAAGAAAGTAATAATATTTTTTCATATGAATACAATTCCTTTTAACGAGAGATGAAAAATATAATTTATTTAGAGGTTATAACAGAGAGTAAGTTTGATAATCTAATTTTAAAAATTTATGAATTAAACTTACTGAAATTCAAAATTGGTACTTGAAAGAAATAAAAAAGTTTTTTAGATAAAATATTTTTATTTTACATTCAAAATTAATAAGCGCTTGCAACAATTATGAACTCGCAAACGCAATTCATTACACGTGGATAAGAGTAAACAAATAACCTAAAGAGCCTACTTTTTGTCACCTATGCATCATTAAAATATTTTTTTCTCTTTTAAACATTGTTTCAGTTATAGGGTCAACGAAGAAAAAAAAATCAGGAAGTTTTTTTCCCTACATAAATCACGCTCTGTTCACCCATATATAAGCAAAGAATGCATACATTTCTTTTTTCCTCGGGCACTTAATACTAAATCATTACCTGAAGCTAATTTCGTATGCTATGTCATCTTAATGAAAAGTTAATGATGAGTTACATGTATGTTATTAAAACAATATTGCTTGATAAGTATTACTTGTGAGTGAGAATAGTAAGACAATGACTACAAACGATTTCACAAATGTATGTTCGTGTTAATCATCGCTTCACTGTACTAATTGTATTGGTTTCATTATTTGGTCATTGTTATAAATACAAACAAGAAGGGCCTGGAGAACTGAAATCCGAAATGATAGTTTGAAAATGTTAAAGTAATTGTATTTGAAACTAAATAACACGCATATGTAATATACAAACAGTTAATTATTATGATAAATTTGACTAAAATTATTTGCGATTTTAAGTTTAAAATGAAGAATTATCGAACAATTTGCATTTCTATTCTTAACACAGACATAGTAATAACCTTTTATTTGCCTACTTATTAATTTTTTCATGTATGGATAGGTAGAGGTATTTTGCTATTCATACGTATTTATATATCATAAAGGTATCCATTATAATTTTAAAAGTATTATATAAACACAGATTTGTAATTTTTTTACAAGATTTTTCAGGATGAATGTGTATTAGATTTTCAGGAAAATTGGATATTTTTATGTGACATCAGTTTTAATCAAAAGTGTATTCATCATAAGCAGGCTCAATGATTGAACAACAACTCACATTTATTGTACAATTTTGAATTAATGCAATTTTCAGTAGTTATGCAGAAAGGTAAGCGTTAAGAGGACTTGGTACCCTAAAAATCACAAACCTATCGTTTTTTTTATTTTCATTTAATCTTATTCTTTGCATTATTATCTTTCGATTGATATATCACTTGTGCATGTCGGAAAGTTAGAAGTTGAATAAAACTTCATTTGAAAACAAATTAGGCAATTCAGCCACACCCCCTTTTAGAAAAAAAAAGCTAAAAAAATGCGTTATGATAAAAAAAATCTATTTTATAAATAGAAATAATAACTATAAAAAAAGAATGTGTAGTATTAAAAGCAGAATATTTCCGAGGCAATACAATAATGTAATTTTTCTTCCTTGTGAAATGTGTGCATGTAAAATTTTTAAATTAAGGCATTTTATATTAATAATTTTATAATTTCAGTTCTTATTCCTGATATATTTTTCATACAAATGTAATACTTTAATATTATAAGAAGAAAAGCAGCTAAAATTTCTGTCGTGACAGAAAAAATTTTTTTTAAAGTTTTTCTTGAGTTTTCTTGTGCAATTAGTACTCTCTAAAAGTGGATCATTTATAAAAATGTGTGGGTCGAAAACATATGAAAATGCAATTATTTTAAAGAAAAACGTATAAGTAATATCTTAAAGTGGTATTTTAAATTTAATTAAGCTTATAATAATTATTTTTTCAGAATTATAAACTTTAAAGTAGTTTTTCTCAGTTTGTGTTTTTCGAAACCTTAGTTCCCTCAGGGGGCTCACCTTCTTTAGGTGAGTACGGGTTTCACGCTCCCGAGGTGCCCTAGTGATCTTTTCCTTCTCCCTAGGGGTTTCTGTCTTTGGTAAACACGGGCTTCACGAACCCGGGGAACCCTAGTGCTCCTTTCTCTATTTTCGGCCCTTTTTCTTGCCATTCCAATTTCCCTTTTCTTCTTTTCACGTCCTGACCACAGACCTACATTCAACAATGTACTTTGTTCCATCTCTGTTTTTTCTGGTAAAAAATGTGATATTTTTTACTACCGTATTATGGTTTACATTTTATATTACGTTCTTTTCATTTGATTTGCTGAAATTTCTTTCAATATTTTGATTTTGTTGCTTCTTTTATGTTCGATTATTGATTTTTTTGTGTTCAAATCTTTATTTTTCTGCCACGAAGTCCTGTGGCAGACCAGGACTGAGTGGAATGAAGTTGTGTCTGATGGGTTTTCACTATTGGTATGATGTCACAACGGACTGCTCCCTGGGAAAACTGGCACTTGGAGCGGGGTTTTGAACTTTTGAGGACCTTTGGACTAGTGAGGTGGGGTCTTGGAGGAAGCGGCCATGTAGAGGGTACAGGAGAAAAGCTGAGTTTTGCGTCTCAGGCCGCCAGATAGTACAGGAGCCCGGGACAGCCTAACCAGCATGTCCTGGCTGCTCTATCAGCTGGTGTATAATCCCGCCTGTCTTGTAGTTCCAGGTGGTGCCTGGATGGGGTCCTGCATTGCAGAGCGGGGGGCTCTCCCGAGGCCACTACTGGTTGCTGAATCTAGGGCAAGCCCTGCCAAACTGGTCTTCTGATAATCAAAAGGAATTCTCCTCCTCCTTTCTAAAAAAAAAAATTGAAAATTAGTCAAATTAAGGAAAAAGTTCAAAACGCATCTTTTAAAACCCCCATCCCACCCTTCCCAACGCATGATGCGCATGTATTACCCACTCGCAACATTGATACTCTTTCTACACATACTCGATTTTTATTAATTTCACTTCCGAACACTACCATGTCAAAAATATCGCCTTTCGCTATTCATAAAACGCTCATCGGAATACGTGGAGAACCGAAATCCGTAAAACGACTGCGTTCCGGGGATCTACTTATTGAAACCATGTCTGATTTACAAACGAAGTCGTTTCTTCTCGCCAAAACCTTTTTCAATTCACCAGTAACTGTAAGTCCTCATAAAACCCTAAACTCATGCAGAGGTGTCATTTCTGAACCTGACTTGTTGGGCACTCCTGATGCGGAAATACTTGAAGGTTTTTCTGATCAGGGTGTCATTCAGGTCAGGCGAATAACAATAAAAAGAGATTCGAATATTATTCCAACAAAACATATAATTCTTACTTTCAATAATCCGAAACTACCTACCACTGTCAAAGCTGGATATCTGAATTGTAAAATCCGTCCTTATATACCGAACCCTCTGCGCTGTTTCAAATGCCAGAGGTTCGGTCACTCCCAAACTTCCTGCCGCGGCCAATTAACATGCTCTAGATGTGCTTCCGTTGGGCATTCTTCCACGGATTGTACTCTAGAGCCAAAATGTGTTAATTGTACGCAGTCTCATCCTTCAGATTCAAAATTATGCCAAAACTGGAAATTAGAAAAGCAGATACAAGAAATTAAAATCAATAAAAACATATCTTATTTTGAAGCACGCAGATTAATAGTTCCTCAATTAACCCAAACGTATGCTCAGGCTGCTAGACCTTCAACTATATCCACAGATTCCCAAACAGATCCAAATCTATCAAACATAATCTGTCCACCTTTACAATGCCTAACACCCATATCTTCTAAAAATCCAATTCCTAGTACCTCGTCTTCAGTTTCTACCTTCTCCACGTCATCTTCATCTACTCAAGACAATCTACTTCCTTCCCCATCTGGTATACTACCAACAATACAAAGTGAGTCTTTATTACAAATACCCATCCCTACTACTACTACTACAACTACTCCACCTGGCAATAACCTGAATACTTTAGTTTCACCTTTAGAAACTGAAACCCGTTCTCATACAACTCCTGCTAAACTTAATTCGGTTTCAACTGAAAACTTACCTGAGTCTGTCCCTAATGAATCCAATAGTGAACATTCTACTGCAGCTGAAGCCCAACAAATTGTAAAACGAAAGTCAAGAAATAGAAGAAAGCGCCCAAAAATTCAGAAACCAGATATTGAAATAAAAAGGGTTCCACATAGATCTAGAAATGCAACACCTACAGAAATAACAACTGATGACGAGGATATGATAACTTACGACGTGGAGGAGGGGGGACTTGAGCAAGATCCTCCGAATAAATTCACCATTGACGAAGATCCTTTCATTCTTCCTAAAGGATATTTACGCGCATAAACTCCATCCCGATACAGGAACTATAGAGAATAATTTTTTTTACCATGTATTTGTCTAACCTTGTTTTCAACTAACATTTGTCTTTTTCAATGCTTTTATTTTAAGATATGGTCTGGCTTGGTGGGGAATTCCCCACCAAATTTTGTTTCTTTAAATCATTGAAAACGGTTTTAAGTGATTTGAAATTTGAAATTTTTTTTGTAGTGTCATGATTTTTACATATTTTATACAACATTTTAAATTTCTTAACAAATGTTTGGCGCAGCATAGCCAAAATTGGCTATTGCGCCATTAAACCCTACACTCACTCACTCACTCGAAACCTTAGTGCATTCAAAATGCTACTCCTTCGACAATTATTTACCAATCACTTCAATTTTTTTCCTGCGTGTTAAAAATAAAGCATGTAATAAAATTAGGAATCCGTTTTGCTATAAACTGAATACCTTTTTTAAAAAAAAATAAAATGTAAGACATGTTGGCTTTTTCGTTGATTTTTAGCCTGTATATCAACATTTTATTTTTTTCTCGAAAACGAATGAAGTTATTCTAAAATCGATCCCTAAAGTTGTTAAGAACATCCATAAGAATATTATAAAAAAAAAAAATTTCAGGTCAAAAATTAATTTTTACAAAAGGAGTAGGATTTTAAATTTTCCCAATTTTCTTCAAAAAATTTAAATTTTTAAAATTGTGTGAATAATATATGAAAATTTTCATCTGGTAACATTTTCTTGAATAGAAACATTGTATAAAATGTTAAAATATAATTTTTAAATACGTAAAGAAGTTTGCTCAAAGGGTACCAAGTCCCCTTAAATATATTTATATGTTACTGATAAAGTTTGATATTCTGCATTCTAGGGAATACCTAGGTATTTTACAGAAAGCTGAAAACTTATAAGCTATGTTTGAAATTATTAACATTTCACAAATTTTCTATACATTCTGTAGAAAACTAAATTATAAACTGACAAAGTATAAAATATAATTATAAACTGACATCACTGATTCGTGTCGAAGATCACTTGGCTTTTATTCTTCTGAAGAGGAACTGACATGAAAGTTCACTCATGTCTATATATATATATATATAAAGTATTGGCCGAGTGGTATATTTGTCGAGTTTTAGCAGTTTCATTAATACATCTTCAGTGAACATACATTTTCTTTATTGTGACGCACACATCAAAAGCTTAGGACAAAATTACGATACATTTTCACGTTGACGAGACAAACTTGCGACGATTGTAAAGCAGAGCAGCAGGAGACAAGCAGAAGTGACATCTTGACGGATACAACACAAAGACACAGAGTTGAAGTTATTTACACTTTTGCATGATGAAGGCAGAGAGCAAGAGCGCGGGATTACACAAGATGTTTTGTTTTATACCAATAGTGCAAGCGCGTGATGATTACGTAATCGTAGTTCTGATTGGCTAGAATGGGCGGGAAAGGGATTTATGATGTAATAATATTAGTCGATTACGATTAAGATCAGGGTGTTAGTTTTGTGAACCAAATAATTAAAAAATTATTTCAATATTATTAAAAGAGTTAATTAAAAGGATGCTAGATGGAATTATTACATATATATATTAAGAATAATTTAGAATCATCCGGAAATCAAACTCTGGATTAAAAATTTCACCTGTAGGATTATCACACACATCTTCCAGGATAATATACAAATTTCAAAGAAACCACCAGATGACGTCGATGGTACGTCCATATCACGAGAATAAAAGAGCGTAGGCGTTTCGGTTTGATCGATTAATGATGACAATCCAATTTAGCGCAGATATAAATAAACACTCGCTAAAACAACGTTTATTAGTCACAATAATCCAAAACGACCAGCGTGCTGACGTTTTAACAAGTGAGCTAGCAAGTGAGTAAGTTAATGCCATTTACAAAAATCAAAATATTCATTTGTAAAGATCTGGATCTTTTCATTTCACTTCACAAGTGGCGAAAAAAAGCATTGCACAAAAAATTGGCACAAAAGCTTTTGCAAACACGGCAAGTTACCTAAGAGTAACTGTTAATTCAGTTGAGGCACCAAATAGCGACGAACTTCGTTACCAAATATTCGACGCTTGAGTTAATTTTAATTCAAGCTCTCGCCATAAGCTAAATATTGACGGGAGTACCAGAGCCAAATTGATACTCAAGGGATCTTTTTTTTACATGCTACATAATGATAACATGCGGGCTTACGATTTTCGCATCCAGAAAATCTATCGACTCAAGCCAGGATCAAACCTGGAACTCACGAGGCGGACATGCTACCTCAAAGCCACTGGGCCGACTGTTCTAAGATACTTTAAAAGACAAAAATACAGAGCTCCATCTAAACAAAAAAAAGGAAAATATCCATACGATGCAAAAATATCAAACAAATCAGCTTCCGTAATAGAAAGAGCCTATTTCGAAAAATATGGATGAAATTAGGGTTAATGGTGGTTTAAACCGACAGAACGATGTCATACTTACTGAAAAGAAAACAACAAATTATGCCCTCGCATGTGCAATGTCACCAAAAATTAATAATTTCTGTGGCAATGAGAGTATAGTTGATAGAATGGATATTTTGGGCATTTTTTCATTAAAAACTGAAAAAGCTATACTAAGTAAAATTGATTCTAAAAGCTATCTGGTAATGCAAGCTAGAGTACATAAGAATAAATTCGGATAAAAATCCCACCTTTTCTTTGGAAAGTAGTGTGCGTGAAATCCTACTCTTGATGTCTATAAGGACTGAGGTGATTCCAGCTATATTTTGGCAGTTGTTTGACAAAGGATGGGTTTTTGGAGCTTCTGAGATAATTTTAAGACAACTTTGCGTGAGGTCACAATTCATTTTATCCCCTAAGAACAGTTTAGAATTAAATATATTTCTAACCACGAAATTTTCATCTTCGATGAGTTGCAATTGTTCAAATCAGTAGAATTGACCAAAAATTCATCAAATGAATGTGTAAAACAAAGTGCCGAAGCATTAAATGTCTGTGTGAAAAAATCAACGAAGTATATTTCAAAATGTCGTTAAAAGACTACATGTCGCGACATGTAAGTTAACTTTAATTTTAAAACTTTTTTCATGAAAAAAATTATTATTTTGTATATATTTTAATCCTCTCATATTTTAGTTAAATTCATTTAAAAACCAAATCTTTCTTTTTATAGGAAATAAAACTAAGTGCTATTCAAAATAAAATTATTTCCTTTCTTATTGTCACAAGTAGGTTCATTTTTGTTTTTTGTTTCATTTAATAAGAAAGATATAAATTTTGTTCCGTACAACTTTTATGTACTTTGAATAAAAGCCTTAAGACTCAATTTCATTGCTTTTTCTAAATAATGTTTGTATTTTTGGAGAAATAATGATACCTATAAATAATAGTCTTACCATTTCCTTTTTTTTCCCGTACATTACCTAAATAGCATTTACCATTCTATTGAATGCCTTGGTATTATACATAATGTCTAGGGAAAGTATACAGTAATTTTCATATTTCATACTTTGCCTAACCCTTTAAGACCCAACCTGCACGGTTATGCGGGTTAGATATTCTTATACGTTTTTGCTTCTGGAATGATCGAATGTAAGAAAATAGCGAATCTAATGATATAGCCGGTTTGCAGAAATTGTTAAGTGTTACTTTTTATCAACAGACGATGGTTGTGGTCTATGTTTTACTTTCAGCTAGCAAATCTAGTTTTGTTTTCAAGTACAACAAAAACACGTCTTCTTTTATCTGACGTAAAAAGGTAATTATCAATATATTCTAATTGCTTAGATACAAATTTTTGTATTAATGTTTAAATAATTTTAAAATAGAAAAATATTAACTATACTCTATTAATGTGGCTAGTAGGACTCGGGATTTCGTTACCCGCATGATCGTGAGGGTTGGGCGTTACTTGAGTCACTGCCGCTGTAAAGGTAAGTACTTACCATGCGAATTTTCTTTTTTGTTTCAATAACTTTGATGAAAGCCTACATAAAAATGAAATATATAGTTATACAATTGATACCAAGTTTTTTTGGGGAGTGGCAATGAATGTGAGTCCCTTTCTTTCTTTCTCTCTCTCTCTCTTTTTGCAATTAATTTTATTTTTCATACATTTGTTGAGGAGTATGGCATTTTTATCCTCATCACATGTATCTGCATCCATACTCCCCCCTAAAAACAATCTGGATTTTCCGGTGGGAGTTAGCAAGGTGTGGTTTAAATATATATATTTTTTAAATAATAAAATTTTCTGATAAATTTTACTATTTTTCATGGAATACTGTGTTAACTTTTAACCAAAAACCTTTTCAGGTTTATAAAAAGAGGAGAATTCTCACAGAAAAAAAATTTCAATTGATGAATAAATCAGATTGAGCTTAAATCAGAACAGTGATCTCTCGTATGATAAACATGCTGCGAATAAAACATATGAATCGCGTATACTAGAAGGAGAATCAAGTTCAGATGAGAGCGATGGAGAAACACATGGGGATATTTGAAATGGAAAGACAATTTTGGATTATTCTTTACTGTAAAAATATCTTGAACACATTCATTACTTTGATTTAGCTGTTGCAAATTTTTGGTTTCTGTGCAAACAAGATGCAATATAAATAAAACTCTTCTAAAAATCAAAATGGATCGCTTATAATTTAAGTTAGAGATAATTTAAGCGTTATCAGTCTCTCCAACTTCTAACAAAAGTATTTTAACTGATGATGAAGATAACAGTGTTGTAATTCCTCTCGTAAAAAGATCAAGGCGTTATAATCCACCTGATATACATTACATGGCTTTTATCATGGCTATTTCAGGGTAAAAGACTTGACATATATAGCCATTTTTGATGTGTTGATGACATTTCAAGACCTCCCAAGTGCAGATTTTAAAACTACGGAAGCAATTCGAAAACATGTTGTGAAAAAGGCAATGGTTATTTATGCTTGTCAAAAACAAAACAAAAGATTTTTACAGTAAATAAATAATGAATTAATAAAAGAGTTAATTATACGTCAATAATTTTCTTATTTGTAACAATATTAGTTGAATTAAGATTGTTTCTTCTATCAACTTAGAGCTGAAAATGTATAACTCGTAAAATTTCATATGTGACCTGTTTCACAGATAACGCCCAACCCGCACGATCGTGAGGGTACCGACTACATCCCAGGAAGGGGGCGGGATTTTTTTTTATTATTTTTTCCAATGTCATTGGGGTCCATATAATATTAATAACCAGAAGAATTTAATAATTGAAGATAAAAATAATTTGGGTCTTAAAGGGCTAAAAATGCAGAACATTCTATAAAATTCCAAAATGTTCTATGCTGGCGTTTTTTACATTGCCATTACCACACACAAACACCTTTACATATATATAATTAATCATATCCTAAATTACCATGAATCCAATTTTAAAATAAACTGTAAATAAAAGTAAACGAGATAGTATAGGTCAATGCTAAATGGTCTCAGTACTATAATAACAAACAATCTTAATAATTAGGATCGCAAAGTTTAACATAATTTCACGGCCTGCCAACTTAATCTTCCCCTATATTTGCCCATAAAATTGGTCTGAAAAAAAAAAAAAGAAAGCAATTAAAATAATTAATGCATAAATACATATATATATATATGTAAAGTTATATATTTTTTTAAAACTGCGCGCGTATATATATAAAATTGTTCTTTTTCTTAATTTGTCTTTTCTGTGGAAAAATAAATCACTTATATATACATACATATATATATACATATATAGTGATATTTTGTTATATATTATTATACAGAGAGTGTTTTTTTCCAGGTATAGAAGTTTAAGTTGGCATTACTTTCCAAGATGGCGACCGATTTAACAGCTGTCAAGTGATTTATTCTCAGTTTGGTTTGGCAATTCGTCATGAATAGACTCACGCCTGAACAACGCTTTCAAATTGTGCAATTTTATTTCGAAAATAATGGTCGCGCGCGCGCGCGATTTTCATAAGCGAATTTTGTTAAGCGCTGAAGCGCACTTCTGGTTGAATGGCTACGTCAACAAACAAAACTGCAGCATTTGGAGTGAAGCTAATCCACAAGTGTATGTCGAAACACCGTTACATCCAGAAAAACTTACTGTTTGGTGCGCTTTATGGGCTGGTGGAATCCTTCTTCAAAAACGATGAAGGCCACAACGTTACAGTCAATGCTGATCGGTATAGAACCATGATTACTAACTTTTTCATTCCTGAATTGAACAATCATGATGTCCAGCAGCTGTGGTTCCAACAAGACGGCGCAACATGTCACACAGATCGTGCCACAATCGATTTATTGAAAGACACGTTGGGTGACCGCCTAATTTCACGTTTTGGACCTGTGAATTGGCCTCCAAGATCTTGTGATTTAACACCACTAGACTATTTTCTGTGGGGCTATGTAAAGTCATTGGTCTATGCGGATAAGCCACAAACGCTTGACCATTTGGAAGACAAAATTCGCCATGTTATTGCCGATATACGGCCACAAATGTTGGAAAAAGTCATAGAAAATTGGACGTCCAGATTGGACTACATCCGAGCCAGCCGTGGCAGTCATATGCCAGAAATTATATTTAATATGTATTGCCATAAGATTATCTTTCGAATAAAAAATTCATGTCAATCGAATAATACATCGTTGTTTTATTGCAATTTAAAGTTCTATACCTCTAAAAACACCCTTTATATATTTATTTTAAAATTTATACTTGAACATTATAATATTTCTTTTGTCCTAAAACTATTAAATTTGTGCAATTCATTTACTAAAGTTAGTAATAGAAATGTCAACCCTATAACTGTTTTCATTATTATTTACAAAGTTTGGCTATATATATATGCATATATTTTTTTATTGTTAAAATACTTCAATCAAGAGTAATATCAGTAAGTTCACAGCAAAGAAAAACACCGAAGATAGAATCTCTGTCGCTTTCAGTTTCCATAACATCCTCAAAGTATTTTTCATTAAAATAATATTCCTCTTATTTTATTATGAAAGCTACGTTTAATTTCTTATTTATAATTGGTTAACCTGTAACTAAAACTCAAAATTAGAACTACATTCGAAACTGTAATTGTGCGGTCCTTTTTTATGCGATTTTTTTTTATTTTTGTGCTACCACATAAAAAAAATTTTCTGCAGTTTTTCGATGAATTGGCTTGTTATATGTAAGTATTCACGAAATTTTCGAACATATTTTTTGTGCGGTTATTTTTATGTGATTTTTATCAACCGAACAAAAACAGGTTCAACTGTAAATTATGTTTTGCATTGCTGGGCAATAAAATTTCGGCACCAGGAAGGAAAGCAACCTATATATATATTACTTAATATACCTTATCGTGATTATGGAATTTTTATAAGCTTACAACATATTTTAAAGTAACATTTTCAGTTTGATGCAAACCTTGACACCAGAAACACGCTTGTTAAGGCTAAGCACAAATTTAGTGTGCTTATTTAACCTAAAGATCTTTTCTCTAAAAATAAGAAAAACTATTTTAAAATTTAAGACAGTTTTAATGTTACTCGAAAATTAAGACAAACTCTTAAAGCTTCTAAATGGTTTGGGAGTATAATTCAAAAGGTTGAAGTATTATTGATATCACCCTAATCTTCTTATCATGATTCGGAACTGCACGGTTCACTGAATATATTCTACGGTGCTGCTTCTAGTACAATGTTAGTTAAATAATCAAATATCAACAGATTAAGGAAGTTATTATTTTGAACTTATCTCAAACCCTTTTCAATAGATTTCAATTATAATGAAAACAACACAACCTCTTAACAAAAGTTTTGAGAAAATAAATGAGAAAACGATGCATCTCTAAAGTGTTACATTACAAAAATAATTAAAAATCAGATTAATTCACACATATACAGTATTGAGCATGTTGGATAGAAGATTTGTAATAATTTTCGTTCTTATATATATATTCTCCGTTTTGGAAAGATTTCTTTAAATGTTTATTTATTGTTAATGCGTTACAAAAACTAAAAATAAAAAACATACCATCGTTTTGGTAATTTATTTTGAATTTTTCTAATGTTAACGAAGTTTTGAGAACAGAGTCCTGAAAAGGGTATAACCTTGCTTTAGAATAAATAAAAACACAGTACGACTAGTTGGCTTGGATCAACAAAAAGAAAATAAATTGGGTGACGGTGAGAGGTGAATAACAAATTAAGTCTTTCCTGAACCATAAAGTAAGGAATAGGCTTTTCTATTAATTAATATGCAGTTAGATCATCTGCATAAATAATAGCATTAATTTTCTTAGCCATGTTATTAATATAATTAGGAATCAGATCCACACTCAGGTTTAGTCTCTCCGTAATTAATTGGTCTTTCAATGAAGACAAGTTTGATGTAATGTTCAAATTTTCTTTTCATACCACCTTCCAACATGTTCCAAATATTCTTAATGATATTGATATCTGGTAAATTTGCGAACCATGTCAGATGCAGAAACTTCTAAAAGTGTATACTGTAAATTAAATTACTTCAAGTATTAAGGCTTTCAGAACCACTGACTAACAAAACAGAACAGGTGGCCAGGAAATACAAAAACGTTTCAACTCATTTTTAAAATTTTTTCCTTTACCAAAATATGGATCACAAAACAACAAGATTTTTTCCGCAGTTTAAACATCCTGACCACATGAACAAATGTCACTATCAATTAAATTAAACGTAGACAAATAGCTCTTAAAACTTTCATGTGTGATAACCTAAAATCAGAAAAAAAGAATCATTAAATTTTAGCCTCTGATAAACTGTCAGGAAAAATTATGTAAGCCACAAAGTGAGGCCAAGAATTTGGTGTTCCAGGCCAAAACATCTTTTTGCCATGCTAAAAGTTTCAAGTGGCCAACGACACAGACATCGGAAGGTCAATATCCTAGGAAGTTGCCTCTTTGTCCTACTGGTTGGCTCTATCATTGTCAAGATTTCCTCTGGGGCAGGGATGGTGAACCAGTGGCACGTGTGCCATCAATGGCACGCGACACAATATTTTGGGCATGCCAGCGATGAAAAGGGTTTGCATTTTAATTCAAAATAACGAAAATCACTATGAAATATCATGAACAAACGCAACCGATCTCCGCGGCGGGGAGCACACTCGTTTGTTATTGTCTCTTAGTTATTGCCTTAGTTATGTCTTGGACTACAATTGCTTATGATGCAAAATTGGTCTACTCATAGCATAGTCAATTTCATCGACACAACTGTATTTTAAAGTTTATTTGTGTTATATTTACGATTTTTAACTGTTATTTAACATGGCTAGTTTAACAAAAAAACAAAAAGTGCAAGATAGTGTATCCGAAAATTTTAAACGATGGATCTAGAAATATGGCACGATTAGTACAGGCGACAAAGTTGTGTATGTTTTATGTTCTGCAACAGTGGTATGCAGAACATCGTCTGTAAAAAACGGCCTTTTGAGACAAATCCCAAATCCTCTTGTCAAAAAAGTGAACCCAGCAGAAATAATTAATTGCTTAGAAACCATTTGGCAGAGGACTCCAATTCAGCATGCATTCTATTAAAAGTAACATCTTACAATCCTAATATATAAGTTATTTGTCATCTAATCTTCAGCAACAGAAGTCACACTATTGTTACTATAATTTGAATTACGTGTATAACTAAAGCATTTACAACTATACCGTGCAAAATGTATTTTTTCGTAGTAAACAAAGAGCTTTTAGAATTTACTTTTATTATTTTCCCAATAATCACAAGTCAAAATTATTTGACGGCACGTCTATGCCTCATTAAACACTTCTTTAGAAAAAAATGGCACGTTGATCCAAAAAGGTTTGCCATTCCTGCTGTAGGGCCTCGAACATAAGGAAAGTGGATTTCACAATCTTCAAGGTAGTACAGTATAGACTGAAAGTACTGATACTTTCTTCTTTCTATCTTTGATTTACACATATTTTTAATTATTAATATGAGATTATTAATGCTAGTGTGTGTGTGTGTAAGAGTTGCAGTTTGTTCATGGTATTGAAATACTTCTCATCTGGGATTTTCTTTGTGGTGAAAGCGGGAATTTTTTACTGAAGACAGGAATTTAGATTGTTGAAAATATTCGATAAAAAATAGTGATTGGCAAGGCAATGTGAAATTTGTTGCTTAAAAGAAATGAAAATGGAAATATAATAAAAAAAACCCGATATTATATATTTCTGTCCATTGCAGTGCAAGACTTAGTATTATACACCATGCTTCAAACTATTTGTGTATATATATATGGAGGCACACAAAATTCTAAACTGTTTGAAAAAGAGATACTATCATGAGATTTTTTTTGTATAAGAGAAATTCTTTTAAGATATATGAAACTTTCTTCATAGAATGCACACTGTATTTATAAAAAGCAAAACTTTCGGGGGGTTGTGTTCCACAACTATAAAATAAAAAGTGGAGTAAAAACTTTATATATATAAAATAGCATATTAAAACAAATGTTTTCCATTTTCGCATTTAGTTAAGTATTCTATGTACTTAATTACGTGCAGTAAAAAAAAATGTTCCTATTTATGGAACATTTTGGGTAAAAAACATTGACCACTTAACTCAGTGTTTCTCAAACTGTGGGGCGCCCCTCTAAGGGGGGCGTGAGCATATTGAAAAATCGAAAACAAAAGCTTATTTTTTTTTTTAAAAAATTATTAATTTACAGAAAGTAAACAAGCAAAATACGTTCTGACATAATAAAAAATAAAATTAACATTTGTACAGATATAATACACTTATATGAATTAGCACTGCACGATGTATTTTATAATTAATTTAACGATGCGATAAGTTAAGAACCATTTTAATAATAACAGTGACCCCATGGGCTTGCCATCTATAAAGTTATATGAAAAAAATAAAACTTATCTGGATAATTTTTACTGCTTATAATTAAGCCCTTAACTGCCGATTAAAAGCTATTTAATTCGTTCCCCAATGCCACCATTTTCCACGTAAGCCAGCGTATGTGATGAATGGGAGGAAGGGGAGGAAAAGGAATAAATAAGGAAATCCTCTGAAATAGGTAAAACCTCCGCAAACTCTGTCAAGGTTCTCTTTTTGCATTCCAAAACCTTTGGATTAATTTTATGGATAGCAGTGTACAGAAAATACTGTACTTCGGAAAGACGTATATAGACGTCTGGTGTAACTAGTGACGTTTATTTACGCTGGTAGCACTTAAGAAAAAGTCGTTGTGTAGTATTGTAGCTTTAGTGTCAAGGTTATTGTATTCAATACATTGTTATTTGTCTGAAGGGGGTGCGATGAAAATTATGGTTAATTGTTGGGTCGTAAGTGTTGAAAGTTTGAGAAGCACTGACGTAACTCTTTCTCGGTTTTTCCCGAGCTGAGTTTGGGCAGATGAAATATACCATCCTGGCTCATCCTGAGTGTAGTTCAGGCTCAGAGAAAATTTACACTGTGCAATAGTTTTCCCTCATTATTTCACATGTGCTTATTCAGTTTTTGAAAAATTGAAAAGTACCGCCAAGGGGAATTTTCTGCAAAAAAGAGGGCGTTCTGCTGGGCACCGTGCTTCCCTTTATGCTTGTATGAAAGACACTTTATTGACTACATTGCCGCAACAGAGGAAAAAACATATCCAACACGACATGATTATTTGCTACTCAAAGAGAGACAGTAAAGGGATGGAGTTAAGAAGAGAAGCAAGATTTTGTTGTCCAGATTGCGTTGTTAGTTATATGCAGTACCGTGTTACCGAATTTATCATAGACGATCAAATTTTAGTTAATTATTTCATAATCCTTTGTGCAAATGCAGAAGATGCAAATAAAATTTGTAATTCAGGATAAAAGTTTGGTATTCTAAGAGCTTTATACTTCTAGTTAGTGTAAATTGACTCCAAAGTCTAATGAATTATGCCATACAGAAAGCTAACTTTACTGGTAAATTAGTAAATTATTTAAACATATATTTTTGCATGAATTTTTAGGAAATTTCGTATGAGAATGGCGCTATTATGTATAAAAAATACGTATGTTTGAAAATAAGCATAAATAAAAATTGACATTTTTTTCCTGCATAATCCAGAAATAAAATGAGCCGAAAAGAGGTTAAGGGGTTAAAATAATCATTATTTTTTATGACATGGAATTTATTTTTTTAGATTTGCAATTTAAATACATTTAAAAAAATGAAAAATGTACGTTCTTATTTTAAAATCTAAGAAAATAAATCTTGTATTTACTCCTTATGAAATCGCCGGAAAAGTGTTTCAGTTTTTAAAAATAAGGAAATTGAAGAGTTAGAGGAAATTAATAAACTTATTATATATACACACACACACATATATAATTTCAATTTTTATGTAAGTTTTAGAGTTTACAAATTTTTTTAATTCCATATATATAAAACCTATTTTTTAAGAACTTTAAAAAAATATTTCAAATATATTGTTAATTATTTATCACATTATAGTTAATAGTAATTACGTAAATAAACATCATACTGTTCTCTGACAATTATGTTCCAGAAAAAATTAATTTATAGATACCAATCTAATTTATTTGTTTATTTATTTATTAGCTTGTGATAGTTTCTTTGTGACTGTTTCCTGTACCACTTTTCCAGTTACTTATTACCAGTAGCATATTACTGATTTTTAGGCCCTGCAGCAACTTATTGTTCCTTTAAATTAACCTGGAAACGATATAGGTAGATTGAGTACATATTGAGTTAAAGTGTAATATATTATCCTATTCGCAATTATTCAGACTTCTTTTACAACAAGCTTAATTACATTAAAGCAAGTTATACTTAATGGCAGTATATAAAGCAAATGCATTATATTTTATGTTTGAAGAGAGAGAGTTTTAGATTATTACAACGTATAATAACATTTATTTACCTATTTTACCACAGATATCACTATTTTATATTATTTATTTTTATTTTAAATTATCAAACTTCTCTATCAAATTTTCAAGTATATTTTGGGCTATAATTTGTTTAATCTTCCATAATGTAATGTTTCAAAAATTTTTAAATAGTACTTAATTCTGATAATTATTTTAAAGACATTTTGGGTACATTATTGATTTATTGCATGGCTTAAATTGCTAAGCTTTATGAATAAATTACTGATGGAAATAAATTCTTTTGCGGTTTTATAAATTAAGGTTGATAAATTCTTAGAAAAAAATAAAATGGGGAAATGTAGAGATAAAAAAAGTGACATCCCAAACAACTCATCAAATCTTCAGGCTTACTTATTAAAGACTATTCATTAGTTTTTTTTAAAAAAATTACATAATATAAACTTTTATCTCTGAGGAATTCGATCCAATGTAGTTCAGCGAAGATTTTTAGGAGTACACTTACATCTCATGAAGGAGAAGGTAACTGTACTTTTTTTGGAAAAGAAAAAAAATCTCCACTTATTTCATTTAAATAATACAAGTATTACTGTTGATTTATCGAAATAAGATTATACTCACGCAGCAGCTTGGTTAGGAAGAGGTTAGCCAATTTTGTAGGAAGATTCTAGCCAATGTCATCAACTTTGATAGGAAGTTGATGATATTCGAAATTAATAATTAAGCTTCACTATTTAAAGGCAGAGATAACTCGTTAAATACTGTGAAGTTTACAATGTTTTTCTGAGGAAGGAGAATGTTAATGCTTGAAAATATATGGGGGAAAATATATAAAACATTTCTTTTTCTCACTTGTCACTATATCAAATAACACTACATTTCAGAAGTCATGTTTTTGAGGACATGCATGCATTTTTAAGATTAAGGCTGTTCCTTTTATGTTGTAATCAAAAGCCTGTATCATTTTTCAAGTTACACCATTTCAAATGTTTTACAAATAATATATAATTATAGAAATACTATAAGTTTTTAAATACTGAATACATACAAGTGTTACTGAGCTACGATTCTGGTCCTCACAACGTCATATATAACTTCAACTGAAATTTGTACCTCCAAAAAAGTGATGTGACGCTTGTATAAACTTAATTGATTAACCTATTCCGTAAACCCAATTTCAATTACCCAGGTTCTGCTAACACGTCGCATCATAGCTTAAGTTAAAATTAAACACTAAATCCTCTAAAAACAATAAAACAGTACACTAAATTAAAAAGGCCGGTTCTTTAAATAACTATTAATTTATTTTGAATTAACAATTTTAATTTTGGGTTAATTTACAAATAGTTGCATAACAAAATTCTACTTAGCTTTTGAGAAAAGGAGGATTGAAAGGGAGTGAATCATGGTCGCCGCCCGGAGTCCCGCGGAGTCCAGTTCAAGGCCTGGATTGAGATTCTCGAGAGTCTCAAGTGTGAATGTGTGAGAGAGTGTCTGTCGAAATCGGGGTGCATCCCGTTTTTATTTGGCGTCCTCTTCACTTCCGAATCCTAGAGCGGCTTCTTTACCTCGTCCGCTTAATTTCTTTTGATTGGTCCAGAGTCGGCGTATGGTTACCTCACACGGTCAATGACATTTTAAGCGCGGGAAATTCTAATGACACACCCCTATATCCCGATATTTTATGGGTACAATGCCCCTTCCAGGCGTGGGAACATGTCACCCTTTGCTAGGGTCCACCCTCAGAGGTGGGGTAAGAAAGACACATTCCACCGAATTCCGTTTCTTGTAAACAGGGCAAATGTAAAAACTGCAATTATAACTTTGGGGACTGGCGACCTCCCATCACTCCTCCCCTCCTTCAAATTAAAAACACACAAAAAAACATGTAATCAATGTTAGAAGAGAGTTCATTGTTCATTTTATGTTTATGGCCAAGAAGGCTGCGGCTCGTCCGTGATGCATGTAGAGTCCAACGTCCTTGATAAGACAATAATGCTCTGACTGTTTGTTTTCCGGCCACACCGCCAAAGAAGTCTGCGGCTCGTCCGTGATGGTGGCTGTTGGTTTTCCGGCCACACCGCCAAAGAAGTCTGCAGCTCGTCCGTGATGCCTGTAGAGTCCAACGTCCCTGTTAAGACAATAATGCTCTGGCTGTTGTTTTTCCGGCCACACCGCCAAAGAAGTTTGCGGCTCGTCCGTGATGCTGGCTTTTGGTTTTCCGGCAGTTTCACATCTCCAACGAAATCTGCTAAACTGCAAAATAAAAACTTTGTCTCCCAGGGAAACCATATTAGTCATGAAGCCACAATTGTTTTGTAAAGAAAAAAACCTGGCCCTTTGTGAACGCCGTCGTAGACTCCAAGCACCAACCTTCCACTCCTCTCACCTCTCATAACATAAAATAAGAATTTAAAAAAATTATAAGCAATTTCCAAAGTTCCTACCCAATTCCGTGAGGGAAAAACAAATTAACTATCAACAACTACAATTACGTTCATGTACGAAGAGGGAAAAAAATTCACTGAATGGATCACCCAAACAATTCACAAAAACATCAAACACAAAAGGACAAACAGAAATAATCGAATAATCACAAAGAATCGTGTGTCACTAAATAATAAAAAATTAAGAAGAGTAACACATAAAAAAAATTCAAAATTTGCGTATCTAACAACTGCGCTACTCACAATAACCACACATAGGAATATTGAACAAAATACACTGATAAGAAATAAGCGCTAGTGAAAACATCTATATACAATTCAAGCGTGGCACCCAGAACAGACACCTCATAATCGTTTAACATCAAAATCCTGACACGACTAATGTGAAGTGAATGTCCCAGACCACCAAAAAATAACTAACTTAACCCTCAACATACTCAAAGCATAAGAAATTGCAATGGTTCACTAAGAATATTGATAACAATCTTTCATAAAATTAATTAATTTAAAGTAAAAATTTAGAAATTGAAACGATGGATGTGCATAGTTGAAAAAAATTTTTTATAACATCCGAGAATGCTTAATAGCCTAAGAAATTAAAAAAAATTCACTACAAGCATTGGTTACAAATGAAAGTTTTAAAAAAAATTAATGTAATTAATTCAGATTTGCAAATTAAAATTCTATAAATTAACGATTCGTATGAACGGTAAAAAAAATTTATAACCTCAATGAATGCTGAGTAGCCTAAGGAACTTAAAAATTCACTACAAGCATTGGTTACAATTTGAAATTAAGAGAAAAAAATTAATGTAATTAAAATTCAGAATCGCAAACGATGAGTGTGCATTTGATCAGGATGCATCCCCAATGTTTACAAAGGCAGAAAGAAAAAAAACCATGCAAATCCGATTATAAAAAAAATATCTATATCGATTATATTTTTAAAAACTTTGAGAGAAAAAAAAACAATTTATTCTACATTCAAATACATGCGAATTTCCATATTGGGAAATTAATTCCAGAAATCGCAAATGCAGTTGAAAATTTCAGAAAAAAAAAATTAAAAATATAAAATTGATAATGCAACCCATGACATATGAGGCGACACATACAGAGTAAAGTAATTTAACTAAAAGAAAATTATTGCAAGTGTTACACATAATTAAACATAAATTCGAAGAAAAAAATATCGTTTAACTAATCAACATAACTTTTTTTAACATTCTATGTAATACAATGCATCAATTCTAGATAATAAAAAAAAACTCAAAATGTTTAACTATACGCGCAACAACTATACAAACACGAAAAAACAACAACAAGATCCTCGATTTACAACAATACCGCTAACTCAATTCATCGAAAATCATCGAATTAATAACTCAAACATCATTCTATAACACCAACCTAAATTTCTCAGTAACCTTAAAATGATTCCTCGATAATTCAAAATTGCTTTTACCTCAGATCGTTCATATCGTATACCTCAATAACACTAACTAAACTTATCTGCAACTTCCAAATAATCAATCAACACACACACTTCTCCACAATACCATTAACTAAAACCCATCTTTGCTCATCAGCTTATTTACACAAAATCTCACATAATCATCAACTCGAACTTTCCTAGATTCATCTCAAAACATTCTTAAATATACCACACAATCATTAATTCAACTTATCTATGTCCATCAACTTAATTACTCGAAATCGTACAAAATCCTGAACTCAAATTACCTTCTCTACATCAAAACAACTTTCTCAAATATACCGTATAATTATTACAACTAAATTTTCCATTTCCAAATCAATTGACTCTCGAATTAACCACATACTTTCGAACGCAAACTTATCTAACTCCATAAAAAAAAAACTCCCAATTATTCAACAAATTCATCAGTTTAAAATTTTTTTCTATCTCCTTAGAATAACTTTCTCAAATATTCCACAAAATCCTTAACTCAACTTATCTAACTCCTTCAACAATTAATAAAACAAAAAAAAAATTTACACCTAATCATCTTCAACATTTTCAAACCAAAAAAAAAATTATCAAACTCAATATCTAAAACAAACAATACCAAATCAAAATTCTCCTCTTTTGTCAATACCACACTCAAAGCTAACACAACTACGCGTACACAAAATATAAAATTTAACAATACCATTATCTGACCAAAAACTTATTTCCAAATAACAATGCAAAACTACAATTAAAATCCAAAACCCTAAAAAAAATTAAATCAACCTCAACACTCAATTCAATAACCTACCCAAGCGCTACCATTAATCAAAACAAGTTAACCTAAATCAACAAAAATACTATATCAACATCAACCAAAACATTAAATTCCTAGTACAGTTTAGCACACAACCGAGACACAATGATTGACTGCACCTTCATTTAACCAAACCACAATTAATCTAACCCAACAGAAGTACTATATCGACATCAAACAAAACATTCAATTCCTAGTACAGTTTATCACACAAGCGAGACACAATTATTGACTGCACATTAATTTAACCAAACCACAATTTAACTAGAGCCCTGAGTAAACAAAAAAAATCCAAATCTATAGCAAAACAAACAACACAAAAATTAAATGAGCATTGAAACACCTAACCGGAACACTAGAAAATTTTAAATTAAAATTAGCAATCATATAACAGAACAAAACAACATGAGCATAATTTCTTAGGGAAAATATTCAAACAACCATCTCTATCCATATCTTAACAAGCATGGATTCCAATTATATCATTATTTAGTAATACACAACCACACACTTGAAATTAATACACCAACACAACTTATCAATAAAATTGCTTCTGACAAAATACCGTTACCAAAAAAAATTAACATTGTATGCAAACTCAAAATTTAACACGAAAAGTACACAGTTATACAATCAAATCAGCATGAACTAACTTATTCAATAAAGGAACCCCTTTGTATGAAAAATTATTTAAAATACTAGATAATAACCGCGACACCAAATTATGTAATAAATGAAAAATGTCAAATATGTATGTATAGTAACAACATTCAAATTTCATGACAGGTGTCCATGGACCCCAAAATTTGACCTTTGTTACAAACATGGCTTAAAGCTTAAAATTTATAAAATTAAAATTTGACGTGCATACATGAATCTCATAGCAGAATTGAATAACACTTGCATTACACAAAAATTGTAATATATTGCATAAAACACACAGCATCAAAATATTTTATCCAGAGCTAAAATTGATATTAATAACATGCAACATTATGTCATTTAAGCATCAAATCAATACATGAAACAAATTGCATAAAAAAAAATTGAGCTAGAATTCATTAAAAAAAAAACTAAGTACAAAATTTGATCTCGCTAAAACAGCAAACATTATATAAAACAAAAGGTGCATAAAAAAATCTGAGCTAAAAATTCATTAAATAACTAATTACAACAATGTCTCACTTAAACATCAGAAAACGACATGACACAAGTTGCATAGTTATGAAAAAAAATTCCAGCGGAAGGTATGTGAATTAAATGTAAGAGGAAAACCAAAATTTCCATTTTTTTTTCTATTATAAAAAAAAGCGCTAAGTAAAGTTTAGCTAAGTTTCATACATATTTGAAAAATGCAATATAAAAAACAAGTTGTAATTAATCATGATGCAGGATAGAAGATTTCCACAAAATTCGACAAAACCAAATATGACGAAAGAAAGCCTATTGAGTCGAGAAAAAAAATTATTATCATCGAGTAGCTCCGAGAGAAAAGTAACAAACAACGACAAAAAAAGGGGGGAGAATGGCGACCCTATAGAGAAAAAGAAAGGCTGAATATCTGATCTCGCTTGCGACAGCAGGGGGGCGTGAGGGAGAAATTTCCTCCTAAAGCGCCGGAGTGAACCCACATCCAGTTCCACCCCTGGACCGTGGCAGGTTGGGGGGTGAACAAAATTGCTCCGAGAAGGAGTGCGCCAGAATGACATGGGCAGCTATCAGCACGAGATGGGACGTCCTCCCCTATCGGCCAAGAACGCCAAGATTCAAACCCCACACAACACTTCCAATCGACAAAATGACCCCCAAAAAAATAATTTGCATGACAACTCCAAATCAAATTTTAACAGAAAGAAGGAGAGGGAAAAAATTACAACAAATCAAGTGCATTTACGAAGTCCAATGCTCTAACATGCTCTATATGTCCACACAAAAATCGATATAACCAATACTTATTCCCCAAACACAACATCGCTCCAACAATTAAAATCTCATCTCAACCAGAACAGCAGATTAACAAAAAAAAAAAAAATTGACAAACCTTAAAATCTCAGAAAAAAAAAAAAAGAAAACTAGATTTCAAGCGCAAACATAATGAACACGTAATAACTCTTTCCGTCAAAACTTAACCTTTTCCTTACACTTTAATAGCTCAAAATTCAAATACTGCACAAATGAACATTTAACCATTTTTTCCTTTCTCAAAAACTACTAACCTTATCACTTCAATATCTCAAATTCCAAGTACTACAGCCATAAACACCTAATCAATTACTATCAAAATTTAACACAGTTAATTTCTCTAATTTAAGCAGAGCAACATCTAACGAACTTTTATCGGAAATAACATCTTCATAACACTTAAATCGCTCAGAACAGTAAGCATAATCAATTAACTGAACCACTTCAAACATTCGGGCCAAATAAAAATTGTTAACTAGCAACGAAACACGTACTCCATATGACAATATACACTCGAATTAATTAAACGGAAAAAAGAAATTTGAACACACTAAAATCCACAATACAAACATATCAACACATACGAAATTGAGATCATAGCTAGATCAGTTAAGATAATGAATACACACATACATATACTAACAAAGAGCATAAGAAAAAAAAATACATTAACAACATCTCTAAGTATCTAAATAATAAAAAAAATTACTGCAAGAAAAAAAATTTCACAACTGGAATAGCACACAATAAAAATTTCTTTTTTTTACATGTTTAACAGATTAAGTAGGAATATTATTCGGTGACCCATCAAAAAAAAAATTCGCGACATGAGATGATGTAAAAGAAAAAAAATTTCCGACGACTGGTCATCGACACCAAATGATGGTGCAAAGAAAAAAAAATTTGAAATCCTGGTCACTGCACCAATATGATGCAACGCTTGTTTAAACTTAATTGATTAACCTATTCCGTAAACGCAATTTCAATTACCCAGGTTCTACTAACACGTCGCATCATAGCTTAAGTTAAAATTAAACACTAAATCCTCTAAAAACAATAAAACAGTACACTAAATTAAAAAGGCCGGTTCTTTAAATAACTATTAATTTATTTTGAATTAACAATTTTAATTTTGGGTTAATTTACAAATAGTTGCATAACAAAATTCTACTTAGCTTTTGAGAAAAGGAGGATTGAAAGGGAGTGAATCATGGTCGCCGCCCGGAGTCCCGCGGAGTCCAGTTCAAGGCCTGGATTGAGATTCTCGAGAGTCTCAAGTGTGAATGTGAGAGAGTGTCTGTCGAAATCGGGGTGCATCCCGTTTTTATTTGGCGTCCTCTTCACTTCCGAATCCTAGAGCGGCTTCTTTACCTCGTCCGCTTAATTTCTTTTGATTGGTCCAGAGTCGGCGTATGGTTACCTCACACGGTCAATGACATTTTAAGCGCGGGAAATTCTAATGACACACCCCTATATCCCGATATTTTATGGGTACAATGCCCCTTCCAGGCGTGGGAACGTGTCACCCTTTGCTAGGGTCCACCCTCAGAGGTGGGGTAAGAAAGACGCATTCCACCGAATTCCGTTTCTTGTAAACAGGGCAAATGTAAAAACTGCAATTATAACTTTTGAGACTGGCGACCTCCCATCAAAAGGAAAGTTTACATAAGTGTGATGCAGGCAATTGCTTTAAAATGAAAAACATAATATTTCTATTCTAATCACCTACATATACACATGTCTTCAATTATCATTTTAATGTAATAAATATGTTCTTGTCAAGAAATTCATTTCAAAGCTAATTTGCTTAAACAGCTGAGGCCGAAATTTAAATAATTGACGGTTATAATTAAATCGAATGTGACTAAAGAATTTTAACTATTCCTCTGTATTTAAAATTCTAAAGAATATAATTTTATTTATATATACTTTTTTAACATAATTTTAACTATTATTTGTTGTTCTGGTTCTGTATTGAATCTTTAACTATTCTTATGATTTTCATTTCTAGTAATAACAATACATATATACAAGTTTTGTTTCCCTTTATAAGAGCTGCAATTAGTTCGACATGTATCATTACGATAAAGAAGATTTATATGATTGTTATGATTGTTAATTTTAATGGCGCAAGGGCCAACTTTGGCCAAGCTGCGCCAAAGAAGATTTATACAACAACGGGCAAAGTTTAAAGAAGTTGAAAAATTAGTATATCAGTGAAACGAGAAGGTAAGATGGACAAGAAGACCAATCAAGAGAGTGGGTCAGATATGTTAACATATACACAGAAAGTACTATTGGGTACGTTTCGAAAAGGTACATGTACTCTAGACATGTTCAACGAATCTACGAAGGCTATTGTGTGGTATATACCAATTTAAATAACATTAGGCAACTGATTCGTCAGTGGGATATATATAAAAGACAATCACGTAGACGATATCTGGATGACTTTGTACCAAGGTCAAGTCATTGAGAAAATGAAGACAGTCGAAGTGTGTTTTGTGTGGTAGCGGAGTCAGGATTGTTTATAGCACCATTTTACAGTTCGGAGAGCATTTCATATTACAGAAACAGTTGTCCGAGGGTTCAGCAGTGGTTTTCCACGAGCAACTAAGCTACGGATGATCAGTATATTTTCCTACAGAAGAGGCATCAAATCAAAACCGGAGAAATCGAAGATACACGCAACAGACTATTGCATGATCAATATCGCGATTTAAGAAGATCAAAAGGCTTTACGCAATGGGGGTTTATAGTACTGTGAACTCTATTAGCTTCTGCTCATTGGGATTCGACTTTTCTGTGGTGCTGGGAACTCAAGATCTGAACAAAACTGCAATTCTTTACTGAGAGAGAGAGAGTGGGTTTAGTCCGGGTAGTGATTATAGACGCATGTTATTTGTAGAGTTAGGGAACATGTAATAATCCCTTCAACGTAGGTGATAACATCATGCAAAGAAGTTCAGACACTTGTGTCTTCGGTATTGTACAAAGGTTCTATTTCTTCACCTAAGCTTTTTTTAAGGTGTAAGTAGAGATTGCAATATCGGACCAAAAGTTCAATACCGGGATTCGGTATTTTTCGGATCTTAATACCGGAATACCGGTTTTAATAGCGGTAGTAGAAATTTTAGAAAAAGAAAGAAAGCACAGGTGTTTCTTTGTTTTATTTGCCAGTTTTATTAGAGAGTGTAAATCTCACGAAAATAATTTGTAACTTATAAACTATAACAATGTATAAAGAATCAGAAAAAACTTAAGGAAAATCTTATTTATTTAAGTCCCAAAACAGTGTAAATATCACTATTCAGTCTGTGGTACTATTACAAATTTTTGAAATGTGATTATAAAAACGTATAATGCATCAATTATACTGTATGATATGCAAGTACAATGTGAATAATAAACTCACCAATTTAAAAAATATCGAAATATTATGCACTTTCTTCACAACTACAACCTTGTTTTCACAGATACAAATAACAAGCTACGAATCCTACGCGTTGCAGTATCGCTCTGAGCTGTAATAGAATAGTTTTAAACCGCCTCCTTGTGTGTGGATGATTCACATATTTTTTCAATTCTTTTGATTGTACGATGCAACTTTATATTCGCAGTCTAATTAATTTCGCCCGTTAGGGAGACATAAAAACAAAAACGTATACTATTTTGCAATGTTGGCAATTCCTGAACATATAGTGGAGACATTTTAAAAAGCTTCTAGTAAATACCGAAAAAACGGTATTTAAACTTGTGAAAACCGGTGTTACAAAATTGTACAAATGGTTCAAAATACCGGTATACCGGTATTGCAATCCCTAGGTGTAAGAAAAGGATTCAGTTCCTCTTCATGGATAACAGTGCTACATATCCTCATATAATGTTTTCGAAGAACTGCTGGTGTTAAGATGTTAAGCGCTTGTATTGAACGACACAGATCACTCGATCAAGACCCAGTGCGGTACGTCAATAGTTCTACATACTTTGCTGCCCCATCAAACCACAGCACCATAAAAGAAACATCCAAGAGATAGGAAACTGTACCATATGAAGACATTAATACAAGACATACAAATGAATGCAATGCATACAATGCGTGCTAGAAGTGGTACCTAGAATCCCTTGATAAAAATAAAACAGAACGCAGTATTTAAGTACAGAAAAATTGTGCTTTCCTGCTGATTGTTTGAGTGATAAGCTTCCGCATGCTTTGTCGAAGTATGGAGAAGTATTTCTATTAAGTTTCTGAGTCTGATATAAGAAGAATTACGAGGGTTGGCCCTTTAATTTTGGCAACATTAATATGAAGACGCTTCCCAAAGGAATCTAGTAATATCGTTGAAATTAAACGTGTTGTTTCTTATCCCATTTGATGAACTGAAACATCTAGACCATGTCCATGAACCCGGGTGTTTTTAAATATTGAAGAACTGTAGCAGGACTTGAGATTAGCTGGCTCTTATGGCAACCAATACAAGCCAAGATGTGGGCAGGCGCTGTTTGCGTCTCATTGCAATTTGGACAAGAAGAGTTTGACACGAAATTAAACGTTATTGGTTTGGCACCGAACAGGTGCCAAACCAACCAAACCAATAGGTTGGTTGGGCACCGAAGTTTGTGGGTTCGAACCCGGTTTAAGTCGGTGCATTTTCTTGATGCAAAAATCGAAAGCGTCCTTATCATATGATTATGCGCCTTGTGAAAAAAGACCTCTCGAGTAGCTGTTTGGATTAGGTGCTATTGGGAAAATTAAATTCCTTGTTCCGTTTCGCATCGTCAGAACTCAAGTGCCTCTGTCTAAGGAGGTAACTAGATGTTAAAGTTGCATTGTGGTAATTGATATCCACCTATATGGTGCTATACCTAAAATTGTACCAGTTCCTGTGGAATGTACTAGACCTACAATGATAATTACCAATCCTCAGACCCGTTAGAAAGGGAAAAAAAGTAGTTACATACCAATCTTACTTTAGCACAAATTAACTCATCCTTCGCACATCACGAGCTTGCTTAGCTATAAGAACATAATTCATGTAGGGTCCTAATGTAGAATCATCATGATGCGTTTTCGAAATAAAAACATTTCATGAAACGTTGGTTATCGTATGATTTGACAGAAAAGCAGGAATTATTATGATATAAAGATACTCATATCCCCTTGGAAAACTCTAAGAGAAAAGGAGAGTTTTCTAAGGCCATATAATTACATTAGATCAGAGATGGTACAAATCCTACGTTCTGAAAATGAAATACTTGTCAAACGAACTATAAAATGTCAACGTAAAACTCAAAGGCTCATTAGAACCTAAGAAATTTAAAAAAATGGGGATTCTTGTGCATGCTATATGTTATTTTACGCATTCTATTTCCTGATAAGGGGTCGCCTATGTACAATATCACTCTTCAATTTTTGGAACACAACAAGTGACTAACTTTGAAAAAGAAGTAGAGATACTTTTTGCAGAACCCACTCATTACTTTAGGAGGAATTTTACATGGTTCATACAACGCAAACTATGAAAGATTTGTCCGACTTATGGACAAATAAATTAAAATTAATTGTACAGCATTTCCAACTGGGGAAGTGTTATACCAGCCGTACCCATTGTCCGAGATCTTATGTCCTTGTGGTTTCAATTTGATTTCAAAGATCTGAAAACCATTTCGTGGCGTTTGCTTCAGATTCAAAGATTCTTGAGGCAGTAAACAGCTCTGTTTGAGCTATTAACAAATTAGCGTCACTGAACTTATCCAACGATTTCCACATCATTGGCTACGGGTTAAACGTACTGTTGGTGACTGCATTTAAGAACTTCAAAACTTTAACGCATGTATTTATTTTGTAGATGGGAGTTAATAGTTACCATTTTCAGAACTCAAGCACAATAATTAATTTTGATCTGCTGTATAATTTATATCTGCCTATATTATCTGACATCGTCTATAATATAGAAAAATTTCAACAAGGCATTCATCGTTGCGATTACTTTTTTAGTGTAAAATTGGTTTTATACAGCTTCAAAGATGTGCTGAACGCTGGGCATATAGAAACAAATCCAAAGATGTAATTTTTCTCGACAAATTAGAATCCTATCCACAAAACCCCGATGGTCATATTTTAGTTTGATGGCGAAAGATAACACGAATCTCGTATCGTGCATCAATATACCGGTTCTTCATTCAATGTTAGGATTTGAAGAGCCATTGGACATCAACTGCCATCTCAATGTCATTAAATTTTCTATATACACATTCAGTATAATTTCTCTTTAAAAGACACTTCTCGAGATGTACAGTTTTTCAAGAGGGGAAGAAATGATGCTGAATGTTTGAATTTTATGATCCTTTTAATTGAAGATATATTGCACTGAAAAAAAGTTTTTCATGTAAAGTAAGAATGATGCTTCTGTCAGTTATGATAAATATATACCGGTGACTTTGGTGTAATATTCGATCACCAACTTTATATCAGGTCACTAAACGTGATACAAAATATAATGCCCCAGAACAAATATAGAAGTGCTTAGAGCAAGATGGGCAAACTTTTCCGTCTACTTCTAGTTCACCCAGGTGTTGTGGTCCACCCAGGTGGTGTAGGTGTGGTGAGCTAAGAAAAAGGTCTACAATATACATTAAAACTTAATAATAAATACGGAATATGTGTACTATTACCTACATAACTATTATAAAATAAACTTACACTTTTCAGTCCGAGTTTAAGGTAAAACGCAAGATACAAACATAATAATAATAGCCACATTTATAAAAATATCAAATGTTGCATTTAGTATCAAAAATACATTAAAAAAAATAAAAAAACCTCAAGTTAGTTCCCTCAGTTATGGTCAGTAGAAAACTTAATCAGCATAATACTGTCAGCCAATCTTGAATATTTCGGTGTATAATTACTCACTGCCAGTAGTGCACACTGGAATTTTTCAAGGGGGGAGGGGGTCTAGAGACGAAAGTCCACCCCAATACGCTTCCCAACACATTCTTTTGATTTTGTCAATTTTCGGGAAAAAAACAGTAAAAAGTAATTTATTGAATAAATAATTAGCATTGATTAATAAAATTAATTATTAATAACCAATTTTTAATTAAATTTTACATAACTATATACATAGGATTATAATCAAACGAAAAAAAATCAAGGGTTGTGGGGGGGAGGGTCTGGACCCGGGAACCCGGTTAATCTTCAGGCGGTAACCCCAAAAGCCTTGACGGTACACCGGTCGATCACGATCGACTTAATGCGCACCCTTGTCTTAGAGGAATTATTTGATAACACAATTTTGTTAGCGTGCGGAAAATTTTATATATAGGTTATTACAGTGGGTTGATATTTCTCGGTGTTATAATTTTCCTGTGACATTGTGTATTATTCGCCATGTGTGATATTGTAATCGTGGATTTGAATTATTTTCTATATTTGTATAGAATTTAAATTACATCTTAATGGATTTACATATGTGCATTGCTCTGAGTTAGAGGAAATTTTCTTTCGTATTTTTTACAGTGTCAAATAAAATTTCGATTTGTTCTGAAAAAAAATTATCTTTGATTGCGTGGATCTTTTTTACATTTAAAAACCGTCCAATTACTTAACACTATAGTTTAAAATCAAAATCTTACTTTATTTGTATTTCAGGACAAGAATTTTTTTATTTTTGGGATTTTACTAAATTTTTGATTTTGACTTTTTAAGTGCAGTTAGAGTTAAAAATTTAATTACAGATCTAAAATCTTTAAATCTAAGTAGATTTAAAAACCTTATTCTTCTGTTTTTTTAAACTTGTTTCTATATTTAATGTTGCAAGATTTAATAAACATCAGAATTATCATATTTAAAAGAAATACATCTTCATTTATCATTTACGTATATTTGTTCAAAATTGAAGATATATATTTTGACAGAGCTAGATGAAGATAACAAGTATTAAACGCATTTTTAATCAAAAATTATGATATTAATATTTTTTCTTAAAAAATATTTTTTGTAGTCTCTTTTAAAACAAAACTGTTTTTCTTACATTTTTAAAAAAACTTAATATAATTTACTTCAAAAGTTTCATAGTTTTAATATCATTTAGTATCATCCAATGGACTTTTTATTAGTCTTTAAAATTGTCCCATTAATTCATTGAAAAAAACTATACAGACTTTTTAAACTTTTAATGTTACATTTTAATTTTGAGATATCTCTATTATTTCTACTTTATATATAATGAAGTAGACTTTACATAAATACAAGCACATATTTCACAAAACATAATTTCCAAATAATTTAATGTTATAGTTGCTGTTGAGGCAACCTGAATACAAATCAGAATTAAACATCTGAATGGTGTCGCATTTTGAAAGCATTTGTAGGGAGTTAAGATATAATAAATGACAAATACTTCTATTTTGCATCATTAATGTCCGAATGTGAAATTGTTTATCGTTCCTTACTCCAGAAAAGCTTTTAATTAGTGAAATGTTTTGGGAGAACTCATTTGAATCATTAATCTAGATCGATTAAACAGATAGTGAATTGATAGAATTCACTGAATTCATTAATTTAATGAAGGTAAACTGGACAGTATGTCTCTAGAAACCTAATTAATATTTCAATTAATTACCTTGTTTATATTTCTTGTTCAATGTACATCCTACGCATCTCCCATGTGATATTTGATTATATAAGACTTTTCTCTATACGACGAGCAACATCATTTCGAAGGATACAAGCATCGCATTTTCGTAGAAATTATTATGGATTTTGAAGAAGTAATTTCATTTTGAAAATTAATTAATTGATTACAATGATGTAAGAGAAATGAAAACATAATTATTACTGCAGTATTATAGGAGTACTAATATTAAAAAAAAGGAAAAAGAAATAATGCATACTTTATTATTTTTTTGTAAATTATATATTATCAATTTATTTATAACTAGGGCCAATCAAATGCCTAACTTACACAAAATATGTAACTGTGAGAAGAATTTCTGTAAATAAAAAGAATCTACAAATGATTCATTATTACTTTAACATATTTTTGAAGGTACTTTAATATTAAGTAGTATTGATGAGAAAGGAATAGAAGTTTGTATTGAAATATTTGTATTGACATATTCGAGTTGACTAGCGTTACTTCAGATACAAAACCTAGGTTTTATTTTTATTAAAAATAATTTATAGAATTTAAAAAGACTAATAAATGAATTAATAGACTAATAACTAATATTCTTTCAAAATAAAGGCATAACCAAACATATTCACTAATCTACAATCTTGATTACATTTATTTTTTTTCAGAACACATTCATATTGCAATGAAATAAAATAATGAATTTTCTTATACATAATGATGGTATTGTACAATGATATGAAAATTCTAATTTCTTTTATTTTTGTGTTATCATTTTATGTAGGAGCTTAAATTCTCTGTCCCAAGATTGATCCGTGTCATTTTTATCTAGGAATCTTGGTTACTTTTTAATTGTTTTTAAAATTAAGAATAATCTTTCAGTAGTCACTTATAATGATTAATACATTGGTATTTTGTGTGTGTGTGTGAGCACATTTTAATACAATATAATTGTTCCTAGTAAAATAATATTTATTTGTTTTTCACTAGAAATAAATTTATATGCTCGTAATACTTGATGACCACGAGTTACTTCTTCGATATGAAATAAATTGCATTAGAAGTGATGACTTGTGATTGCTAGTCGGGCTTCGAAGTCATTCTTTTCATTCAGAACCAAATAATAATTTGAATACTTGTACGCTTTTCTTTTCTAAGCATAGAAGGTTTTTAATATTTTGCTGCGATTTGAACCAAAGCCTCGTTTCTTTAAGCATATATACCTTAAATTATCAAGCAAAAGAAACATCTCATTAAAAATTTTTCATTACTTTATAGAAGCAAATCAATACATATACACAATAATAATACAATTTTTTTTAAAAAAAACTATTGGTAATAAAAGTAATTAACCTTTTAAGTGCCGTACTATGATAGAAAGGTAACACAAACTAAATTTTGATAAAAATCAAATTAAAATTGCTCTAAAAATTTTCAAAAAAAATTTTTTTTGTAAAGATTTTTAGCATGTTTCAAAAATTGAACACTGGCGGGTACCATTTAGTTTTTTCACATGTTTTTTAAAAGTATGACCAATGTCATTTTAATTCAAAAATTTTTATATTCATTTTTAAGAAGTAGTATCTAAACCAGAGGGGGCATTAAACATTTTCTCTCGCGGGGTTTCATCATTCTCCGCTGTAAGGGGAAGGGCATGATACCTGACGAACCATTGAAATGGGCCTTAAAAATTTAAAAATTAAAATGGGGGAAAAGAACTAAAAATTTGCGTTTGAACGAGAAAAACCTTCTATTTTTTTCTCAGCAGAATTTTTTAAATGTCCCCCCTTCCCCATTTAGAAGTAGCCGCGGTAGCCGAGTGGTATAGGTAGCGGACCGTGGATTGCCTTGTCACGAGTTCGAGCCCTGTACCACTAAAGACCCGCCGTGTAGGGCAGCGATGCACGTTAAATCTGTCGAGAGCTGAAATGTCCTCCCGTTGGTGTGGTATGGTAGTTAGGAGAGGGGTGCCAGCTCAGGTGTCGTCCACGTCACTTGACCATGGTTCAAAATTACATGGTCCGTCGCCAAAAGCTCTCGTGTAGCTGAACAATGCGACGTTAATATTAAATCAAATCAAATCAAAATCCTCATTTAAAATGTAGAAATTTTTAAATGGGGGGGGGAAGCTTCCCCGTTGGGAGCCCCCTGCTGGTGCCCCCTCGGCAGTAAACTTTTAAATATAATTCCAAAATAAAGCAGATTAAGCTGAAAATATAATTTATAGACAGGAATTTTTATACATTTACAGGAAACTTCAATCACTTATTAAAAATACACTCTATAAATAAAGGAAAACATCAGTAGGACAAAGAAGTAAACAAATAACCTTCATATCAAAATTCGCAAATGATTGAGATTAATATTTCAAAGTGCATCTTTCTGTGCGACTATCTCGAATTGTGCCAGTTGCTTTAAAATTATTTTCAAACAGTTCTGTTAACAGTTATTGTAATGAAAAAAATTCTCAAAGAATATTTCATGCACTGGCGTAGGTAGTATTGAGTGGGTCCCATAACAAAACTCCTTCGGGGCGCTTTTTTTAGAAACGGAATCCCTCTTAATGGTACTGTAGTTACACATGTAGGGTACCCTGTAGCTTGGGGGCCCCATATCATTGATATGGTGGTGGCTACGCCCCTGATTCCATGCTTGGCGGGACTTTCAACATTGGATAAAAGTTCCCACATTACTCTAGATCCAAGAGGAGAGTTTTCTGTTTCCGGTTTTTTTCCACAATAAATTCTTATAGCGTAAAGGTAGCTACTACTGGAACACAAGATCCATATTTTATATCCAAACCTAATCGGTTTGCCTTTGATAAACATTTTGGCTTAATGGTGACCGTAATGAGAAATCAATGATTCATCTATAAGTATCATAAGTATGAAAGATGCCGATCTGTTGAAAATTGTTTTCAAGTTCTACATAAGAAGGTGACATTTTCCCCATTTTATCACCAGATGACAATTTGTTGTTATCGATAACATGAAAGAATTTTTTATCTTTCTGAATCTACTTCTAGGCATTACAGTAGAAACAATCGTGACTGATACATCTTGAATGCTCCAGTATAAAGCTTTTCTAGGTACTTGATGATTTCCAATAAATAAAAGTGACACATTAAGAACACTAATAACACTAATAAAGTAACATACGACATTTAATTATCAACAAACGCACGGGCAGTTTTGCTGCAGCTGAGAAATTCACTTGATATTGTCCAGACACAAGTGAAAGGGGGGGTTGAGAGAGGGAGCCAAAACGAAAATCAATAGTCATAAATATCTTCTTACACATACTGTGATGTACCTCCCCTTGGAAGTACATCCCTCGAAGTATCAGCGTGAGCTAGAGGTGTAGGGTTAGCGAAAGAACTAGGATCAAACATTATCTTAATATGACTTTATTAAGATATTCAACTTAAACTTTTAACAAGTATAATTATAATAATTAATATGAGAGAATCTACGATGGCGCAATACGCAACACACAATATATATATATATATATATATATATATATATATATATATATATATATATTTATAATATGATCTAATTTACTTCAGGCCAATCTTAACAAACGAACCGCCTATAATCCTCGTTTCTAATACTAAATAATTAATCCTACCTTATATTATTCCGTAATGCTACTTGTCTTTATCTGCAATAGTATGCAGCTTTACGACTAACTTCTAATCGAACAATATATTTATCCACGACACGTAGAACTCAAATCTTGAACCACGAACTCCAATAATCATCAACTGCCACAACGCACATCAATTGTCTAACATTCCTTTACATTGCCATCCCGCTTACTCTAAGATCCTATATTAAAATTCGGTTTATTTGCATTTCTTCTTCACATCTCGTTTCTTGGATTTGGTTGGAAAAGAGTTGCCATTAATTCTGGCCCAAAGAACCCAAAGGACTTGTTAAAGAAAAGACGCGTAAGACGTCACAATACTTAAAGTTTTTTTCATTTAGAAACCGTTTTCCTCTTTTCTATGAACTGTAAACGAAGTAACTGTATTGTGTAACAAAGTATACCTTTACATGACAATGTTCCATTTTTGGAACATTGAAATTTCTTACCCGATAGTAAAAAAAAATAACGATATTTTTTATGATATCTTGTAGTCTATAGATAAAATGATCATTTTTAATTACTTTTACCAAATAATAAAAATATTTTTAAAATTTTGAATTTTATATGAAATTTTGAATTTTGCCCTATCAAAAGTAAAAAAAAATGCATAATTTAGAATTTCTTTCTCAGAAACAGTTGACTTTAGCAACAGTACTTCAATTCCAAAAAATAATCCATATTTTTTGTCTTCAATATAATTCTTACGAAACAATATGAATAAAATTGACTCTTTCAGAAAATTTCAAAATTGGTGTTCCAACAATGGAACATTGGCGTGTAAAAGGTTAAATTGATGTTTTGTAGTACCGTAGAGTTATTAAAGTTAGAAGTATTTCCCAAATTTGAAAATCAAGAGACTGTACAACATTTGAATGCATTGTTTTAATACCATGTATAATAAGATATATATATATATATATATATATATATATATATATATATATATATGGGGATATGTATGTATTGCTAGTGAAAATAATGAAATTAATATGCTTTTTCATTCAAGCATAACAATACATTGCACACTTCACATTTTGAATGGGATTGACTGTGTATAGATTCTTTTTTCTTTTTTTGCACACACTTCTTAAGAGTTCACGATTTTCCAATTTAGTTCAAAGAGGATTTTTGAGGAGTGACATAACTTCTGTCGTTGGACCATGTATTATCCATATAGCTCAAATGAGATAGGCAATATTCAAATAGCTAAAAACAAAAGTACATTTTTTATGTAATGGACAGTTTATTTATTATAACACAAAACATTCTCAATAATTAATTCATATTCTGCACCAGAATAAAAATACATTGAGGTAAATAAGTAACTAACACAAGGATTTAAATTTATTTATTTTAAAAAATTCATATGCAAAACAATTATTTTTAAATTCTTAAGTTAAAAAGTATGCATAATGGCTTCATAAACTTAAAAATAATTAAAAAGAAGCTAGAATTAAACGTATTAACAACACAGGGTACAAAATTAAAGTTTTGGAAAAATACAAGAGATGTTTTCAGTCATTTTTGTATTATTAAGTGTGTTGATTTCGAAAATGACTTCCAGTTTTTCCCATCACGTCAGGATTTTTTGTAAAATCGATGTAAATATTTTTGCTAAAACCCTATTTGAAAAGGAATTCTCTCGAACAATTTAACATGGGAAATTCGGCAACAGTGATTCTTATTCAGTTAAATCTATGTAAACATTGGTTCTTCGTGAGACAAATTAATTTCTCAGCAATTAGATGAAAACCATTGTTTCTAGATCTCACATGCTGTTGTTGATTGTGAGAAACACAAGAAATTCCTTTAAGACTTATACATTTTTCAACCAATTATAGTGCAATTTCTAAAAAAAATCCCCAACACACTATTTTAATTTGTTTTTATAAGGGTTTTTACATAAAACAGACAATTGACCAAGAGGAGCAAAAATCATGCTTGTGTACAAACAAGTTTGAAGCATTTTAAAATGCGCAAGAAAGCAAAACAAAGTTTCTCCTTTGGTACGTTCTCTTTTTCCTTTGAAACTTCAGTGTGTTTTGGCGTTTTCTTTTATATTTAATTTTAGACCTATCTCGTTTAACATCCAACAATAGTTGGCTAGAATGTTCTTGTCCATTCTCCCTTGATATTTGCACTCCATATCTTTGATACTGTTGACTAAAATAACTAAATGGACTGTAAATTTGACAATTTTTAATAAGCGAAACGGATCCCAACCATATGGGATCGCTACACTTTTCGAACTGTTTACAAAAAGGTTACAACAGTTGGCTCGGAGCAATCGATACAAAGAATTCTCACCAACTGGCTCTAACATCCTGCCCCGCCTTGCAATGACGAAGGCATTCAACAAGTTTAAATTATAGAAATATTACTAAAGTTACAATAATACAATAAGAATACATGGAAATAACAATTACAATTCAATATAATATATATATAAAGATACACAATATTATTTATAAATACAATTACTATGACAAATTCAATTTACACATGGTAAATTGGCAATTCTAGTAACGGGTCTTTTATAAATTCCTTGTTTATCCTTTAAAGTTACTACTCTGACTATATCTTTACCAGGGTGCAATTTTAAAATTCGTGCCAAATGCCATTTTAAACTATCTGAATTCTCTGAAGGTTTGACTAATACCAAGTCCCCTTCCTTGAAACCTACATTGCCCTTACACCATTTGGGTCTTTGTTGCAGTCTATTTAAATATTCTGAAGACCATTTGCGCCAAAAATGTTGGTTCATCTTTTGTACCAACGGCCATCGGCTTAATCTGTTCATGGGGATCTCAGAGTAATCAGGATCAGGTACTGCAACCAATGATGATTCAACTAGAAAATGTGCAGGCATTAAAGTTTCGACATCATTCGGATCATTAGAAAGAGGACAAATTGGTCGAGAATTAAGAACCGCTTCAATTTGAACTACAAGAGTTAGAAATTCTACATGACTTAAAATTGAATTGCCGATTACTCTCTTTAAATGGTATTTTAAAGATTTAACCTCCGTCTCCCATAGACCACCAAAATGTGGTGCGGAAGGCGGGTTGAAGTTCCATTTGATTTGTTCTTTAGACAAAAAATCCATTGTTTCTTCCATCTTACCCTTAAATAATGCTTTAAGTATTTTTCTTAATTCATTATTTGCACCAACAAAGTTACGACCCTTATCACTATGGATCTCAATGGGTCACCCTCTTCTAGCCACAAACCGTTTTAAAGCTGCAAGAAAGGCTTCTGTAGTTAAGTCGCTAACTAATTCTAAATGGATAGCCTTGACTGTAAAACAAACAAAAACACAAACATAGACTTTCCTAATCTGCCTGCATTTTTCTGAAAAAGTTTTCGACTGGAAGGGTCCACAATAATCAATACCTACCTGACTGAAAACTCTGCAAGCGGTGACTCTCGCAGCTGGAAAATCAGCCATTAATTGCTGCGAACCTTTAGCACTCACCTTCCTACAGGTGATGCATGTTCTAAGAATTTTTCTAACTACATTTCTTGCGGATGGTATCCAAAAACTATTCCTAATATTTGCTAAGGTAGCTTCAGCACCTGTATGAAAATAGAGAATATGAAAATGATTAATAACAATATAAGTAAAATTATGGTTGGTGGGAATTATCATGGTATGTTTCTGATTTCTTGGAATAGGGGAGTTTCTTAACCGTCATCCAACTCGAAGTAATCCACTATCATCTAAAAAGGGGTGCAAGTTTAACAATTTACATGAGTTTGGAAGAGGAATTCCCTTTTTCTAAATATTGAATTTCATTATAAAATGAATTTCTTTGAATATTTTTATGGTACACTTAAAAGATTCTGATAGTTCTTTACTCTTTAAAGGACCCATAGTTCAGCTCATTGGATGTCTTGCATTTTCAATTAATCGCTTACACCAGGCTATTAATCTCTGCAACTTAGTAAATGATGAACAATTACTAATTATATCCAGTGGTTAAAAGTTCTTTAATAAGGCACATAGAGGAAAGTCCGAAGTTTCTTTCAATTCTTGTGTAGGAAAAGATCATCTCCTTCTAAGGCACTAATATCGTAATGTTCCAGTTCCTTATACTGATATAAGAAAGGTGGGCCAAACCACCAAAGTTCACAATGTTGAACTTTATTTGGACCAATACCTCTTGAAAGGATGTCAGCAGGGTTGTTTTCAGAATTCACGTGTTTCCAAAAATCACTTTCTGGGAGTTCCTGAATTATGTAGACACGGTTTCTCACAAATGTTTTAAGTTGAGCAAGTGGCCTTTTGATCCAAGCCAGTACAATGCTGGAATCTGTCCAAAAGTAAATTTGACTGATATTAACTTTAAAGGCATCGAGGGTTCTTTTAAGAAGCTTTGATAAAAGCACTGCACCACAAAGTTCCAATCGGGGAATAGTAATACTTTTCAGTGGGGCTACTTTCGATTTGGAGCACAGGAGCCTAACAGAGATTTGTCCACTTGTATTAATGCATCGTAGGTAAAGTGCAGCATCGTAAGCCCTTTCAGATGAGTCAGAGAAGCCATGCAACTCAGTCCTGATAGACTTATCTTGTAAGCAATAACGTGGGATGTCGAGACAGTTTATAGATTCCAAAGCATCTATGAAGGATTTCCAATAGGAAACTAAGTTCGAAGGCAACGGATCATTCCAACCAAGTTTCAACTGCCACAAAGACTGGAGTAAGATTTTAGCCCTGGTTATTACAGGTCCAATTGGTCCAAGTGGAATTGAATATTCTTGCGATTGTAGAAATTACTGATTTCTTTGTGACTATGAGATTGTCACCGTTTGAGGCCATGGGAGAAATCTTGAAAGCAAAAGAATCCAGATGCGGCTTCCACAAGAGTCCAAGGGTCTTGGTCTCGGTTGAAGAAGAATAAGAGAGGTCCTTAACTTGACATATTGAGTCTGGTAATAGTAATGGATTACTAGCTGACGATTGAGGAGTTCCATTCCAGCACCCTTTAGCATTGAAACTAGTTGCACTTGGTGTTTTCTTCCAGACTCTAAATCGTCTGCACCAGTAAAAAGATCATCCATATAGACATCAGACATTATAACTTCGGCAGCTAATGGATATGTATCACCGTCATCTATGGCAAGCTGTTTCAATGATCTTGTCGCAAGGTATGTGCACTCTTGGTGCCGTAAGTAACCGTAGTTAATCGAAAATCTTCACTGAACTGTCAATTTTATGCTTCCAAACAATGCTTAATAAATCACGCTGGGATTTATCGATGAAAATCATCCTAAACATTTTTTAATGTCTGCTGTTACTGCAAATTTGCGAGCTCTTAAGTTTAATAAAATTGAAAAGGGATCCCCTTGTATAACACCATTCAATTGTAAAGAATTTAGCGATTCCCTGAAGTATTAATTGAAGATGCATTAAAAACTACACGTAAAGGAGTTGTTTTGTGGCGGTACACACCATGACGAGGGAGATAATACACAATAGCAGAATTCTCATCTACTACTTCTTCCATATGTCCCATTTCTAAATATTCATGTATAAAATTTCTATATAATTCCAATATCTTTGGATCTTGAACTAATCTTTCTCCACAATGAATTAAGCCTACGCAATGCCATTTGTTTCGAATCTCCCAAGCAACTCGGATCCTTTGACAGAGGCATTTTTACGATAAAACGACCAGTTTCATCTCTATTATAAGTACTCGTAAAGTGTTCTTCACATAATTTTTCTTCTCTACTCATTGTAGGGATTTCGAAATCAGGACAATTTTCAATTTCCCAAAAGTGTTTGATACTATTATTAAGCTCATTTGCATTAATAACAGTCCACAATAGCTCTTAGTAGTGTAATTATGTGATATGACGCCACTAGCTACGTAACCGAATACTGTATCTTGCAATATCAACTTCCCATCTGCTAGTTTTATTTTCCCATTATTTAAAATTTTAAAGAAAATCTGATTTGATAAAAGCAAATTGATTCTTCCAGGCGAATATAAATTTTCATCCGATAACTTAATATACTCACGAATTTTTATTCCACTAATATCCATTTTATTTGTTGGAGTCAAACCCGTAATTTTCGGTACAACAAGAAATTCCATTAATTTCTGAAACTGTCTGTATTTACTTGAAACAACTGTAGACACTTTGTTTTTTATAAATTGAGAAGCCCCGTTAACACCGCAAATAGTGGTGTTTACTCTTTCACACTTCAACTCCAAAGCTAAGGCAGCCTCGTGGGTAATTAGATTAATTTGACTCCCTGAATCCAGTAGGGCACGCAGAGGAAAGACTTCTCCGCGACAGTCCTGGCAATATAAAGGGTGTTTTTTTAGAGGTATAGAACTTTAAATTGCAATAAAACAACGATGTATTATTCGATTGACATGAATTTTTTTTATTCGAAAGATAATCTTGTGGCATTACATTTTAAATATGATTTCTGGCATATGACTACCACGGCTGGCTCGTATGTAGTCCAATCTGACGTCCAATTTTCGATGACTTTTTCCAACATTTGTGGCCGTATATCGGCAATAACACGGCGAATGTTGTCATCCAAATGGTCAAGCGTTTGTTTGTGGCTTATCCGCATAGACCAATGACTTTATATAGCCCAAAAGAAAATAGTCTAGCGGTGTTAAATCACAAGATCTTGGAGGCCAATTCACAGGTCCAAAACGTGAAATTAGGCGGTCACCCAACGTGTCTTTCAATAAATCGATTGTGGCACGAGCTGTGTGACATGTTGCGCCGTCTTGTTGGAACCACAGCTCCTGGACATCATGATTGTTCAATTCAGGAATGAAAAAGTTAGTAATCCTGTCTCTATACCGATCTCCATTGACTGTAACGTTGTGACCTTCATCGTTTTTGAAGAAATATGGACCAATGATTCCACCAGTTCATAAAGCGCACCAAACAGTCAGTGTTTCTGGATGTAACGGTGTTTCGACATACACTTGTGGATTAGCTTCACTCCAAATGTGGCACAGTTTTGTTTGTTGACGTAGCCATTCAACCAAAAGTGTGCTTCATCGCTAAACAAAATTCGCTAATGAAAATCAGGAACAACGGCAATCTCGTTTTGGGCCCATTCGACGAATCTAAAAGCGTTGTTCAAGCGTGAGTGTATTCATGATGAATTGCCAAACTAAACTGAGAATAAATCACTTGACAGCTGTTAAATCGGTCGCCATCTTGGAAAGTAATGCCAACTTAAACTTCTATACCTGGAAAAAAAAAAAACACTCTTTACTAAAGCTGTGCTTAAAAGCATAGTTGAATGACCCTTAGAATGTCCCACAAATTCCTCTCCGTTTTCAAACGATTCGACACAAGAAGGAATGGTCTGCTTCGGTTGGAAACATTCACTGTTTACATTTAAAGTAGGGGTGATTCTAGGTTCCATATTTGGTAGAGTTTCGCTACCTGGACTCCTTTGGCTATCCACATTTCTCTCAAAATGTCTACACTAAAGTGAATTGTGCCGCTTAGAACAATTAAGACAATTCCTCGAACTCTTTCATAGAGCCACTTTATGAGAAGAGCTGAAACAATTGATACAAAGATTGTTCTTTTTCAATGAATTAAATCTTTCATTAACGCTCAAATCGTTAAATATTTTGCATCTAAATACTGGATGAGATTGTTGTTTATAAATAACACAGTTAGCCGGATCTAATTTAGCAAGGAAAGACTTTGTTTTATAAATTCGTTCCAATGGAAAAGCTGTTGCATTATTTGTTTGAATATTTTCTAGAATTAAACAACGTTTTAACAAAAAGCTCATAAAATCCTCCCACTTAGGCAGTTCCGTAGAGGCCATGTTGAGCTCATAATTCTTTCTTGTTTCCTTATCTATAAAATTTTCTTAAAATTAAATTTATCAATAGAACTTCTGAAAATTCGTTTAATTCTAAGCCTACCATTTTTAATCTTCTTAAATGTGTTTTTGACAACAATCTATTAAAGTTCTTAAATTTTTAGCTGATTCGTGAGTAAATTTTTCCAATGACAATATTTCACTGAAATGACTATTTATTATCAATTTTTTATTCTCAAATCTCTTTTCAAGCATTCAAATAATGAAGTATATGAATCATCAATCGTTATAACATTTTTAGTAATTCCAGTGAGTGTAGATTTTAAATAATACAACTTTTGAGAATCACTTAAACTATTGTTAGAATCAATTAAAGAAACAAATTGTTCTTTAAAATTAAACCACTCATGGTAAGAACCATTAAATCGTGGCAATTGAATATCTGGTAATTTAATGTTCTTAAAACTATTTTCCCAAGATGTAACAGCATTATTCTTCAGATCAATATTTGAAAGAATATTTTTAATTCTTACCTGGATATCTTCGCAATCATCCTCTAAATCCAGGATTTCTGATTCAAGGGGTTCCAAATCACTATCACTTGCTACTACTTCATAATATTCATTACGAATATCACCAAGCTCAATTCATAAGCTTTTCAAGGTATCCAGTTTGGATTCTAAATGTGTTTTGCCCTTTTCATCCGGATTGTTCAAGAAGTCCTTAATTCTTGTTAGCTCCACACTTTCTATTCAACACTACTAATGCTTCTTTAGGCATATTACTATTAATATTCTAACGATACTACAATACAATCAAAGGTTCTACAACTCCGCGAGCGGACCAAATGTTGACTAAAATAACTAAATGGACTGCAAATTTGACAATTTTTAATGAGCGAAACGGACCCCAACCATATGGGATCGCTACACTTTTTCGAACTGTTTACAAAAAGGTTACATCAGTTGGCTTGGAGCAATCTATACAAAGAATTCTCGCTAACTGGCGCCAACAGATACCTTGATGAAGCCTTTTGCCCTGTCCTTCGCTTACCAATCCTAAGTTTTCGGGGGAAAAGCTCACATGTGAGTGAAAAAAATATATTTTCACACTCATTGAGCAATCTAACTCTTGAAATTTTTCCAGCTTATTCATTGTAATTCTTTTACAGTTAGGATCCTTGTAATTGACAAAAAACTTTCTAATGAAATCTTTGAAAATAACTCATATTTTTTTCCATTGTTGTCATGTAAGTCTCAAATTCGTTATCCTTCATTAGCTCTCTAATATCTGGACCAACAAAGATTCCATATGTCTGCTTGACTTCTGATATACCTTGAAATTTTTTGAAACTCAGTTGGAGGCAAGGGCACTGGAATATTAGTTTCTATCAGGAACGAGGCGTATGGCCGATGGAATAATATTAGGATAAGATATCAGCTTTTTATTTTGGCGGTTATACCTATGGATAAGACAGGAGCAAAAGTAACCATCATCAGAGTGGTTTTCGGCTCCCTATACGTAGAAACTCTAAATCGTACAGCTGCCTTCTTTCCTTTGAGCCAGAAGCGTAGGTCGTTGAGGCACTTAACACAGATTTTGTGATGAACCCATAATTTGTCTTAGTCTCCAATTTTCATGCCAAAATAAGTAGGATAAATCTTTTTACTTGGTCTGTAATGCTTCTCATGCGATTTTTAACTAAACTATATTCACTGTATGTATAACAAAAGTCATCTGGCAAAGTTTTGCCACGTCTTGAACTCAAAGTCATGTTTCACGAAACGCACAGAAAAAAAAACTCAACTGTTAAAAGTGTTTCTGAGATGTATCTCCCACTTATGCAGTGCATGCACTACAATAAATTACGCATGAAAGAAAAAAATTGAAACCAAGTTCCAAATTTCAGCGTCTTACGTTCAGAATCAATCCGGACGAGTAACAGTTCCTGAGTTATGAAGCCAAGATAAGGATCTAAGTTAATAATTCACGCGATGCTATTGGTCGAGAAATATTGTGACAAGAAGAGAAGGAAGGCAAAGTAAAGATGTCACAGAGTGGTATTCTGTACGTTTCACCAAGGTAGAATGAAAGTCAGCCACGGTGGGAAGAAATTCAACGCTGTAAGAAATTTTTGGTAAATGTGCGTAAAAATCCTAGCAAAATTAAATTTTTCAAAAAAACGTGACGCGATGGAAAATTTCTTAGTTGATGATAGCTGAACTGATGTATTTTTGGTGCTGATTTCAGAAATAATACATTAAGTTCAGCTATCATTGCTCTTGGATTTTTTTCATTGTAACCCTGTGCAATTGCTATGCTATACTCAAGTTACTTAAAAGTAGCAATTTAAAAAAAAATTTGAAGATAAAGTAATTTTTTTCTAATTTTACGAACAACAATATTTCTTAGGGCGTATAAAATGAGAGAAAAATATGCACAGTGGACTTATCAATGAATGTTGAGTTGTTTTACCGCAAAAGTTTTGTATCACCTTTTACAGAATGAGATGGGAGTTAAAATATTTCCGGAATTAATTTGATAACGCGACAAGGGCTTTTTGGCGCGATTAAAGAATCACGCCAAGTAGCGCTTGTCCTCGATTGATCTGAAACCCACGATGGAGGTCTAGTTTAAAAAATCGCCTGGAAAATCATTTTAAAGAACTGTTTTGAAATATATTTCTAGTAAAGAATACAAGAATAGATTCAAAATAACCAATATCAATCAATAATTATCAATATAATATAATAATGATAATTATATTAATATAATATGTAAAGAGAGAGAGAGAGAGATCATATAATATAATTTAATAATGATAATTATATTAATATAATATGTAAAGAGAGAGAGAGATCAAATAATATAATTTAATAATAATTATTATACGTAATAACCATATAATTTGATATAATAATAATTATTATATATAACAATAACCATATAATATGATATAATAATAATTATCATACATAATAATTATCATATACAATAATTTTCTTCATATATAATAATAATCTTATAATATAATAATAATTATCATATATAATAATAATATAATAATAATCATTTTTAAGAATAATTGTACTACATTATGCGTAACATAATTACATAATATATATTAAAATTAATCAAAAATGAATATCAATTAATAATTGTTGATAACTTGCAATATTCCAAAAACTGCGAGTTCCTTTAATGAATTTTATCGAACAAGGAATGTTTTAAAAGGCATTACCTAAAAGTAAATAAAGCGTAAATGCGTGATTGCAACAATAACTAAGTCACTCGTCTCGTTCTCGACACTCTACTAAATTTCAAAATAACGAGATCCACATCATCATTATCTTTCGCATTGCCTTAAAGTACGAAGTTAATTTATAATTAAAGCTCGTTATTTTACATTAAATAAATAAATTTATAATGTTCTTGAATTTATTTGAATTTTAAAAATTAAAAATTAAAATCAAAATATGAAAATAACTAATACTAAGAGCAGATGCGTTGATACAGCCGTATCTGTCGTATCAATGATGCAGGGTCTTCAAGGTACAGGGTCCCCAACATATGTAAGAAAGGGGCTCCAAAAAAGGAAGTCAAAGGAATTTTGATACAGGGACCCCTCGGAACAAGCTGCAGCAGTGAATAAGAGCATTCGAATTCATAAAATAAATCGTATATAGATTATTAAATATGCTTTATATAAACACAAGTGTTTTTATAATTTAAGTTACACGCATTCATAAATTTCCACGTTACAAAAAATTCAATTTGAAAAAAATTACCACATGTTATATGTAAAATTCCCTAAGAAGCTTTAAGTTTCAAAAGGAAAATTATGTTTAAAATAAGGTGCATACATTTTGTGCGAAACATCAAATTTTTTTCTTACAAAAATGAAGAAAACATTTTATATAAACGCGTTTCCTACTTGTAAAACACAAGAAAAGCATTATTTATCCATAACCTACATAGCGCGATGAACGAAAAAATGCTTCATGTTAATACAATTTTCATGACAATTCGTACTCAATAACAATCATTTAAACATATTCACGTGAAACTTCGTCAGAGCTTCAAAACTGATTTATTACTTTTATTTTATACCAAAATAGTTCTCAGGAGTTCTTTAAACGTGTCAATGTCTCTTCTGTCTATCACGCAAGTATTATTTGTATGTATTTATTACTGAAAGCTATTAATTATCGTTCACTTTTTCCTCTAAAAAGTAGACTAGATAATTAATGTGTACGCGTATTTTGAGTCACAGTTCTTTATATTGTGTATTTTAATCAAATATTGGGTTTCAACAGCATTGAGCTACTTTTCAAATGAACATTTATAAATTATTTACTTGATTTAGAATGTGATCTATCTATCACACACACATTTTAAAAAGATTTTTGAAATGTTGTAATGAACTTTAAAGTATTGAATCATTATTTTTTAAAGATGATAGTAAATATTTGTGAAAAATAGATCGGTCATAACTTAAGATTAAAACAGTCACAAGCTTAAATTGAATTTAAATTATACTCAAAAGCAAAGAATAACATTCTTAAAACCAACTAATGTAATATATTTCCATTTAAACTTCTTGCTTACAGTGTGAATAAATGTGAAATTATTATATCTGAAAGTTATTTGCAAAATGGTCATATCGTAACAAATATACTATGTAAGTGGTATTCATTACTTCAGTAATTGACCATTTAGAACCAATTATTAACCCAAATAAATATCATTACAATGAAAGGCGAAATTCTAAGCAATTAGTACCATTTGTGATATTTTTTATTAACTTGCCTTATAACTTAATTTCTTTCTGACATCATTAAGAGAAGATTGAATATCATAAAAAAAAGCAAATAAAATTATACTGTTTCAGTATCGTAAAATCCTGCGTATAACGTGCACTTTTAACACAAAAATAAGGTCGAAAATTATGAGTGCGCGTTATACGCCGGGTATAAATGTGAGAGCTTAAAAAATATAGAAAATTTAGACTACTGTATAAATCGAAATACTATTTATTTAAAAGAAATGACATTCCTCATAATCATATATATATATATATATATATATATATATATATATATATATATATATATATATATATAAAGTATACTATTTTTTTCTAATCCTTGGAATAATACCTCGAATAAATTACTTCAAAATATAAGAGCATTGCACACATACATTTCTAGTTTTTCGTAAAAGAAGGGTACACATTATACAGCGAATATATCTAAATAATGAACATTGCAGTTTGAAAGTATTGGTGCGCCTTATACGGCGAATATACCTAAATATTAAAAATTGCAGTTTGAAAGTATAAGGGCAAGTTTTACTTCAGATTTTCGAGATATATGACTTTCGATAAATATTTTTGGGGCAGGATAAAAACTGCGGAAAAAATAGTATTAAGTTATTACACTATTAAACGTAATCATACTTCATTTTAATATTTCATGAGATAGCACAGAGTAAGTAACTTGGTGCCGCATTAGCAAAGTAGTTATTGTTGCAAACTCGTAGATAGCATTGCCAAGTCGTGGTTTTAGTTGGGCACAGGAACTGATGCACGCGTTAAATCGGTCGTGGATGATGGCGAGGTGTGAACTTTGGAGTGTTGTTCTCGTTACTTGACGGGGGTCAAAATTATAAGGCCAATATCCGATAGCTGCCAAGTCGCTACTGAGTGAGATGTTAATAACAAAATAAAATCAAGAGTGAATATTTCAGACGTTATTACTATTATTTCATTCGAAGTGACAATCTACATATTACATCATTAAAATAATAGCGTCGAAAAATTGTTTTTTCAAGTGTCTTTGGCTATAGTTGATGTAGATTTAAGTTTTAATGAAAATATGCATTAAATTTTAAGTACTAAAAATTTCAGTTTCTGCTGTTGGATCCATAATATTTAATATGATTAGTCTTAAAAACATGAGTTTGAAGTTGTTCATTAATCAAGTCGTTTGGGAGTCATTCATGAATTGTTGAGTTACTTAATTCTTCATGACTTTTTCATATATGTGTTTGCGTGTCTGACGAATTTTTTTCCTCTCAATTTAAATTTTATACAATACTTTTTTTAAAATCTATTCATTCATAATTACATATAAAATAAACTGAAGTCATAGATATTTGAAGTGAATAACTAATATCAGATAAGCACAAAAGTTCTTATTTTTGGAGATGAAAATTTGCAGTGGTTATTTAGATTATATGAATATTTTGTGTTTCTTATAGTACTGCATTTGTGAAAACATTTCAGGTTTTGTAATATAAATTTGTGTGACATTGTTTTCTATTCTAGTTCTATAAAATAATACAGTTGAAATATGCTTTAAATTTCTTTTATACACGAATCCAATATCCGCAACACGAATGAAGTAGAATTTATCTTGAAACTCTTTATGATTCTTATCTTTGCTACATTTCTGCTTAATTTCCATTTATTATTGATTTCTTGTTTAGTAAAATAAATCATTACCTTTTGTTATTAATTATTCCGAGTTCGTCCATTTTCATTGCAAAACGCATTAACATTTTTCAAACATTAAAGATAGATTGTAGAAATCTTAAGAAAAATAGACAGTATTAATATTGTTCCGTTAAGTATTTCAAGAAAAAATTCTGATAAAAAAATTAATTTTTTTTCCGTTTTTAAGTCCTGAAATTATGCGATTAGTTAAGTTTTTCTGTTTTATTATTTACTTTTGCTCATACGTTTGTGTTCAACATATATTTCGTGAGATGATTAAAATAATGTCTCATAAATAATGGAAAACTGATCATAGGCATTTGATATGTTTTTATAGCGCCCATCATGATTTTTTTATCCCTTTAAGACCAACATGAACGTTCATACAGGGAAATTTCACATTTCGGGGAGTAAAAGTTTCTTTATTAATTTTTCCAGTGTAATTGAGGCTAGTATAATTTTAATTACCAGAAGAACATAATACTTAAAGAAAAACAAATCTTGAGTCTTCAAGAGATAAAAATTTCGAACCAGCACAAACCCCGCACGATTGTCCGAGCTAGGTCTTAAAGTGTTATAGATTTATTCTAGTTACAAAGAATTTTCACCTGTTTCTTCGCTCTTATACACTGCGTTTAAAATTTCCTTTCTTTGTGTTTCTATTCCCTGAAATCAAATATTGAAAACTTTTACTGAAGAAAAGAGTGTAAGACAGAAAGAGAAAACTGAATTTTTGTTGTGGTTGTGAAAATTATTGTGTTTATGTGCGCAAAATATCGCGTGAATCTAATTTTTAGTTCAGTCCTAAAATTCATAATTAACTTGACTTGATAAATTTTTACAAAATGAAGCCAAATCAGTGAAGGTGGTTTAAAATTTTCTAATATTGCTTCAAGTTTAGGAATAAAATGATTCATAGATTTTTATGATATGAAATTTTTCTTATAATATAGGAGTTATAATCACTGCCAGCAAAAGAAAATATTTTTGATTGAACAGAGTACTCTTATATATATATATATATCCTTACAATATTAATTAGTTTAAACTCAATTTTTTATTTAGTTCATTAAAATAAGTTAAGGCCAATGAAACGTTCATTTTACATTCGATTCTGTAAAATAATGAAAATCCAGAAAAATATAATATAGATCTGTACTACTAAACCATTTTGTTTAAAAAAATAAAAATTATTTACTTAACCATATTAAGGTTAGAGCAATTTACTCACACACAAACCAAAAGAAACATATTTATATTTCTAAGATAGCCTTTAAGATATCTGATTACGAGATCGGAACCGGGATTTTGCAGAAGTGTAGAAACAAGTACTTTTTTTTAATATTTAATGTCACTTAGACACTTATTTTAGACATTTAATACACGTATAAAATCGTTTTAAGAATATTATTGCAGTAAAAATTATTTAAATGCAATATTTAGACAAAAAAAACCAACTTAGAATTATTTATTTTTTCAAAACATTCTTCTTTTATGAAAATGCTTCTCAAGAACAATATTTTGCTGATATATAACTAAGACATCTCTAGAGAGCCTGAACTATTATTTTTGAAAAATTCACATTACTTTCAGCGTTACTACCAATTAAAATAATTACCTGTTGTGTTTTGTTAAAATTTCTCCACTCTGATGTTTTAAAATATGGATAAATCCACTTCTAAGATATATTTGAAAAATCCTAGTTCAGGCTCTTAATAGAGCTCTAAGCTATACATAAACAAAATATTATTGTTATAGAAGCATTTACCGTAAAAGGAGAATGTTTTGAAACTAACTAATTCTATGTTAATTTTTTTCTCAAATGTTGCACTTAAATAATCTTTTATTGTAATACTATTCTTCAATCAATTGTATATGTGTTTTCTGACCTAAATGACACTAACTATTGAAAAAATATTCAATTGTACTCTTTCACAAAATTACGTTTCCAATCGTAGTCTTATGCATTGTTATACTTTTAAGGTATCCGACTACGTTCGGAATCGTGATTTTGCAAAAGCGTATAAATGGATAATATTTATGATATTTAGTGTCACTTGGATTAGAAAATGTATAAAAAATTGTTTTAAGAATATTATTACAATAAAACATTATTTAAGTAAAATATTTTGACAAAAAATGAACATAGAATGACCAATTTTTAAAATATTCTCCTTTTGTGAAAAATGTTTCTATTATAATAATATTTTGACAGTATATAGCTCTGACCTCTGTACAGAGGCTCAACTAGAATTTTTTAAAATATATAACTTAGAAGTGGGTTCATCCATGTTTTACGACAGCAGATGGAAGAAATTTTAAGAAAAAAAACGCCGATAATTATTTCAATTGCTTGTAGCTCTGAAAATAATGTGAATTTTTCAAAAAAAAAATAATTCAGAATCTCTGGAGAATTCTTTGCTTTACATAAGCAAAACACAATTTTTTAGAAGCGTTTTTTATAAAAGGAGAACATTTTGAAAAAAGGTTATTCTTAGTTAATTCTTTGCCAAAATAAAGTATTTAAATCATTTCTTTTGTCAAAATGCCCTTAAAACAATTTTATACATTTATTATAATCTAAGTGACACTAAATATGGAAATAATCCATTTATGCGCTTTTTTAAAATCGCGGCTCTGAACGTAGTCGGATACCTTAATATAGTTTGCGTTTATAACCTTTTAAGAACATATTATCCAGAGTGAAAATGTTTCCTGTTCCTACGCGGAAACAGCTCTTCCGTTTCTGTATACAAGTGCAACAATTAAAGGAAAATATGCTTTGATCGATTGATCAATTCAGTAAGAGCAGGGAATCCGATCAACCTGTCTTTCTTGTGGATTCGCGCAAAATCCTATCAAAATCGGTCATCACTTCCTTGCAGTTGAAAACAACGCCAGTCGTTCCATACCACAAACCACATGGTGGCCTACTCAAACGGCTCCACACACACCTCAGGCGTTATGTCAATAGCAGCTGAAGCGTAAACGGACATTAGAGATTTCCAATAACAATTAAATATTATTTATTTGTTCTTAGCTTTAGTTGGATAAGTTATGCTGTGCAATTATGTTTATAGAATGCTTAATCTTTTCTTCCATTTCTAATGCATTTTCTTATAATTAATAGATTTTTATCCTCTTTTAATACTATGCAGTAATGATGCTCTGAGAAATGTGTAATTAAAAGTAGTGTTGGAAGCAAATCTGAATATGGTGAGGTCGATTCAGACCACAAATTGTTTTGTTATATATTCGAATTGTGATGTAGAATTCTGAGAAATGATCGGTTGTCATGATGATAAGATCAGTTGTTGGGTGCTTTGAAATGTCTCTGATTCATTTGCATTTCGTTTGAAATAATTGTAGCAATTATGATAATTTAATATTTATTACTTTCACCTGGTGAATTCTGGAACTTAAGTATTAATCTGCCCCAGTTTTACTCTTTTATTATTAGAGTTCAAGAAATTTTAATATTATTTATCCTTAAAACCTTTAAAAATCATTTCATTTTATATGTGAATGTTTATGATAAATTTCTAATGCTTGCATAACAAAATACGTAAACAAAGTTCGCAGTTCTTTTATTTAAAATCAAATACCCTCTACTGCATAAAATTACAGTATTAATTTTTCATAACATTTTTCATTCACCAGGAACAGCTTTGAATTTCTCGGTCAGATATATTTATGACGGTGAATTTAAGATTGATTACATAAAATATCTTCATTTTAAATAAGTAGAAAGAATGTAAAAAAACAACTCTATACTTCAAGAATCACAAATAAAATAAGTATTTTTCAGAAGCATGGGAAAAGTTATTCTATGTACATTTCTAGTTTGGCATATTAGAAAATATTTTACTTTGGACTAATATGATACTGCAAATGTGAATATCAGATTCAACTTCAATATTTTGATCGAAAATTGTGGAATTCGTTGCATATAAGAAATTATTAAGGATTCTGTATGTATGCTGGTATCGCACAACAAAATAAGAATAAATAAATTAATATGATCATTCACAGAAGCAGAGATAAAATGAATTGGAATAAAAAAGAGAGAATTGGAATTGGTTTAAAAATTTATAGTATTGAAGATCTTATAGTTTAATTAAAATTTGAATTGGTGGTAGTAAAAAGCTTTTTGATATTTTCATACGGCAAGATGTGTGGATGGCTTTGAACTAGCAAAATATATAAATATATATGTATATAATATTTTGGTGGGAAATATTAACATGGTGATGTGTTGACATGGTAAAAGTTTACTTATCTCAACAGTATTTCATACAAATATGTTTAACTCTATATCATTGTAAGTAGATTATTAACTACTGTTACATTTTATTAAATTATCAATAACGTATTTTATTTCCTAATAATTACATATTTCTAGTATTCCCTTCTTTCCCTATATCCCAGTAGTATATGCAAATTACAGGTGAAGATTCGCTGGCCAGAATACATTGTTTAAATCTGCATTCTTGCTTCCTAAGGACAAGAGTTTGCTATTATTGCTACTGTGACTAATATTTCTCACAGTTCTGTCTAGTTATTATAGTTAGGATTATATTTATTTGTGTACTATATTATTATGGATAATATAAATATGTGTATACGTACATATAGTGAAATAATGATAGACACAAAATTCAAAACTTAAATTATTGCTTTTCAAAAAATAATCTAAATTTTTATAATATAAACTTTTAACAACTTTACACAAAACTATTACCCCGCAAAGACACAAAATTCAATGAAGTAAAGTAAATTAAGAATACAAAAGTGAGAAATGCAAATTTAGGCGAAAAAATTGCAAGTGAAAATCACAATAATTCTTATTAGCAAATCTTAAAATAAAATTAATATTTAGTATAACTACCATTCAACTTCAAGACTTCATCCATTTTCTAAGGTTATTATACAGACTTTGAGCAAAATTTAGAAGTATATTTCCCCAAGTATAGGAGTAATGCACTGTAATAATTTTTTTTATAATATAATTTTTTGATACTCGGTATGTGTGAGCAAGTTAAAATTTTGAAAACTTCTTTTAAGAACTTTGTTTCCAATCTATAATTAGTCTTCATTCTAAAAGTGCAAACTTTTATTGTTTTTTTAAAATATTTCATAGAAAATATTGATATTTTGCTATTTTTAAAGTTGCGAGGCTTAGATTTCATAGAAAAATTTCTTGGACCATACATATAGGCTTCATCAAAAAGTGTGCATACAGTTAAACTCTCCAAAAATCTTAGTACGCATGCAATTCACTCTATTTAATTATCGATACTATCGAATGAAACCATTACTTTGGCATATGAAAACTGGTGAAGTTAATTTTAATACCTTTAACAATGAGGATTTAGAATGGCTGAAGTAGTAAGCATAGTCTTTATTTCGAGGTCAACGTTACTTCTCTCGAGCCATGGGCTAAAGCAGCGATATAATAGCAGCCGAGCCTTTTTAAGTGGCCCGATCATGGTCCCTTGCTGGGAGAAATTTTCTTATTTGAGAACATTGTATTAAAAATTTGGTGTGAAATTCTTTGTTAAGAAATCAAGTATATCAATTTTGCTTTTGTTGTCGGTGTCGTACGTGTACGAACTGATACTCCTTTTCTATTTGGAACAGTTACGGTTAGAGATAACAGACAACACAGTGGAGTAGCGACAATTTTATGGGTAGAAACTAATTTTTAACTATCTTTCATATCTTGCAAGAGAAAAATATTCCAAAAAGATAAATCGTTTCAAGACAGTTGGGAGGTTGACTATTTTGTAGTGAAAAATAAACATGGATTATTAATTGTTTAAGTTGTCACGAAAGTGCTGTATTTAAAAAATACTAATAAACAGGAATCTCATTCAATGACACTTTTCCTCGAAGATCTCTTTCAAGAGGTAATAAATAGGCTTTCTTGAATAATCTTTGCAACAGCAACAAAATGTTTTGTCAGTGGTAATATCACAGTGGTAACAAAGACATCCTATTGATGCGACGCTATTTTAACTTCTTCACTTTCTAAATTGTGGACCCAGTTTCTTAATTTCACGTCGCATCATAACCATAGTTAAAATAAACTAGAATGCATAAATTAACAGTAAAATAAACAAAAATCAATAATTTAACAGAACGAACTTTTTAACGTTTAAGATAAATTTATTTTAAGCACACGCATATAGAAATTTACTTTTACTACAAGAAGATCAAAATAATTAACTTAGCTTGAGGGGGAGGATGCTGGGGAAAAGACATGGTCGACGCCCGGAATCTCGGAGTACGGTTTTTCTGTAGCTCTGGGATCGGCTTTCCGTATCTAAAATCGGGTGCGTGCCGTTTTTATTCAGCACCTCGTCACCCAAAAATCCTAGCTCTTTGTCTTGTCCAGTATAATTTCTCTGATTGGTCCCGAGGCCGGCTCAGGGTTACACCACCTCAAAATTTATGGGTTTAGTGAATTTTTAACGCGGGAACTTTTTTGACATACCCCACCAAAAGGAATTTCACCACATCCGGTCAGGGGGGACTCGTATAAAAATCCCAAGCCGCTTCAGGGGCGAATTCTAAACAGGAACAAATCTGGCCTCCCATCACTATGAAGTTTTTTTATAACATTGGTAATCATATCAAACCGTTTACTGATGCAGAAATTGTGAAGGAGTGTTTCTTAAATTCGTTTCTAATTTAGTGTTAGTGACAAAAAAATGTAAAAAATAATAATAAAATGCAAAACAGGAGTTCTAATATTTCGATCAATTTTCCACATTTTAAATTTCCAATGTTATCTCGGTCATAAAGCATCCCTCCCCCGCTGAAGTAGCTGTATGCGGCCCAGCAAAAAAAAAAAAAATGGTTGAGTACCCCTGGGCTAAAGTCTTGGTGCCACAATGTACATGGGTTAGTGCACATTAAATGTGTCAAGGCTCATAGTCCTCTCATTGGCAGGGTGTGGAAGTTTGGAGAGGGAGGTATCAGCTCAAGTGCAGTCTTCGCATTTTGAGTTTTGTCGTCAATAACCTTCGTGTTGCTTCCTGGTGTGATGTTAATAATAATTACTTAATTGGATGATTTTTGATTAATTGCTTATAAATGATGTCATGTGTAAAAACCAGGGCCTCGAATCGTAATTTTTTTTCGTTGAAGTTCAACTGAAAAAAAATATATCGGTTCAGTTCTGTATGAATAATTTTATTTTATGTATATTCTTATTTATACTAAAAACATAACTCTACCACTCATATAATCTAAATATAATCTATGAAAAATATAATTCTAATTTAACATTAAGAAGATTTTATTCTTTTTTTAATTAGTACCCTATGGGAATTAATACCATTTACCAGCATGTATGATGAGCAGAGAACGGCGAGCTTTTGGCATTGTTATCCATTATCAAAATCGCATTTGACAACTAGGTTTATGTGATTCTGATTTGTCTTTATAAACAGTCAATACAAACATCCTAGGATGATCGCATGCTGAGATGCAAACAATATAACTCAGACTGATATTTTGCTTAAAAAATCATCTAGTTCATTCAAATAAATTAAATCTGCCTTCTACAAGTTTAATGCAAAACTGAAACAGAAAAGTACTAGTAAACATCAAAGCAGGAAATCGAGAAGCAATGTATATGTAATGATCATAATTATGTGGTTGACGTTAAATTAGAAAATATTGACAAGTTATAGTTACTGTAACAAAATTTCTAGAGATATATCGAACCGAAATAAACCGATACTTTTTTTTTCGGTTCAGTTCTGGTTTTCGTTCCGACCTAAATAACGGGTTTTTTCCAGTTTTCGGCTCAATTCCGGTTTGAAACCCTGGTTAAAAGGATATTATTGATTTAACTTAAGATGTAGTAAGTCCAGAAGGTGATGAAGACATAAAAGGAAAATACCAGCACACTCCATCACTCTAAAAATTTTATATAAGAAAGCCTTCAACTTTACAAATAAGAAAATAATTTTCTTGTTACTTATTTCAATTCTAAATGAACTATTAAAGCCCGATGTTTGTGTAGATATTCGAAAGCCGCATTCGGTAGCGTGGTGTGTAAGTTTGAAGAGTAGGGTTCCAGGTCAGATGTCATCCTTGTGACTTGACTGAGGATGAAAATTATGAGCTCCGATACCAATAATCCTTGTGTTGCTTTAGAATGCGACTTTAATAAATAAAAATTCAATTAAGCGGTGAAATGCATTAACCACTCCCCTTACAAATTTTTTGAAAAAAATTGTAAAAATCATCCCATTCTTTAATTTTAATATTAAATACAAGGAAACGAAACAAAACAAAATATGTAGGTTTTAAGTTGAATTTTTAATTTTTTACAGTTGTAAAAGCATTAAGTTTTAATATTAGTTTACTATCCCGAGTTATCTCGGGCTAATAAAAAAATTTAAATATTAGTCTTTGTATGATAGTTTTTGAAACAAGGGACAACATAAAGTGATACCTGACATTTTGTACACTGGTATCTGGTTTCTGGCTTACCTCTGAAATTTATTTTACGGGAGCACAGAGAAGACTGTCTCGTTGAATTTGATTTTTTTATTAGCAGGAATAACATCTGGAAAATGCGAGGTCAACCTGAGGGGTGAAGGGCTAATGCTGGGACTTCCTGATGTGGCAGAAAACTCGTCACCATAATTTTCTGAAATTATTTTTTCAATCAATTCTATTCTAAAATGTTTAGGTGATTATGAGCCTCCTGATTCACAGTACAAAATGTATAGGCTACATACAGAAGCATCACTTTCACTATTTTCAATGTCCACCTCTTCGTAATCACTATCAGAAAAATCATCGCTTTCGCTATCTCTTCCACCATCGCCGTTATTTTACTTTTATTCGCAACCATCCTTCTTTATACATTACTAATCCATAAGCCGACGTGTACTAAACAATAGGGAAAGCACGTGACCTGTCCCGCCAAAAGATTCGCGAAACCAACAAAACTTTGCTAACTGCCAATCAAAGCTGAATATTTCCTTTCATTTCCTCCGAGCGAGTAGAAACGTGATTAAACACGATCGTACTTACAAATTATGCCTCACCCGACTTTTCTCGGGATAATAATTAACTGAAATATATACGAACCCGAAATAACTCGGGGTAATCAGACAAGCGGTTAAAAAAATTAAAAGAAACATCATCACAAAGTTTACTTACTTATTAAATAGTAATAAAGAAAGATCAACATACAATGGAAAAGAGGTTAGTGAAAATCATTTACTTTTACTGTGCAGATCTATTTAAGAGCCAATAATTTAGCTCTTCTGATGACAAAAATGATTTTGAACTAATCAGCAGTCTTTCAAAAGAAACCAGTTGCATTGAAAATCACAAAACTTTATCAGGTTGTCAAAACGGTTACAAAATACAAAACAGTGTACATGATAATTTTCAATAGTATAAAAATAATTTAGATTGTAATCCAAGTTAATTTTAAACTTTCATACATTGATTTCTTTCAGATCTCGAAATGAGTTTATTTTTAAAGGATTGTTTAAAATTTTATACAATTTAAGGATATTATGGAAAGTATCTCTAGTTTTTTTAGGTACGTAAAATCCTTTATTAGTTTTTTCATTTGAAGTTTTCTATAAAAAGTATCTGCCATATAAAATTATTTTTAATACTTTAAGTGCATATTTTTTTCATCAAAGGATAGTTTTAAAATTCTATTTAAGAAAATGACACACTTTTTACATTCTCGTAAATTAAGATCAGTTAATTTATTGATGAACAAAACTATGTACGTCTGAAGTACCAGTTGATTTAGTTTTCAATCTATTTTAAATACAATTAAATTTATCCCAGGATATATATAATATGATATATAACAAAAATCATCTCTTATTAAACGCCCAAAATAAGAGGTAGATTGGAAAATGAGAAATGCAAGCAAATATTCATATCCAATTGTAACCAGTTCTATTTTATCATTAGCCTTTATCAGTTTTTCTGAATTTTAAACACATAATATATCATTCTTATCACTTTTAGGATGTCTTCCGACATCAGCACAGTATTAACATTTGTGTTTTTTTGTTCCTGTTGAATGATTTATTAATGTCGTTTACATCGCTTAATGTAGGATATATTTGTGTTTTCTTCCACAAATAGTTGGTGTGATTGGCTTTTCCCGATGTTTCACGAGATAACGTTTTAAATGTTTTAATTTTTTAATGAAGTTTATCGCTCGCGTAATAGAAAAATTTATTCATCTATTTACAAATAATTGTATAAATGTAAATGCTTTGCTTGCATTGGAACGGTTGCTTACAATTTTATTTTTTTCTCCACTTAATTTTATACATTAGTTATTAAAATTTCCTAATTTTTTTTCAGAACAAGCCTAATTTTTTTCAAGAAATAAAATACAAAAACAATAAAGTTTATTTTATTTTTGGAAGCAACACAATGGATATTAAAATTGGGCAAGAAAATTACTATTAGAGAAAATGAATCAACAAAGTTCTATTTAATTCTAGATAATTATCAAAATAAAGAGAACACTACAACTTGCAATGATTGCTGTTAAATCTCTGATGCATTAATAATAAATTCAAATAAAATCATACGCATGATTTGAGTTATGACTCGTTTAACAAGGAAAGAGTCAGGGCCGCCACGTGGGTATTAGGTGCCCTTGTTCAAATTGAAATTTGGAGCCCCTTTATGGGGTTCTTTCTGTTGCACTCTCATAAAGTGCTGCAAATTATACGTGAAATACTCTTTGATAGTATTCAAAATTTGACTTTCCAACGGAAAAGCTTAAAAATTATAATATTAAAACACGTTTGTCTTATTGTTTTTTATTATTTCTTAAATTTTAAAAACAAAATTATAAAACATTTTTTTAAGTAAAACATAAAAATTAGAAAATATATTCAAATATTGATTCCCCTAGCTTTTTAGCACGAGCTACAAACGCTCGTATCAACTCCTTTATATTTAATTCATCCCAGATTTCGCTCTCTATGGATATAATTGACAATGATCTCTTCTTTGTCATGGTAGATCGCAAGAGTTTTTTTTGTTATAATTTTAAGTTTTGAGACGCTTTATTCTCCAGTAGCTTCTGAAACTGGCAGGGTTAAGGAAATCCGTATAATGCAATATTTAGAAATGTATCGGTAAGATTGCTTTTATAAATATAATTTAAAACATCAATAGGTGACGTATACTCTTTGGTAAAACAGCGCAAAGATTTACCACATTTGCTAAATTTAAAATATCATGGCAGATGTTAATGGAACAAATGAGTTTAAACGAGGAAATCTTCTGAAACAAATTTTTTTCTTGAGTTCTTGATTCCATGTCTCTTGTTCGATCTTCTTGAATATATATATATATATATATATATATATATATATATATATATATATATATATTTTCAACGTTTCCTTCAAATTGTTTTTCAACGGTCTAAAGCTTGAATTCTACTTTCCCATCTGTTGTTGGATAGTGGCTTTAAAGTCAAATTTTCAACATACTGTCGTAAAATAGACCAACATTTAATGGACGAAGAAAAGTATGGTTGTAAAGTTCCTGCTCACTACTCCGAAGAAATTAACTATTTCGAATAAAATTTTAGCTACATCATTTACAACTAAATTTAGAGAATGGGCAGAGTAGAGGATAAACAGTGTCCTCGAAATATTTTTCATAATTTTTTGTTGCAATTCTTTGTTCTTTCATCTCTTATTAGCACCATTATCGTAAGATAGGCCTCGTAAATCTTATAAATTTAATTCTAACGATTTTAAATGTCCATTTAGGAATTCAAACAGAACTTGTCCAGTAGTGTTGTCGACAGATTGAAATCCTATAAAAATTTTCTTCAATTTGGACTTATTGGCTTCCTGGTTCTTATAAACAAATCGAATTACAACGGTCAACTGTTCTGTATCATTGACATCAGGTGTAGTATCCAGAATTGGTGGGTAATCTTTCAACGATTTAATCATATGCAATAAACTCTTTTCAGTTCCTTCTGGAATAAAACTTATAATTTCTTTCTGAATTAGATCCCCTAAGTAATGAGCATTGTTCTTCTTTTGAGATATTTGAATTTTGTGGAGATGTTCAGCGATTATATTGGATCAAATTTTTATATTATCATTATGAAATAACTCTTTCGAAGAACCTCTAAATGCAAGGTATTGCTGAGCTAATTATTGAATTAAAAAATAAATCGTTCAATAACTGATTGCCAGTAAACCTTTTCGGCATCATTAAGTCTTTGTTGAGCTGCATTAGTGGTACATAAATTACGCAAATATATTTTTAAATTAAAATATAAAATTAAAGTAAAGATAAAATCTTATTTTATTGTTTAGAAAATATAAAACATGCAAAATTGAAAGCGTATAATTAACAACTTTTATTTAAGGTATCCAAGTATGTTCGGAACCGTGATTTTTCAAAAGCGTATAAATGGATAATATTCATGATATTTAGTGTCACTTATATTTAAAAAATGTATATAAAATTGTTTTCAGAATATTATTACAATAAAAAATTATTTAAGTAAAATATTTTGACAAAAAATAAACATAGAATGACCAATTTTCAAAATGTTCTCCTTTTGAGGAAAATGTTTCTATTATAATAATATTTTGCCTGTACATAGCTCAAACCTCTGTACAGAGGCTCAAATAGAATTTTTGAAATATATAACTTAGAAGTGGGTTTTTTCATGTTTTACGACAACAGAAGATAGAAATTTTAAGAAAAAAAACGCCGATAATTATTTCAAATGGTTGTAACTTTGGAAATAATGTGAATTTTTCAAAAATCATAGTTGAGCCTCTGTACAGAGGTCTGAGCTATATACAGGCAAACTATTATTGTAATAGAAGCATTTTTCACAAAAGGGGAACATTTTGAAGAAAAGATTATTCTAAGTTAATTTTTTACCAAAATATTGTATTTAAATAATTATTTTTGTCAAAATATCCTTAAAACAATTTTATACATGTATTCTAATTTAAGTAACACTAAATATCATGACAATTATCCGTTTATGCACTTTTTTATAACCACGGTTCCGAACGTAGTCGGATACGTTAAGTAACATAAAATTAAAATAAAAAACTAGAAGTACTGTAAATTTTGGTGCCCCCCGTGGCCCTTGCGCCCTTGTGCAGTGAACATTTTTTCCACTCCCACGCTGCGGTCCTGGAGGAGTTACAACCAATACAAAATTTCTTCGAGACAGGATTGTGGCCTATTGGGACAGCCATATATCACTCAGAAAAATTGTTGCTCGCGTCGATTGTGATCCCAAAACTGCTGTGAAAAAATTAAATCAAAGGGTTTAGAGGACAATAAAAAAACACCTTTCCACAGGATAGACTTGTTGTCCACGAGGACTCGTGGAGACATACAGACAAATCACATGTCCTAAGATTGGTGAGATTGATTCAGTTACAGGAGGAAAATTGTTCACAGGATGACATGATGGCATCTGAAACATCATGGACAGTCATCACGATGATTATGGTTAAGGCTTCCCTTGGTGCTGTAATAAAGACAAATGTGCCTACAATGCATATGTTTTGAATGATGATTATTAACCCATGAATGGCATCATGTAATGAATTTAATTCTACCCACAAATTTATGATGGGTTTATCTTTGTGTTGAGATATCGAAGCAGAAATTTTTCAGATTTCACTTGTATTTTCCATACTGTTGTAGAATGTAATAGGGTACACAACCAGGTAACTTTTTATTAGCATAAACAGTACTTGGGACACAAGTGGTGGTGGTTGTAGTTTTGGATGGCATCACTCGTAGCCATAACAGCTAATGAGTCTTGACGTAGAATTAGGTTCACATGGAAGAAAAAAAAAGTCCGTATCTGGCATCTTAGTTCAGTTATTCCAAGTGACCAGTAGGTTCTATCAAAATGGACTGCATTTGTTTCGGAATTCAGCAAATTACCCCCTCCCCGCAAATTACGTGAACATTTTTTTCTGTCTTCCTCCTTTTATATATATATATATATATATATATATATATATATATATATATATATATATATATATATATATATATATGTAAGGATAATTAAATTAGATTAAAAATTAAATTCCCTATCTAGCACTTGACTCTATCTGTCTCCGTTCTCATATTCAAGTATCAAACTAATCGCCCATTTATGTCTTCCGAACATATGGCCTAGCCAATAAACATGTCTCTAATTCTAGATCGTTAGATTTAATAGTCAACATATGTCAGCATTAACTTGCAAGCACCATGTTCAAAGCAGCGACACTTACCAGATGTTTTTCACGTGAAACCCCCACCATGGCGTGTTTTTTACTCTCTGCTCTTAGCGGTCAGAATAGATGTACAAACGATTGAATAAAGACCGTCCCTTTTTCTAACTTTTAATCTGATCCGTCCCTTTTTCTAACTTTTAATCTGATTCTGTCTCCAAAATCATGACATATATATAAATAAAGAAATCGCAATCACAACTTCATAATCAATTAATAAATTGAAATTATATGAATCTTATAAAACTAAATATCATTTCAAAATATCAATGGCGAATATAGAAGATACAATTCCAACGTTTTCTAACAAAATTAAAAAATTATAAAATAAAAATTTATGAAATATCCAAGTGCAACCTCGGACTTAGGACTGATAAGTGAGGTTAAACTAGTTTGAGGGCGCTAATCTTCCCCCTATTGCAACTTGGTAAGTTAATCGGGAAATATATCCAATTCTCAAAAATTTTAAAAGTTAAAATTAAACTTGAAAAATTAAACTATTCTAACTATATATATGAATGTAATAATTCCAATAATCTGTAATAGCTCTTGAATTATTAACGTCCAGTCCTTCAGGACAACCATGTAATTATTTTAATTGGTTACCCGCCTACCGGGGACTTGTGAAACTATCTCCCTCCACCTCCTAAAATCACGTGAAGTCCCGTTGCTCATAAATACCGAGATCTGGAAATCGCGCTCTTTTTTCTCTTCTGTCTGTAGTCATGTAGCCGGCTGCTTGCTGCTTTATTTTGTAGTTACTTTGTCTATGCTGTGCCGTCTATCCTTATGTTTATGTGTTTCAAGATGCAATAAACTGGATTATTGATTTACATGACTGCCTAGTCAATCCCATCATAGAAAATGCATCAACATACAGTATCATTCACAAACCTCCAGCCACGCCCTACCTTTGGTTCGCCATTGTTAAAATCAACCACTCGCCACGACAAAATACGGCATAGTATGCACTACTATAAGTTTCCTTATGGTTATTGACTTTGTGTAGAGTATTGGCCGAGTGTGGTATTTGTCGAGTGGCTTCAAGAAAACATCTTCAAGTAGACGTTCATTTTTTATTCACACACACATAACGTAGGTGGACAATTCACAGTTATATTCCACATCTATTTGTTATGTACACGAAAACAGACACATATAACAGAAGCGATATCTTGACGGACACAACACAAAGACAAAAAGCAAGCGGCGACGATTACATGATGAAGACAAGCAGACAAAGAGAGCGATTACACAAGATTTTCGCTTTTATACCGGCAATGACTATTATGTAATAGTGGTTTTGACTGGATAGAATGAACGGGAGAAGGGATTTCGGACTAGCTGATTACGATTAAGATTACAGTGTTATTTTTAAACCAAAGAATTAAAGTTTGTTCAAACATTAGTACAAATAATTAACAAAAAGGATACTAGAGAGAATTATTACACACACACACACACACACACACACACACACACACATATATATATATATATATATATATATATATATATATATATATATATATATATATATATATGCGTGTGTGTGAGTGTAATATACAATACTTAATATTAATTTAATTTTAAATCTTATATATTTTTTCTAACTTAATTACAAGTACTTTTTTTTTGTTTATAAAAGCTGGTCTCGGTTCTTTTTCAGCGTTAAAGGACAGGTGTATTTTGACAGATTTATCCTCAACTGTTACAAAAAAGGTATCTTATACTAGCTTACACTTGAGTTACTCAACGAATGGCTGACGTAAAGTATTTACATAAATACTTTATATGTCACCCTACACAATTTCCAATATATTGACTTCTATTCCCAGTCATTTTATTACGTTATTATAGGATCTATATTATTTTCCCTATTGCAGTCCCATATCTGAGCGAATGTGGGGATTCTTCTTTCTCTGTTTTCGATTTGTACTTACAGAGATTAGATGCAAAAACGGCTTCTCTCCTACGTTTAAATTACGTTAGTAAATTCGTTTCTACTCGACTATTTCTCGACTTTCACTAATAAACATTTACACAGAAATATATACATGCATACAACAAAATTCTAAATCCTATAAATTATTAATTTTCCCACTATAAACATGTTCACGTATAAAATTAAACAGCTAATACTTTCTCACAAAAGATCATTTAACCTTCAGATTCCAATCCCACCTCATTTCCTTTTGCAGTCTCCGGGCATACATTCCCCTGCTTCCCTCGTCGTTCAAAAACGAAACTAAAGAATGATGATTTAGCAGTTGGTCAGAATAAATATACAATCCAACTCAAAATCGGACACAGTTGACTTTTGAGTTGCGTCGCTATAAATTTGTTGAAAGCTGTCCTCGAGAATGAATGCAAAAACTGTATCCCGAATAGTTTCCATGCTTCCTTTGAAATATTATTTTTTATAATGCTTCAATTATTGTATTACAATAACCAGGTTTTCAAGATATGAACAATTTTACCCCTTATTGTAAATGCTGCTTAAATACTTTTGTAATATATATATATATATATATATATATATATATATATATATAACGGTATATAATTATCTAATGGTGATTTCAATTCTAAAATGGGTTACTGTAATATTTCATTGATATGTGTACATAAATTACTTTTACAAGGACAAAAAAAAGTAAAAATCAAATACATTACCATCTGTAGTTTTATATGTATTCAAAAATAAATAAATAAGTTTCACCTAATAGAAATTTATATATTTCCATGGCTTTTTTTTTGATTTAATAAAAAGAAAAAAATAATTTTAGTAAGCTTTATATGCTTACTTTTATGTTCCCATTAAGTCAAATTTATATCTACATATATTTATTTCAATTTACCTTATTATGTAAAGAGTTACAAGCATATTACTTTATTTAAAATATTTATTGGAAAAATAAGTAAACTTAATACAAAGTAAACAAAAACTATTTTTTTTACTTCAACGTAGAACATTTTAACATAGCATATGAAATAATAAAGAATATATATTTTTTTCGTACTAAGGAATGTAATTTATCTTTGATGAATTACATTTTAAAATTGTGTAAATTTCCAACAAAAAAAATGTAGTTGATTTGTTTAAATTACCTTCCGTCTAAATTCCTAATTGGGCTGTTTCTGACAGGTCTAGTCAATTTAAATTCGCTTAAATGAAATGAAAAGAAAACCAGATTTTAACCATCACTTTCTAGTTTCCGTGCAATGCAACAAAAATATTTTAAATATCAATTCAAGTTAACGCAAGTGAAACCTACTGTCGAAACATTTCCAGACGAGATTTTAATCTGTGACTCACTAACATTAGACAGATTCATTTTAAATGAGAGTATATTTATTTCTTATAAGGATTAGAAATAAGTTATATATTTTTTCAGTTTTGAAAAGAGTTTTAATGCACTCTTTGTATATGAGAGTATGGAATATCTGCTTCAATTTACTTTTTGAATTTTTTTTGGCTCAGAACATTATTTATAGTAAATTTTTGTCTTATTACTTTTCGTTATCATATGATTATTTAAAATATCAATTGGTTAGTCTGAAAAAGTTTTCATTTTGTATATTTTTAATTTAAGCAATGAAACTAGTTTATAAGTGCATTTAAATGAATGATTTAAGAGGTAAATGTGCGATGAACAGTATTTCAAAAGAAATGAATGAAAATTAATGCTAAATTTAATAAATATTTCTAATAAAGTATTCTGATAGTCTGATACGCTTGTATCAAAGGGAGGGGGGTTTAATTTAACTTTGAAAAACATTTAATTTAATATATATAAAATGTTTACATAATATCTCGGATTTTATATAATTTTTGATAAAATCACTCTTTTTTGCCTATTCAATTTGTTTCTCGAAAAATCTAGTAAAATACTTTAATATTTAAAAGTAAATAGTATATTCATCGTGTTTCATTTATTTATTTATTTTTAGGATTTAAAAGAATTATTAGTCTTCAAGAAGGATTCCTAGATGGCGCCATGAGCAAACTAGAGCAATAGTGTTATACACATTTCTTTGTTATTATTTAATAAAAATATTATTTATATTCTTATTTCTTAATTGTTGCACATGTATGGTAATAAATAATCTTAAAATTGCAACACAAAAGCAATCAGCTGTTTTACTTTCAAAATTACATCACAGTCACAATAAGTGATAAATTGAATTAACTTTTTTCTGCTTCGAAACATTGTTCGAATCTATTTTTTTGTTGTTTTAAAATTCTACTTTAAATCATTCTTTATTCTTATAATTTTTAGGAAATAAAATTGGAAGCTATATATTCATCTCAAAACATTATGCAATATCACTTAGTTTATTTTGTAAAATTTATTATTCATATTGTTCATAGATGGCGACTTATTCGTTTTTGTGTACATACTTTATAAGCCGAAAAATAAAATGAAGCGAATTTCGTTACTCAAGAGCAATTCAAGAGAGAAAAATAATTATTTTAAAACGAGGATTAATTCAGAGGAGACAAAACTGTTCTGGTAATATAAATACACAAGATTTCATTTTAATATCAGTGTTTTCTTATTTTGATTAGTTGTTGTTACTTGATCCACCTAATCGACGGAAAATTCAGATCAAGGGCCACGGAATTCATGGTGGTGAGGAACTAGTTTGGCTGTCGTTAGCCGTAGCTTTTAGCACCATTCAGATTAGTAGGGGAAACACATTGACTATGAAGACCGAATGAAAGGGCTTGATAGTAAAATGTTGAATCGGAAAAGGAAACTTTGAAAATTGTGATACTGAATACTAATTGATTTTTGTACACTCATGCCTATTTAGTACGTAATGGGTTCTATACTGAGCTCGTAATTGTTGAGTTGGTTCGTTAGCTAGTAATGACTAAGAGCTAACAAACAAAACTATTTATTCTAACAGTAACAAAAAAAAGGGGAACACACAACTACACAAATACTTTTGTAACAAATATTTAAACGCATGTCGTTGTCAAAAAACAAAAGTTCCTCTAGTAGACCGTTCGTTTTGCCTCATCGTTTCCGTGGGTTTCCGAGTCTGGGGCCTCTGCACGCATCCCTCTGAGTCACTCTCTGTCACGTGTCATGACGCGGTAAGTGCTGCCATCACATGAGAGTTTCACACTCTTTCACACACACACGCATATAATATAGAATGAGACTAAAAGCGTTTAAAATGCGGTAGCAATTTTTAAGTTTTCTTATAAGTTATGAAACTAATCAATTCATGCTCTATAATGGGTCATCAGGTTAGAAATGGGGCTGTTGATCATATACTCTCGTAACGTGTCACCTCATAAGGGGATATTCTACTTAATGACTGATTTTTTTACTAACTTCGTGCTCCGAAAAAAAACTCGAAGGTTATCTCATTCTTCTGATTCTAATATTGCAGATTTTAAAGTTTTGAAGGTCATAAGAAGAGGATCTCTCATCTATCGACTTCTTCGTAACTGCAATCTTAGCCCAATTCAACTCAATGCCTAACTGGTCAGAACCATTTTAACTGCCTGAGTCGGCAGCTATGTGTACTAATTTCGGACTTAGTATACACCATAATTGCTTACCGATTTAATCGTGTTTCTTCTTACTGTGCTGCATATACAATAAATAAAATGTTTTTATGCGTTTTCTTTCGTGGTGTTGTAATTTTAATGCCATCAGTGTATATACTAGCAGTTGATGTCGAAAAATTATAAATAGTTTGGAAACTGTAGAAATTAAAGGAAAGTAGGAAAATCTGAAATTGCGCATAATTTTTACCTTTACTCTATTCAATGATTGTGTACATGCAAATTTTTAATAGTTATTCTATTGAATTATGAGAAAAGCCACTGAAAACACTGCAAATAAAGTGATGTGAACGTGTATTTGAGATTATTATTGTTTGTGTAATCAACGTGAGAGATCATGAGCATTTTGACTGCTTCAAAAATATCGATTAAGGCTCAAAGACAAAATATCTTTCTTTTAACATTGAGAGCCATTGGAATTTTAGAGTTATCACGTCACGTGTTTGTGGTCACCATTGTCAAGTCATGGGTGTTTCAGTTGTGGGGTCTTCAGACCTGCCATGTAGAGTGGCTGTTGCACGCTCAATTTGTGTCCAGGCTAAAATTCCACAAATTTGTATGACTTAGAAGTTTGGAGAGTTGAATGCCACCTCAAGTTGCGTTTTCTGTATTTGATTGAGGTTGAAAATTTCCAGTTTCATCGACAATATCCTTCGTTCAGCTTCAAAGTGCTAGGCTGATATAAAAAAAAACCAAGTCAAATCATTGAAATGTTGGAAAGTGGACAATAACAGACACAGGTATCAAATATTGACAATGTAACATAGGGAGTAGTTCCAAACAATAGAAAAAGTACTAAGCTATTGAATATCTCCACACACAGATATATTTTTCTCCGTAACGCTGCAACGCAACTGGATCATGTGTGTCTTGGAGCTTGCTGTTACCCATGGAATAATGATTTTCAGTCAAACTCTTTACAGAATTCTCTAGGATAAAGGCTTGAAAGGGAACTTCAACAGTTTGCATGTCACTTATTCTTAAGCTAAACAGAACTCGTTTGAGATTGAGCCGAGAATATCACAACTTAACACAGAATCAATGGACGATGTGATGCTCACTGATGAATCATGATTCAGCTTACACAGATTGATTCTCACCACAGTATAATCATGTGAAATCCTGAAACATGTTACCGTCTTCATATGATCACGGAATAGGATCAGTATCGTAAATTGGTGCTTTGATGTGGGTTGTTTTTGGAAAAGAGTCTGTTAATTTAACAAGGTTCAGAGATGATGTGCTGCAATTTCATTCTTTTTTTGCCGAAGGACTACTGGTTCACAGTTCTTCTTAATGGATGACCTTGAGCACCACTCCATTGTAAATATCTAGAGGAATATCTTCATTGTATGCAATAACCAACAAGATAACTAGACTTAATCCAATTTATTATGATTGAGGCACGCTCTGAGGAAATGGTTCAGCTTATCAATATCTAAATGTTCAATGCTGAACTCAAAATCAATCTGCTTCAAGAATGACAGAATCTGTCATTGTAATTGATCCAGATTCTTCTTCTTAGCATTAAACATTACTGTGAATGGTTGTCTCATTCCATGCTAACTAACTTAGGAATTTTCATTTTTTGCAGGAAACTATGTATTTCCTCCATTTTGCGTCCTTTACATAAATTAGGGAATAAATTCATTTTTATGCATTCATCAACTACTTCCTTTATTTTCTCATTAAATATGTCAAATTTTATTTCATATTCAGTTTTTGTTTTATTTCACATCCTACTTAACTGCTTGACATAAAAATAAAACGGAACTTGATATACACTTTCCAGTTCCCCGTAAGTATGGATTTTCGGTACCGTTAAGAAGAGGAAGAATCTAGAGCACATTAAAAACAAAACAGAATTGATCCACGTTTGTTAGTGTCCACCAAAGACGGTTTTTGAAATCTCCGAAAAGTCAAAGTTTACAATGGCACATGACATGCATCTCACAAAAGTCGTTATACTATGTCAAGGGGTTAAAGAAATAACCAATATTCTTTTCTTCTGCCAGTATATATTATTTCTCGAAAATAATGTTTTCTTTCCTTTTTTTAGAATATTAACTGGTATTTACTTAGAAACTTTTTGCTATCATTTTTAAAAGGATAAAATAATCTAAAAGGAAAGAAAAGGTTCTAAGATACACTTGGAAAAAAAAGTGTCTGCTGAAATTTTACCCTTCAGATCTATTTTAAGAATTCAGAAAAATAGCATAAGTTATTACACTCTCAAAAATGAAAGTAGCATAGCCTAAATTTTTTATGAAAACTTCATTCTTGTAGAATGTTTTTTTTATTACAATGTGTCGGATCATAGTACGGAGCATTTCATTCATACGTATTTTTTATATTTTTTAAATCTTTAATTAAAATTAAAATCTGCTTATGATAATTATTGCTTAATAATATAATTTTTTTTAACAAAAATGTAGTCAATTTTTTTATTTGTAATCACTCAATTTGCATATATTGTATTTTCCAAAAAATTTGTACTGATTTCCAGTAGATTGCATAAAAGGACAGGAATGAATATATCAAAATTTTTGAAAACAAACGGTTTGCGTAAATTTTCTAAAAGAGAAGGCTTCACGAATGTCTGGAAAAAAAGTTTTGGCTACGATACGTTAATTCTTTCAGTTTTATACGTCTTATATAAGGAAATAAACAAAGTGCACTAAATGGATTCAGTGTTTTCATTTACCGAAAAGACAAAAATGCCACACTAGCGTCAAGCAAGATACGCGTGGCTTATGGCGAAAGTGGTCCGCAAGGTTCAAAGATAGTACTTGCAACCTTGAAGAATATTCTGATAAACGTGCCCATCAGAGATGAAAATAAAATTAAAACACTGATCAAGACCTGTAAATAGGGGGTGGTAGGCCTAAATGGAATAGGATTCCATTATTAAAATTAACGTCGATAGAGTTCAAATGAGAGAAAAATGAGCTTTAATCCAAAACAATCATAAATTTATTATCAACAACATAAGGTAATCAGTATCAACAATTTATCAATGTATTTTGGAGCTAAAGTATCTTAAGACAAAGAAGCACTTAATATAATAGGAGGCACTTTCGTACGACAGGACAATTAGAATGATACGTCTATTCGGTATGAGTAAAGTCGTAGAAGTGATAAGTTGCACAGGGCACGACAATAGCGGAAGTGTATAAGGTACCAACAGGAACAATATTAAATATATTAAAATTCACCTTATAAACGAGCATTTTGCAAAGTTTGGCTACACAAATGGCTACATGATCTACATCAGAATCTCTTTTTGTGCGGTCTTTTTTTAAGCGTTTTTATTTTTGTGCGATGTTTTCAGCGCGATCTTTTTTTTATACGGTATATGAATTTCAATAGCTTTGGCATAATTGTAATGTTTTTTTATCAATGTACCAGTGGCGGGAGAATGTTAAGGCCCCCTGCAAAGTCAGGTTTTGCCTTTAATATTTTTAAAATTGGGTAAATGCGTACTGGCGTTAGTCAGGCTTTGTGCCACCTAGTGTCCTACCTCCCCCATGAGACGAGGGTTGCGGGGCTGTACGTTACGCCACTGCAATGTGGGAAGCAAGACGCTTTGTTCTTTTGTTATAAACAGTCTCCCGACAATGCACGTTCAGTTGCTTTCTCTCAACGCTCCAACAACCCTCGCTTGATTGAAGACGAAACTCTCAATGACCGTGACATTATCAATAATTTGACTGATTAAATGAAGACTGCCAAGAACAACCGGATTCTTTAAAAAAAAAATTTCTGCACGGATACAGCTTTCCAACAAAGAGGAAAAGCATTTTCTTAAAATAGATACCGATTCCGAAAGGAGTATGGAATTTCAAAAAGAGCTTCGATGATGCATATCTGGTTATCGTGACATTTACAAGCAACTGACCAATCGACCTTCGTAACAAAAACTTATCTCTTACTTTATGTTGCCAAAAAATAAATCAATTTAAATTGTATCTTCAAGCGACGAAAGCGATTTTGAACTTATTTATCACAGAAAGATGAGCGCTTTGGATTACGATGAGTAGCAGAGAATTATGTATGTGCATTTTGAAAACGTCTAAACTAAATGTTTAAAAAAAGTTTTCATGTGTAATTTATTATTTATTTTGCCATGGAAGAACTTCCTCATACATTTTGTAAATAATTGGCATATTTTCTAAGTGCGATATTTTTCTGCGGTCCCTCTCCACAGCATAAAAAAAATTCCATAGTATTTTGACGAAGTTGTTTGTTATATGTAAGAATTTATGAAATGTTCGAATATTTTTTTGTCTGGCTTAATTTTATGTGGTCCCTATCTACCGCCCAAGAACAGGTTTTACTGTATGCGTTCTCAACAATTTAATGCAGAAAATTCTGATAGATTACATTTCCATTTGCTACTCTTTCTACAAATGCAATGATAAAACACTATTTTTGAAGCAAATATATGAGGAGGATGAAAAATATGTCATTTTTGCAACAAATAATAATTAAACATTCTTGGGGAAAACGGAATAAGCCACCTTTAGCCACCCCCAAAATCGAGCTTCATCCGAAGAAAGTCATACTCTGGTGGAATTAAAAATATATTGCATTATATGAGCTTTTTTATAATAATGATGCTATAAATTCAGAAAAGTTGTTATGGGTCCTTTTCGCGCCTTTACTAAGCCTCTTGAGGAAAGAGGCTTCTTTAACTGTTGTATGATTATAAAACCCCTTCCCGTAGAAAAATTATGATTTATATTAATTTATATGCTATTTAAATGCTAGAGAAGTGAGTGCAGTTGGTCTTTAGGTTGCTATTGAAGTTAGATTATTAGAATCAATAGCTGAAGTCCTCGGACTTCAAGAACATCTTTCGTTCGAGTTATCAAATACCAGTCAGGTCCAGACTTGTACCATTATATCGGATCTTAGAGAAAGAAGAGTGGTTCACATTTATTTATGTGTTATAGATATTTTGGATAGTGATTAAGGTCTTTGTTATTAGGTTGACGGATAAATAAAAACATTGATTTTATTAAAATGAGATTTTTCGGTGTCTCTTACTTCACCCGCGATCTCTGGTTTGCGACAAAGTATGGCTCCCAATTAGACAAATTAAATTCAATAATTGAAACCAAAAATCTAGAAATAGAGAATCGAAAAGATTTCATCAAGACATTTTGATAACTGGACTAAAGTTATTAGAGCTCGGCTGAGCTAGAAGTTCTACCCCATCCACCATATTCAACAGACATTTCATCCCCAGATTTTGAATATATTTCTACTTTTATTAAAGTCAATAAGTAGAAAACAACATCAACACTTTGGTTAAGATAAAAGAAATCATGTTGAAAAGTCTTTCACTGAAAGCCTTAGAGGCTCTCTCTGGAAGAATGGAATTTCAAGTTGACTGAAAAATTGAAAAAGTTTGAAAATATAATGACACTTTTTTGTAATTTTATAAGTATACACAGAAATTTTGGTGTCCTAAGTTTTAGTTTTCTCTCAAAATCGGCAATAACCTTTCGGACAATACAATTTTTTTTCCTGTTTATGTATTTCTTTCCGTACTTGTTTTGTAAGGATACACCTCTCCATAAAAAGAATTAATAATTGTTACATGAATCCGTAATTTAATCTACAATTTTGTCATTGATATAATTTACAAAAACGACTTCCCTATCAACTGTAACTTATTATTGTATGCTTGGAAATATTTACGTAAAATGTAATGCTGAAAAGAAAATGATTTTTCTTAGAAGGTTGTTTCCAAAAATCTGATAATTTGTTTGGTCATTCACGTGATGAAAACAAGATAAACTATAACTTTATGGTTGAAAACGGGATAATAACCTTTGTGCACTATATCCCACAAAATCTGTAACTGTAATTGTATGAAAATATCAGAAATGTAACCTGAGTGAACGTGATTATACATATACATTCCCTCTTTATTTATAAAACACAGTTATGAGTATACAGTTAACCCTTTATCTACCGCATTATGATTTAATGCAGTTTTTTTTCATGCAATATTTTTTTAATTACTTCATTGAAAATTAAGGGATATACTTAAACAAAATACTCAACTTTGGGAAATTTAGTTAGCGCTAATTAATTAATTAAAGATATTCCACTGTAAAATTAATTAAAGATATTCCACTGTAAAATTAATTAAAAATATTCCACTGTAAAATTAATTAAAGATATTCCACTGTAAAATTAATTATACACACTGTTCACTTAAAATAAATCGCTAAATCGTTTTCTTAGGTCGTCTTTAACATACAAAAAAATAAGATACTTATTTTTTGACTTTAACTATTTTTTCAGAATAAAACTGATAATCTTCACAATCCGCTAAAAACACCGTCAGCTGAAAAGGCAATATAAAACTATTCGCCTTCCCCGCTAAAATACTCATCGTAGAATCCGTGCTGCCATATATGTTGGAAGAGTGGATTTCAAAGAATATTCCTGTTGAGTATCGTCGGATTATTCGTAAAAATGGTTATACTATATAATTTTAAGGTTAAGGACTTTTTGCGTGTGTGTGAAGAATATTATATATATATATATATATATATATATATATATATATATATATATATATATATATATATATATATATAATATTTTTTTTATATTCTGACTATATATGGTTCCTTATGACGAAAACTAAAAACGGGAGCAATATATGAATCAATAAATAGGAATTAATTTATTTGTTTGCTTACTCTGGAAAAAGCAACATTCATATTTTTAAAGTATTTGAAATTATAGAACAATTATATATAGATTGTGTAAGTGTAAGCTAAATATATATAATAGATGTCGTCAATTTGTTTTATTATAATTGTTTTTTCGAATTCTTTTAATTTTATTCGACGTTTCACTACATAAAATATTTCACAGTAATAGAAATATTGTTAAAATACAATCTCCTCTCTCTCTTACAAGAACCTATTTAAAATCACTCAAAATTTTAGACCTGAAGAACAATTCTTTTCTTTCTTGAATATTTATTTTATTGACGGAACGAAATATTATCTACTAAATAAATTCTGACCTAGAAAAATCACTATTTTTTCAATTGCATAACGATTAAATAACCCGTCATTATCATTACATAAATTAGTAATTAACTAACAAGCGGTAAATGTTTTGATATTTTGTCATGCATAACTTGAAATGACTGCCGAAGGGAAGTTAAAAAATTTACGGCTCCATTTAACTGAATCTTCAATAAATTTAAGTTCGTATTAATTGTTTATCGAATCTACGATTTTGATACGACTATCACACATCAAGATAATAATTATCTAAAAATATTATTCAAGCTTTTTGAATACTTTTTTTAGTTGAAATTTTTGATAACAGAAGATAGTTTAGAAAATCACTTTGAGGTTTTATTAATATTGTTGTTATGAATTATAAAAACACAAAAAATAGTGAAATTTTAAAAACTTTTCTTTAAAAAAATTCACATTTTATTCAATGTCTTGAAATCAGTTGAATACGTGCGATTTTACGAACAACTAAGCTTTTTAAAAAATAGCATGCAACTCCAGTATAATCTTTAAATTATGGAGAAGGATACAAAGACTATTTATATAAGACAAACAAAATCTTGAATTGCGGTTTCTTTTAAAGTAATGAGATCGTGTCAAGAAATTCAACATGTATCGTTTCTCTAATAATAGATAAGCAAGTTCCTCTTTGTCAGTTGTGAATAGATTTAAACTTAAGTTTCCAAGTCACGTTTGAATGTCAGAATTTTTCTGCATATTGTGATCATTACGTGAAAACCAGATCAATGAAGGCAGCTTCAAACCCGATTTTCTGCTTCTGTTCAAAAAATAGAGAACATTTTAAGAGCTTAATTGAATGTTATTAAATGAACTTTAATGAAATTAATTATTGAAATATATGTATGCACTATGAATTTCAATCAGTCGATATAATAGGGTAATTAACGCTTTCAAAATGCCAGAAGAAATAATACACATTACGAAAAATGCATGCAGTCAATATACTTAACCAGGACTCATGAATTCTTAATTCACGATCTTCTTATCAGTTAAAGAAAAATACTCACTATTTTTCACTGACAACTAATTAATGATTTAATTTGCTCTTTTACCTAAATATGGAAAGTGAGAGAGAGAGGAAAAAAATGGCTATTTATAGTTGTTAATTAAACTATAATAGTATAATCGTTTTGAATATGTCATGAAACTAGCTCATGTCTTTTTTGTGTTATACTTTTATTATATTAATTACTTGCAATATAATAGTCCTTTTTCCACTGTTTGATTTTATGTATATGGTCCATGGTCATAACACGATGGTCCTAAGTTCATGGTACAAACTTTAAGGGCAGATACAGGAACTGTAATATATTACAATTCCTGTTCCTGTTAAGGGCAGATACTAGAACTGTAATATATTACATAGCAATGTATGAGCGCAAACAAGGGGAAATAAAAAAAAAAGAAACGATTGGCTACGTTGCCGGTAGCGGGCAGTAGATGTCTAGCCACCGTTCAACCTGATGCATCTCAGTATGGGGAAGCAACATTCTAAATTACGTTGAAGTCCAGAACGGGAGACTTTACGTATGCAGAAAAAGCATACGTAAAGTATATGGCATTAAGTATACGACTGTGCAAATGATTACGGCAGAGTCGCGCTACGAAAGTATCACGCGCAGTTTCCTGATCGACGAATGCCTTATCACAGAATTTTTCAGCGATGGGCGCACCTACCTGAATACCACGTTTGGGATTCGATAGATTGGGAGTGGTTGATCAGTCCCTTGGCATCAAGTTTGTCAAAGCAAATTATTAGCAGCTCCTTCAGATAAACTAATTTAATTGGATCAGTAAATGTTTTTTTTTGTATGTCTTATTTCAAAACGTTTTTATCCCTTCATTAAAATTACAAGTTTTAAAATAGGAAAAAATACGAAAAAATTTATGCAGCGAATTAACTGAGGAAGCAGAAGACTTAGAAAATTCCAGCAATAATTCATTTAAGATATCCGACTACGTTCGGAACCGTGATTTTCAAAAGCGCATAAATGGATAATTTTCACGATAGTGTCACTTAGATTAGAATGCATGTATAAAATTGTTTTAAGGACATTTTGACAAAAAAAATTATTTAAATGCAATATTTTGGTAAAAAATTAACTTAGAATAATCTTTTTTCCAAATGTTTCTCCTTTTGTGAAAAATGCTTCTATTAGAATAATATTTTGCCTGTATATAGCTCAGACCTCTGTTCAAAGGCCCAACTACAAATTTTGAATTATATAACTTAGAAGTGGGTTTATATATATTCATATTTTACGACAACAGAGGGGAGCAATTTTAAGAAAAAAACGGGAATAATTATTTTAATGGGTAGTAACTCTGAAAATAACGTGAATTTTTCAAAACTTCTAGCTGAGCCTTTATAGAGAGGTCTGAGCTATATACAGGCAAAACATTATTATAATAGAACCATTTTTTACAAAAGGAGAACATTTGGAAAAAAGATTATTCTAAGTTAATTTTTTTGCCAAAAAATTATATTTAAATAACTTTTTTTGTCAAAATGTCCTTAAAACAATTTTATGCATGTATTCTAATCTGAGTGACAGTAAATATCATGAAAATTATCCATTTATGCGCTTTTTTAAAATCACGGTTCCGTACATAGTCGGATACCTTGAATATTTTCCTTTCAAAAAATCTCTCAGTGCAAAACAAAAATTACCGCTTAAGTCCTGTGACAGGAGATTTCGAAAAATCCTTATGCGGTTCTCAATTGGATCAGAATCTGAAAAACGAGACTCAAAATTTATTTTAAAATACCCAAGCCCTCATTCGCAAAATCTACCGGGTATTATTGGAATGATGAGTAATGCTTATTATTGGTATGATGAAATATCTATGCCCTGGCCTTTAGGACTCAGTGAAGGGTTCAGTGGGGCCCTTAAATAGACTTTGAAGACCCCTGATCTACATTCCTTATGTCAAGGGTGGTCAACTTGTTTTGGCTCGGGTCCACATTGTGGGAGTGGTGGAGTATAACGGATTGCTGGACCTTCTTAAAATGATTGCTTTCATTATAAACATAATAAAAGAAGTTAGTGGCAGTTTTATTAAATTTATTTATTGGGCTAATTTAGTATTGTCTATAGCTGTAAACACATTTAATTTTAGAATCAGTTTAATGAGGAAAAAATGTTCCCTTTCGTACTTTCCCACATTTTTTTTTAAATCAGAAGGGAGAGTGCGTGCTTAAGGTATCCGACTACGTTCAGAACCGTGATTTTAAAAACAGCATAAATGGAAAATTTTCATGATATTTAGTGCCCCTCTGATTAAAATACATGCATAAAATCCTTTTAAGGAGATTTTGACAAAAAAATATTTAAATATAATATTTTGGCAAAAATTTAACTTAGAACAATCTTTTTTCCAAATGTTCTCCTTTTGTGAAAAATGGTTCTAATATAATAATATTTTGCCTGTATAGACCTCAGACCTCTGTACAGAGGCTCAACTAGAATTTTTGAAAAATTCACATTATTTTCAGACTTACCACCCATTGAAATAATTATTGGCGTTTTTTTCTTAAAATTGCTCCCCTCTGTTGTCGTAAAACATGGTAAACCCACTTCTAAGTTATATATTTCAAAAATTCTAATTGAGCCTCTATAGAGAGGTCTGAGCTATATACAGGCAAAATATTATTATAATAGAATCATTTTTAACAAAAGGAGAACATTTGGAGAAAAAAATATTATTCTAAGTTAATTTTTTGCCAAAATATTGTATTTAAATAAAATGTTTTGTCAAAATGTCCTTAAAACGATTTTATGCATATATTCTAATCTAAGTGACACTAAATATTAGGAAAATTATCCATTTATGCGCTTTACAAAATCACGGTTCTGAACGTAGTCGAACTAAAATTCTCTTCACTGCCTTGAAGTTTATACCAGCCAATTTGCATCTATATTTACTCTTGTTCATCATTATGCAAAAAAAAAAATTGCTCACAAATAGATGTCAACTAAAATAGAAAGAACAATTTCATCTCAAATTTCTCCGTACATGGAAATTTTTCAACTGATAAACAGTGGTGTAATGTACACCCCCACTTTGCAAGAGGGAGGGTGCAGGATTCCAGGGAACCCAAATCCTGACTGACACCAAGTACGTATACAACCAATTTAAAAAATATTAAAGGGAAAACCTGACTTTTTGTAGGGGAGCCCTAATATTTTCCGTTACCCTACTGCTGACGAAGACTTGTTTAAGTCAGTGTCATAGCATTAAATATTTCCCTCATACTGTGATTTGATTCAACTCAATCAACTCAAGCTGTAGCTTCTCAGTTGCTGTATTAATATCAGCAGTAATGGGAAAGAAAAGCAATTTTGAATTTAGGCTCAATTTTATTGAAGTTCAGAAATCTTTTTGTTACCTCATCCTCCAAACTCTGCAGATGATTGCTTAGTAAAAACACTTTCAGATACTTTGTCTTTCTAATAGTGAGAAATAAAGGACTAATATTTGATCACGTACCGAGAAGAAAACTTGGTACAAAGCGAATATTCTTGTTGTCTTATTGAACCGCATGAAAACTCTTTGCAGGACATTAATTGACCACATTTACCTTATCTGATACCCCGTATCAAAGTTTCAAATATGCAAAAGGCACAAAATGTAAATGAATAGGTTCCAGTACCGAACGCTCACGAAAAACTTATCTCCTACATTAAAAATTACAGCTCAATAATTTACTGTAAACGTTCTCACTGTTATTTGTTGTGGTTGATAGGAACTTGTGTAGTTCAAATTTCTTATGACCAATGTGAAATAGATACAGTGCATTATTGTAATTTTTGGAGAGAGTTAAAGTAGCTTACAACACCTCGGAATGGTCTGCGGTGTTATCCTTAGATAAAATAATTTCATTGGAAAGTATGTGAGCATCCTTCTTACACACTAGACTTACCATTTATTTAGATCTTTCTAAGAAATGCCAGTCTTTTAATGATACGCGAATACGACAAATTCCGAATACGTTGGTTAAATTGTGCTGATTTTAAAGAAGGATATATAGAAGAATAATGATGTTATTTTAGTTAGATAATAACTATAACTATCTAACAGCGGCGTAACTAATCCTCATTGGGCACTGTATAAAAATTTCTTTGGGGCGCCTTTTCTGAAAAACAAAATGATCGCATCTATAAAACATATTTGAAAGTGTCATGTCACACATGTTGGAGGCCCATGTAGCTTGGGAGTCCAGTATCTTTGATATGGTGGTAGCTACGCCCCTGCTGTCTAAACATTCTCTTGCAGTTTTTAACAATTAATGGGTTGTTATTTTTCTCATCGGGTTGTTCATTGCAATTCTCTGAATAACTATTTATAACAAATCGTTGGATGATTTAAAATACTTTATATACAGTTTTACTTTAAGTATTATTAATTCCAATTAAAACATGCACTATCTTTGTGTTGTTTATCTTACTTTTTCATTTTACGAGGAACTGCGTTTTAAAAATCATAAAAAAATAAATAAAAGGAAAATTTTATGAATAGTTATAATTCATTTCATGTATATTTTTATGTTATGCAACAAAAGAATGCTTCTTTGAAATAGTTACAAAGGCTGAATAGAATGCAATTATTTATAACCAAATATAAATAAGGGGCACATAGTCATTTATTGCTTTCAATTTACGACTTTTTTCTTCTGAAACCTAAATTTTAATTATCTCTTTATTAACGTTTCTAACCGTTAAAACTTTTACTTCTCAATTCTTCCATTTCTAGTTCCTCATTTTCCGTAGAAAATGTCTAGTTATTTGGGTTCTTGCTTTTAACATATAAAAAATGCTAGATGAATAAAAAATAACAAATGAAATTCGAGTAGTTAAAGTGAAATTTCCTTAGTTGAAAGAAACAACAATGAAAGCCTCTAAAAAGAATACAATAATGGGAGGGAAAGATTGAGAAATGAATTCAGGTTGAAAGTGGATTTGAAACCAACTTTGTAAGGAACTAAAGAAAATTACTTTTAAAACACAAGTCCTTAAATATATTTTTATTTTATACACTACTCTGAAGTTCATATTATATACGAACAATAATTTTAAAAAAGAAATTTCTCCGTACTTTCATGATTGTTTTGTCTTTTTTTCAACTTTTTTTTATCTGAGTTTTCTTTGTTATTAACCTTAAGGTTAAATATAAAAAAATGCTCTTAAAGGCTATAAACGTTTATTTCAAAGTACTGAACAACCTAAGAATGCATTTTCTATTTTATACACGATAGGAACGCTATTTAAACAAGCCAACATTTTTTTCTGCTAGTAAAAGAAATTCAGCCTCAAGCATAAAGTATTGGGAACACTCAAGTGAAAACAGTAATTTAAGTAAAGTAAATGTTCAAATCTTTTTTTTTTTTGAGCATGTGTTCCTAAAAGGCTTTAAATTACTGGTCTAGAATGAAGTTAATTTTTTATAAATTCATTAATGTTTCTAATTTATTTTTACTGAAAATGACAATGTACAGCTGGTTATCAAAATAATGGAAACACCTGCGAATAAAAGCGACATTTTTTAATGTGCTTCGTAAACATTAAAATACAATAATACCTACAGTTTCTTTCTGAATAAAATGTATATATTCTGGTAGTATATGTGGTAGTTTTATTAAAGTTTTGTAAAATTTGGGTTTTTTTCAAAAGCGTAAAATGTCAGACATCTCAGATTTTCAAAGAGGCCTATTGGCCCACCTAGCTGTAGCAGCATCACAGCTTTCAGGCATTTCTAGGGGAACGGTGTCTATATATATATGACATGTTTTGAGCCAGAATCAGACGTAATTTTAAAAAAGACCTTTATTTGATAAAATCTATACAAGCTCTGAGGCTGAGAGGAGAGAGAAAAAAGAACGCAGCGTGAAAACTAAGTGGGTTAACACTTAAAACACAGATGTGATAAGTATCACGGATTTTATGAGTGTACTTGAAAGTTAATGCTGACATATAGGGCTATTAAATATAATGATCTGGCCTTAGAAAATGTTTATTGGCTAGGCCATATGTTCGGAAGAAATATATAGTTGATTAGATTGATAAGATATATAGGACACTTTTTACACAGATAATCAAATTTATTTGTGCGCACATATACACAGATTTATTGCATATAAGCAAGAATATGCAAACTTATTACATATGAGTCCGAGTAATCTTTAATATTATTTTTTCTACACACAATACTTTCCTCTCTTTTCATTAACGTTATTAATAAAAAAATTTGAAAAGCAAACTGAAAAAGTAACTTTTTTTTACTTCATAGAAGTAGAGTTATTCAGATTATTCATTCTTTATATACTCGATGAAATTGCAGTTTTGCAAAGCTCTCTCTCTTTCTCTAGTCCCTCTCTCTAGGTATAAAAACATTTTTGTGATGGTGTAAGAAATTTATCACGAAAACAATAACAAAAAAGCAGTAAGTTATGTTTAATATTACGGTTGTAAACTAAAATAGAAAATATGCGGAGAGGAAGACTTTTAAGTTTATTTATTATTTTTATTTATTTTTACAATAAATTGAAAAAATAGAACTATATACATAATGAATTAAAATTACAATCTTATAATTTAAGTAATGAGTATGAATAGTTGTACAATTTGTACAATGAGGATTGGCCCGCTATAAGGTGGACAGGGTACCCCCTCCCCCCAGTTATTATAATTTCAGTAGATTGAAATTTATTTATATGTTTTTAAAAATTTCCTTTGAAGGTCGAATGATTTTACACACATTTTTTATATTAATTTAAATTCTATATTTTTTCCTTTCCTTTCTTAATTTCCCACTCATCATTCATATTGGCCGATGAAAAATACGACACACGAATCAAACCAATCATTTCTATAACATAATCACAAGTGATGCATCATAATAAAAGTTATACATTACGACGACAAATAAAAAACATTAATTACAACTAAAAGCGTCCATGTAGCCAGAAACACAGTTACAAATATATTCTGTGATTTTGCTATTACGAAAACACTTGTTTGTGACCTGTTTTCTGTATAACATCATAACTTTTCTATAAGTTCTAGTATCTATTCCCTCTCATAGTAATAGAAATTATAGACTAGCTACTGAGAAATATCTAGAGGAACTCACGAGATCTGTAATCATGTGTCATAACCTTTTACTGTTACGAATGAATTATTGCTGATTTCACCCAACTTATTTCTGACCTTGAAACATAGCAACTGATCTATGGTTCAAAATTACGATAAGTGCTTGCGAAACATAAAGCTCAAAGCAATACGTAAATTGACTTTTTGCAGTAGGTAATAAAGTTCAAAGACAATACAACATATATTTAGCTTTGGGCCAACTACTGTAATCGGGTTTAGTGATAAAAAACGAGCAGCACTCAGAGTTTGACCCTGATTAAAAAATAAGTCCAGAAAACACGCGCAAATGAACAAACATGGATTTGTAAATTAGAATATATTTATTACGTTTACGAGATTGCTCAGTGGGTAATGGATTACCCCACCCTAAAGTTTCACTGAGTGAACTATTGAACTAGTTTGGGGTGTTTGTGGGTCAGAGGCTGAAGGTTCAGCTAGCTTCTGAATGATTATTAATTAATTTAATATATATAAAATATTAATTTTACCCAAACGCAGAAAACACGAGCGTAACATTCGTAAGAAGAAGCATAATTTGTAATCTCAATAATGCAATAGTTTTCATGTATACATTCCACTTGTATTATTTTCAATTTTCATTGCATTAGCCTAATTTTATAAGTCTTAAAATCTCTGAACCTTACATTCGAAGAACGTAGACCTCATTTGAAAAATTAACAATTAAATGTGTAATATTTTTTTGAAAATATACTGTAAAATCTGGCGTATAACGCACCCAGTCGTATAACGCGTACCTATACTTTCAAGCAACAATTTTAAATTTTAGGTATATTCGCCGTATAACGCTCAACCCCTTTTACGCAGAAATTTTGAATGTATGTGTGTAATGCTCTTATGTTTCATTTTTTCGAGGTATTACTCCAAACTTAAGAGGAAAATAGTATTTTCCTAGAACTACAACCCTTTTTTTAAAGTTCATAAGGAATGTTATTTCTTTTTACTTTTAAAGCTCTCCTGTTTATATCCGGGATATAACGCGTACCCTTAAATTTCGATCTTATTTTTTGTGTTAAAAGCCCGCGTTATACGCCGGATTTTGCGTTAATATGAGAATGAAATTATGTAAACATCCGCACCGAGAGAAATCAAAGAGACATTCTTATACCGGTTTATTTATATAAAGTGGAAAATGTTTGACTTAAATTAAACAACTTTGTTTACTTTAGTTAAAATTAGCGTAGTTTGAGGAAATGACATCACCAAATTTAATTCCCCAAAAGAGAGATAAATTATAAATGCATACCACCCAAGGCAATTTTTTCAAAAAAATGACCAACTATTACTGACATTTTTTTTTTTTTTTACAAAATGACTTATTTTCAAAAACTTAGGTGTATAACTTAAATTCAGCAATTAGTTGATAGAATGGAAAATATTTTTGTAATACTATTTTAATGCATTAAATGTTTAAAGTATTTACCAACATAAATATAGGCTCTCCATCATTTTAGAAGTGATCGCTTAATAA